>JABBOT010000031.1:2735912-3398945 GCA_016165875.1 Acanthopleura granulata
ATAAATATCATGGGGCTAAGTGGGAGGACGCTGATTTTTGAAAGGATTTCTGAAGTTTCATGAACTGCAGGTCACTGAAAGTATCATATTTGATGGCTAGACAAATTCTGATTACTTTTGCAGAAAAATTTCTTGTCTGAAAACTTCAAGGCCTATGTCGCCTGGGTAAAGTTTGCTTCGTTTTCACCTCACAGTAGTCTGGTGACATGAGCAAAGACAGTGCTGTTGATTGGCACAGAACTGCTATGACATCACTGCAAAACTACAAATTGCAGAGTTGGCCAGACCACAGTAATACACCAGTCAGATTAAAAAGGCACCTGACAGTGAAAATGTCTTGAATTGCACATTTACAGGTAGATCATTTACTATGGAATTTTTGAGTCCGTGGGGAAAATACATTTTAATGTTATGTCAAATGACAACTGAAACAAAGAATCTTATTGTATTACTTTACATGTATGTATTACTTTACATACTTTACATGTATGTATTACTTTACATGTATGTATTGCACTTAAAGGAAAAGAACACATTTACACAACCTACACCTTAAATGAAAGAGCTATACAAACTGTGTGGAATACTATTTTTCTTACATTTTTTAAAGGTTTAGTAAAACTGACAAACTATCTTAAACAACGTCATTTTTTACAAAATCCACCTATTCGGGTCACATAGAAAGTCACGCCATGTTTTAGGCTTGTCCAATGAAAATCCTCCTTTCCTCCTCTTGAATATTCATTGTGACGTCATTGAGCCTAAGGTTTTACTCCTGCCATTTAATGAACATGTATTTCCAGTCTCAGATAAATAGGTTTGTACATCGTGATAATCATGGATTTTAAGTTCTGTTAAAGCCAACTCTAAAAAAGAAGAGTTTGAGATGTACTAGGAGGCCACATCATGCCTATATGTGTGGCTGTAGGCTGACAAAATGTGTGTGAATTGCAATGTCCTGAAAATTGAGATATTTAATTTAACCACAGGTAAAGCTCTTTCTTTTAAGGTATAGGTTGTATAAATGTCTTCTTTTCTTGTAAATGTATTTAGTTTTGCTAAGTTATCGTCCAAGAAAAAAGACGAAAAACAAAATGCACAGGTATTTTGGAGTTTACATGTACATTAAATTATGTGGCAGTAGTAAGGATGAAGGTGATATCACATGGTAGGGTGACGTCAGTTCGTTGAAAAATGTCCTTTTTCTCAATGAACATCGGAAAAGTGGGTCAGCAACAAACAATAGCACAACCTATTCTTTACAGATCCCCATTATGTAAATACATGTGTAATTGAAACAGTGCAGGTAATGGGCATATACATTATCAGACAAATCCAATGGAAACACTGTCTGCAGTAGTATCTTATGATTTCATTGCAAGTAGACAAAGGATGAATTAGGTGACAGTGATGTCTGTATGATTTTAGAATATTTACAGCAATACATGAAAGTGCTTCGGAACCAAAGTAGTAATGGCACACATTGAGTCTTCCAGTACAGGTACTGTCCAGCACATGATAATTGACCACATATCATGTTATGTCCTCCCCATTGTGTCTGCCTGGCTCTACTCTGTGCCAGCCTTGTGCCTGATAACTACATCAGAGGGACAGCCTCCCCTCCCTCCCCTGCCTCCCTTCCACTGCAAAGGCTGACACATTATGTGGCCATGTTGTCAGGATGGTGTGAAGTTATGCTGGCCTTTAAAGTCCATAGAGTTACTCTTGGAATGTGTTTCTGGTAGAACACTCGAAAACAGTTACACATATGTTTATCAGTGATCTTTCCACCATAAAACTCGTGTGAATATGAAGAGTTTGTGCAGTGAGGCCGCATGCTGCATATACTGGTAATAACTTGTTATTGGATTTTATCTTTTGCCAAGTTTTTATCTTGGTGGTGATGTACTCATTTTTGCAAATTTTTCATGAAAGTAATGTTACATTTCTAATCCATTTATGACAGAGTTTAACCTTTGAAAGATGGCTATCTGTGGAATCCTGTGGACAGGTGCATTGTGCACGTACATGTAGCTATGGGTTAGCAGAGAGTTTACCGCAGCAGCTAGTGACAAATATACAGGCAGATTTTATGACAAAGCAAACACATCCATGCTGTAACCATAGAGTGGTTATGAAATGTAAATACTGGTGGGACAGAAGATTGGCTCTGTCAGTCTGTTGAATCTCAGGTGTGATGTGATGACAAACTCACCTGAAGATTTCAGTTGAACAACGTATTACACCTGAGTGAAAGCTGTAAGGTGTGTTCTCTATCAGGACTCCACGGGCGCAGGTATATGTGTTGGTCTGCTTAATAGGGTCCTTCAGCTGTGATGAAGTTATGAAGTGGCAGCAAAATCAAGACATTGGGTATTAGCGTTTCTCATGCCAAGGTCTTGATTTCAGTGTTAAAATTCAAACATTGTAAAGCATTTAAGTGTAACCATCTAGAAAATGTATTTTATTGTCTATACAAAGATTCTTGATATGCAGTCCTTACATGGAAATTTACCCATACCATGAATGCTGTGAAAACATTTTGTCTGTGCGTGTACAGTTGATTAATCGCTGTGTACATGTACAGTTGTAGATATCATTGACTTGTACCTTGTGTAAATGTTCAAGTCAACACATGTAATGCTTTGTGTTTGTATGGTCGCCGCCATGTTGAATACATCAGAAAACAGTCAGTTCATGTTATACAAATGTCTCGTTGATTCTGTCAAATATCCAAATATTGTATGGTGTCAGAAGTCCAGAACTATGTCAAAAGGAAGAGTAAGCATTGGACAGTGATAATCATTACCTGATGAAGTCACATGAAAAACCCTTTGAACCATACATGATTGAATCACCAACAAGAGAGACTTAGCCAGCTCAGATGTCAACTGCACCATAGCTGTTGGGATGACCACCTCCAGTGGTAGAGCTATCCACCCACCATGTCGCTACAAGGACTATCTGACATAAGTGTTATATGCATATACATTTCAGTTAATCGCATTTTTTAACCCTTTTTCAAGATTAAGCTGCCTTAAGATATTTGCAGAGACTGCATTCAGTGATTGGACAAACCAGAAATATCTAATTGGTATTACTTCTGTTTAAATTCAACGGAAACTCTGCTTTGCAGGGGCATGTATTTATTTTTCTTTTACAAGTGAGTGATGTAATGTCTATGCTGTGGACTTTCAATTCATTGGACGCTTACAAAACATTTGGGCAATGGACAGTGGCCAGAGTTACTTTTGACGATTATCTCAGAACTCAGTTTATGTTTATGTGAAAATTGAATCCCCATCAAGGATAACTTTATGTTAAACCATTTAGTCTCGCTTTTCTCGGCATGTTTGAAAGAGTTGTAATGATATCATAGTTGGACTCATACCTTGTGTAAATGTTCAAGTGAACACATGTAATGCTTTGCGTTTGTATGGTCACTGCCATTTTGAGGAGATCAGTAAACAGTCAGTTCATGTTATACAAACGTCTCATTGATTCTGTCAAATATCCAAATATTACATGCATATTGAAGTCTTTAGTTCTTTCAGGTGTACCCTAAAATGATTCTGTTCATACAGGTGTATGTAGAGATAGGAAACTTGATGTGAAAAATTATGCAATTCACAATTTGTGAATCATAGTTTCATATCATAATGTGTTATGTATAGAAATTACTTTTAATATTTGAGCTTTTTTTAACATTAAATATTATTAAATAATATTAATATTATATAATATTTGCACTTCTCTTTCTTCTTTGCATTTCTTAACATTACATGTATATCTACTTGATACATAGTGCATGGTGTAATAATTAAGTAGGGTACATTGCTATGTACATGTAAACCAAGCAGAGCAGATTTAGCATGACCCTGTGCTGAGGAATCAATATGTAGAGAGTGTGTATGCCATGCAAATTGCTCTAGTTCTTCAACCTTTTCGCATGTTTGCAAGGTGTTTATTCAGTCATGTTCTGAAGGCATTATTCTGTGTTGACTGATGAAATTATGCATTTTGTGAAGCCCCGAAACTGGCCAATCCAACCAATATAATTTTGTCTCCAAATTCAAATTTAAAAATATGCATAAATTGCACTGAAAGATACTCTTTCAAATGCGAAAAGGTTGATGAATTAGGGTATAACAGAAATGAGCTGGTTGTGACAAAACAGCCTCCCATACCCCTTCACTCCACCCTGTTCGCCCTCTGATCACCTGTTAGGAGCCCCTGCTTACCCTGCTCTGATCCTGCTATTACACCATGTATGTACATCAGTCTGATGATTGAATTTTCATGTACCGAAATGGTTGCATTATACCAGTTTGCTTCTGAATAGAATTTAAATGGATCATAAATGGATGTAAAGTGATTCGTTGATTTCTATGACTTAACATATACATGTACATACACTTATGCAATGAATTATTCATTTATATATGCTGGTATATATCGGTGTGCTCCTGACTAGTGTATTCACTTCATTCCTGATTCAATCAAACAACTCCGCTCAGTAAGCAGCTAACTGATGCAAATTTCTTACCGCGCATGATAGATGTATTTCCAGCACAGGAACATTTGTGAACAGACTCCTGTCTGTCCATTCACTGCTTGTTTTCATTTTATGACACTGTTAACTCATTGAAGTTTGCGATGCATAACGTGCAGTGGAAGCCTGTCAGAAGTCCAGCAGCAGGGCCATGACAACATTTCCTTGATGCCAGATACTCCTTCTCTCACTCATCATAACCACCTCAAATTATAAAGACAGTGCCACTTTACAGTAACAACTAATACATTGTGACAGGGTAGACGCTCCCTTGCCTTCGATTTCTGATGTAATAATGACTCAAGGTCCTACTTCATTCCACCGTCCCATTGATTGCATGGAAATAAACTTGAAAGGGAAATGTGTTTGACTACAGCATAATTCAATTAGGTGTCAGTGAAAGTTTTGTTTCGTTACAGTTCTCATGTTAATACTTTCTGTGAGAGCCAATATAAGGCAGTTCATTGTGTATATATTCATGTTTATATGTGGAGAAAACTTAATGAGAGAGGGTTTTCTTTTCCCTTGTGTTTAATTTATTATGCCATTTACTGCCTTCAGTAAAGCTTTGTAAATTTTTTATCATGAATGACATCTAATGATGAGGCTCAGAGACGACCCAGAGTCATGGAATATAGGATGGGGAGGAAATATTAGAAATATATTTTGTAAAAGTTTCATTTTTAATCTGAAGGTTTTCTTGAAATGAAAATAGCGCAATTGTACATTTAGGTATTACGTAGCTCTCATCTACACCGTATGCATGTCCAAAACTGCATCCCCCTCTATAGGAATCAGTGGACCAGATATTACAAGGAGGGTATGCCTGCATCTGCTTGCAAGAGTTATGTGCAGATACGTTCCTGTTTATGTAAGCACGCTGTAAATAAGCATCTTTACTTACATGCACATTTTCATGCAGAGCCTAAGGAGGCAGAGCTATAGGAGGGAGATAACTCTGAGTAGTTGCTGATCTATAGAGCTGTTAGTAGAGTAGTCTCCCGTCGTGACAAATCCAATCCTGTACATGTGGATTACATATTAAATTACATATTGCAGGTTTTTAATGAATGGTGCATGTATGCTTTTGTATATCTGTACATGTCTGCAAAGTTAATATATTTCTATGAGTTTGAAATCAAAGTTTTATGTTGAGATATTTTAGTTAAACTGTAAAATTTAGGTCTTTTGGAAGGTACAATGAACTCTGTTATATCATCAGTCTAGGACCATGCAGTGTTCCACAAAGTCAGTTCTAACTTACATTTAAGCCATGCGTTTCTCATACTAACTTCAAAAGCTGCCCCAATCAAAAAGCTGGATTTGTGTGTACATCACTTAGTGATATTGGCCTATTGTCATTAGTGCCTGTGTTTAGGTGAGATTTAGATGACAGTGGCACACCCTGGCCGTGTGACAGTTAGTGGCATACCATGTCCTTGTGACATTTAGAAACTGATGTGTACCTATTAGCTCATGTGGGCTAACTTGTTTTATTCGGGTGCGTTAATTGTCTTTCTGAAGACCTGGCCAGAAGCACCAATTAGGAACTGGAAGTTTCAGGAGTAACCAGGCATTCCCACTCACCTGGTGGTGATGCAATTACGTACTGGAGTGAGCATTATTCTCGCACACAGTCCAGGGTGAATATTGGACTGCTGTATAAGTGTGTAAGAGAATAGCATTACCTCACCTGTGTGGTGACTAGGATAACAGGACTCCGACATCACAGGAGTCAAACCAGTACACTGTAGATTTGGATGATCACATTGTTTTGAAATGTATTTATTCCTGCAGTATTACATTGCGATTCATCCCAGCTTTACATTGTAAATTGCTTCTAGGTGTAATATATGTTTTTGCTGAGTCCAGAATGATTACATGTGTATTAAAAATTAGAGTATTTACTATCCATGTATGTCATTGTGGAAAACTTTTGGTGTTCAGTTAGAAATTCTGTCTAGAAAAAAACAAAAAAATTTACTAGTTGCCTCAATTGTTATGATTGATAACTTATACAAAGTAAAAAGAAAAACAAAGATTTGTAAGCTAAAACCAGCTGATGAATAAATGCTGTGATCTGTGCACTTCCTGTAGCCATTGTAACAGCCTTGGAGGCCCTAACGCGGCAAGTCCACCATGCTCCCAGATACATGTAAATCGCTGTTGTTTTGTAGCCAGATCCTTTGCATTATAACAAACTGAAACTCAAAACTACAGCAGGATTTTTACAGTTTGACTGCAGTAAAGGTTTATCAGGTAACAGTCAACAGTTAGCAGATAGCACTGTTCTGTCAGGCTCAAAATTACTGTGATTCTGTGTATATACCTGTATCTGAGACTCGGGCGCAAATGGCTGTAGTGTTAAACAAGTATCTTTCTGCACGTGTGTTTAAATTCTTGTACTACCTGTATATGTGATACTTTGAATGTGGAGTTCATGTGTCCATTCAAGGATGCAGTGTATCTGAAAAGCAGTATTGTCTTGCATTGTTTATGTTTGTTTCTTAGTAGGTTTATTTGTATCTAATGTTTTCTGGGCACATTTTGTCAGAGCTACATTTGTACTGTTATGAGTTGAATTTGAAATCCTGGAAATACTTTTGTAAATGCTAATCCAATTTAGATTATTTTAGGTACAAAAACAAAACACTTTCATGATTTGTGACAGAGGTATATAATTTTGAACTACAGCATAATGAAAACTTGTAAGCATTCAATCTATTGCAAAAAAAAAGGTCATTAATTACAGTTAATTATTTTCAGGAGATTTTCACATACATTTATGCTGTTATTTGGTAGCTTCACCTAGGTACAAGCCTGCAACTAGGAGCCTGACATTTTTCAAAACACCCCTTTGGGCAAAGTGGAATGACCATGTTTTCCATGTTAAATATAGCTCATGAAGTTCACTTAGGTCTTGTGTTCAAAAATGCCAGGCATATATTAGCAGGCTTGCAGGTAAAATTTCACAGTGATCAATTTGTGCCAGATTAATTCACATTAACATACATGTGTGTGTAGTTTGTATTTTTATGTATATACAAGTATGCACACATGCAGCTGTATACAGTGTATTTGTGTCTAAGAATAATAATTGAACAACCCTAGAGCTTCCTGTAATGTCCATGTACTGCAGAGAATTGTTACGAGATAATAATACTCGGTAAGGCATGCATCAGACATCTGCGGCAGAAAGTATAATACTTCTCCTAAAAACTTCTGAGCGTCAGGCACATGTAACTTATTTGTCCATGTATGATGTGAAAGAGAGTGTTTATGTAAAAATTAATTGTGTCTTATCAGAAAGTGTAACGGATATTGCCTTTGTATTGAAAAAAAAATACATACTCTGTATGTATAGTCATACCGTAAACTTCCTGTGAAAGTTGACCCTGATTTTCAAGTTTATGAAGTTTGTGTGTCTTTATTTGGTACCCGTGTATGTCATCAGGCTGTCAGTGGTGAAAGCGAATGTATCCAGGGTAGTGGAGATCTGCTTTTTGAAATACAAAATTGAGAATGATTACACTGACCCGAGTATTCCTCAAATCCTGTTCTGTTTTTTTTACCACAGTAAAAACTTACATTGAATTGTGTAGCATGAATGGAGATGATGTACACGGTTATTGCAGAAAACCATGAACATGTCCAGACATGTATGCATGCTCTGAATATATATGTGGCCCATCGATATAAAATATCATATTTTTCGTAACTATATATAAGGCTCAGGCCATGGTAACGTTGAAGGTTTTTTATGTTTCAATCAAATTTTTCTGTTAAAGGGCTGAGGTGAGCAGACTTAAAACGTAAGATAATATTATGGTAGTTATACAAACAAAAGATACAATAGATAAATAAGAAATATAAAGCATGACATATATATGTATATGTGTATTGAAGTGTGTATGTGTATTGAAGTAAATCTGCAGGTCTGGTAGCCAGGTAATCAACTGGCCCCAGTGTGGCCGTGGACATTCCTTGTAGAGCAAACCTCTGGATTTCACTAAACGGTCCTAGAGAACACGAGTTTGCTTTTAGCATGCTGATGGATTTTCCTTCACCTGTTCCTCATCTGTCAAACCATTTAAAGTAAATCCTTACATCTGAACTTTGATGGGTTAATCCGTGCTTAGTTTGTCTAATGAATACACTTTATTGTTCAACTTAAATGAAAAACAGGAAAAAATTCATGTTCAAATCTATAAATAGGATATCGCACATGAAAGAACACGCATGTTAAATTCTTGTTTAGACTACCCTGCAGATTGAAAAGTAATCATGTTGATTAAGCCCAAATCTTTAGAGAATTATTAAGATATTTTTGGTGTGTGATTGGCACTTGTGTCATGCCAGGCCTTTTGGGGATAATTGGCTGCTCATGATTTAATGGTGGGTTTGAATTTCTAAAGCCGAGACACTTAAGTGCTAGTCGACATGGCAGGGTTCAGACTGGCTTGATCATAGTCAATCACCCTGCAGGCATATGCCACAAGTTCCTTAGGTTTTTTTTTTTTTTTTTTTTTCACTCCTTGGCTGGCTCCTGTTTTTTCCTGTGACCTATATTTGGAGAGAAGCGCAGCGCATAGAAGTTGAGGGTATATTCATGATCAGATAACAGCAAAGTTTTCAACCATTGCCTACACATTGTGCGTGGAGGATTGATAACGCAGAGCAAGAATGCGGAGAACTGCACATTGTTTTAGACAAGACTGAATACCTTAGTTTATGCAAATGTACTGGTAGGCTGCGCGTTTGAAGAAGTTAATGCGTTTATGACTACCAGTTGATTGGAATTCTCCCAAAAGAAGTAGGGCCTGTTGCAGCATCCGTGCTGAGCTGTTGGGGACAAATTCTCGGGCTAGTTGTGCCAGAGTAATCCTGCAGCGACCTGGCACCTGTCAACTTTGGGTAAACTTTCTCAGAATTTTCGGTCTTAGGACCTAATTTCCTTTCAGTAGGACATTAATTGATTGGATATTAATGTGTCAGGCTCCCTTCAGGATGTACAGTATGGGTAAGTTCTCACTTCATATAGCTCTTATGTATTGATACTGTTAATGGCAGAGTAATCGGTTGATGCCCAGTAGATGTATTTTTCTCATTATGTATGTTAGCATTTGATGATGTACATGCATATGACTGCTGGATTTATGAAGTGCAGAATGCAGATCTGGAGCATAAAAATTGGTGCACATTTTTGTGACATCTTTTTACATCTACTGAGTTTCATTCATGTTGACACATTTAGTTTTTGTTGTTTGGGACAAATCACCCTTTCCACGTTAATACGGCTTCTTCTGAACCTCTATATAACAAGTATTGTCAGTTCAAACTCTGCCGTGATTTAGAATCGTGCAGCTTCTCCCAACTCCTTTGATCTTAGTTAGTGACAGTCAGCACTTGAAGCTCATTGGAGATCATTTGCCTTTCACCAAAATTTCCTCTACAGGTGAAAAACTGTGCATTGTTGTGGAAAAGTTTGACAGTTGTGTGCCAGATGTGGATGGTTTTACTCTGAGCACCCTTTTTGCCTTCACCCATAAACCTGACTGCCATGGAGATGTTCATGAGTGCTGCGTTACACACGTAATCAAATATATGAATCAAATGAAGGCGGTATTTTAGATTTGGATTTCACATTCAGATTTATTCATCCACTTTATGTGGCTACTCTGATAACATTTAATAAATTTCTTGGCAGAAAACCTAGGTTATCCTTTATATGGCTTCTGAAAGTGCATTTTTAAAGGTCACTCTAGATGAAATATGGTAATTAAAATATAAAAATTGATACTGATGGTGTTGAAATTGATGTCCCCATAGTGTAATGAATGGGTGATCACGTGGTGTAAATATACACCTAAGGTGATTGTTGTGTGGCATTGCTTTAGACTCTGTATAATGAATGGGTGATCACGTAGTGTAAATATACACCTAAGGTGATTGTTGTGTGACATTGCTTTAGACTCTGTATAATGAATGGGTGATCACTAGGTGTAAATGTGCACCAGAGGTGATTGTTGTGTGGCATTGCTTTAGACTCTGTATAATGAATGGGTGATCACGTAGTGTAAATATACACCTAAGGTGATTGTTGTGTGGCATTGCTTTAGACTCTGTATAATGAATGGGTGATCACTAGGTGTAAATGTGCACCAGAGGTGATTGTTGTGTGGCATTGCTTTAGACTCTGTATAATGAATGGGTGATCACTTGGTGTAAATATGCACCAGAGGTGATTGTTGTGTGGCATTGCTTTAGACTCTGTATAATGACTGGGTGATCACTTGGTGTAAATATGCACCAGAGGTGATTGTTGTGTGACATTGCTTTAGACCCTGTATAATGACTGGGTGATCACTTGGTGTAAATATGCACCAGAGGTGATTGTTGTGTGGCATTGCTTTAGACCCTGTATAATGACTGGGTGATCACTTGGTGTAAATATGCACCAGAGGTGATTGTTGTGTGGCATTGCTTTAGACCCTGTATAATGACTGGGTGATCACTTGGTGTAAATATGCACCAGAGGTGATTGTTGTGTGACATTGCTTTAGACCCTGTATAATGACTGGGTGATCACTTGGTGTAAATATGCACCAGAGGTGATTGTTATGTGGCATTGCTTTAGACTCTGTATAATGACTGGGTGATCACTTGGTGTAAATATGCACCAGAGGTGATTGTTGTGTGGCATTGCTTTAGACTCTGTATAATGAATGGGTGATCACTTGGTGTAAATATGCACCAGAGGTGATTGTTGTGTGGCATTGCTTTAGACTCTGTATAATCCCATAGAGTATTATGGGATGTCAATCATGCTTACCTCTATTAAGATTGATCAGCCCGTTGACCCATAACAATAGACAAAAACAGTTACAAAATGTTGAAAATAACATCTGTGACAAGTTTGTTTATACATTCTGTACATATAACAGATAGATCTAATTTAATACTGCATGATTCATTCACATCAATTGATTTCATACGTAAAAAATAACTTATGATCACTTCAAAAAAAACACCTGAACACTGCACCTGCCATGGAGACCTGAGTTTTTCAGCATGAAGTACATGCAGTTGTATACATAGGTCTAAACATTGGCACTGTTGACACACATATAATAATGATAACACAAATTTGTTTTTATTCATCTCTCTCTCGTGTGTGTCAATGTATTGACATAGTATGATAGCTGAATATGTTATCAAAACTTTCATGGGAGTTATTCTAGAATCTCAGAAAATTATGTACTGAGCACCTCTTAGTTGCATACCTGTACTGTACATTTGGTCATCTTGTATGCCTGTTTGTATAGCGATAAGTCACATGCTAACCCACATTGGCAGTAAACAGATGTTGCCTTTAGGGCATTACCTTAACAAATGGAGAACTTTTTGTGTAGCCATGTGTGTACTTATGACCGGCCTTAATTAGCCTTGTGCTAAACCTGCTCTGAACTTCTCCCTAAGAGTGGTTAAATGTGTTTTTGTTTTCCTGTGTTTTCTTTTGCTCAGATGAATGGAAGCTTTATTTGCCCTGAGGTAACCCACAGACTTTGTGTTGCACAGATAAGTTCAGCGTACTAAACAAGTGGTGTGATTTTGAAAAAATAACTCATATTGACTTTTGATTTTGTCATCAGCAGCTCATCGAGTCAAAATGAGGCTGTTTCTTTTGGGGAGTTACACTACTTGTGTGTGACAAACTAAGCTACATGGACCAGGATATGTAAACAGTACATTGTTTTATGCCTAGTTCCCCAACATAGTGAGTGGAGGCAAACCATAGTATAGTACTTACAGGTATGACTTCTGCATCAGGGTAAATAACATATAGCAGTGACAAAGTCTGAACACTTCTACCAAAGTCAGGGGAATTTTCCTCTAGTTGGATGATTTCAGACTTAATTAAAAAAAAGCAGCTGATTATAATCAGGACAGAGGACTGTTCATGTAATTTAGAAGTAGGGGATGCTTGTAGTGTGGTTTTGAGGCTTTTCCAATCCACTATTTATAAAGCATGGTAATAAAGCTATGCAGACCACTTAATGAGAAAATAAGTAAGCCCCTTAATTCCCGCATCCTGAGATTGTATACTAGCAGCGGCGAACCTGCTCCAGAATATGAAGGGCTAGGAATGTGGACGGATCATCAGATAAGGGATAAACTAATGAATTACGAGATATCTTAGCAACCATCTTATAGTGACCACACAGACAGGAAATTAATTAACTCTAAGAGGCTGAAGGAAGTCGTCGTTGTCCTCGATGCAGTTCAGCGTCAGTTGTACATCCATGTTATTGTATACCAGATATCAAAAGGTGTTCTACATTGTACACATATGTGATCTATGCATCCATGTATGAGAAACAGGTGTTCTGATATATGTATGTTAATTGAAAATGAAATTTACCTAATACATAGATATTTGTACATGTATACCTGGAGTATTAAGGACATTTGCTAATACAATGTGCAAGTGTATTGTCATTTCGTTAATTTCTTTTTAGCTTTTCAGCAAGCAGCTGTGTAAGTCTGCCAGTTTGTCATCTTATCTTTAAACGCGAGACATCCTGTGAATGAAGGACCAGAGTGCAATTAGGCAACATAGACATTTTGCAGATATTTTGACTTTGGATTGTAGTTTTAGGGTTGTATTCTTGTCTGGAAATTTGAAATTTCATTTGAAGCAACCTGATTGTTCCAATACTTACATGCATGTCCCTGGGCTTCATACCTGGTGCGTGTTCATGTGTATACGTGTATACAGTAGAAGTCCATTCAAACCATCAGATTATCAGTAGTTACATCCAGGTGAGTTTGAAGACTATACCACTGGGGAAAAAAATGAGGGATTTGTTTTTCTCTCCCTTTTTTTTGTGACCTTTACAAAAACACACTATTTATCTCTTGGTAGTTCCTGGATGTGTGTGTGCACATGTATATATGCGGGAGTAAGCATCTGGCCATGGTATGGTGGCAGGCACACCAGTACACAAGTGTACACATGTATATATGCGGGAATGAGCATCTAGCCATGGTATGGTCGCAGGCACACCAGTACACAAGTGTACACATGTATATATGCGGGAGTAAGCATCTAGCCATGGTATGGTCGCAGGCACACCAGTACACAAGTGTACACATGTATATATGCGGGAGTAAGCATCTAGCCATGGTATGGTCGCAGGCACACCAGTACACAAGTGTACACATGTATATATGCGGGAGTAAGCTTCTGGCCATGGTATGGTCGCAGGCACACCAGTACACAAGTGTACACATGTATATATGCGAGAGTAAGCTTCTGGCCATGGTATGGTCGCAGGCACACCAGTACACAAGTGTACCCGTGTATATATGCGGGAGTAAGCTTCTGGCCATGGTATGGTCGCAGGCACACCAGTACACAAGTGTACACATGTACACAAGTTTTTGTTTCTGACACAGAGCATGTCCACGTAGCAGAATGTGTAATGTCCTGTGATCTGGTGGATTACAAAATCTGAGCCTTATATTCTGTCACTATAAACACAGGTTACATATTGTACAAAAGAAGTTGATACATGTGCACAAGTTTTAGTCACTGACGACATGATACATGACAACACACCTATATCAGAATACGTATTATCTCCTGGTTTTTGTGGATTGCAAAATCGGAACCCATAATATTCTGTGAGTGTCAGTATCAGCAGGTTATGTGCACTGTACAAGTCTTTGTAATCCACTTGTCAACTGTACTATAAAAGTTTATGGACATTTGGCTCAGTTTTCTTGCTACCTATTTTCATAATTACAGTACATGTATTAGTGGTGCCAGAAATTTAATGTTCCTTGTAATTTAATAACTGTGTCTCTAGCATTGGAGCATTCAGCAATAATGTTACATATGCATGTATATATACTGTAAATGATCTAAAATTTGGCCCCAAAGTGCATTTTAAGAGACAAATAAATATATCATAAAATGTTACTTTAGGTGCTGAAATTTACCTTTTCTGAAATTATATCCTATCTTCCTATCTTCCAAATCATCCTATCTTCCAAAAAGACCTCAAAACACATTTTTGATATCAAAAGAGCTCTCAAACTTTGGAGAAATGCGTAACAAAATTTGATGTTACTCACAGTGGTTCTGAAAACCTCTCTCTAGTGTTCTATACACTGTGGCGTCCAATGAAAATTATGGTTATCCAGTGATCACTTGGCTGGTCACACAGACCTTCATTCCACTTATTGATGCTGAGTATTCCAAGTTCAAGGTCATCCCTAATTTCACTTCTCAATTCTTTGACACAGAGGTTGTGTGTGTTGACTCAAAATGAGGTGGGAAGACCTAGTGGATCATCATCAGTTTGCATAGGCTTACTGTTATTTCAGGGTAGTCCACTGTCAGAACAACCTTTTGGTCCAGGAGTTAAAGGAACAGATTAATTAACATTTTCATTGGTTTCCATGATGTAATTGCATGACAGAGGATTTACAGATAAATCAGACCATTTTTTGGAAGGAGCTGTACCATCAATCAAGCTTTAAGCAATAAACTCTGAAAAAACTCATCTGTGTGTGATTTTCAAATTTATAGAAGCTCGTTTAAAAAAAATGTTGTAGCTTGTGAGAAATGGTACACTGTAAAAATTGGGAATTATGTGTAGAGGCGTAACACAGCCAACAAATACCCTGTAGACTCACCCATTAATTCTAAATATTTTTTACAATCTTTAAGAAATTGTTCCGTTTTCTGTCTATAGGTTTAGATGAAGGCTAACAGCATAAGGGAGATAACTTTTGATGCTTTCCCGTATCTCAGCTGCTCATCTTTACCTGTGTATTACAGTTATAAAAGGCACATGCACTTTGAACACAAGTCTCTCCAGCAAACATAAACAGAATTTGGCCTTCAAATCAAATAGCAGTTTCATGTTGCCTTAACGTACTAACTGCCGTATAATGGGATAGTTGAGGTGATTCAGTCTGTAATGTACCCTATTAGACTCAATTGTGGGAGCCTTTAGGGATCACTGAAGCAAGACAGGGCCTGAGGGTTCACCTCATGAGATTTACCCCTCTACCCCTGGGGCAAACAGCCAGGTCCTTTTGCCTTTTTTCTGGTGTTCACCCATGTGATCTCCATTCATATGTATGCTCTAGCGGTGGGTAAATTTGTGCCCTAAAAAAAAGGATACATTAATGCTGAAATTATGTTGTACAGTATGTATAAATTTTATATTTCTTCTGTTTCTCTGGGGGAGATACCAAAAATTTTTGTGGTTGGCCTACGGCAGGGTGTCATAGATCATGAATCTGAATGTCTCAGAAGTTTAGGGAGGTGTACAAAAGAGCCAGGGCCTGAGTCGTTGATCAAGTAAAATGTGTGTCAAGCTTTGACAGGTTGGATCTGGCCACTTCCTTGTGAGCAGTGTGTGTGTGTCTAGTGTTGGGGAGGGGGGAGGGGGCTGTTGGTACACAGGAGTCCTACGTGTACACACATAGCCCAGACAGGAGCGCTGAGCACCAGGCTGCTGACTGATGCTGAATCTGACCAGCTCTCACCTTAGCTGACTGGGAGGGAACAGGAACTGGGCTGCCACAGAGAAAGGGGTTCCAGACAGCTGAGGTCGATGGAACTAGACCCTGCGACACTGACTCGCTCCCAGACCCGGTGACACTCAGCAGCCCAGTTTGCAGTGTCGTGGAGAAGTGGTTATACTTCTTGTTCTGGGAGATACGTGTAAATGCGCACTTGCCTGGAGTGGTTTTGATTAATACTGTGACGTGTTCAGGGTGAAATGGAGAGGTGCTTACAGGGTGGACCAGGTTTCTCAAGGTAGCTGCACACCCACCTAGCTGTAATGAGCCGCGTCATCGGCCTGTCCTCCTGACTGTGGCGTGTTGAGAGCCTCAGCTACTGTGGCATGCGTCGATTCTGACTTAATCCTAGACTAGCTCTGTGGTGTCAGACAGTGTGCTGCTCTCTGGCTGTCTCTGTGATACCCATCCTGCTGGATGGCTTCCCCTACTGAGGTGACAAAGATGACAGTGGAAGCTCCATCACTACCCTTATGTAATCACATTTCTAGAACATGTGTAGATCTAAGCCTCCAAAACGACACACCTCCAGATAGCTGCTTGAGTAGATCTGGTAGATGAAACGCATATTATTGGGTCTTGGAGACTGTTACTCAAGCAAGGCCATGGGGGTAAGTTCATAAGAGTATACTGGCACCCTGCTGCTTCACAGATGCTCATACATTGGTAACACAAGCATATATAGTGTTAATGCCTTGTAGGTTAATAGAGTAGCAATATACTATAGTGTATGTTAATAATATTAAGATGTTGTGGTTCACTGCCATGTATTTTAGAGGTGACAGTCATGGAGAACATTTTGTTTTTTAGTTACTTCCTATCTGTTAAGGTTTACGAAGCCTATATTTTGCTGTCGTGTCCGTGACATATGCTGCATGCATATGGAAATAGAAAAAAGGCACTTTTTTAAGACCTATACGCCTGTGAACATTTCATGGATGTGTGCCTTTGCATGCAAACACAGAAGTGAGGTCATCAGAGTCCTCCATGGCTGAGTGCTTAGCATGCCAGTATAGTACGTGTACAAGGCAGTTCAAATCCAGCTTATGCTGGCTTCCTCTCCTTCTGTAAGCAGGAAGGGATAGCTGCTAGCGATCAGTGGATAGATGTGAGTTTCCCAAGTGTTTTTCTTCCACTGTCAGTTAAATGAATAAGTGAATCTGTGAGGCATATGTACTACAAGGACATGTCAAGTTTCTTGGTGCATGCAGATGAAATTGTGGTAACCATGCTTTGATGTGATGTAGATGAAGATTTGTAATTACATTGTGTTTGCCACAGGTAATCTAGCAGTGTATCTATATATACATATATATGTTCATGAGTAGGGTTTGAATTTTGAATTAGCGGTTATGAAAGTGACTGTAAGGTCATGTGAATGAGACATGTGACAGATGATGTTTGACAGATCTTTGCCAGGAGATGAGTTAGCTTTTCATTTATTCCATATAACATGTCATGTTTTTCCAGTTTGAAGGAATGTGTGAACTTGCTGTGCTATTTTTAGGGGTTTTCAGGGCAATTCACAGGGTAAAAAAAAAGATGCCAATAAATTTTAGCATCTGTTATGTTAGCCACAGTGGACATTTATTACGCATTTGTCATTCTTAAGACAAAGAAAAAAGGAATGGAAAAAGAAAAAAGTAAGATCAGGTTTTGTGATTAGGGATTAATTTTGAAGCTGACATTGTGAAGCAATTTTGTCTGTCAGAAGGGCATGGGAAGGGTAACATTAGCCATCACATTAAGCCTGAAGGAGTGAATTGTCCCTCAACTATGTCCGTTATTGTCACGTTGATAAAACGGAACAGAGCATAGCTTCATCAATTCACTTGTTGAGACCGCAGCATCTGCTCACAGGCCAGCATCAGGAAGTTCACAGTTCACATGCTCTATTCATCTCATATAAGTTCATGTGGTCGTGGTTAAGCTTTAATCTGTCTTAATACAATGTGCACATATGTTGTGCAAACTCTACTTTGACCTCAACAGCTTGCAGTTTGAATCATGTTGCCATAGGGTGTCGTCATTGGGGAAACATTAAATAGCCCCTCTTAACTTCCAGAAGTGGGAAGGCCTGCCAGCAAGCTTCTGATGGTTGTGGGTTTTCCTCCCACCATCGTGTTGGCCGATGTCGTATGACTGATGATTTTTGAATATGGCTTAAAACCAATCAGATAAATAAAATAAATGAAACCTTCGAAACTTTTAGCTGCTCATTGTTTATAATGTATGAGCTACATGTACTTGTAAAGTATACACATTACGTGTTCTTCAAACAACATCAAAAACATACTTGAATGCATATTGTATGTTAATGTTCTTGCATGTACACTGTATAGACATGTAAGTGCAGTAGTAGTTGCATGTATACATGTATTTGTTATATCCTGACCGACCAGGTATATGCCCAGCGCTTGACTATTAATGTTAACCTATGATATAGATTATTAAAGTATGTGAGATGACATGTATAACAGATGTTCAGAGAGAAGTGATTTGTGAAGGGTCAGCTTCTGTGACCCCGACATTCCCAGGCTAGGATTTTAATATGAATTCCAGCCCTGTTAGTGTAGACACGTGCAGTCACATGTAAATGGTCCGATAAGCATACAGTAAGTCTGTATGGATATCTAAGCACGATCTGTAGCTGGTTAGGTCATCATGTATGTATGTTTGTGACAAAGTTAAACAATGCATGCACAAACTGTAACAGCTTTGATAAAATGCAGCTGTGATGTAGTGGAATGTTTCGTGCACTGCTTCTTGGGTTGGAATGACAATGCTGGTTTCTACCAGGTCAAGTGCAATGATAGAATATTCGGATGACTTTAAAATGCCCTGAACTTGGGCACATGAGTGAAATTGGTGCATGAGGGTTGAAATAAATACTGTCACTGAGGTGTTTTTTTAGGACTTGTTTTTTCCAGGCCCTGACATGAAAAAATGAAATAAACTGCTACCATATTTCACCTAAAATTTAGTTGCTTTTTCTTCAAGCGACACATTCTGTTTGATCCTAATCGATTGTTCTGTTGAGCCACGTCAGATTTTTTGTCATATATGTGAACTGTGATTAATTCCTTGTCAGAAAATCATAAGTGGTGATTTCAAAGTACTGGTTTTATTTTCAGGTTATGTGTTTCTGAAGGTGCTACAGGTTTTTACAGGCTAAACTGTGTGAAATACAGTATATGTTGAATGTTTGTGTTAAGAGGGTGCCTTTGGCCGAAGGGGTAAACTTTATGCCTGTGGAATGCTGTGTAATGAGATAGGAATGCAGGAAGAGTGGAGGGCTAGGATGTATACTGGAGAGTGGGGTATTCTCGTGGGCTGATGTTTGGTTGATTCTGTAGCAGATTGTGACATTCTTTTATGGTCTGACCTGCAATAACAGGGTCATTCATAACTGACTGTGCACAAATATTTACTGCCAAGGAGAAAAAGAAAATGTCTGAACAATTTGTTTATTCAGTTCGTTTGGTAAGCAACTGAATTATTTTGTCCCTAAACATAGACCTTGTCATTCCAGATAATAAAGCAGTACACAAAACATTTACATGGACAGGATATTGGTGGAGCAAAAGTGTGCTTGTGACAAATGTTCGGTAATTTTAGGACACCAGGGTAATGTTTGGCTGGCCCTCAGCTGACATGTACACATGTAGCTATAGGCAGTGTTACTCATTCTAATATACAGGTATCTCTTAATAAACTCGAAACATATGACAAAGACCTGAAGCACTCAAGGGGTGTAAGCATGGAGATTGACAAAGTGCTGCAGATGCTTCTGACAAAATGTTTTAATAACGATTTGGCCCAAATGTGAAATGCAAATTGAGCTTCACAGCATTTGATTGCCCTGCTCTTGGAAATGTATACGTTACTTAGCTCACTTTGTCGGAAGTGTTGTAACTACCAACACAAAATGACAGATGATAAGTTACAACTAATGTACAAGTGATCTGATCAGATCCCAGGTACATCACAGGGAGGGCCTGTAGTCGAAGGTGATTATTAAGAATTCAGCCATATACATGTAGATGTCTCACAATAACATAGAACATTTGTTCTAAAGTCGAAACTGTAAAATATTGCTTGTAACAAAGTCTACATTTTGCCCAGTGATCCCTGTAACAGATACTGTACACAGTGGATGCACCTAGTTTTTCTTTTGTATGTACATGTAGTTACGTGTGTTAAAGGAGATCCCATGAAAAGGCTACTGACTGGTGGCCAGCTGTCCCTAATACTGAAGTCTATTAATGTGGAAACTTTTCCATTGCGGTGTTTACTTTACCCTTGCCAGTGATAAGTCATTTGTTGAATTTTACATGCATTTTTGTTCAGCTGATATATTAAAACTACTACTTTGGTGGTTTTGGATAGGAATAGTGTGAAGACCTACATGTATGCACATCTGTATGCATTTCCATAGGTGTACATGTACCTATCAAGTGTTAAACCATCATGAAAATATATTGTCCAGGAACGTGGATGAGTTGTAAAGAGATTGTGTAAGATGCACCCGTTTTTGAGTATGTCGTGAGTGCACGCATGCACGCTTGTGGACTCGCATGCATTTTGGCATGCATCTAAGTGGATATGGGAAATTGCTAACATAGTGTTATTGCTCATCCACACGTATAGGGATCAAGAGGAAATCACCAAGGCTCTGAGTCTATAAGGGACATGGTCATGGAGTATACATGTAGATCGTTGTATTGGGATAAGCTTGTGGGGCTCCTCAAAATATATCTCTGTCCTGGATGTAAATAATTCCAGGTATATCCTGAGATGGCTATGAACACATGGACACCTGTGCCAAGAAAGTTGTATGTCTTCTGTGTGCCTGGCCAACCCCGCCCATCACTGGGGGATTTGCTGACATGTAGGACAAAGCTTGGTGACTTTCAAGCAGCTTTGAACATCGCAAAACGAGAAGAGTATTAATTAAGTGTTGGTACCTGTCGTAGGTGGTCATATTAGACCTAACGATGCACTTGTGCTCAAAGGAATCGTACTTTGATGTCGAGGTGTAAAAAAGTTCCACGAGGTCAGTTAGGATGGGACAGGAATGGTCTGCCAGCCATGTGCTACAGGTTTGTGTGTTTTACATGTATTTTATGTGAAAACAGGCATTAATGCTACTTTGTAAACACTGTATAGCTTTGATGATGAAAAACCTTTACTTTTATAAGCCTACATACACTTGGTCATAAATAGGCCTTGCATTTTATACAATAATGTACCTGGAAATGAAAATTTCTTGAGCACAGAATTACGTACGTACATGTACATTCATGTGGTGTACTTCTTCAACTTTTCTCAGGATTACAGTGTGTTTATTTAGGCATATTCAGAAGGTGTTATTCTGTGTTGGCTGATACAGTTATTCTTTTTGTGAATCCCTGAAACTGACCAGTACAACCAATGTAGTTTTGTTTGCAAAATCAAATTTAAAATGTGCATAAATTGCATTGAATATTGCTCTTTCATATGCAAAATGGTTGAGGAATTAGTGCATTCATTTTTTGTCCAGAATGATGCCCACTATCCTTAATAATTTAATATGAAAGAATTGAATTAAAAACTTGTAATCAATGACAAGGGAAGTGTACATGTGCTCTTGATCATATTGAACACCTCAGCTGTAGCTGTGAATGTTTGAACTACAAGCAGTACTGTACTGATAATTTCTGTGAACACGGACCACCCAAAGAAAGAGAAGTTCTGTGATAAATTAGAACTTTTTTCCCTGGTGGTAATCAAAGAATCCCTGTAAAGGTGTATGGAGAAGTGTAGATTGTAATCCTTGGTATCTGGGGAACAGGCTGCCTGCGACAGATTTTCTGTTATATTGCCACTGTGTGGAGTTGAGGGTGTAGTGTCAACATTTGACAGGAGTTTTGTAGCCACACCATGAAGTATGAAGCAGGCATGTTAAGGATGATGAATGTTTGATGTGCGCTGGGATTTTCCCTGATTTTCTGGATTTGATCTCGGCATGTTTGTCTCTGCAGACAAAGCCGGTGTTGGTGTTAGATTTGGGGCCTTGGCCCAGATATCAGCTAACTCACGCATTAGGCTAGCAGAGAGGGCTTGCTTGTAGCACAGAGATGATCCCTGTCTGCTCAGCCAGCTTCCTATTTTACACCTCACACACTTAACCTGCTAACAACTCAAAGGCCTTGATCTGCCTCCAAAACATTGCTTCCAGAATCTTATGTATCAGTGTGAGGTTTTGCGTTAAATTCATCTCACCACCTTTGCACGTGGCGTTCTTCTGGTTATGATTATAAAATGAGATTATTTAGATACAATTATATATATATATATATGCACACATATATATTAAGTGTTGATGGGATGGTCATAATCAACATAATGGCCTCATTTAATTGTTATTAGATATTACTAACTAATTAGGAATGAAAATCAAAGAAATATAGGCTCTGAGATCTACATGACATTTTCATTAGGCAGATGTAATTGGCAGCAGACATTAAGGTCCATGGAAAAACACACCTTATTATGTGAACATTTGACAGCGTGAAGATTCTAAAAAGTCAAACTGTTTCCTCTCGCCATAATGCTAGCCGCTGTTATATCTGTAAAACATCCTTAAACACTAATTAAATAAAGACAAAATTACAACTGATGTTAACTTACATTAACGATTGAATGTTTTTTTTTTTGGTCTTTTCCATTCAAAGGTTCCTTAACTCACAGTATTTAACCACATCACAAGTGTGGTGATTTTATTCTTTCATGGTGAGGTTCTCTTGTCCTGTTGAATAGCCTGGCAGACTTCTGAGACAGGTGGTACTGTAATACGTGCACAGTGATGATTTGGACACAGAGTAGCTAATGCATGTGAGGGGTAACATGGTTTATATTTGGTTTGAGTCATAGTTACACTGTGATTACATGGACATGAAGGTTCATAACTTTATGAATTATTGGCCTAGAAATTGAGGTCATTCTGACATGTACATGTCCTGTGTAGATGACTTGAATGAACACTGTACATGTATGTCTTTCTGTCCAGTGACCACTGCGTGTATGTAACGATCCCATAATAACCTGACAGACAAATGAGCACGTCCAAACTGATAGCTTTAATCAAGACAATTAGTAGGGGAGCTTCAGAGACGAAAGAGGGGTGGGACTTGGAGTGGGAATTGCAGGACAGCATTTGTGGCTCACTGGGACAGTGTTATGAATGTCATAATCTTGGATCACGGGTTAAATTCAAGTGTTTTACTGATAGAGTATGTGATACAGGCCATGACCTTTAGGGGATGTTAAAGGGTATGCGAGTGAGACTTCGGAGGGACTTCGCATACAAAGCTGCATGTATGTAGATACGTGGAACGACATGCCGATGACAGTAAATGTAGGTATCAATGCTGTGTGTGTGTCTGCGCATTACTGAGGAAAGTGGTCAGATCTGTAATGATTGAGTATATATGCAGTGTTCAAAACATTTGTCTTTTGTATTGAATGCCCTAGTCTTCTAGTCCATTTTCATCCTCATTCTGAGCTGCATTTGACAGCTACTTCTTTTTTCATTTCTCAATACATTTGGTATGTTTTTTGAGTTCACTGAAGTTTGATAGTGTCTAGGGACATTTTATTGTCGCCTTGTTTAATATACATCAATAAATGTAGAAATGTGCTTTTTGCGTGTTTTTTTTTTTTTTCAGTACACGTTATTGTTCATATGTAGATGTGCAATAACCACAGAATTCTTTATCTGTTCTAGCCTCTTCAGAGCAAAACAGGTGAAAACAGAAGGTGTCTTTCCTGGCTTTAATATCATGTTTTGTGTCAGGCCTGTTTTTTTTTGTTTTTTTTTTTTTTGAGTTCTTTAATGAAGTGTGAAGGTTGAAAACGCAATAATCTGACTCTCATGTACATCTAGTCACATGCACCACATGCATCAGAGATATGGCAGCTTTGTGACAGGCTTCCTTCAACAGATAAACCTGATGTACATGTATCTAGATCTTCCACACGAGTGTATGGCCTTAAGCAGTGAATCCTTCTGTTGTATAACAGTATCATGTATCAGACCATGACAACCAGATATTTTACATGATCACAGTTACTACATATAGTTTTTAACCTTGGGCAAGTTTTGGGCCTAGTGTCTTGTCCCAGTGGTGGGCATATGTCTCTTTGCATTTATGACATTTTGTTTTCTTTGTAGGCGTAAACAAGTCTCTTGAATGCCTGGAGCCATATGTTACCAAATTTATACCACATTTATATCATTTACAGCACGCATTAACGTGGAGAATCCTATTCATTTTACGTAACGTTGGTCAATTTTTGTTTTTAAGGTTTTTTGAGTGTTTGAGGTATTTTTTGTGACAGCCTTGTAAATGTGATATCTCTTGAACCCCTCATGCAGTTTTCATCCGACTTGTACCACACACCATTGCCTGCTTCCACAAAAGTTTGGTAGGCCAACATGGAGTGTTTCTCAGTAGAACACCTCAGTAGAACACTACTGAGTACAGTAATGGCGTTGGCTTTAGCAAAGTAAACAATAAAATTTCTTGAAACCTAGCGAGCCAGGGCTCTATTGTCTTTTTCTTGTGGGATAATTCATGGTTGGGTTGATTTCACATGCTTTGTTTCTGTTTGTGTCTCTTCAGACAAGTGGCTCCAAACCCCTCGGGGGTGCAATGAAGAAACAGGAGAAAGGGTCAGCCAAGAAATCTTCACTGATGAAGCACCAGTCAAAAGGGGAGCCTGCTGAGGCACCCCCACCTGACCTCAAACAGTCGTCTTCTCTGGACAACCTTGATGAAGTGCCGATACCAAAGACATATATCAGTAAGAGCCACGAGAATCTGAGCAGCTTCCAGAAGAGGAAACTTTCAGGACTTCCCCACCAGAGACCAAAATCCAGCCTTGGTACGTCTCAGGGAAAAGCAGGTAACAAGGAAAACGTCGGGCAGAAAGAAACCAAGACAGTGACTTATGGGAAATCTAAGACTGTAAAATACACAACTCCTGGATCAATGCGGAAAGCCTCCAGTACACAGTCCATTGATAAGGCTGGCTCGTTGGTGAGAAGTGCCGTCCAGAACAACAAAGCGCAATCTATGAAGCGTGCAGTAAGCACACAGAATGTCCAAACCAAGGACAAATCCATACGTAACCGGACCTCTGCCCCCGCAGAAGTCATGTCCTACAACGCAGAGCTGCTGGCCAATTTTGAAAAGGAGAAGAAGAATCTAGAGTCCAGAATATCCGACTTGACGCAGCTAGCGGAGAGTCGGAAAGGTGAGATAGAAAAATATAAAATAGAAATCCGTAATCTAAGATCCCTGGTGCAGGGCCAGGAGGTCGAGGAAGAATTGGAATTTCTGAAAAATGAAAACCGGCTTCTGCAAGACCGTCTGAAAGAGCTCGGGCACCCTGTGGAACAAATCACGGACACTCAAAAACTTTCCATGTTAAAAGAAGCGTCACATAGTAGGACCAAGAGCGGCAGTGATGTTACGATGCCCCAGAGCGTTAGTTTTGACAACTTGTCGGTGGAGTGCACACGAGGGTCAGTGATGGGCAGTGTAGTGCGTGAAGGTTTGGAGCGATCAGAGTCCATCCCAGCCTCTGAGCCAGGCTTCTCTTTGGCTGACCTCTGCAGCTCCGACCACAACTGGGATAAACAGAGCAATAAAAGCAGTGATGCAATGAGTGAGGTGGCATTGCAAAACCTGACGGAGCGCATTCTGGAAATGGAGGAGACCCATTACAGCACCAACGAGGAGTTACAGGCTACTCTCCAGGAGCTGGGTGATTTGCAGGATACTGTCAACCGGCTGACAGAAGAAAATGAAGACTTGGCAGCAGAGCGAGATTTGCTGTTTCAGTCTTTGCACACCCAAACCAGGAAACTTCAGAACTGCAGGACACAGATTGAACAGTTGAAAAGTTTGCTGATTGGGACACATTTACCTGATAAAGGTGAGAAGGAGAAGCAGTTGGAGGATCTTCTGAAAAGTGCTGCTGAGGAACGAGAAGAACTGTTGTGCCTGCAGAAGGAGTTAGGCAGTGCCTTGTTTACATCAGAAAACGACAACCGCGAAGCACAAGATGTTGTGGAAGCTCTCAAAGACAAAGTGCAGTTGTTGGAAGAGCGTGTAAAAGCTTTACAGGCAGACAAACAGGTGAAGGACACAGAAATGACCAATCTGAAGGAGTCTTATTCCAATGAACAGATAGAGCTGACGCGATACAAGACACTTCTGGAGAATGAAAAGTCCAAAGTAACAGAACTTCAGCAGTACAGCAAGGCCGTGGACAAATCCGACCTGGAGGAATTGCTTCACAACACCAGAACGGAGAAGGACAAGATTGAGGCCAAACTGGCTAATATCCAAGAAGCGTATGCGCATTGCCAGTGCGAAGTTGTCAGGCTCAAAGATCAGCTCTCGAGGCGCGACGATGAGTTGAAGGTGACCAAGAACAACGGAAAGACCCAGATGGACAATTTGGAATTCCGCGTGAAAAATTCTGAGAAGGAGAAAGATGAGCTTCAGCAGGAGATTCAGAATCTGCGGGATCACATTGACCAACTGGACCAGGACTGTGACAGGTACCTGGAGGAGAAGAAGGGACTCGAGGCCAAGATCCAGGAGTGTCGTCATGAGCTGAGTTTGGAGCGTAAAACACGCATTGCGCTGGAGTGTAAGGTGCGAGAGCAGCAGTCGTTGCATGAGGAACAGAGCGAGGAGTGGAAGCAGTTCCAGAAGGATCTTCAGGTGGCTGTGGTCATCGCCAACGACTTCCGCTCCGAGAAGGAACAGGAGCTCGATAATCTGGTACAGGAAAACACAAGCTTACGAGGGAAGTGTCGGAATTTGGTGTCCGAGCTAAACCAGGTGAAAGATGAGCTAGAAACACTGCGTGCCCAAAATGCTTTAGAACAGAGGCCCTCCAAACACATAATGTCACCCACGGAATTGAAGAGTCCAATAGACAAAGAACTTTGTGCACTGAGGGAAAATAGGCAAAGGCACGACAGCAATAAAAACCAAAGCCTGAATGTGAAAAGTCTTATAAAGTCTATAGAGGAGCAGGTGAAATCGGGATCAAGCTGTTCGATCACCTCAAGCTCAAGACGGAACTCGGAAACCACGGATGGGCCTATATGTCTACGACCTGAAACAGACAAATCTCCTAGTAAAGAAAACGGGAAAGGAATCGTGCGAAGGAATACAGTGGCATCAGAATCACCGGTGTGTTTACGCTCTGTGCTAAAGAAACCCACTCCTGAAAGACTTTCACCATTACAGCGGCATGTGAATGGTCCATTTGACAAAAGCAAGAGTCCGCTAGAGTCCCCTAAATCTGCACCAGTGCCCGTGTCTATAGGAGAGTCTGAAATGCCGACAGTGTCACCAAGCATCGCCTCCTTCCTTTCTCGAGGAAGCGGATCTCGGAGAAACAGTGGAGTTGGGTAAGTAACATGAAATTGAATGTACTAGACAAGGATGCACTGTACATTTCAGAGGACTTTCTGACCAAACAGTATGCGATAAGTATATTTACATATAATGTCTTTCAAATTAATAAATAAATAAATGCATATTTTATATGAACACACTTCAGCATAAACAATTTATTTATTTGATGGGTGTTTTTACGCCGAACTCAAGAATATTTCACTTATGTAGTGGTGGCCAGCATTATGGTGCATAAAAATATTGATATTTTGATATATTGTACTTGGCCTAAAATTTAGCATATTTAAATGCACTTTTAGAATAAGAAATTTCTTTCAAGAAACTGAGCGATTAAAACTTCACAAAAAACTCTTACCTGGTCATGTCAGGTGGAAGAATAATGTAGAATCAAGCAGAATGTGTCAGTTGAAAAATCATAAACACCAGGTGAAATACAGTAATTAAATATACATGCATTTGGTTGGAGATTGAGTGGGTGGGGGGAGAGTGTGGTGGCACTGAAAATGTTCTTTTTTTTTTTTTTTTTAAGCTTCTTGTTTAGACATAATTTTGAGGATGGTATTTACAGTACTTGTACAAAGACACAGAAGTACAAATGTAATTAATCTTGCACTTGCATTAATCACTTAATTATCCGTACGTGTACATATACCTGGATATACTCCCATACAGACCAATCCTCATACTCCCACCATATAAACATGTTCTATCAGATAACATTACTTTCTAATCTAACAGCCACTACTATCATCTGAAGTGACATAGATACCCCGTGACTAATGCCATTAATGGCGTGGTAACACGTATCTGTGAGGAAAAGCTCTTTGTACCCCCGCACTTTTTTTATCCTGTGTATTGTCTGTGGAGGTGTCACAAACATTTCTCCCAGGGACTAGTAGACTGTGAGACAGCCACAGACTTGTTGTTCCCTCCTTGTGTTCACACCTGATATAACTTACCTGAGGCTGAATTCTGTGCTATCACAGTCTGAAGATCAAAGCAATCACAATTTATGACTCTTTTGACAGAAGAGGCAGCAGACATGGTCAGGCTTTTGTTGAACTTAACAGTACAATGACACGAAAATTTACAGGTCTTTGGACGCTTTTGGTCGAAGAAATTTTGCTTGTTGTAAGATGACTGAATGGTGCACTAGTTCATGCACATACATTTTCACCTGGTCCCAATATGATGTAGTCAGACTTACTGAAGTCTTGTAGTATTAAGCCTGGACTTAGATTTGAACATTAATGCTCATTTTTGTCATGAAGGTCTAGGACATGCAGCTTTTAGTCCTGAAACGGTCTGTTCCAGGCACTCCTGTTTCTCCTGTCCTGACATAAATGCAGTGGGAGATGCATGCAGACGTTGTTAACACCTTCCACATCTAGATATATACTTGTTTTAGTTTACAAGTTCAAGTAATTCTAGAGCATGCCAATTCATTTATTGTAAGTTTATGTTTAATAGTATTTAATATACTCCACCCTGATCAGGAATGTACACCATCATTGCGTGGAATCGCAAAACATAAATGTATAGCATGTCCATTTGATGGCAGAGACCTGTGTAAGTTGACAACATGAAGTTACGCATGTGTGAATTTCAAGCATCATGATGGCTAAGACAGTTGTATACATGTAGGTAATATTAATCTCCTGACCATGTTGTTGTTTTTGTAGTATTGATGGTGACCGGCGGGATCCTGGAGGTAAAGACCCGCTGGGGATTCTGGCCAAGCACATGGGAGGCTCAAAGCGTAACGCTCTACTGAAGTGGTGCCAGCAGAAGACTGTCGCTTATCGGGTAAGGGGCCTCCCGTAATACGCACTGCTCACCATGGTACATTGTGCAAGTAACAGGTATAGAAGGACATGGACATCCATGGGTGTGGCCTGGTGGTTAGAGCGTCCATCTCGAGGTTGGAAGATCCAGGATCAATCCTGGGTCGGGTCATATCAAAGACTTCAAAAATGGTACTTGTTCCTGCCTCACTTAGCACTCAGCAGTCATAGGTGAAAACAAGGAAACAGGACTGGTCGGTGCGGTGTCAGTGTAATGTGACTGGGTGGTGCGTCATGTCTGGTGTCTTCAGCAAGATGTTCAAGCAGCATCAGTAGCACTTTGGCAGCATGGATTTGCTCTGCCACAAGAAGATGACATATAAAAATGTTTTGAGGACTCCTCATCATCATGCGACTGAAATAATATTGAATACACTGTTAAACACAAGCATACATACATGTACATACACATATATATCCATACACATATATATCCATACACATATATATCCATACACGTAGATGTAACCAGGGGGTTTCACAGTATCTTGGGGGTGTCTCATTAACATCAGACGGGTAGGGAAAATAGGATAAAAAGGTGTGGCCGAAAGTCATAAGGTTTGTCAGGTACTTAGGGAAGGGTGGTGGTTTACGTAGGGCACTGCAGTTTCCTCCAATCATAAACTTCCCCATCATATACAGGGAAGGTCAACCAGCATCCTGCGGATGGCCATCATAAAAAGTTTATTATAATCATGTAAATTAGTTTATTGTTCATGAGTGTAATATGCTTTATGTTTTGTTTTGGTCCCCAGGGTGTTGACATTACAAACTTCAGTAGCAGTTGGAACGATGGTCTGGCTTTCTGTGCTCTCTTACACAATTATCTACCAGGCAAAATTCCATATAGTGAACTCAACAATGATGATAAGGTAAGACGGTGTGGTACTCAAGCTGCAGATCTGCCTTAAATGATGTAAAATTTTGTCTGAAAAACAGCACTTGTAGAGACAGATTAATGTCATAAAATGTTACTTTTAGTACTTAAACTTTTTTTTTTCTAGTGATCATCCTTTTTTCCAAATAAACCATAAAACACTTTTCTAGCATAAAAAAAAGCTCTAAGAATCTGGAAAAAAGAGCAGCCTGGTCATGGACAAAGTTTTAGGTCATTTTATGGACATTCTGTTGACAATAAACAGTGAACAGCAGTCCAGGGGTTTTTGTGGCCAATTTCTTTTCAGAAACTCAATTTGAACAAATCAGAAAACTCAATATTTTTTGTCACCAATGAATCCAAAACTCACTTTATTTCATGAAAACCCAGTACAAAATTTGTCTGAATTCAATTTTCAAATGTAGTACATAGAATAACATGTAATCCTAGAGGTAGAGCGGGCGTTGAGGTCTGATATAAGGCTCAATATCCTTCCATCATTCCTGCATTCATACATGTATTCAGCTTGCTTTACAAGTGAAAATATCTGTGGCAGATGTGGGAAATTTCTGTGAGTAAATCACCAGATGTCTGTGGTTTATTCTATGTGATGGGATTCCTTCACCCATGTTATGACTGCATATGATTGGTTAATTATACAAATGTAGAGCCGTATTCATGGAGAAGATGTGTTAATGTGTTGTTTTCTAGGTTTTTAAATACCCGGGTACAGTGTACATCAGATTACGAGATGCCAGGCCTGCCAGATTGCACATATCACTTCATCTCTCACCCTTTGTATGGCTTCATTATTACAGAATTTTTGAGTATTTGTATTGTGGTACTTTCAGAGGAGAAATTTTAAAGCAGCATTTGAAGCAGCTGAGAGTGTTGGAATTCCTCCCATCTTGGTAAGTTTGGCTTGTAGTGTGCATCTCAGTACAGTTTGCCGGCTGAGAGTGTTGGAATTCCTCCCATCTTGGTAAGTTTGGCTTGTAGTGTGCATCTCAGTACAGTTTGCCAGCTGAGAGTGTTGGAATTCCTCCCATCTTGGTAAGTTTGGCTTGTAGTGTGCATCTAAGTACAGTTTGCAAGCTGAGAGTGTTGGAATTCCTCCCACCTTGGTAAGTTTGGCTTGTAGTGTGCATCTCAGTACAGTTTGCCAGCTGAGAGTGTTGGAATTCCTCCCACCTTGGTAAGTTTGGCTTGTAGTGTGCATCTCAGCACAGTTTGCCAGCTGAGAGTGTTGGAATTCCTCCCATCGTGGTAAGTTTGGCTTGTAGTGTGCATCTCAGTACAGTTTGCCAGCTGAGAGTGTTGGAATTCCTCCCATCTTGGTAAGTTTGGCTTGTGGTGTGCATCTCAGTACAGTTTGCCGGCTGAGAGTGTTGGAATTCCTCCCATCTTGGTAAGTTTGGCTTGTAGTGTGCATCTCAGTACAGTTTGCCAGGTGAATGTGTGTTACTTATCTTCATGCTAAGATTGATGATCAGTTGGCCACACTGATGACGTTAGCATCCGATTTTCTTGTAATACAGTCTTGAACCTTTAGTAAATAAAATAATAAATAAAATAAAAGTATGATGAAATATTCTGGAGTACCACCTCAAACCCAAGTCATATGAATAATAAATATGAACTTGTCATGTTGTAAATATATGAATCATATTAATACCTTAGAGAATGGTCTGAGAGTCCCTCTTTATAATGACACAGTATGAGTAAGATATTGCTTTTAATAAATTGTGCAACTTAAATAAACATGTGAAAAAAGGAATAATTTGTTCTGATTATTGTTCTGTGTTTGCAGGACATCAATGACATGGCTGCGATGGAACGTCCAGACTGGCAGTCTGTCATGTCCTACGTCACATCCATCTACAAACATTTCGAGATCGATGCCAAATCTTGACAGATACACTTGTAACGTTGTTGTTGTATGCGTGTGCGTGCCGGTTGAATCAGCTTTACACTTTCAGTGTGCAGTATTGTCAGGGCTTTGTGCAATGCTCTGAACTTACACCTAGGTCAGTGTTGATCCATGTACTGGTACAGAGAATCAAGGTCAAGATCAAGGCCAACAAAGACATCTCCCTTCCAAGGCCATCTGGGAATGCTGTCTTTGGGTATGCTGAATGAAGTTTACTGTTGGAATCTTACTGGATTCAATTCCAGTGCTGCATACAGGGACGACCTTTAAGTAGTCTATGACTGCATCCTCAAGGACAGCGAATAAGTTCGTCATCAGACGTGATCTGCATCACATTGGTACACCTTACTCTAAAAATGTGTAAAATCCAGCCATACCCTGTATGTAAACTGCTAAACTTTACTGTCTAACCTGTCCGCAAGTTATGCCCCACAAAACTTTTTTTTATGTACAGTGAGATTGTTATTTCAGTCGGTTGAGAATGAGCTGAAGGCACCTGGGAATTACCCTTTTGAGTTGGAAATCCATGTTGAAGGACATGTATTGATTTGAGTAGAGTAATGTTATTGCCCTCTCCTGGGGAGAGGAGTACCCTGTACCATAAGTACATGTATTTTGTATGATTGATGGCACAACCATGTCCTTTATGACACACGTTAATCAGATTGATCCCAGTCTGTTTTGTATTACTCTGGAGTATTTCACATGTAAGCACTGAAAGAAGATCTCTGTTTTTCGAAACAGTATTTAAGACTTCATACAGAATGTGATCTTCCTGGACAGCCTCAATGCATGTTGCTGAAGTGGAATTCAGGTTGGTCATGAAGGAGTGGATGGCTGTTGTGCACTGTACAGACATTCAACACTAGTCCTGATGTAAACATCAGGATTAAAATACCCATCTTTCACTGGTGATGTAGTCATAAGGTTTTTGCTTGATTGAATAAGGATACATTGTCAATCTTTTTTTTTTAAGAAACAGCGTCTGCTTTGATCGCCTGAAATTGTGCTGTGTGTTTTTATGACCTGCCCAGCTACCTGGTGTTGACACTCTCTATCCTGCAGCTCTTCCACTTTGCTTTCCTAAGAAAAGCATGATTAGGATGCTGTTGCTTTCAGCTTGAATAGGTCCTGTGCTACATGCACATGTAAATAAAACTTCAATATATATCAGAAAATGCTGTCCTGAACACATTAAAATATAGCACAGCACAAAACATATGCATATGATGTCAAATGTCAAGAGGAAGAGACGTTTGGGGCTTAAGGCAACAGAGCCATTTAGAACAAATCCGGTCAGCCACGGATATGTGCCTGGCCTGAAATTTCCAGAACTTCATGCCTCTGTTGGTGCAGAAGCCTAAATCTGATTCGACCTTTTGTTACATGTTACGTTACACACACCTGTAAACTTTTCTTCAACACTGGTTATTCCTTGGTCTCTGAAACATTGTTGTAAGGTGACATTCCAGTTCCCTATTGTATTGCCTGCTTCCAGCATCAGTTTCTGACTGAGCCGTTATTAAATTAGTGTGCCTAATTCATGAATAGAAGTTAGTAAGGGATACTAATCTTACATTTCACCACAATTGGGATTTTTCTGTGTAAATGGTGACTGGGGCCAGTGGGCACAGTATGTCCATTCGCAGCTGAACGAGAAAAAGTTCCCTGATTACTTGGATGCTGTTGACGTAAGCCAGCAGAACTTCTGGACCTTCATATTCTCTTTGCAAGGGACATCATTTACTGTATTTTCCAGACGGGCCTAAAACTGCTGCCACAAAACGTCATGTATGTACAGCACGTACCTATTTATGTATACACCCACACTAGGGGGCGTTGAAAACTGATAACCTTTACACCAAGACAATTTCTAATTCAAAGGATTTGCCTACATGTATAAGCTTCAAAGGAAGGTGCGCTGTAATGTATGAACTTGTTACTCATATATGTAAATGTGGACCATTTCTTCATGCAGTCCCGTAAATGTCAACACTGCTGCATTTCTAATTGCGGTTTGATTGAAAGTACGTTTCAAAACACTGTTGCTTTTATTGAATGTCGATAAGATTTACATTTACATTACCCCATGATTTCAGAGAGTAAGGCTTTAACTGTGTTGATGTGGTCTTTCAGAGTTCTGTCATAAATTCCAGGTTAAGAACGGTATTTTATCCCTCCTAAGTTTTGTTGTGTACCAGATCCCAGTACGTCCATGGTTGTTGGGACAGTGCTTGTGGCAGGTGACCAGCTGATTCGTATGACATGGCCTTGACATCTAAATTACCCGCACCTGTCCGGAGTTGTAAGAAGAAATAGACATGATCACGATAAGCGGCGGTCACACTACAGCCCCGAACACATTTACATCAAACATGTTCATCAGAACACGATGAACAAGAGCTCTCACTTATCAGAGAGATCAAGTTCGGCCAGAAGGGTCCTTATTGGTGGATTGAATTCATTGTGGTTTTGAGCAAATATCATTGCCTGATTACCGTCGCAGAAGAAGGCAGACAGGCACCAAACTATTTTTGTCATGTGATCTTTCTAGGTTATCCAGTAGGACCAATCAAAACGACGAACAAGTTCTCTACCTTTCATTGAAACAACCTTCTGAGTGAGTGCTTGGGGTGAGAAAACAAAGTTGAATAGATCTTGTGTGACAGTTCATGTAACTGGAGCATGATTGGATTAAACGCAAACGACTTGTAGTGTGACCGCAGCTGTATTCCCATTTGTTACACCAACTTGCTGAAGGTGGAAAAATTGGCTGTCAGCTGTCACTCAATTTTGGTCATAAGCTTCTACAGGTAATCATGATGGTCAGGGAAAATATCATTTTTTTGCTCTAGGCAGGGAAGTGGCATCAAAATGTGTTCAAAACAGCACCAGGTGAACATGCAAATTAGTTGAAGAAATAGGGTACCGGTAGTCACAGTTGAAGATTAGATGACTCAGTGGTACAAATATCCCTGTTAATGCGGAATAATCCCGACAATAAACCGTTTTGTTTGAAGGCCTGTCATATGTCTCATGTGCTTATAATACTGTTGTGATGTGCCGAGTCTGTGGATGCGACTAGTGCTGTCTATTGCTGCCTTAACCCCCGTGATCATTCTTGCCACACGTTCTGTTCTGTGTGCCACACTTTTTGCCTTAACTGGATGTTTGCCCTTTGGCTGTTGTAAAGGATCTTGTAGAACTTATTTCTGTGTACAAATATACAATGTATACAAATTGTGGTTTTTTGGAAATGATGTGCTTTTGGGCGGTTCAACAGATGCACTTTGCAGTTTCAAGGTCAGCAGTGTTTCTTTCAAGCTTATGAGACTAAGATTGCATACAAAGGTGTTGAAAAGTAGAGAATTGGATGAAATGAGTCACAAATGAAACACGTCAGAATGTGTTCATGTGGAACACTGGGCATTTTCTACACAGCAACTTGGGAGTACACTGGAACATGTCTTTCTTATGGATATACAGCTTCTTGGTTTATTATCGCGACGTTTCGATGTAGATACTAACATCCTTGTCTCGTTTGACAACGATGTTAGTATTTTCATTGAAACGTTGTGATAATAAACCAAGAAACGTTGTGTATATCCATAAGAAAGACATGTTCCAGTGTACTTCCGTCCCAACTTCTAAATGCCAGTTAAACAAACAACTTGGGAATTTGTGACTGAAAGGCAGTTCCATAAATGCGCATTGTGTAATTTCTTTTCCACACTGACCCTATTGTAAAATAACGTTGATAAATATACACTCTTTATTTTAGACAGATACGTCAACAAAAAGCAGTTATGTTAAATTTTGATTTATTGACTGAAGTGGGAAAATTTGCTACAATCTGTAGAAAGTTCAGTGGCCATCTGTGGTATAAATAATCATTTTCTTCACCAAGCTCTTTTGTTTGTAGTTTGTTGCTTTCATGGGTTCGCTGTCTAAAATCTGCTTTTTGGGAAAACTTGTGTAGAAAACATCAGTAGGCCCAAGGCTTGTAGTTTCAGCCTGTCATGCAAGTCTTGTTGTTGGTTTTGAACATGAGATATGTGCTAATTTATTTTCTTGCTTCAAACTACTTGGGCTGAAAAGTATTTTTATCTTTTCTTTCTTCAAGATTGAACAGTGTAAGAAAGAAATCATCAAAATAAAATAAAAAAGTGAAGATCAGTGTTTCAGTGGGACCATGTTCAATTTTTCATGCCATATTTTGTGTGTTTTTTTTCATGGAAAGCATGAAAATTTATTTACATATTATAGATGTCAAACTTTGTTTGCCAAAGACACTTGTAATTAGTATTCATCGCAAGTCGATTATTCTTGTAGATTATTTATGAAAGTTTGTTTAAAAGCCTATCATAATGTTCATTTGCAGCATGTCACTTTACAGTATCTGTGAACTGACCAAAGTAAAGACCACTTAAAAGAATAAGACTGGAGTTCTGTTTTATGTACCTCATTGCGAGAAGTATCTGATATATCTTAGCTCTTCCTAACTGGGTGGCCCTTGAATGGTGTGATGCCCTCTCGTATCGTGGCCACCTCAGTGGCGTAGCGGTTAGAGCATCCCCCGTGATGTGGGATTTGACTTACCTGTGTGTATGTAGTTTACTCAGGTTTTCTCAACCCATAACGGAAAATTCTTGTGTTCCTCTGGGCACTGCGGTTTGTTCAGACTGGTAACATTAACAAAACTTCACAACACTGCGTCGTCTCCTCCTGATGACCTTCACCACAGGAAACAGTGTTTTCTCCAAGCACGTTGCAGTTTCCAAATGATCAAACCGTGCAGGATTACGAGGAGAGTTATCCTGAGATTCAAGTAAAACTTTGTCCACTGAATGTTGATGTCAGGCCCACCCTCTGTTGTAGAGTGTATTTTATGTACTGGGCATTCTTGTGATTAGTTTAATTATTGCTGCTTGAGTGGTGAAATTTTGCAGAGAGCTGTGACCACAACCATGCCATGCTGATCTGGATTTACAGAGCTGTTGCTGAATCATCAGAATAATATGCCAAGCACAGAAGACCAAACTCTCCACCCAAGCCTATTTTGTTGATGCTAATTTATGTCATGTGAAATCCTGCTGAAGGGCAAGATTTACAGATATGGATAGGAATGATATCTGAATACGAGTATCATTTTAAGAACAATTCACACGGAGAAGCAATATTTCACATCATGTGACCTGTATCCCATATTTGTAATGGGGCCACCAATTGGCATACTTTGAAGAATTCACCCCTATTGAGTACCAAACAAGGAAGTGTTACACTGTCTCTCTATCCATGCCTAACTGCACGCAGTTGCATTCACCTATGACAGGAGTGGACAAGCTACTTGTTTGCTCAGCTAAAAGAAAATCAGAAGTTACATCAAATATTCTGTTTGGGGCTTTACCTGTGAGGGATAACACTCTGCATTAGAGTAAAGCAACAATTGTGATACACAGAGTTCAGGTGAACAAAATATATGCCCAAACAAATACATTTTCTTTGAAACGTATGAAAGAATACTAGCAGCTTTGTGATCAGTATAAACCGTGAGGGAAAGCTGATATGGTTGGCACATTGAAAACAAAAAAGTCCCTCAATAATTGCAGCCACTAACTCTACATTCGTAACATTTTGTGTCTCTGGTGTCTTCAGCATGTGTTGGAAATAAATCCATTCTACATGTATGGCAAGGAGGCACCGTCGTAATATGACAAAAATACTGTTAAAAGCAACACTGAACCTCAGCAGCGTAGAGTGGAGGTGAGAAGAGCTTACAAGACTTCCGTCCTGTGTCACAGGCATGACCAGACTCAGGATTGAACTCTTGCCTCTCTCTTACCAGACACACACACTTCTATACAGCTGGACCAGTCCATGTCCTGTAAAATAAGGCAATCTCCCTATCCCCACAACGTTTAAACCTGGCATTTATTATTAAATCAACTAGTACAAATATTTAGTTAACATAAAAATAACCAGACACCAGTCATAAATGGAAAGAAATATATTTCGGTTTTCTGGTACCCAATATGATTGGCGATACATGTGCATTAAGACTTCATGATATGACACATTAACTACGCAGTATCATTCCTACATACATGTGTATTCACACTATGTGATGTGGTACATTCACTACGTGGTATGATAATTCACTATGTGTTATGGTACATTCACTATGTGGTATGAAAATTCACTACTTGGTATTGTACATTCGCTACGTGGTATTATAATTCACTATGTGATAAGGTACATTCACCAGGTGGTATGATAATTCACTACGTGATAAGGTACATTCACCAGGTGGTATGATAATTCACTACACGATAAGGTACATTCACCAGGTGGTATGATAATTCACTACATGATAAGGTACATTCAACAAGTAGTATGATAATTCACTATGTGATAAGGTACATTTACCAGGTGGTATGATAATTCACTATGTGATAAGGTACATTTACCAGGTGGTATGATAATTCACTACGTGATAGGGTACATTCACCACGTAGTATGATAATTCACTACATGATAAGGTACATTCATTATGCAACATGACACACACATACATACACATTCAAACTTCTCAAATTTCAGGACACTCATCAGAAAACACTCAGTGTTCTCAGTACCAGGCACATTCAGACATAATAATACATGATTGACTGCCCTTTCAAACGCTCTTGACGTCATCCCAACATAAATGCCTTACTCAACATCACATCTGCCTAATTCAACGTCATACAAGGAATTTTATCACGTCACATCAGGAAAATTTTACAGACACACAGACGCAAGATTTTGTTTTTCAAGGAATCTTCAGTTATATGGGTTAAATAGTGTTATTCACCAAAATCCTATGGAAACATGGTGTTAGTCTTACTCAGTAGGATTTCTTTCATATCACTGTAATATTTCCACGCATTTTGTATTCTAACCAGAGTGGCACTTTAAGGTTGCTAGCACAGCTACCAAAGAGCACCTGTTGTGAATACATCAATGAGAATTCCAGATCAATACATAAAGTACTCATATAACACTTTTCACCGAAACATGAATTTTAATACATAAACGGGCATGTGAAATCAAGAATTTTGTAATTTACAGTAATCAACACACATGCAGATCATCAATGATGGAACATTCCTCGCGTTTTATTGTGCAATTTCTCCGGCCGCACATGGGAAGGTCCGCCAACAACTTGCGGATGGTCATGGGTTTCTCCCAGGCCCTGTACAGTTTCCTCCCACCATAATGCAGGGCTCTGTCCAGCAAGTGAAATATATTTGAGGCAGATCTGGGGTAACAATAACTAGGTCATTTGCAGTACTTTAACTCTTTTGCTACGGAATATTTAACTCTCTGTCGCCCTGGATTCTTCTTCTGTAAGGGATCTTTAGAATACATTACAAGTTTATCAGTCAGCACAGACCTTAATGTAGCAACAACTAATTAGAAGGCAATGAATAATGGTAAAAAATGTAAATGACTTAATGAGAGAGGCTTACCTGCTAGCCATGCAGGTGAGCATAGGACCTGAGGCACTGTGAGCAGCGAGTCGTGGCGAAAGAGTTAAATACCACGTTGACATATCTCCATAAACCTGATCACCATGTTGCTAACCCCAACTGATCAAGATGTATTAACCCTAACAAGCGATTGAAAGAAAAATATGAACGTTTATCAATAAAAAGTTTCACAGACTAAAGACTTTCATAAAGCATTTTAATTTACATTTTGTAAAATTTCTTCACACAACTATCAAACTGCCTCCGTTATAATTTGGAATCAGAGATCCCCCTTTTTGTTTTAGTACATGTACATACATGCCACTGCACATGGCACTTTGATCTCCAAAGATTTGATTTGAGAGGTCAGTCCAAGTGTGTCCTGGTGATTTGAGATGTCAGTCCAGGTGTGTGAGAAGGGTGGTCAACTCACAGTCACTCAAATCATACCTCAGTGTTTTCCCCATAGCCTCAGACAGCTTCACTGTTAACACATGCTTGCACACCTGTCCTGTTGATCTGAGAGGTCAGTCCAGGTGTGTGAGAAGGGTGGTCAACTCACGGTCACTCAAATCATACCTCTGTGTTTTCCCCATAGCCTCAGACAGCTTCACTGCCAACATATGCTTACATCTATCCTGTGATTTGAGAGGTCAGTCCAGGTGTGTGAGAAGGGTGGTCAACTCACGGTCACTCACATCATACCTCGGTGTTTTCCCCATAGCCTCAGACAGCTTCACTGCCAACATATGCTTACACCTGTCCTGTTGATTTGAGAGGTCAGTCCAGGTGTAAAGAAGGTTGGTCAACTCACGGTCACTCAAATCATAGCCCCATAGCCTAAAACAGCTTCACTGCCAATATATGCTTACACCTCTCCTGTTGATTTGAGAGGTCAGTCCAGGTGTGTAAGAAGGTTGGTCAACTCACGGTCACTCACATCATACCTCGGTGTTTTCCCCATAGCCTCAGATAGCTTCACTGCCAACACATGCTTACACCTGTCCTGTTGATTTGAGAGGTCAGTCCAGGTGTAAAGAAGGTTGGTCAACTCACGGTCACTCAAATCATAGCCCCATAGCCTAAAACACCTTCACTGCCAACATATGCTTACACCTGTCCTGTTGATTTGAGAGGTCAGTCCAGGTGTGTAAGAAGGTTGGTCAACTCACGATCACTCACATCATATCTCCGTGTTTTGCCCATAGCCTCAGACAGCTTCACTGCTAACACATGCTTGCACTGAAGAAAAAGAGAAAAACAACATTATCAGATGGAAGGGAAACTTTGTCTTTGTTACTCGTCCTGGGGGTCTTTGGGGCAATGTTAATCCATATACAATAAAGATGTCTTTCACCGTAAGCAACAAACAGCTAACCTTGTCAATAATTTAATGACTGGTGCTTTGTATGAATGATCATATGTACGGTGTTCATTGTTCATTTTACAGACTTCAGTCTAAAATTAAAAAAAAAAAAGAAGTGGAACAGATATTTGTATTTTAATCATAATGGATGTCTTAAATGTTCTTATAAATGTAAGTAAATGTACTTACCATTAAGTGATCATTTTTCTTCAGTACTGACACAGAACGTGAAAGAGACAAAAGAAGAAACGTCAAAAAAACAAGCTTAGCACAAATTACTGTAGACAATATGAGATTTAGTCAGAATAGTTAAAATTATCTGAACAAATGCTAGTTTCTATCACTTGAAGAATACAGAAAAAAATTTAAATACAGTACGCGTACAGCTTGAACTTCTGTCGGAACGTTGTAACATTCTGTATTTTGATTAACCAGTAATGCGTACATGAATGCACTAAAACGAGCCATGGGAACATACCATTTTAAATTTTGAAACATTTAACCATTTTAACCACAAAGTAATCATGTTATTTTTTATTTCAACCTCCACACTGTGGAGAAGGCAAGGTAAGTTAGAATGTTAAAGAGAGTCTGTAGTTGTTAGGACCAAAATGGGCAGCAATTATACATCCCTTCTATGGTCAGTGCCAAAACATTTTGACTCATAATGGACTCTAGCACTTTCATAGAATTGTGAGATCGAAACATGTTGACAGCTGTAGCATAAAGTGTGACCTGTTGCATTGTAAGAGCAGAAACAATGCCAATACTGTAACTCCCACGCTGAGCCACATCGTGGACTAATTTGTTAATAGATCTTTCTGTTGACATGCGTGTTGAAATCCGACAATTACAGGTACACGAGTTAGCACTCAACCAACCACATCTCTCATTTCTTCACTTTTCGCTTTTCATCGGGCGCATTTGGGTTCTCTCCCTTGTAAAACTCTTTCAACAGCTGTACAGCCTCCTCTGCAAGTAGACCTCGGACACACTGTAACTTTGTCCCCTGGTCTGGGATATCATCTGTGTCAACGTGTAACACAGATCCGCATCCGCCAAAACGCTCATTATTACAGCCGTACACCACCAGGGGGACGCCCAAGAGTCTCAACGCACCCGCGCACATGATACAAGGTTCAACTGTCACATATAGAGTCGACTGTGCGAACACCTCACTTTTGATACATCCATTTTTCTCACACCAGTTCATTACATGATCAGCGGCCACCATCTCCGCATGTCTTGTTGCATTTTTGGTTTCGTTCACTTCGTTGCTTCCCTTAGCAACAATGTCTTCCTTGAAAACAAAAATACAGCCGACTGGAACTTCCCCAGCTCTTAGAGCCTCACGAGCTAAATCTAGTGCTTTTCTCATCCAGTGTGTGTGTCCCTCTAGAGCCTCACCTACCTGAGAACTTGAAGGCTGGACAGGCGCAGTAGATGGAGGAGGGCAGGCAGACATAGGGAGTCCCCGAACTTCCCACAACCTACAACAAAACAAGCCCTTGTGATATGATGAAATACTAATGAACAAGTGAGGGTTGTACGCTTTCTCTCTGGTCGTAGGTGGGAAAGTCTGCCCGGAAACCACCTGTGGTCGTGGCTTCTTCCACCATTATGTTGCCTGCCATCATATAAAATATTTTTGAGTATGGTGGACCACGCCAATCAACCTGATACTCCTCCAATACCCTCCAACAGCCACAACAAAGTTGCAATCGGAAGCTTTGAGGCTCTGTCACAAATGGCTCTTCAGAGACTGGACATCTGTCACATCAGCCACGTGTAATTATGTATGTTAATGTAACTAAAGTGTTCAGAGCACGGCAGCCACGGGAAACATCCACACCTATGAGTTCAGTCTATGAGAATTCTTGTATTACACATAAAGACTAAACTGTATGCTAACACTGGATTTTGCATTGTTTATAGAATTCAGGTGGAAAAAAAATGGAACTCTTCCACTGCTCATGAACTTTATGCAAACCAACAAGTTAAATGCACAAGTACTGAGAAGGGGAGTGATATGGTCCAAAGCACAGGGGACCAGTCAGCAAAACTTGCAGCCAAAATTTACACGTCAGCCAGCAATATACAGATTTCATATACAGTGAGACTTGTGGGTTTGAAAAGTGTCACTTGTAAAAGCACAGATGGGATATTTTTGTGCATATAAAACATTCAGAAGGCCTCAGCAACATTTCATGTTGACAGTGATGAACTAATTATTTAATAGCAATGGATTAACACTTCAAACCTTCACACAGTGTACATGTGCATGTACCTGTTGGTAAGTGCCTGTTTTTGACTTTTTGGACTTGTCCCTTTGTCACTGTAAAATCAACTGATGTTCCCCCAATTTAGTGTCCAGAAAATTAATACCATGCTCCCGAACATTCAGCTAAATTATCCTTCCATCAATCTGTGATAATATGATGTATATTCATTAATTCGACCAATCCAGGTAGCTGAATGTATTGCAAATGTAATGAATTGGAGGCCTGTAGGTGAAATTACCAAGGAAGAACATGAAAACCAGTGCGATTATCGTAAAATATTTCAGCCCCACTTGAAGACAATTTCGGGCCCAAAATCATGCGGAGAAGGTGTTCAATTCATACATTCGTCACAAACTGTCCTGATACAAAACGTTTTTAGCTTAAAATGGCAAACCGTTCACACTGTTGACAGGAAGTTCTTCAATATAGTTCATTTTCATTGGCTGATTTCAGTAAATTCATCCGTGCATGCATGACTTTGTGCTCGGGAATGAAGGTTTTGTATAAACAGATGAGTATTACGTTTGAAGTAAAATTCTGAGGTAAATGAAGCAGCAGAAAATGAATGGAAAGCCCATTTCAGCTACTCTCCTATGTCATTATTTATTTAGTGATTTAGTGGCCCTCTAGTATTAATCTGAATAACCCTATTTGTCGTTTAGTCATCTTGTAAAATACCTGCACATTGACCATTGTTCAGTCAAGCGTGTGTGTGTTGAATGGTTTAGTCAACACACTCCTTCCACTCCACTGGTGCCCAGCTGTGATGAATTAGCAATGATAACAACTAGTTCCAAGGAACCACAGGATACAGCCTGTGAGATTTTGGCTAAACTTTAAGTGATATACGGCTCTCTATATAATTATTATTGAGTCCATGTACAAGACATTTACACTCGGTACTCATCAGTCACAGTTGCATGATCTGCTAGATTTACCTGGAATAGACAGCGTCCTGACGGAGAGACGAGACGTGTGACGTGACAGTTGTCCACCAGGTCAAGGGCAGGTAACAACGGTGCTTGAAACACAAAGTGTAACCTAAAAGTGAAAGAATATTATTGCTTGACGTTTATAGAATATTACTGTCTGTGAACCAGACTGTGACCTTGTCGTCAAATTCTTCCACTACAATTTTGACTTTGTATCTCAGAAAATAAAATGCATAAGTGTTTCTGCCATTATTTTTATATGACCTCACAACAAGATTGTAGAATGTTTTCTGACTTTAGGCTTATGGTCGACCTTACTTGGAGAATAAACTGAATCTTTTGCCCTGTTAGTTTGTGAGACTACCTCCTTTGTCTCGACTCAGCCTGGTTGAACTTGTGAGACTCTTGAAATGCTAACTTGGCTTAATCACCAGTATAATATGAACACTTCCTTGTAATACTGTGTATGCCAGTAACCTGCGGATAGTTGTGAGTTTGTTCCCACCATAATGCTGGCCGCTGTCATATACGTGAGAATTTTTGAGTACGTTTTAAAACACCTATCAAATAAACAAATGAATAAATTGAAATACCAGTGTTTATATAATTAGAAACAAAACAAACGCACACATATAGCTACACAGATACATGTACATTTATGCACATGATCCATCAAAACAGCTGAGTTCTGTCTTAAACATGTTATGAATTTATAGCATCTTTTCTGCTCTGTACGTGCCAACCTTTAGCTCAGAAGAAGTTCACTTTCTTGACTCAGACATACATGTAGAAAACATGTAAAGGGTTAGGCTGGTTCTGATGGAAACAAATAGAAAAACTAACATTTAATGCCTTCGTCATAGTGTACTCATACTCACGCTGATAGGAGTTCATCTGTCACTGTCAAAAACCAGAATGATAGATATGATAATCTCAGCTGCATCTTAGTTTAGAACACAAATTCATTTTTGTGATAAGCATGCCAATGTGAAACAGCTACAAAGCTGCAATGCGAACTGGGGAATTAAAATACATCTGACCTGAGTTTTATTAAAGTATAATTCGGTGACATCACTAAACAGGCAAAAGGATCTGAGTTGTCTCCCTTTTTATTTGCATTCATAGTAATTAAGGCTAGCAAAGAAAATCTAAAACAAATCATGGAAATGTCACAAATGTCTACAGTTCTGTTGACAGGCACACAATGCCAGTTTACTGTAAAGGAAAAAAAAGGGAAGAACACCCCGTTAATTGAGAACATTCACAGTGCTAACATCATTTAAAATTCCTCATTTTGTGGAGAATTTAAAAATGGTGAGAACATTTCACTGAACATTTGAGTTCACATGACCTGTCTTATTTCATATGTTTAATTCTTGTACATATTATTAGAATTTGGTGTAAAGGGGGCTCATGTGGCTTCCTCATTCATAGAGATCGAGCGTCTGGTGGCGGCAGTCATGCACGTACTGGATGGAAGCTGGAGGAAAAGCATAGCTTCCTGTGATCTAAATAAACTATTAAAAAAAATGAGCTTCCAATTGTGATGTATGCCTAAGTTGTGCACCACTGTGCTATCCCCTCCCCTAACCCTAGCTCCAATTTCCAGTGTATGTGCAAGCGCCACCACCTGGCAGTCCCATGAAAGAGCAACTCGCATTAGCCCTATTCGTATGTTTTGCAGCAATGTCACAGCAGCTCTGAGCCAATCAACAGCACTGTCCTTGGGCACATGGCTAGACTACTGCAGATGAAAACAAGTCAAATTTTACCCGTGCAAGATAGGCCTTAAATAGGATTTTGCCATAAAACTGAAAGAAAAAAAGATTTAAGACAAGAATTTTTTGTGGAAAAATAATCAGAATTTGTCTAGCCATCAAACATGACAGTATCAGTGACCCGCATTTCATTTAACTTTAGAAATCAGCAAAAATCAGCATTTTGCCCATAAAGCCCGATGTTATTTATCACCTCTCGTTCTTTGTGAAGCACCTGGATGCTCAAAACTATGACATGAGTAAGACATATTGAGATACTCATCAAGGAAATCTCTAGTCTGACCCTGCAGGCCATTCACAATCTGCTGTACTCACAAGATCCATTCTGGGTGTACAATGTCTTCACTTCCTCTAACAACTGTTCAGCTGTTTGCCAAATCTTCTCTCCTACAAGAAAGACAAATGGCAAAAACAGAGTAAGCTGAGGAATTCCTCATCTTCGTAATTATCTTATTCTCATAGCATCATTTAAGTGATGTTAAATTTGCTCAACTTGTTCGTCTGGCTCAGTTTGCAGGCGTTACATCACCTGGCTGAGGATGTGCCAGTTCACTGAAGAATCTCTCCAATGAACATATCAGACAGGGGTAAATGACAAGCGATATACAGCAACCTTATCTTAAGTTACAACTACATTTGCAGGATTCATAAATCTGTAACGTAGTTTAAATTCCTCTGTGAACTAAAGGTTAAACCCTGCACATGTAAATCTTCATATCAGTGATCACAACTGTTAGAATCAGTATTAAGGGGACACAACTCCTTGAACCTGCTGTTTGAGCGAGTGGCTAGATACAGGCAAGAATAGTTTTGAAGAACGTATTTCTTTTCCGCAGAAGAATCTCAATCAGGTTTACCTGCATTCGTATTCTCTGTCATGGTATCAAACACTAACTAGCAGTATGTCGCCGATCAAAACGCCGCGACTGGTGAAATGTCAAGATTTGTCAACCACTGATCAGCAACTACAACAACCACATGCTTCAGATTAATCAATCTCCGGCGCTGTGAGGAGATTGTAGCGCGGACGGGTCGAATGATCCTCTTTTGGGGGGTTGAATGGACCAACTTTTATAATCAAGTTTCCAAATAATTCTAACTAGAAATTATATCAGTGCGTAAAGCAGACTGTGATTATGCACATAGATAAACAACATGAAATTGATCCTAAGGAATGAAGTGAAATATTATTATGTTTTCATAGGATAACCCCCTATGGCTTTTAATACCGAGTCCCAAAACTGGACTCAATTCTTGTTGGCTTTTTCAGGGATGATAAGACCCTGTTGTGTTTGGTACTTTGTTGAAACAACCAGACATAAATGGAACATCTGTATCATATTTTCGGTGTTATGTTCATGATTGTAATAGATCATATAACATGTTATAATAATAAAGCGTAAATATGACACAACTCCAGAAAGTTTGACTGAATCCATGTAGCCTCTCCCCTACCAAGAAATTTCGGAATGGTAGTGCCCGCAGAGGTCGAAGTTCACTGTCTGGGATCAACTGGTGTGAAAATCATGGCAGCAGAAATCGAAAGTTTGGAGAAGTTGTTGGCAGACAAACTGCCTGCATCGGAGCTAAAAGAGGTCAAAAGAATTTTGTATGGAAAAGAACTGAGGTATCCGCATGGAAATTACTTGTTCAACGCAGGCGACAGGCCTGTGATCTATTTTACCTGGTGCATGCAGTTGACTGTTTGTTCCATTTTCATGGAGGCCTACCTACATATCTTATCAACCAGCATGTTAGGCCTACTTGTATGTAGGTAGGCATTGTGGGGGGGTCACCAGGTTAGAGATTTAGCATCCAATATGGAGAGGAAGGTGAAAAACTGATGAGATAGACTTGCTTAAACGAAGTGCTACTGCAGTTTCATTACTAGAAACAGGGTAGAAATATTAAAATGGCATGCAGTAAAACCCAACGAAAGAGAGCTCACACCACCATTCAAAAGGAGTTACGATGAATCTAACCCCAATAACTCAAGACTGCGAAAAAGAAAAAAATTGTTTCGGCTGTGTGTGTAAAATTTTCCTGGTGTGATGTGATAAAATTCTTTATATGATGTTCAATCAGGCTGATGTAAAATAGAGTGAGATATTTATGCTGGGATAATGTCAAGAGCGTTTGAAAGTACAGGGTCATTTGTGGATATGTCAACAATTTGTGAGAACATGTGTTTAAAGCAATTTAAACTGTGTCATTCTTTACCAGTTCACTTTGCCTTTAACATACAGAGGTTTTGACATCAAATTGGCTCTGCAAATGTTGCGCTTTCTTGTTTTATGTGATCTCTGTATTTATGAATTACTTGTTTGACTGCTGTTGTGTGCTACTCAAAAATGTCTCTCCTTTCACATGTACAACATCTAATGGCCATCATTATTGTGGTTGGAGGGGCCTGGGTGGCTGAGAAGATTAGCGAACTAGTGCAATGTGATGACCCAGGTGCGTCTCACCAGGGCGATTGTTGTGAATTCAATCCCAGCTCAAGCTTCCTATCTGGCCATACAAGGGAAGGTCTGCCAGCAACCTGCAGATGGTGTTGGGTTTCCACTGGACTCTGCCTGGTTTCCTCCCATCACAATGCTGGCCGCTGTCATATAAGTCAAATATTCTTGAATACTGCATAAAACCTCAATCAGACAAATTAATAAGTAAACTTTTCATGGTTAGAGAAAACTAAAGTGCCCAGCATGAACCACTGACTTTTGACAAGTTTTCTGACGTGTGACATACAGATATACAACAAACGTTCTGACGTGTGACATACAGATATAGACAAGCGGTCTTCAGTGAAAACTATTAACTGCGCAGAGAGCGATATTTGTGTCACCAGCTGCTTGTTGTCACCAAGGCCTAGTGAACAGTGAGTCATCAGGGGAATCTACAAATGCCCCGTCCATGCCCAGGGTTGAACCCATAGAGTACCACTCGTATGTAAGGGCACTTTAACCACTTGGTCAGGGCCCATTGACATAAAAATTTCTGCTACGTAATGAAGATTGGTTAAATGTATATACGTGTATGTGTGTACATGGGTACATGTAATTGCTATATGCACTCCTGCATAAATGGGTCCAAAATGTCAGAGATATATTATAGCCTCGTTCTCAGTCGGTCATGTGTGAAATATGTTAAGATGTTAGACCTAGTATCATGGTGAAACCCTAGTACTTCGGTAGTGGAAGTACTTTACATGTACTTACTACTGTGTATTAACTGTAGTAACCATTACTTTGGCCTCTCATTGTATTTTGAAATCATTGAGTAGAAAAAATAGTGAAACATTTATTCGTATGAACATATAAGTATGAGTAAATTAATCATTTGTGTATATATAAGGATTTCAGTTTTATGTTACCTTATTATTTGGATTAAGCAGACATTAAAATTAAGATGCTTTCCATTGTAAATGTTGCTCAAATAAATAAATAAATACGCGTAAATAAATAAATAAAAATCTTAAAATGATGCACTGTCAATTAAATTCATTGTTAAGGTTTGGTTATGTCACATTATTTTAAATGGTTGTTTACATTTTAAGATTTTTTTTTGGTTTGAAAGGTGTTTTACAGCATAGTTAGGAATGTTTCACATATACATCAGCAGCCAGAGTTATGGTGGGAGGAAAAAGGACACAGCCCGAGAGAAACACACAAACATCTGCAGGTTGCTGGCAGACCTTCTATGAAGAGCTTAAATTGTAACAAAGATGAATTTATTAGAAGACCCCATGATGGATTGGATGTTATGGTGAGTCTATAATGGTCAATCATTTGCATTGAGTTAAACTGTGCTTACAACATTTCTTTTTGAGAGAACTAAAACTGCCTGAGGATCTGGTTTTGGATGCCGACGGGAAGAATGTTGACCTGGCAGGCTATGCGTTTGAGGCAGCCCCTGAGGAGACCAGGTCACCCCGGGTGGTGCGCATAGGGGCTGTTCAGAATAAGATTGTGTTACCTACAGCAGCATCAGTAGTAGAACAGGTATGAGTCTGACAGGAGTTCAGCATTCAGACTTGTGTACCCTAAATCATATAAAATTTCATCAACGACTAAGTTTCTGGCTTTGAGAGTTCTGTTGATTTAAGAACAGTGTTTTGACGTTTCTTTGGAAGTTTGAATCACATGCTGCTGGACAAATGTAAGTTTTAGCACCTGATATAATATTTTATGACATTTGTTGCCCCCCAAAATGAACTTTTTCAGGCGAAAATTTAGGTGGTCACAGAAATATATAAGTTCAGATGGCATATCAGTTGTTATCACTTCATCCTGAAGAATGAGAAAAATCCTTCATTAAAGAAAGAAAAAGTAAAACACATGAAAGGCAGAGTACATGTACATGATAAGTACCTAGTACCAGTGCTTTCCTGTCTCCTCTGTAACTTGGAAATCTCAAATGCAGATGCACCAACATGGTGAGTCTGCAGATTGTTTGATCTTGATTTGCACCTGTCTGACAGTGAGTTCATGTGGCCACTTGGCCTAATTTTGTGGACAAGATACCCGAGGGTTCAAATTTGGTGCAGATTTTCTTAGCACTATTTTCATGATCTGATGAACTTTTTGGAAAAACATGGCTATATTTGTTTACATGTTTACCAGATTCTACATACATGTATTTTTTGGGTTTTTTGAGGCTGAATGTTTAAGTATTTTTTATTTGTTTGAATGGTACTTGATGCCGTATTCAAGAATATTTCATTTGCATGACGGCAACCAGAACTATGGTGGGAGAAAAGTGGGCAGAGCCCGGGGGAGGCCCACAACCATCAGCAGGTTTTTGACAGACCGTCCCACGTACGACCAGAGAGGAAGCCATCAAGAGCTGTAACTTATATGTTCCCAGTATTGCTGAATGCATCACTTGATATTCCCCATAACTACAAAAAACGGGTAAGTGGGAAGGGTCAAGGGAGGGAGTGTGTGTGTATTGTAAACCCCTACCACAGCCTCTAGTTCGATGAACAATTGTTTGTTGTCTGTTACAGCGCTCCGCGCTTCATGCCAATGTAGGGGATATGATCAGAATGGCCGGAGAAGCCGGGGTAAACATCTTGTGCCTGCAGGAAGCCTGGAGTATGTCTGTATAGTCTGTGTTCATGTATTACATGTAGTGTTCAGTATTTTTTTTTTGGAGATTGCTTGCCCAACTTGTATCAGATACGGGTGGTTATATATTACAGAGGTCAAAGAATATAAGTTAACTCCCCTGACTTTGATGGGTTGCCTCCCTTAATTTTGGAGAAGCCCTTTAGCAATCTGAATTAGGAAATTCATAACATTGTGCATAGTGAAAGTAATGATTGTGTCTATTTTAATATCATTTTAATTATGTATTTCTATATAACTGTGACATCCGTTATGTTTCTGTGGTTATCTGTTTGCCGTTGAGACTTGATGCCACCCCCCACTGCCCCCCGGGATTCGGTTTCCTCCATCCAGAATGCTGGCTGCCCAGTTTGTAAGCGAAATACTGTTGAATATGGGGCAAAATACCAATCAAACAAATAAATAAATGAAATATTGCTGATTGGATCAGCAGTGTATATTACTTTGTCAGTTTTAGCAATTGTTACTTAGTTATTTACTTACAATAATTATTTTTTTAATTACAGATATGCCTTTTGCTTTTTGCACAAGGGAGAAACTTCCTTGGACACAATTTGCAGAGTCAGCAGAAAAGGGACCAACAACACTATTTTTATCTGAGGTTAGCACTGTATCATGCAAGTACTGTTTGCTCTTCTCTAGAACCTATGCTGTACTTTGAGACGTTTTGATTTGGCTTTTGTTGAATGTCAGTTCCATGTCAGTTACTTCATGCAAACACTGATGCCTTTTTGACATTAAAATATTAAATGCCGTGATCAAAAATTTTATCATCATTCATTTTGTTTCAGAGGTGGAGGAAATAAGAATGACAGGTTAGCGGTGTACTTTTCCCTGGAACTGTCACCAGACCATTCCAGACAGTGTCGTACAGAAAATATTTAATGAGCTTTTGTGGCTGTGGCTATGTAATGGATTTTTGTCTACTTACAGCTTGCAAAGCGGTACAGCATGGTGATTATCTCCCCTATATTAGAGCGAGATGAAGACGTTGATGATGTCATCTGGAACACAGCCGGTAAATATAGTGTAGGAACATGCAGACAGACAAACAGACAGATAGAAATTAGATCTTGTTAGTGGAAAGGGCCTCCGTGGTTGAGGGGGGTTAGCATGCCAGCATGGCATATTGATCCAGGTGCCATCAGTCAGATAAATAAATAAAATAAATTGTTAGCAGGAAAGATGAACTCTCATTTTGGTCAGTTGAAAAATGTAGGAGTAACAGTAATATCAGTGAACATGTTTACAATATGGGTACATCTTTCCATATTGTATGCTCCATGTACAATGACACGAACTCATAAACACAGAAGCCTCAAGAACACACGACTGAATTCAAATGGAGTCTATCACATACACAAGGAAAAAAAAATGTAGGTCAGACATAGACCTGGTTAGCGTGAAAACAAATAAAAAAATATTAAAATATTTTAAAGACGGGGTTCGTAACAGTAAAGAAAGAAATTTATGTGGGGTGTTATCTAGCTCGCCGTTTTACATGTATTTGTTAATTTGAGTTGTGTTTTATGCTGTTTTCAAAAACATATCACTTATACTATGGCAGCCCGCATTATGGTAGGAGGAAACCCGGGGAAAACCCACAAGCATCCGCAGATTGCTGGCGCTGTTATGAAGTAAGATGAGGTATTGTGAGTGGGAAAATGGCATTGGTGTCAGTGTCCAGGTTAGCTCAGCTGTACTGTGAACTTGAGCTGCAATTGAAACTAAAGCACTTTCTTGTAGCCCTTGTTAGGGCTTAAAGTTGTATGAATAATGGAAAATGACTGGTTGTGTATCTTTTCTTTGTGTCTCAGTGGTTATATCAAACAGTGGCAATGTGATTGGAAAGACAAGGAAAAATCACATTCCACGCGTTGGCGATTTCAACGAGGTAATTTTACCATGCATGTAACTATAGAATGAATGTAACTACAGACAACAAATACAGACAGCATGTAAGTGCAGATATATGTAAGATATTACTGCAAACAACAGATAACTACACACAGGTATCTACAGACAAGATGTAACTACAGACTACAAATATACAACTGTAGAGGACATACAACTACTAACAATGAGTATGTATAACAAAATGCAAGTACAGACAGCAAGTAGATATACACAGCATGTGAGTACAAACAACAAGTAAGTAAAGAGGATGTAAATGGAGACAACTTGAAACAATGGGCGATGTGACTAGACACTGTAACAATAGACAACATGTAACTATAGACCTGCAGCAATATAGCTGTAACTACACAAGAGGGGTAACATTTATATGCAACTTTAGACAGTGTGTCACTACACACCTTAGTTCATGGGAAATTTTGCTTTAAAAAGCTTCACAATAATATTAAAATTTAATACGAAATTATGTCTGAATTAATTTCGACTTTACTTGCTGTCTGCATGTGTATATCATTTATGTCCCCATGCTAAGGGTGTTTGTAAAAGGCTAATATTCAGTGGTTTGATTTTGTTTTCCCCAGGCCACGTATTACATGGAGGGTAACACAGGACACCCTGTATTCCAGACCCAGTTTGGTAAGATCAGCCTCTTCATCTGCTGGATTGGTGATTCAGGGGTTTTAATGTCTATAATTAAAATCTTAACATTCATTGTAGACCACTTGTCTTCCATGAAAGAGTTCATCTGCAAATCTTCATGTCACATGTGGGGAAAGTTTGTTACTAACTTGCCAAAGGTTGGTGGTTTAACCCGGTCACTCCCGTTTCTTCCATCCATACTGTTGTATACATGCAAATAAATTATTCTTGAAAATTGCATTGATAGATCACCATACTTAGACAGTAAATCTTGATATCATATATGTGAAATTTTCAATTTTAAATTATTTGGTCGAAATGGGTGAACATTAACTTATGTTTTAAAAACCTCAAGTTGTTTACGCTTGGTTTGCGATACATTATTGTATGTAAAAGGCTCCCCAATCATATCTGTTTGTTTACCCTGTCACTTACTCGTGCATCCACTTACTTAGATCCTTACCATTCTTTCCCCTACCTTTCAGGTAAGATTGGAGTGAACATCTGCTATGGCCGGCACCATCCCCTTAACTGGCTCATGTTCGGAATCAATGGGGCGGAGATTGTGTTCAATCCCTCGGCAACTGTGGGAGCACTGAGGTTTGTCTGTTGTGAGGTTAGAAGCAATAAGAAGCTTTCACTAGAGTTTGTGTGTCCACCACTCGTCAATGACAGCGATACTCTGGGCGTAGGGTTCATAAAGCTAACCATAAAATGATACAGGGGACTCGTGGCAGAAATGTTTGAAGCGCTTGAGTATCTAGCATCACAATGGTCAGTGGTTTGAAGCACTTGAGTATCTAGCATCACAAAGGTCAGTGGTTTAAAGCGCTTGAGTATCTAGCATCACAATGGTCAGTGGTTTGAAGCACTTGAGTATCTAGCATCACAATGGTCAGTGGTTTGAAGCACTTGAGTATCTAGCATCACAAAGGTCAGTGGTTGAAAGCGCTTGAGTATCTAGCATCACAATGGTCAGTGGTTTGAAGCGCTTGAGTATCTAGCATCACAAAGGTCAGTGGTTTAAAGCGCTTGAGTATCTAGCATCACAAAGGTCAGTGGTTTAAAGCACTTGAGTATCTAGCATCACAAAGGTCAGTGGTTTAAAGCGCTTGAGTATCTAGCATCACAAAGGTCAGTGGTTTAAAGCGCTTGAGTATCTAGCATCACAATGGTCAGTGGTTTGAAGCGCTTGAGTATCTAGCATCACAAAGGTCAGTGGTTTGAAGCGCTTGAGTATCTAGCATCACAAAGGTCAGTGGTTTAAAGCGCTTGAGTATCTAGCATCACAAAGGTCAGTGGTTTGAAGCGCTTGAGTATCTAGCATCACAAAGGTCAGTGGTTTAAAGCGCTTGAGTATCTAGCATCACAATGGTCAGTGGTTTGAAGCACTTGAGTATCTAGCATCACAAAGGTCAGTGGTTTAAAGCGCTTGAGTATCTAGCATCACAAAGGTCAGTGGTTTGAAGCACTTGAGTATCTAGCATCACAAAGGTCAGTGGTTTAAAGCGCTTGAGTATCTAGCATCACAAAGGTCAGTGGTTTGAAGCACTTGAGTATCTAGCATCACAAAGGTCAGTGGTTTAAAGCGCTTGAGTATCTAGCATCACAAAGGTCAGTGGTTTGAAGCACTTGAGTATCTAGCATCACAAAGGTCAGTGGTTTGAAGCGCTTGAGTATCTAGCATCACAAAGGTCAGTGGTTTAAAGCGCTTGAGTATCTAGCATCACAAAGGTCAGTGGTTTGAAGCGCTTGAGTATCTAGCATCACAAAGGTCAGTGGTTTGAAGCGCTTGAGTATCTAGCATCACAAAGGTCAGTGGTTTGAAGCGCTTGAGTATCTAGCATCACAAAGGTCAGTGGTTTGAAGCGCTTGAGTATCTAGCATCACAAAGGTCAGTGGTTTGAAGCGCTTGAGTATCTAGCATCACAAAGGTCAGTGGTTTGAAGCGCTTGAGTATCTAGCATCACAAAGGTCAGTGGTTTGAAGCGCTTGAGTATCTAGCATCACAAAGGTCAGTGGTTTAAAGCACTTGAGTATCTAGCATCACAAAGGTCAGTGGTTTAAAGCGCTTGAGTATCTAGCATCACAAAGGTCAGTGGTTTGAAGCACTTGAGTATCTAGCATCACAAAGGTCAGTGGTTTAAAGCGCTTGAGTATCTAGCATCACAAAGGTCAGTGGTTTAAAGCACTTGAGTATCTAGCATCACAAAGGTCAGTGGTTTGAAGCACTTGAGTATCTAGCATCACAAAGGTCAGTGGTTTAAAGCGCTTGAGTATCTAGCATCACAAAGGTCAGTGGTTTAAAGCACTTGAGTATCTAGCATCACAAAGGTCAGTGGTTTGAAGCACTTGAGTATCTAGCATCACAAAGGTCAGTGGTTTAACGTGGGCTCTCCAATTTCCTCCACTCGTAAAACTATTAGGCTGTTGAAGTCACGGTTCAACAGCTACCCTCATAATATGTTTTGTTTTATTGAGCTATCAGTTGAAAATGCTTAGAAAAATGAACATTGTACCACTGCGTCTGGGTTTTGCTGTACATGTATTTTCATTGTTTTTGCTTCAATATTATGATTGTGATAAGATCATTTCCTGGTATTTGTCAACTTCAGTGAACCCATGTGGCCTGTAGAAGCAAGATGTGCTGCCATTGCCAATTCCTACTTCTCTGTGGCCATTAACAGAGTCGGAACTGTGAGTCTTTACAACCTTATTATTCAGCTTTTCTTTTTCCTCTTTTCAAATTCCTTACATTTCATGAGCCAAGTACATTCTGTTGTTCATTTCTGGTTCAGCTGCAGCTTTAGCTAGGAATTTTCTTAGGTAACTTCCTAGGGTGTTGGGTTAGTCATAAGGGTTTTAGCATAAGGGTTTTTCCCCATCCTTAAACGTGACCCTTGTCTTCATGGTCTTGAAGAAACGAAAAATTCATGAGTTTTAAATAAATGAAATAAATAAACAAACCCATTTGCTTAATTCCATTTTCTTAATTACCATTATTGCAGGAATATTTTGATGTTACTTTATGTATGCTAAAATTTATATTTACTTGTTTTTTATTTTATATTCTTGTTTTCATAAATGTGACATATGTCATGACTGAATCATTTCTGTTTTGACTGGTTTGAAATAGGACATGTCTTAAAGTGTTGTTGGTAAAACCTCCTGTACAATGAAGCCACAACATGAACTGAATGCATAGAAAATTGGCAAAATTTGTATTTTGCTTTGCCTCACAGAAAGTATGGAGTATCTTAAGTCTTATGTCTTCCGTTTAAATAAATTCACTGTTAATTAACAGGAGGTGTTTCCTAACGAGTTTACCTCTGGAGATGGCAACCCAAGTGAGTGATTCCTTTTACATGGGTAAATGTTTGGTGGCTTGAATTATATACTAAATTTTAGCTTCATCTTCTTAAAACATTTCTTAATGAGGATGAAAACACTCATGTGAAGCATTTCATTTTGTGTTATCTGATATTTCCAGGTTTTCCCTAAATTCTGCAAAATCTCTCGTCAGTTCTCTCTCTTGAGGGAAACTAAGTTCACATTTTAATGTAGATGTATACTGTCTTTCAGGTCATAAAGATTTTGGACATTTTTATGGTAAGTACTTGGAGATTCTCAAGCCGTTCTGGAGTTTTATCCGGTATTCAGGAGGAAATTGATGGATCATACAAACACACACTAGTATTTTGCCCTAAATGTAACCTGGGTTGCCTCCGTGGCTGAAGGGGATAGCACGCAAGTGCAGTGTCATGACCCAAGTACCTCTCACCAGTGGTGTGTGTTCAAGCCCAGCTCAGGCTGGCTTCCTTTCCAGCTGTACATGGGAAGATCTCCCATGTCAGTTCGCCAGCAATTTGCCAGGAAGGCGACCTCAAGTGAAGACTTATGGCGCTTAACAACAATCAAATAAGTGAAAGTCCAGAGTTAAATGGCCAATCAGTTTTGGCTTCAGAACACTGAACTTTAGTGTTCTACATAGTAAATCATGTAGGCATACACACCCTTCCAGTCGAGTATATTGTAAATTCAATAGATACAAGTTACATGTATATAAGTATTATTGTTTCAGGATCCAGCTATGTTGCTGCCCCGGATGGAAGCCGTACTCCAGTAAGTGCAGATTTATATTATTGCTAAAGTAACTAGATAAGTTTATATACAGAGTCTTTAAGGGAAATTGAGAACCTAGAAAGAAGCAAAGAACATTACGAGCAGAAAAGAGATCAACAGGAGGATCAACTCAGGACTTCTGGAGATTGATTACTGTGATTCAGGACTTCAGGAGATTGATTTCTGTGATTCAGGACTTCAGGAGATTGATTTCTGTGATTCAGGACTTCAGGAGATTGATTACTGTGATTCAGGACTGCAGGAGATTGATTTCTGTGATTCAGGACTTCAGGAGATTGATTACTGTGATTCAGGACTTCAGGAGATTGATTTCTTTGATTCAGGACTTCTGGAGATTGATTACTTTGATTCAGAACTTCCGGAGATTGATTACTGTGATTCAGGACTTCTGGAGATTGATTACTTTGATTCAGGACTTCCGGAGATTTATTACTTTGATTCAGGACTTCTGGAGATTGATTACTTTAATTCAGGAGTTCTGGAGACTGATTACTGTGATTCAGGACTTCAGGTGATTGATTACTGTGATTCAGGAGTTCTGGAGCCTGATTACTGTGATTCAGGACTTCAGGTGATTGATTACTGTGATTCAGAACTTCAGGTGATTGATTGCTTTTATTCAAGACTTCGGGAGATTTATTACTTTGATTCAGGACTTCAGGAGATTGATTACTTTGATTCAGGACTTCAGGAGATCGATTACTGTGATTCAGGACTTCTGGAGATTGATTGCTTTGATTCAGGACTTCAGGAGATCGATTACTGTGATTCAGGACTTCTGCAGATTGATTACTTTGATTCAGGACTTCAGGAGATTGGTTACTGTGATTCAGGACTTCAGGAGATTGCTTGCTTTGATTCAGGACTTCAGGAGATCGATTACTGTTATTCAGGACTTCAGGAGGAAAGAGTGAATTTCTCATGGTTAGAATCCACGATCTCCACCTAAACTACTAATACAGAATGTATTATGAATTAAATACTGGCAAACATTCTGTGTTAAGTGGTGTGATTTCATCTTAAGTTTTGTTAAAGACTATGGACCAATCAATATTTGTCAAGGTGTAAGAACTGCTGCTAATCGAAATTTGTGTAAAAAAGAAAAAATCCTGTACGGTCACCAGTTTTGGTTAAAAAAAAATCACATGAGCTTCATTACAAGTCTACAGTTGTGGTGTTGTAAAAGTCTGAAAATGATGCCTTGACAGCCTATTTAGAATGTAATTGAATGATGGGGATTGAATGTATTGGGGCTAATCTTAACAGTCGTGGTTCTGAATTCTCATGTTTTATCCTCATGCAGGGTTTGTCACGGATCAGGGATGGCTTGCTGATTGCTGAGGTTGACCTTAACCTCTGTAGACAAGTCAAGGACAAATGGGGATTTCAGGTAAATCTTTCACTGAATACTACACTCAGAGGCTTAAAAGGAAGCCTTAATGAGAGGAATGTACATGTATGAAAAGACTGTGTAATGTTTTGAATATTTAACCTGCCTCTCATGGCTGCAGGGCTTGCAGGTTGCAGTAAGTGATCCACACATCTGACAAGGCCATTTGATAGGGTTTACAGGGTGTGTGAAAATCTGTGCTGTATTAGCCACACTGAAGGACCTAAAGTTTCCCCAAAAAGTGTAATTTGAGGGCAAATTAAATTCCTTTTTTTTTTTTGGCTGTTGAAACTTACATTATTCCAGTAGGATGTGATCCTCTCAACCTCAAAATACCTGTCTGAAATCAGTAGGACTTTCAGAATCTGCAAAAAATGAGCAACTTAGTCATAATGAAATTTGAGGTCATTTGGGGGTAGTTATACTGCAGTCAACCAGAGGACATAAATTTGACTGACATGCGTGAGATTTCTATGGTTGAGTTCTTGATTTTTGTTACAGATGACTCGTAGACTTCCCCTGTACGCAGAATCACTGACAAAAGCAGCACAACTGGATTATCAGCCACAGCTTGTCAAGGAGACTTAGAACCGAGATGGCGGCCACTACTAATGGTGGGCGGGGGGTGGGGTGGGGGGTGAGGAGGGGGTTGGAATGAGAGGGTGTATTTAGGTGATGATAATTCGAGTGTTCATCAACATCCTCCAAGGCACCTGCACCTTTTATCCCCATGTACTTAGCATGAGGATAGATCACACGAAATGTATTATTTTCTGAACTGTTCAGGCTGCAATTCAGTATGATTTCTTATGGCCATGTTTTGTGAGTCCCACAATATAGTATATGTGGATTTACAGTCAAATTGTAAGAGACTGTATTTTAGGGACCTTCATGCAGTCTACAAAATTAGCCTTAAGCATGGGACTACTTCATTTACAAAACTTTGTAAAACCCATTTTTTTCAAAATGTTTAGATTATGTTATGTAATAAGGTAAAATGATTAACAAAATTTTGTGTCAGTGGCCCCTGTACTTATAATATGATGAAAATTGGTAAACTTTGGAAACCTTTAAAAACTGATGTTTAAAAAGCTGAATGATACCTGCACCACCATCCTCACCTCCCTTCAAGAACACCACCAATGAGGCAGTTCTAAGATGATCTGTGAACATCACATGATCAAAAGTTGAATTATTTTGTAGAAATCCTTTCAGTCAGTTTTGTGTGGTAAAGTGATAAAAAATATGTGTAGGCCCCCACCTTAGCCAAGGATCTCACCTGTGATCTTTAATATGGGGTTAGGCTTAGATCACACCTGAGTTGCTTTGCAGGTTAAAATAGTGGTATTTAAAGATAGCTTAGCGCAAAGGAAATCTTCACTACAAATATCTGTTCAAAATGAACCAAGACACGCATGATGTGGGTAAAACTGAGATAAACTATGTTCACCAAGACATTCCCTGTTCTTCTGCCAAATTTTTTGACATTCTGTAACCTTTATGCCCGGTAAATCCAAGATAATTTACATTTATGACTTACATGTACTCTCACGTGTGTCGACAACTTGACCTAAATGAATGGGGTTGTTGCTCTACGTGCATGCACATCCGTGGTTGACCTTTATGCAAATTGGTTGAAAGCATAGATTTGTTTATCGTATGGATGTAAATTTCACGATATGATGTCAACCCGCGCTTAGCATGCACGCCTCGTTGACACAGATTGAAAAAACATGGCAACATATTTGGCTGACTGTATTTTCAACTTTGGCTAAAATTTACATGAGAATGTGGGGCAATGCTAAGTAGTGATCGTGGGTTAATGGGCGCTAATATTTCAGCTTTCAGAATTTAGGTGCTTTATATGTATTCAGGGAGAGTCTAACACGCATGGCAATGCAGTGAAATTGAATTAGGCAGTAGATGCTTACAAGCTTTATACCGACATCAGGTCAACATGGCTGTGGGGCTAAGGGTAGCGAACAGTCCTTTTGTATCAGCCACCCTTAGACCGTGTCCTCAGGCTAACCCCCACCCCATACTTTCATCAGCAAGACAGATTCAATAAGTTACAGGATTAGTATCCAGATTTGGCTACTGGTTTTAATTATAAAGATTATAACCTACCTGTATTTATACAATATAATATCTCAGAGGGCCTCTGAGAAAGGTAATAATGACTTTAAATCTGCCAAAAACAGTAGATTTACAGCCCTAGCCAATCTCCAACTGGCCACCCGTTTTGGCTTCGAGAGTGGGTGATGTCTTAGATGGCCAAACCAAGGCTGGCTGAGCTCAATAAGTTAGGAATTCATATCAGAGTGATATCATGTTCCAGATGGAACTCCAGGGTTCTTGGACGACCTGTTTTTACAAGCGAATGCAGATCAGCAAATGTTTTCGTGGATAAATTAGATATGCTAGTTGTCACTCTTGTAGCATTTTTAACACTGAACTAAACGGCAAAGCTCTGAGAACTTGTAAAGATTGGACTTGTAGTGTAATTCAGCGGCGGCTGCGGAGTGTTGGCAGAAAAAATGCATAACACCAGCCTCATTGTCTAGTTATTTTATATCCTCAATTGCTGATATTTTTTAAATCTCAATATAATATATATCCCCTCCCTCCTCACAAAAAAACAAACTGTGTAGTGGTTTTTACATAGGAATTGTGTGCTAGTGTGTCATTTAATTGTGACTGGCTGTATGAAGTTTTTACCCTAATCAAATGTGAGGGAGGATTTATGTACAGTGATATGATGTCCCATTAGCTTCATTGGAATCTGTCTGTTGCCTAGTCTTCAAAACAAACTTATAGCTAAGACAGTAGATAATCTCAACATAATATGCAGTTTCTGTGGACCTGATATAAGTGCAGTGAATCTTCAGTATTGCTTGTTTGTTGACATGAATCTTGTCCCAGATGTTGTGGCCTTTGTCTGTAAACAGCTGTAAGATGCACAAGGTGTGGGTTCAGTTCCAACCTCTGACATAGAGATTTCTTTGCCATGCAGTTTCTGGGGCCTAGTGCCAAAAAGTGGTCAAGATCATTCCTGCAGCCATTTTTGAGTGGACTTACATGAAGTTCATTGGAGACCACGGGCTTTCCACCAATATACATGTAGTATAGTATACACACTGGGCTTCTGTCACATGTTGGAAAAGTTTGTTGGTTATTTACCAAAGGCTAGTATTTTTTTTTTTTTTTTTTTCGGGTACTTCGGTTTCCACCGTCATGCAAATTTGAAGGATCATCCTAATGTGTTAATGAAGTATTCATATGGCATTAAACACCGATCAGTCAGTCAGTAAATGTGTGTTTAAAAATAAATTTGTTTGAAGCTCTAAAATCAGAGCGGTTTCTTTGTATTTATACCTTAGTTATTAAAATTCATAAATTACATTCAGTATTGTTTGACATATGCAAATATTTTTGAAAATTAGAGAAGCTGTATTGTTGTGGTGGTGGAAAACCAAGTGACAAGAGAGTTGTTAAAGTTATTCAGTTTTTCACTGATTTTATGAATTATGAGTGTATACACCATCTATATATATTATAAGTGGATAATTCTATATATATTATGGTGCTCAAAGAATTTAAAGAGTTAAGAGTTAATTAAGAGTTTTTAAACAGTGCAGTTTTGTGGGCGTGCATGTTATGAACTGTTTTTTTTATTCATTTACTTGGATAAATAGTGGGAAAAGAATGTGTTTATATATTCCATACATGTATGTATATTGTGTTAATGGTGATAGGCAATACTGGTAAAGAATTGCATGTTATGAACTATCTCTGTGATTGATTCCCTCAGGTAAACAGGGGGAAAACACAAAGTTTTAATGTTCCGTACATGTTCATCGTGTTACTGATGGTGAGCAGTACTGATGCAGAATTTTATTTCTTGTCAGCCAGATGTCTGATTGCCTGTGTTGTAATTTGCTCATATGCTTAATGTTTTACATTTCTGATTTGATACAGATTAAAATGACTAAAACCCAAGTTAGTCAGCTGTTTGCATTGCTGGCCTCTTCTGCTTAATCTTGTGTGTGATCTGGGATTAAGAAAGATTATTTTAATCCCATGTGTGATAAAATATCTTAGTCTGAAATGACTCTGCCTTAAATGGTCAGTCATTGGTGCAGTGCATCTTTTTGATCTGATAATGTGATAAAATGTTGTAATGTCTGAATATATTCAAATATTTGAATGAGTAAATCTTCAACTTGCTAGGATTAGTGTCGTATATCTAACAAGATAGGATGCAATCTCAGAGGCAAAATTTCTCTGTCAACATGTCCAATGCAGCATTTATTGTCCTGTCAAGTGCTAGAGTGCCTCCTTTCGTTCCCAGTACGTGTTGAAATCTGAAACGATGTGGTGCTCTTACCAAATGAACTACAAGTATAGATTTGTGTTATTTAACTTTCTGCATATTATAGGAGGAAAGTTAATCGCAAAATATTAGTTAATAACCTTGTCATTCAATATTTGAACACTTTATTTTTGTCGTCATCAGGAATGAATTTTCTGTACAGTTTTCATCATGGATATGTACAGGTTTAGGCGTTTCTGTAAAAAGTTCATTTGTTTTGTGCGTGCTGTGTACAATCTGAATGTAGGTGTTATTGTTCTGATGTATACATGCAGTGTACAAGTTAAGTGGTTACGCCAGTTCAAAGCCGATCCATTTTGAAAGAGTATCATTATTTAACCAATAAGATCCAAGATACTCTGAATTGCTGTCCTGTATTCTATCCGTTGTACAGGGTATAAATGGCTGATTTTACGTCATACGAGCTAAAGCACATTATAGCAGTGAGGTAAAGCCACAAATATGTAATGTAAAAACTTTTCACTTATGGTTGAATGAATTTCAGCTTGGATACTGATGTAATGAAACATGGCACTTCCTGTACGGATGTACAATTTGCTGCACTGTAATTCTTTGACTGCTTTGCATGTTTGTAAGATATTTATCCAAGCACATTCCAAGGCCGTTATTATGTGGAGACAAAGATAAAATTATACTATTCGAGACCACGGGCATCTGGGCATTTGCAGTTTTACTTGCGCCAACATGCTTTGTTCGCGCACACACGGCGGTAAAAACATTGTCAAAATAACCTGGAAGTTAATAGGGACTTCATGGTCTCATAAGTTCAAAACTAGGTTTCGTTAACGTTCATAATTTACATATGCTATGCAGATTGTTCTGTTGTAAAACATACTGTAATTTCTGGTGATTACAAGCTGTAGTTCTCAGAATATTGTGCAGCGTTGTTCATTTTCAGCCTTCCCATGTTATCTTTCACCTCGTCGTCTGCTATTCTTCAAGGGGGTGCAGTGGCCGAATGTACACGGTCTCGGATTGGTCAAGCTCTGAAAATGGCCGATCCAGGCAATGCATATGTGTTGCCAAATCCAATTAAAAAGATGCCTAAAACACACAGAGGAAAGTAGCTCTGTCATGTATGAAAAGATTGAGGAATAGAAGTTATGTCCATAGGACATTTAATTTTGTCCTCTGGTCAGCGTTATATCCTCAAAGGTGCTACCCTGTGGGCCTGACTGTATTGCTCTTTAGCATGTGGTACATTCTGCATCCAGGTTATGGCAGATTGCTTTGTTTGTCTGAAATTGCCTTTATAGATGGAAGCACACTCGGAAAGTCTCGTGTACTAAGTACAGTAAATATTCATGGCCTGGCTATGCTATAGAAGAGCCTGTAAAATGGAGAGAGCCTTCACATTATGGTTTTAACCAGATTGTTTTACACTTCATGCGATATGAAATCCAACTGTGACGGTGGACAGAGGTTAATGCATATGTGCACTGTATATTCCATTGCAATCAAGATATATTATAGAGGTATGTACACATACTTTTATCCATTCAAAACTGCAAATAAGAAATCCATTATATACATGTACTGCTTTAGACTTATCAAGAATATCAAAATCGTGTGAAACCTTGGAATTCTCATGGTTACATGTTGAGATTATCATTATTATAAAAAATACTTTGACTATTCCTACAGTTCATTGGATCATTCTTTACTGCACTCGTGTGTATGTTGTAAAAAATGTATAATTGTATCCAAGTGTTATCCTGGCCCAGAATATATTCAAGAAGGCAGTTTATGTCCATTGTTGTTGGTTTGTTTTTTGGGGGTTTTTTTTGTGAAGGATCTTTTTGTTAAGGATGTGACTTCTTTGTAAAACTTCTAAACATCCATGTGCATTTACCTGAGCCACATGGGCCTGTAGCAGTGTATTTCACATCCTGACAGTGATTGGGTTTGAATGTGACGGAAGACACATTGCCACACAATTGTCAGCCTAATTCCCAGACATGGAGCCACAGGAGTTACCAGAGGGGCTCTGCATATCCCATCACAGTTTCGGTGTATAACATACTGCTACATGTATCTGGCAGTTCTATATCGCGTATTACATTTTTTTATCTGACTTTGTTTAAATGGGTTTTGTATAGCGGCTTTCACCTTTAAAGTTCGTCACTGGAAAGAGATCTGAAGAATAGGGGGTATTAAGTGTGTTCTCTGCCACATATAATTACTATCTTAACAGCCAAATGAAAACAAGGGGAGCAAGCTGTGGTCAAGAGGTTAATGCTGCGTCAGTTCTAACCCGGCTTTGGACAAGAGGAATTTGCGACCATGGTTGACACTTGTTGCAGATCAGTTGTCTCCTACCAACACGACACGCGTATCTGTTTGTCACGAGAGAATGTTCATCAGTAACTTGCCAAAGGGTCTGTGGTTTATGCCAGGATCCTCCACCCATAAAACAGATTGCCAGTGTGTAAGTGAAAAATTCTTTAGTCTGGCACCAGAAAGAATCAAATATATGTAAATAAATAAATATGAAAACACACGTTTAGCTATACCATTTTCCATGTTGTTTCACCCATTCAAGTTGTAGGACAGCTTCTCCTGAATACAAAACTGATCTGTGAAACAAACTTGTTTCAAATGATGTTTCCATACATTATGCAAAGTACTTTTAACTATCATGTTCTCAACAAATAAATCTAAGAAAATGCAAAGATGTTTTGGACTCTCTTTGTAGAAGTTTTCCATAAGGGACATAAGTAAGTGTAAGTACAGGTATTATTTGTCAGTTGAAGCAGTTACAAGTATTTATATTGAACAAGTTGAAAAAATTTGTGCCTGACTTGCATTTTCAACTGTTCCTGTACAACCAGGAAAACTCTGGACTGAAAGTCTACCCTGCAAATCTTGTCTGTCGACAACGAAAATCCCGCTTCACTGTAATCCCTAAGAACAATGGTCTCTCAATTCTATAAACAACGTCTGCCATCCTTTTCAACCATACTGTACTGTAAGTCCAAACACTGAAGGAGTAAAGTCCTTTAACAGCATACTCTATATTATGTACCATATACTATGACTTTTTGCCATGCTTCTTCCCTTTCCCTTTACTCTTTCCTGATTGGTTGCCGAAGCTGCTACTGGCTGTCACACTCTCTGGTTGGACCAGATGAAGTGACTTGGGCTCCATGGCCGTGGCTCTAGCAGATGCATCCTGTTCAATGCTTGCTCTGATGGTATTCTCCAGACCCTGATAGTGGAAATATAAGCGTGACAAAAATGTATCCTGATTTTACCATTATAATGCAAAATTCTTATACATAAGGTAGATATCTGACAACGTCATCATTAAAAAGAAGTCCACTGCATGTAACCTGACATGCCATTCAAAAAAGGGCCCTAGTTTTTACTAGGATTTTGACAGAATTTTTTTTTTTTTTTTAAGGGTTGATTTATTTAAAAGCCTTATTTTTTCATAAGATACATGTGGTATAAAAAAAAAAAGAATTCCCTATTGACCTCATAACCTCTTTTATATGATACAGTTGGGTCATGATGAACAAAGAATTTTTTAAGGACAGCCTGAAACATATACATGTACTTGACATTAATGTCTGTACAGCTTACTAGACATCATGTCTAGTTTCATGTGCTTTGATGAGCATTTAGCAGAACGTCATTTAAGCCTACATTAATTTCCTGCACATTTTATAGCGCTGAGTCAGTTTTTCATGATATACTTCAAACCAGAAAAAATAAAATATTTCTCTATTCTTGGAATTCACATACTGTATGTAAAACAAAACAGTGGCGAATTCCAAATTATCACTGTCAAAGAAATCGTATTTTCCTGCAAAAAACTTAATTTGCATTCAATCTTCAGCTTCCAAAAGAATGATCTTTTCTAGCATTCCACAATAATAAACTTGCTTACCTTCTTAAGTCTTGCCACTTGCACTAGCTTTGCCTTCTTTGGTGCAATGATTCTTCCTGTATAAAAGAACACTACAGATGTAAGCACTGGATGAGAATGACCGTTATTTAACTCAATATTCAAGAATTTTCCACAAGGCAATGGCAGTCAGTTTTATAGATGGATTAATGAAGGAAACAAGTGACTAATGTAAACTGCCATCCTTTGGAAAGTTATTGACAAGACTTTCACTTGTCAGATGAGTTAAACACCATTTTGATTTAAGGAAAGTTGTCAAGACTGCAAGCATCTCTCTGAGCACCACTGAACAACGGAAACAGCATTAAAATAAGCAATCTTAACTACCATGCTTTACATGTGCTAGGATGACGTAAGCCAACAACTGACACAATCACCTTTTGTAGGAGATACCAGGGTTACACTAAGGTTTGTCTACTTGTCTGGTGGGTCATGACATCAGTTTCACCATGAATCCCATATCAGTCATATCATGACTTTGTCTCCTTGGACATGTGGTGTGTTGGTCCCAAGTTATGCTAATGGATATTAACGGACTTAAAGTGCTGCCTCACTGGAACAGAACAAGGAAGACACCACACAAGATGCCCCACCCAATCACGCAAGTCAGAATAATTAGCACACTGACACCAGGCTTTACAACATGCACTGTTACCCGAGCTAGATATCCACTTCATTCTCATGCTGCGCAAGCTCCAGAACCGCAAATTTGAGCACGATCAAAATCAAACCTGAGCGCAATTCGTTCTTCATGAAATGCAAATGTTTTAAACTGCTGGTAACCATAGTCATTAGTATGGGCCTACATAAAGTCATCATGTCTGTGGTTCACTTAGTCTTACATACAGGCCAATACCTTTGTCATTTGTATCAAATGACAAACATAAGATAAGCAGCAAAAAAGTCACTCTCTGTGATTATTCTGTGATGGTCAAAATGCGTGATTTTTAAAGTATGTATATCTTGCCCGAGTTGATGTGTTCTTGCGTTGCTGTTTTTTTTTCGACGTCTGGCAAATTTGTCAGATGTTAATTATTTATATACATCCTTACAAACAAAGCTGATTTATTTTTTACATCAATACCCAAATTACGCCATACATAAATCCGCCCCCCCCCCTTTTTTTTTTCAACTCTGGCTTTTCCGGTCAATGTCCTCGCCGTATATTCACCTATTTAACAGCTTTTTTCTTTTCTTTCCACCCTACTTGATGAACCTCAAATGAGGAAAATTTACTAAATGCCCATCCATGTGCAGCTTAAGCTAATGCAATTGTTTGTCCTTGACCCGCTTCTCAGATGCGTCATTGGATTGACGTCTTATCCTCTTCCACGTTGCCAAAACAGAAACCTAAACTTTACAACTGCCTGTCACAGTGGTAAACATGAAGTAAACACGGGCACGTGTACAGCCCATGCATGTTGTTGTTGTATCAGGGTCTGTGTTCCGGCCTCGCATCGCCGGCTTTGACTTCTGACATGTACAAAAATCACGTCAAACGAAATGTCTGATCTTACCGCCCCTTTTAGGACCTTTATTCTTGTTTCTATCGCCGTGTTTTGGTTTCCCATGAACGGGAACTTTAACTTTGGTTTTCAATTTCCCCTGCGCCATAATTCACGTATTTAGGTTAATAAATCGGATGCTGGGTCAATGGAAGGAACTATTGTTGTGGGGGGTAAAGATTTCGGTAGAAGGCAAATTTCCTTACTACAAGCGAAAACCGATTTGTTAACTCAAGCGAAATGGACAAGTATTTAATTGAGCTCTACATTTTTGTAACATATGCCAAATCTGCCAAACATCAGCAATTTTTTTCGTTCGATATTATTGTCGATAAAATCTACACCCCCTACAGAATGTACTCGCCCAGAGGCTGATAGCAGCAGGCGACGTCAAACAACGTTAGTCTGTCGGGGGGCGAGGAATCGTCTGTACGTCAACCAATTCAGCCTTATGACGCAACAGGAATCAGTCGCTGGTGAGTTCTGCTGATTAATTTCGACAGCCCTTTTGTCATGTAAATATAGAGGCCACCAGCTGTTTGCCCACCCCCCCCCCCAAAAAAAACACCAAAAAACGCCTGATGAAAAGCTGGAAGCGCGCGCCTGGAAACTGGATTTATGGCTCCTTGTTAACGATTGGGAACTTCCGCTCCCGAACGGTGACCTTGACTGATAGAGGAAGGGATGCTGAAACGGTGGCAGTTTTATGCTAACACCGTTAATTTAGACAGTGCAGTCTTGGTCTCTGTATACTTACGCCTTTGTATTACGGCAGTACTGGAAGTAACGGTACCATACATGTACATGACAATTCCCATGTAAATTTCCAGGCAGATAAGCATGGTACTAGGATGATCATCAAGTTGATGTGATTAAGGGTATCTCGGTATTAAAATGGATCATTTGGTGAACACTGTTTGACCATAACACCAGCATGTTTCATAAATATAATGATACATCAATATGTGAAGTACGTTCGTAAATCTGCATATCATTCTGTTTCAATACAGCTACATGTACATTATTTGCATTAACTATGTCATTGGTATGCATATCAACATGTCTGCCTTTAGTTTAGTCCTGAATGCTTGTACAGATACAGAACTGTGCCTCAGATGTTTCATATTCTGGTAGATGGAGAGCTGTAGTGTGAAACGTAACAAAATTAGGAGGGTAACTTAGCTGTTTAGACACAGATCTTTGGATAAACATGACAGAAAGGAAGTAAGAGCCTGCCGTTCATTAAAATGACTGTGTAGAATAATTATAGTTATGTTTGTGCTGCCTTCTAAAAAATAGTTGCTCACCACAGCTTCCATACGCTGCTAACATTTCTGTTCCACATGAGTGTCTTACAATATGGTATGTTTACAGGTAATTGTATGTAGTGTAAATATGCCCAACTGTGGCAGATAAATGAAGTCCCAATATACCTCCATCCATATAGATAATACTGATACCTACAGCACCTGTATACAGTAGCATGCATGTACAGTAGATGTAGTAATTGTGATTATATGCTTACCACTATTTATGCACAGAATTTTAGTTGAGACACTATTCTACTATAGTTATTTAAGAAACAAACATCCTTCATTGTTAATCCAAAATGAAAGTTTTGGTCTCTTCTATGCGAGTTGACTGTGAAGCATTTCTGTTGCCCTAGTGACCTAATTTTGAATGTATTAATAACCCACATGTCGTCCTACATGTAGGATGATGAGTTTGTCTTGTCACTTGTCAACTGGTCTGTTTGCAAATTTGTGGTACGGTTCTGACCTGATAAGATTGCAAATCAAGAATTCTGTAGACTAAGCCTACTAGTGTAAGTTAAGTTTCCTATTATACGTAGACTTCAGTAGTGTCTTGCCAAGGAAAATGTTCATATGTTTGTGGGTTGGCAGAGAGTAACAGAGATGGTGGCATGGGGACATGAGGGGTTTTGTTGGGACATGAGGGGTTTGTTGGGACACAGAGTACAGCCATGAAGTGCTGATTATGCCATCGTAGCTTATCACATAATTATGTGTCGTCCTGTCCACAGCAGTTAGATAGAAGCGGTCTTTTTTATTGTAAATTCATTCACTTGTATTTATTGCATTTGTTGGCATTTGCCATGCTTAAGAATATCTTAATGTTTGTCCAAAAGGGCCAGAGATAATCATTTCACAAATGGGGGTCTGCTAGTAGAAGAGCTTTCAACTGGTAGTGATGGAAAAGATCCTGTTCCGTGTATATGTGCATTTGTACATGTGAACTGCAGCAGTGGCCTGGTGGTTAGAGCGTCTGCCTCGAGTTAGAATATGTGGGATTAATTCCGGGTCGGGTCATACCAGAGGCTTCAAAAACTGAACTAGTTGCTGCCTTGCTTGGCGTTCAGCACTGAGGGGTTAGAGTAAGGAAACAGGACTGGTTGGCCCATGTACATATACATGGCTTACAAATTCTATATTAATCAGTTCCAGAATTGAGGCTGGTGAACTGGTGATCCTGTAGTATAACTTGTGCTTTGGTCAGCCTTTCTATGCATGCGGAGAGACACGACAACGGATCTCTGGTACAAATATTACTGTAATCCATCTCAGGCTATCTGGCCTGTACAGTGATCTCTCAAAGCTCAGCTAATCATGCCGCGTCTATTATGTTTACCAGTCAGAGGATTCAGTACGAAGTGCTACATACTGCCTTAGTGTGGATGTGCCGTACTATATTGTCACCGTACCTTGCTGGTAAGATGACATAGTTCTGTATATATTTGTATTGATTGATAGCTACAACTAGTCTGTGGCTACGCTGTTTGTAGCTGTGGCACTTTGATCGTCTTATCCATAAAGTACATTCATCAGGGATGAATTAGTGGGAGTGACAGGCCCAGTAACCAGGCCATATGAAGAATAGCTGTAATTAGCTTATTGAATGATTGGAATATCCATGGTGTGGGCAGCTTATTTGTCCCTGTCAGCATCGTCCAAAGGCCTTAGGCAGTGAGGAAACAATCATATTACAAGTCAGTGTAGTGGTACCATTACCCAAAAATAGACGGCATGTGATTATGAATATTAGAAATATGAATTTCAGATATGTGCAGAGAAGGCTCAAGAGGTACGTGCACAATGTTATTTAGGCCTACGTACTATGTTAGCGTGTAAAACTGTTTATGAGCCAGAAATTGACAGATTGCCATATTTGATATTCGTGTAAGTACATGTACATGTAAATATAGTACAATACTGTACATGTATACATCTGATACTTAGTATATTGTTGATAGTTTGTGTATTTTTCTCATTACATGTTTATTCCTCTCATTACATGTGCATGTATATGTATTTTCCTCTCATTACCTGTTTATTCCTCTCATTACATGTGCCTGTATATGTATTTTTCTCTCATTACATGAACATTCCTCTCATTACATGTGCATGTATATTCCTCTCCTTACATGTAGATTCCTACCAGCACAGATCCAGTGTAGAGTGAAGAAAATAGTGTGTCATAAGACAGTAGACCATATGTGAGAAAAACGCTTACATGGTTTCGCACAGATGTACAAGTGGAGGTGCAGACATCTTCAGTGTACCGTATGGTACGTGGATGTGTAGAGATAATTTTAATGCACTCATATTATAAATAACATACATATAGCATTTCTGACTGAGAGCAAGCAACCAAGCATGGTAGGTTTATTCATCATTCAGTTATTTTTAATCTGATGAAGTTGTTTTTGAACATTTCTGTTCATAGGCACAATTTGAGACGCATACTGAATACTAACTGGGAGATCTAAAGGCACACGTAGGCTACCTGAATGTCAGCTATTCATGTTGGATTGGCACTTTATGTCATATTAAAGACTAAAACACATGTATTTCATTTTCATGATTTTCATTGGTTTCTGATTGTAAATAGAGAAAAAAAAAATGACAGCACCATAGCAGTGCTATGGTTCTACCTGAAAAACCTCACGACAGAAAAGCCACCTACATTTGGACAGAGAGAAAGAATATTGTCTTCACTTGAGTGACCTCGAGGGAGAACACCTCAGCCACTCAACCAGCAACATGTCAGTTGTAGGTCAGACTAAATGTGGAGTACATTTGTCAGCAACCTGTGGATGGTTGTGAGTTTGTCACGGCCTCTGCTCGATTTCCTCGCGCCATGATGGTGCCTGCTGTCGTATATATAAGCAAAATATTCTACAGTTTGGTGTAAAACACCAATGAAATAAATATATAAATATGTAAATGAATGTTATAGTACATTTACATCTACTTAAGTAATATGAAAGCCAAGTGTCACAAAGATTGTAAAGGTCAAACATAATGGTCACCTTATTAATGCAATTACTCTTGATGTGGCTAAAAATTAAGCCATAATAATTCACTGTAGGCAAAATGTGTTAATGTAAGCTCATGTACCATAAATTTTGGATGTGTACATGTACACAGCTGTGCATTGTTCCACTAAAGACATGTACTCAGCGTGGATGTTACTATCATGAGGACGTACATGTTATTTATGTTAGCAAGTTATTTGTGTTAACAATTACATGTACCAGGAAAATCAACTCGGGGCACCATTGCTAATGTGGAACATGTCCTTGGTTTACAGATTTCAGTTAAATCACGGAACACTAGCTACAGGATCCTTTCCATTCTTTGGTATGATTAGTCATTGTGTACTAAACATGTGTACATTGTATCGTTATGTACATGTGTGATGGGATACATTCGCCTGACAGGTGAACCTGTTAATGTGGCTAATATAACTGGTGAGTAAGTCAAATCGGCATTGCAGAAGCCTCTCGAGATCACAGTGGTTTTGGACAAGAAAGGGAGGGGGCAGTCGCGAACTATCGTGATTTCATGGAGGTTAAGAGTGCTGTTGCTGTTGTTGGGCATGAAGACCCCCACTCTGTCCAAAACCAGCGTGATTCAAGAGACTTCTGCAATGCTGATTCAGCTTATTCTGCCCTGCCCTAGCCCTGTTGCTGGGGTAGAACAGTCAGTGTGAGAGTATGAGGGGCTGTGAGTGAGTCATGTGACACTATTGTAATATTTTACCCAGCATGTTTTGGAGTAGGTAACCATGATAACCTTAACAGGCTGAACAGACGTGCTACCTGTGGGCAAAGCAGGTTATACTTGATAACTGGGTCACTCACAACTAGAGTATAGAATATCAGGCTCAGCAACTCCAGCTGGCTTCCTTCCTCCCCCCATCCCTGCCTGCCTGCCTGCCTGACTGACAAGTGCTTTCTGGTAGGCTCTGGAAACATCTGAACCCCCCCCCCCCCCACCACATCTATCACCTTAAGTTACATGTGACCAGACAGGCACTGCCAACCACAATAACTACAAGGGCACTTACAACGACAACAGCACCTCCACCTACAGTGCCATCTCCAACACTTGTCCTGTTTTCACTCTTGCTTAAGGTTGACTTTGTTGTGAGGTTTGTGTCATCTTCTCTTACATGTGCGCTCTGGGTTAGAGTGAATGCTTGTTCTGTATTTCTTGAACATGTGAGTTTGTATTAATAGAGTGTACTCTTGTGTACCTGGTACATCTGATGTATTGATGCAGAGTGTTTGTTTTGCATCATATGTTACAGTGTCAGGACCCTTGATACTATATGTGTATATGTACCTCTGTGCTGTATGATTTCATTTTTGTGTGTACATATACATGTATATGAGTTCAGTGTATTCATAGTGTGTTTATTCTTGCACACTGTGCTATATTGTATGTGTGTGGAGACGTTGAGGTTGAAGTTACATGCATGCTGTTAATGGTAATATTTACATGTATATACAGGTATAGATTCAGGAATTTCAACTTAATATTAGGATGGACACCAATACACACATGTATCATCATTTATTGTTTACTGATTTACTTGTTATTCGTGAGGAATGTGACGATGTTCATTACTATCCTGGAATATTTGTACAGATACATGTTCACTGGTAAAAAGGTTAAGTTGTTATGATCAAAATGAAGACTTCTCAAAATGCTATCGTTCTGTCTTTTTACAGGGCAATGTTCTTCTTTGACGTTTAACTTTTGCACTTTGGCACATGTACTTATTGAGAGAGAGATTTATACAAGTCTTTGTTTACATGTACTTGTCTGTGGATGGTGGAGGGGAGTTGATGCTATCTAAACAGTTAGTACAGACTAACTCTGACCTTTAAATGAATTCATCAACATATTGTCATTGTCTGTTTCAGTGTACTGAGGAAAGACAGCCATGTCTGACGATTCCTCGTCATCGTCAGCCTCTGAGGGCACTGATGGAATCGTTCGCCGCAACTTGTCTGAAACAGTGCTCAACGAGGAGGCACTCAGCAACAAATTCGACCCCTACAAGACCCTAGAGAGGTCTCAGTCAGACGCCTCATTGGTGAAAGACTGTAGTGAGGTGCGCTTCATGGTGAACGAAGGCCTGCAGAGTCAGAAGAGCACCCACCACGCACGTGTTCACCATGAGAGTCACATTAAGAGAGTCTCGGAATCCTCCAAAGTTTATTACGATCTCTCCAAGGCTAGTGGCGAAGAAGACCAGGACGCTGCAGTCAAAATGCGGCGCGAAAATATGGCCCAAGGATCAGCGGCCGGCGTTAAGTTTTCATTAGAGACAATCCCACAGAAGGAGGAGTTGAAAATAAAGAGCTCACACCGCAGTCTATCTAGTGATAGTAATGATTCCTTTGGCAGCAGCACGGAGAACTTGGGAGGAGCGTCGAAAGTGTCTTCCCAGGAGAAGTGTCAGAAGACGTACTACAGCGCTGCAGTGACGTACTCCCATGGCGGCCATAGTTCTGTCCTCGAGCAACAGGCACAGAAAAAACGCAGCAATTTCAAAGGGCTGATGCAGTCGTCTTCTGCAGTGATGAGACAAAAAGTGACGATACTAGTTAAAACGACAGACTCTAAGACGCAGCAGGAAGCAATGAAAGAGATGCTGAACCTGATAGAAAATGCCTGGGCAACACCCATTTGTGGGCGGGACTTGGCATATGGCCTTAGCGATGTAATCCGCTCTGAAGGTGGACTGGATGTTATCATTAAGAATTGCTCCTTGAGTTACGAGAAGGAAAATTGTCGCGATCACGATCTTCTGAAAATGTCGGCCTCTCTCCTAGATCAGATCATGACGACGGAAAATCGGCATCACGTGGTGCAAGTGGGGCTGAAAGGTGTAGTTACCATGGCGGTGCGTTATAAACAAGACATTGAGATGGCCCAATCACTGACCGGAATCCTGGAGAGCCTGTTTAAACATTCACGGGAGGCATGTCGTGACGTGCTGCGGCTGGGAGGCTTGGATGTGATTCTTTATTGGTGTCGCACGACCGATTGCACCACGCTGCGTCACTGCGCCATTTCCTTGGCTAACCTAGCCATTTACAGCGGCAGGGAGAACCAGCTGGAAATGATCGAACAGAACGTACCGGACTGGTTATTCCCCTTGGCCTTTTCGGAGGACGACAGTGTGCGCTACTATGCCTGTTTGGCGATAGCGACTCTGGTGACAAACAAAGAGATTGAGGCGGAGGTGTTGAGGTCAGGGACCATGGATCTGGTTCTTCCCTTCATCTCGTCCCATAAACCCGCCGAGTTTGCAACTTACGACAGCTCTCACGTACACGGACGCTCCAAGTCATGGTTACGCCGACTGGTGCCAGTGTTGTCCAGCAAGAGGGAGGAGGCCCAGTCACTGGCAGCCTTCCACTTTGCCATGGAGGCTGGAATCAAGGCTAATCAAAATAAGACAGATGTAAGTACATGTACGTGCACATATACTGGTAAAAGACAGGAAAGAATACATGGATGATCGCCCCAAGTTCTGTCCCCAAGTAATCCTACAATTTCATATTTTCTCCCCTACAAGGCTTGGTTACATGTAATTTTGACGATTAACATTAAGATATGATACTTCAGGCTGTATAACAATGACAACACAAAGCTGTTTGCAATGACTGCACATATATCTCATTTTTAAATAATCTGACCAAAAACTGCCCTCAATCACCAAACAGTCACACCCCTCTAAAACACCCATGGATTTGGCTGTACCTGTTTATGTTGAAGTACACCATGATGAGCGGAGTCTAATATAACAGGTACTCATAGTTGTACGTTTATCCATGATGAGACAAATATACTCCATTTTCAGTCATCAGTATGGTCATGTGGGAGATGTGCATACACATGTTAGTTCCAAGTTGCTATTCAAATCCCTTTTTCATTTACTGGACTGACAGGATTTCACATGCACAGCACCAAGCAATGGTAGAGCTTGCACGGTTTCTAGCCAAGTCAGCTGAGTCCTTTCTGAACGACATTTGCAGCCCAAAACAGGTGTCAACTGAGACTGTTACCCCTCAGCTCAGCTACACACACAACATCTCACGTACATGTACGCATATATTCCGCTCGGTAATGGCATGCCAGCCCAAAGGTCGCGAAACTGTCATTGCTCGAGAGGCACATAATTCAGTATCCGGTAGTCCGTGACATACATATTATATGTGTCAGATGATTCAGTTGTACAATATGGACATTGTGTGACACCACTGCTACAGTGTGATTAAAGCGAAAGACAGCGCATGTTCTAAGTTGAGTTTGCCAAAAAGGTTGGACAATATTATGTTTATTTCAGTAAAGTTTTTCTTTGAACAACTACTACAACAGCAGAAATTGACATTTGACCCTGCTCTGTCGGGTAGCTTGAAACGCAGCCATTCTGTCTGTGAGGTGACATGATTGTTCCCAGGGAGGAACACTCTTGGCACCTGAGGCTGTAGTAAACTGCTGGGGTTGTGGTTGAAACTGAAGCATATGTGTAAATTTATTACATGAAATAATCAAGAAACTTTCTCCCGCCACAACACAATGGCCTGGAAACACTGGGGAGTGTTTTTCACACATATACTTGTTATAACTAAAAAAACATGTAGCATTAAAACAATGTACTGTCCCTGCATGTATGTTATTACATGTTACACTGATGGACAACTCAGAACATTTACATCACAACTAATAAACAGCTGATATCTCCTAGCCCTCTATAACACAATACCCCACACTTCAAATGAAGATAATTCAACAACGAATTCATACAATTTCAAACAGGTTTTTATGTTCAAGAGAGACTTTTATAATCTTTTTAATGAACAGTACATTGGCCATGTGCTGTCTCTTACTTTAAACAATGAAACAAATGTTGCAGTGTCTCAAAGTATTATTGATAAAACACCTGAACACTGTCAGTAACACACATCATACCACTCAGATCAACTCGACATAACAGTAAGTCACTTACTTTCCAAGCTTATTTGAGATTTTCCAAGCAACTGGTATTAGTCTAGCTTGAATGTTCGTTATGGGATACAGGCAAATTAATTACCTGGTTCATGAAAGACAGGACATGGAAATACCATATATGGGGTCATCCTGTCACTCATGTCTCTGTTTTAAAAAATAATAAATCTTCTAAACATTTTCAGAATTATTATGCAGACTGTTTAGAAAGAGTATATGTATTATTTATTAATCACATTCAATATTAGAGATGCAAGCAGAAAATAGTATCCTTAAAAGCTGTTATATGTGTTAAGAAAATGACCCTTTTGAACAAGGGGCACCGTGCCCCTTTTTGTCTGAAGCAAGGGACCTGCACTATGCGGCTGTGATGTGAAGTTCAAACGCGGAATCAAAACGATTGTAAACGGCATAGACATGCTCTATTTTTTCCCCTGTTATGTCGCAGTAGATAATGTAAACACTAGTCTAGCTTCAGCAAATACCATAATATACATGACTGATGTACATCTACAGCATGACGTTTCCATGGTGTATGGAATTTGTGTATTTTGTACCTGTCATTCAAGGAACATCCAGTCATAAACAGTGATGTTGCACCTACATGCAAAAGATGAAAAGTGTACATCATTGTATTTACATGTCTCTGCTTGATTGTTCAGCTTACATCATCATAGCTGGTACTGCAAAGTATTGAATACATTGCAATGTATACATATACTTGACTGCGCCAGCAAGCTGCAGATGGTTGTGGGTTTCCCTCAGACTCAGTTTCCTCCCCATGTAATGCTTGTGGCAGTCGTGAAAGTGAAATAATATATTCCTGAGCACCGCGTAAAACACCTATTCAATAAACAAGTGTGCATTACTACAGGTAACAATTAGAAATACAGTGAAGATATCCGTGTACATGTACCACGGTGCACATACATAAATGTATGTGTTTGTGCGTGTCGTACAGCCAGTTACATTCTGTAACTTTTGTCTATACCATTGAGTTCGTGCACTAGCAAGCGTGTTTGTGTACTCATACTATAGCCGATTTGAAATGACTGCCATTTTCACTTGTGCAGTAATATTGTACCCCTGACAATTCAGTGCCGTATGTCAATCCACAACATGTATGTATTTTAAAGTCGACTTTCTGAATCTGTATTTGCAGATATTTTATGATATAGGAGCAATAGAACCTTTGAAGAGGTTGGCCAGCAGTCCTAACGAGACAGCATCCAAACTGGCTGCGGAGGCTCTTCAGATTATCGGAGAGCGCGTGCCTCATCAGCTGAAGCAGCAGGTGCCCTTGTGGACAGTTGACGATGTGGTTTACTGGGTGTCTCAGGTGTGTACACGATTGATTTTAGCATTGTGTCTCCGTCGATGTTACATGGGCTCCTGAGGGAAGGTTGTAGGGACTTGGAACCCAGTTTCACAAATCTTGGCAAGTCAGTTTTTCGTCACTTTCCTCATAGATCAGATCTGCACCCGGAACAATGACATAGAAAGTGTATGAAATTACCCAAAAATTTGTGAGAAATATGACTTAAGAAGTTTGTGAAAAGCAGCCCCTGGCTTGGACCATTTTTTCCTCTTATTTAATATATGTTGTACCTTTATCTCTTTTCCATTACGTATTCATCTGATCTGTTAAGGTAATCGCCACCTTCAAATCCACGTCCTACACCCCATTCACAACAACCAACAAGTAAAATTGGAGGTGGCAGAGGCTGAGATATCATTTAGCTGGTCCAACTTGTTCCATGTAATTCTCTGTAACTTGGTCCTTATTTTCAGACAGTTACAATATGGAGTGGGCATGGAACGTTGGTCTTGCTTTCTCCATTCTAAGACATCATGTTGATTTTGATCTAAGTTTCTGTTCATTTTTGTTACATGTATACAGTATTTAAAAGAAGATACACCCAACTATTTATGCATATCTACTGTTTGTGTCATTTGCAAAGTTAGGGAATGTGAAATTTTGCATTTGTGGCTGTTTGTCTCTTTCATATGGGCCCTTTTTGATGACAGTTCTTGGTAAGTGACTGGTACATGTACATGTATCGTTCATTCATCTCCAGTACTTGTGAATGAGATTGCTTGTAGCTGCTGTGGAACCCACAAATCTGGCTGTTTGGCACTCGCTTCACTTGTTTGATATATTAATTTTTCCCCCAAGTTTGTAGCCATTAATTTACTGTGATTCAAGCTTTCATGTCCACTTTCCTTCTATAATATATGACTTATTCCCCTGCAAGCATAGACCTTTTTTTTTTGTACAAAAAGTTGGAATGTTTTTCCTAGATTCAGGGATCTTGTATCATGTTGTGGATTGACAGATTGAATGCAACATGTGTTTTACATATTTCATGATGCTCGCAATAGAGGTTTTCAAAATTTAAACATCACTAAATAATTAGTCTAAACAAATGGTAGGGAAAATGTTGTTACTGCATGTACTGTACATGTAGCAGCAGACAGCAAAACATGAAATTTCACAGGATACAAGTGCCAAGGGCCCATAATTTGGGATTACCTCCCTTTGTTGTTCTAATGCAATGAAGAAATCTTGTGCAAAAATACCTGCATTTGTACTTGAGTATCATTGTGAATGTGTGAAAAAATAGTAATAAACACTGTATTTCACAAAACATTACCCCCAAAATAGACCTGTCAGAATCAGGTATAATTTGTATTTTAGACAAGAAAAAATTTTAGGTTAAATGTGGTAAATGTATAAATAATCAGGCAACGACTTGTTTCAATGTTTCAGTTGCTTCACTTTCCATCAAGACAATGAAGTTTTATTTTTGACGTACAGGTTTTGCATGTACTAGTAATGATATAGTGACACATGTACAAGTACCCTAACCTTGGCTTACCAGCACAAACACATTTGTGGACACTAAGTGATCTGCATTCTTCATGTATAATAGCCGAAATTCAATCTGTCATGTCACATGTTTGTATAAGATTCCCTTTTGGTTGTTCTTAGCAGAGAATGCAAGCAAGCTCTCACACCATGTACCAAGAAGTGTCTGGCTACATCATTACCTGTACTTGTTCTGTATATTTCTTCAGTTGCCTCCCCTTTTTTCCTCCATTTCATTGGCTGTTCTTATCTGTTACCTTTCTGTACTCGAGGGGAGGGGTGGGGGATTTGGTTTGTAATGGTGTTTTCAGTCCCGACGTGGCGATGCACGCCTTTCTGTACTCACACTAGGCTCATTAATCTAACAGGCTTCGTTTCTTGCATACTTATGTCTCCAAGGTCGATCATTTAATATATGAATGCAGCAAATTGTATATTTGCATGAATTCCTGTACTGAGTTTGTTGTATTTATTCTAGTTATATGTTTGATTTGCCTGAACATATAAACCTATCTAATATAGAACCGGATTGTATACATGTACCATATGTAAAAACACTATTCCAATAACCCGAGAATATATTGAGAGTACCTGGATTCACAGAGGTCTGACTGTTCACCCATTAGGAGTACACATCGGGCTGCAGATTGGTACACATGTGAGAGAGGAGTTCCTGTTACTAGTGCAGCACAGGTACAGCTGTACAGAGGCACTCATTGGAGGAATAAGTACTGCTGTTGGCTGGCTGCTACTGCTAGTCTGTTACTCCAGGGGAGTCATATTTTCGACTGTTGCTGGTTAGACTGCAGCTATAAGTCAGGCTTTCGCAGGTACATGTATACTTGACAAAACACAGCAGTATTATAGTCCAGACACCCCGGTGTCCTCCACCCATAAACCTTTCCCTTGCCCTACAGTACTAAGAGAACATTTGTTGAGGAATGCATTAAACACCAATCAAATGAATAAATATTGATGTGTGGAAGAATTCAGGGTATTTACCTCAGGATGAAAATTATCAGGAGTGTGCTATTACAGCAGATAATATGTCCGGTTGTTAGCGGGTTAGATTTCAATGTGATCAAGTGATAATGTGGTACTAGTTAAATGGCTTGCACCTGAACATGTGTGTGTGACTTGAACATGTGTTAGGAAATGTAGTCTGGGGTTATATAACCTGTTGTTTTGTGGAACTGCATCTGTTGCCTGGTGATTTGTTTTTTCTAGTCACATTATGGGTACATATACATACATTGTACAATGTACAATGTGTTTAGCGTGTGGATTGTTTATGGCCTGCAGTAACACTGACTGAGATATGTATGTATATGTATATGTGTGTGTGTATGTGTGTGTGTATATATATGTAAAGTGGCAATGACTTCTTGAAGGAACAAGACAAACTAAGCCTTAAACAAGAGGAAAATCAAAAGCTTCAGTTGTTGTTTTCTTAAATTGTTGATGAATTTATGTACTGTATGTACATATGTATGTTAATTTTTTACAAAGTCTCCACCAAGAGGCACTGTTCTGTAGATATGTTGCTCACTTCAGTTTACATTACGCATTCCCTCTTGGCTGGCTGTGCTTGCTTATCTCCCTTGCAATTTGATGCAGAAATTAGCCTATTCGGAATGCATAACATTCATACTTTTAAATATATAATATACATATGTTAAAGTAAAACAAGAAAATGGCAGTGAACATAAAGTATATAAGCCTTCTTTTTTTTTTTTTTCTTAAGTAGGGTTTGAAAGTGAATGTTGTATTTTTGTGGGCTGTTTACAAGTTTTACTGCACTGGATAACTCACATCTTGTGAGGAATAATGCTTGTAACACAGCAACATGCTTATATCTATTTACATATACTTACACTGCATCACAGCTATCGTGCCAGCCTCAACAAATGCCCAACGTTGGGGCCAGGCAGCCCTCTACAAAGGGAAGCAAATCTTTTACCTCATGAAACAGTTGTGGCTCCTTAGCTACTTTAACTAATAATACCAGTGATTTCTAACTGTAGCCTGCATTGTTATTCAAGGTATAAAACCACTAAAAGATAGCCTTACTATGTACGTAGTAATTTCACAAAGAACACCGACCTAAAACTGTATGCCCTAATTTTCGTTGGCCCAAATGACACATACTATCAAATAACTAGATGCCTGGCCTACAACATATCCAAATATCATCAGGGGTTGACCATCATTTTCTTAAAATAAATTGGCTGGAATGCAGGTAGTAGCATCCTATCACCATAGAAACAGGGATTGGGGGGGGGGGCACTGGCTCATTGGATAATAATTTTCTCTGTTTAATTGTAGCCATTAATCCTCATAATTTATACCAGCAAAATTACCTGGCAGTACTTCAACACATTTCAGAGATACGGCCAATCCCCACCTGTCCCCACTGTGTTCTGTACACCTAAATGGATACAAAATCGAATTAGTGTTTTTATACCTCAAGTAGGCCAAGGGCACTGCCATTCCATGGGATACAAGAGTTGCTTCCCTTTGTAGAGGGTATAGTGAGCTGTGTTGAGTGTGGCTTTATGATGGGAGATTTGTCACCATTTTGACAAAGTGTAGCGTTCTGTTGTTAGCTGGCCATGGTTTCTTCAACGCAAATATTAACCTGGTTCCCATTCTATCTGTACAAGAGAGATGTAGCCCTTCAGCCAAGACAAGGAATAGTACTAACCAAATCCAGTCAATTCAAGCCTTGTTAATGTTGTTATTTGAAGGTTGGGTTTGAGGAGTTTGCTGATGAGTTTCGGGACTGCCATGTGGATGGTGATCTCCTGCTGCTGGTGACAGATCTGGATCTCAGGGACAGTGTCGGCATGGTCAAGAGTATCACCAGAAAGCGGTAAGGCTTGGCATACTTTAGGCTATTATACTAACTCTGAATTTCACATCCTCGACAGTCATAGGAGGGAAGATCAGCCAGCAACCTACAGATGATCGTGGATTTCCCAATCAAATGAATAAGTAAATAAATAAATCCAATATTTACACCATTCGTGAAAAGCAAAATCACTTTCAGGATGCAAAATAAATGAAACTTTATGCTGAACAACAAAATTTTATTTTGATTCCTTCTGATTTAAGCCCATTTGTTTTTGTTTGTTTTTGTTTTTGTGGAAAAATCTTTTTAAGAATACAGTAACACCCTGTATGTAGTGGATATGGTAAAAACCATAGGGCTAGACACGCCTTGTGTCCAAGGAAAGCTGTTCATTTATGATTGCCACAGGCTTCAGTTGCAGTTAACGTTGAAACTTACCTTCCATATTTCTACTTGTCTTCTCAGTAAAATTACCACAATTCATACGGAATGACCAGTATGAAATGTGAGCTCAAAATAGCAAGGGGAAGGGGTGCATAATTCAGACCTCTTTGTAGCCAATCAGATTTCCATTTAAGAATTTAAATGCTCATTCGCATTTTCACTTGAAAAAATATTTATAACGAATGTTTGATTTTAATTAATGAGGGTTGATCTCTTTTTCAGATTTCTGCGAGAACTTATGGATTTAAAAATTACTGCGAGCTACACATCATGTGACCCATCTAAGCTGGATGATTGGTTGATCAGTGTGGATAAGGAGTTTTCTATCTACACATATCAGATGCTACACAGTGGTGTGGATCGTGACCATCTGCGCTGGCTGACAGATGAGAATCTCAGGGATGACTGCCAAATCAAGAACGGAATCCACCGCCGAAAAATCATGGACAGTATTCGGGGTGAGAGGCAGGGGAAAATAAAATTCAATTATAAGCGCTTCCTCGTCATCTTAAAACTTGTTCTGTAAAATGCAGTACAAAAGTTTGTTTGAAGTGCATCAAGGGAGATTACTGTAATAGTACATCCCTTTGAATTTTGCATTGTGATTTCTGTCCCTTGGATTTGTGTTTGATGTCAACATGGCAATTTGCCAGCAGTTATTGGCTGTTTTCCATGAATGTCAGTTGTGGTATGGTAAGCTACAGGACTTGCTTAATTTCTGTACCTGTGGCTGAAAATGGGCATGGCTTATGAATTAACCTTTTTTCTTGATTTGATTGAGAGACTTATTAGCTCTTGTTGAATTCAGTTTCCTATGCCTCACCATCTGTTATATTTTCATTGGGAAAGAAAAAGATGCTTTGAAGTCAAGTACTGATCTCTCTAGGTACTATACAGTTTTGGTTAAAGAGTCCTCTCATTTTCTTCATTGGATAGAAATCAGTTTTTCACATGGTATTGGTAGTTACTTCCCTTGATTTACGTTTGAAATCAATATTACACTTTCTAGGATGGGGGTGAAAAGCTGTGGCAGTGCTCTATGAAGCATCTTCATTTTATCAAGTCAGACACTTTGCGTTGATCCAGCAGGCAGAAATAACCGAAATATTCTTGAGTACAGCCTAAAACACCAATCAAATAAATCAAATAAATAAATACTTCTTAAAGTTGTGATCATGGAGATAGAATAGTATCAAACCTCTTGATTATTCAACAAGTCATCCTGTGATTGAAGAGGTAGGACCAGAGCGAGACAGGCGAGACCTAGTTACCCGCTGTGCCTTTGTACTCTGAATGAAATGTTCTATATGATACCGTGCTGGAGAATACGTAAATGGCTCGGTCAGCTTGTAATGCATCCCCGCCATGTGTTTGAGACCTTTCAGTGTATTTGATTGACAGGTTTGAAATTTAGTATGTGCATAAATTCTGGGCCAAACCGAGCATGCGAGTTTATGATTGGATAATAATGACGGCTTTTCAGTTTCTGGCTGTAGTGGATTCGCCTAGTCGATTAATTGAGGCAGAAAACGGAGTTTCTGGCTTGATATAATGAAGATGTTTAGGAAGTGGTAAATTTTTTTTTTGCATTAAACAAGTTTACTTTTCACTGTTTCTGCCCAGGCCTGACCGCCCCAGTTTGCTCCAGCTATTCCTGTGACCCAGAAGGGGAGGATACTATCCAGAAGTGTATCGACGTCTTCATCAGCTACCGACGCTCCAATGGATCTCAGCTGGCCAGGTACCATTTGACAGAGCACTCGTTTATTCTTCTGTATGTGATACCCTGAAGTTTACTCGTCTTTACTGTGTTATCGTGGACTCAGAGCACACACAAATCATGACCTAGATGCACACCTGAACCCCTGGCTAGGATTGGAGAAGGTCAGGGTGCAGTGAGGGGCACTGCCAAACCATGGGGCCACAAGCCCCTGACTGCTGACAAGCATCTGTTGCCGAAACTGGCTTTAAAAAATGTTAATAAAGATAAATTGCATTGGCGGGAATAATGCTGTGAATAAGCTTTTATTATCCCAGTAACAGTGATAATGTAATTTGTGGGCTAAGTACCTGTAATTTGACAGGCAGCATTCATCATTTACAGAATTTTACACATAAAGAAAAGGAAACTGAACACGCGAAGATACATTACAAATTAATACAGAGAAAGAATGTCAGTTAAACCTAGATGGGAGAAATTTGACATGTACATTTTCTTGTTTTAGTGTGAGTTTGTTTCTATGCTTTTTTCCCTTCCCTTTTTTCCCCCAGCTTGCTGAAGGTGCATTTGCAGTTAAGAGGGTTTTCAGTATTTCTTGATATAGAGCGCCTGAGAGCGGGCAAGTTTGATGAGGGACTGTTGAAATGGGTGCGATCTGCTAAACACTTCATCCTGGTCCTCACGCCCAACGCTCTGGACCGCTGTGTCGGAGATGATGACTGCAAGGACTGGGTGCACAAGGTTAGTACATTACTATGTCATTTGTATATGCTGTTTTGTGTGCAAGAAAACATTCACATCAGTTGAACAGCCTTAACTCTTTGAACTTGTACAGGTAGTGTGTACTTGTGTGTGGCGTAAAGCACCAATCAAGTAGATACATAAATGACTAAATAAATATACAAGTAGTGAAGATTTTATATTGGTCCCTCATTAAACCCAACACAAGATGGCCAACGTACCCTCAGAAAACTCCAGTGTCTATAGTGGCAAACATGCAGGTCTTTGAATTTTCTGGAGTGTTATAACACATCTCTGATGTGTGTATCCCCATGTAGAAATCCATAAAAGGACATATTCCAGATATATCCAAATGCATCCGTAAGCGTGAAAATATCCCCAGTGGCCATTAATGTAAAGATATCCTACACTTGTGTGAAGAATACCTGGAATATAGATAAGTACATGTGTACTAAGTATTCTGTATCCCCAGATCTATCCCGGCCTAAATATATGCATAGTGTAAAGCTACCCTCTATACACTAGCATTAGAATATGTACCCCACAGATGTATGCAAACAAGTGCGTAACTAACGCTGGAGAAATACACCAGGACAGACATGGGTTTTTATTTCCGGTCCTCCCACCCTGACAAAAGATATATTCTTGGTCACTGTGATCACAGCTTCACAGTTAAAGTACCAGTTCTACAGATTATGATGTATAGAGGATTTTGCACAGTGAAGGTTGAATACTGTAAATATTGTTCGAGTGAGAGGTAGAAAAGATAACCCACGAGACGTGAAGCGCCGAAGTCACGGCGTCTGGATCATGGGTCAAGGTCACCAGCAGTGTAATATCAATATGTAATGAAAAAAAGTGATATCTAACTAGTGAAGATATCACTTTATCATTGAAGGAAATACTGGGATTTCACTGATGTATAAATAATAAACCCTATTTCTTCGAGACAAAATAAGAAAATGAAAAAATTTGCTCTAGTAAAAGGTGTTCTCTGCATATTTCCAAATGTTGCGCATGAATTCAAGGGGATCTGCCTGTGGGTTACAAATTGGCCGTGTCTGTATGGTGTGAAGTGCTTCTGACTGTGGTTATCTCCCCTTGTAGGAGGTGGCAGCTGCCCTGGATGGAGGTTGTAATATTGTCCCACTTTACTCTGACTTCCATTTACCCTCTGCAGAATCTTTGCCTGAGGACATGCGCTCTATATGTTACTTCAATGCAATCAGGTAAGGTTATCACTAACTCAGTCGTTCAATTGTTTGATTGTTGGGTATTGCCACTCCTGGTACTCGAGAATTTGTAACTGATTTGCTGGCTCTTTGCTAGTATAGGCATGGTGAACATGTACTGACAGTATTGTATGCCTGTGTAAAATTTTAGTATCTTTCAGATTAAGATGTGTCATTTGTTTTGCATTTTATTTTCAGATGGATCCATGACTATCAGGATGCGTGTGTGGATAAACTGGAGTCTTTCCTGCGTGGTGATTACAATAGCGTCAATGCCCAGTCTCCTCAGATGATGACTAATCCACCGTCATTCGGGGACAGTTCCCACGGAATGCCGGCCAAACCCACGGAGAATGGCTCCACCAATAACGCATCATCATAAAACATATTAACTTAGGTGAAACTTTGAAATGTGATAATACAATAAAGTAAAATGAATTTCATAAATTTACATAAATATATATACGTGTAAGTGCATATAGCTTTATTTTGAAAAAAAAGAATTGTTTATACATTTGGTCTCTAAATCCCCCCCCCCCCCCCGCTGGCATTGAATTGCGCTGAATTGGGGATAAATGTTTGTCCTGACCTTCCACAAGCTTAAGGTGCATGTTTTGAATAACAACATGATGCCCCCTGTGGAGAGAAGAAGGCGGTTTTTAAGCTCAGTTGGGCTGCTTGACACTTATTACCACTACGACTAGTTTCCTGGGGCCCGTTCTTCACAAAGCTGGTGTAAAACTACGCAGAGCTCATTTGCATGTGACATGGTGCTGTGTCTCGTCACTATAGGTTTTCACAGCAAGTTGTCTTGTCAGTTTGCAGCCACTTCGTAAATCAGGTCCCTCGTCGGATTGAGGCATTACAGGGCTTGTGCTGTGCGCTCGATTTTCCACACGTCTTTTGTGGCAGAAACTCCAGTCACACAGACATATACAAGGTCATTTCGTTTTATTTGTAGACTTCAGATTCATAAAGTCCTCGTTTTAGCATGCTGCAGAAGGGAGAAATTAACACAATAATAGAAAGAAAAAAGTTGAAGCGTCTGTCTCTTTGGGCAAGCCAAGCTGTTGTTGCACCCAGTCAGTTGAAGCGTCTGTCTCTTTGGGCAAGCCAAGCTGTTGTTGCACCCAGTCAGTTGAAGCGTCTGTCTCTTTGGGCAAGCCAAGCTGTTGTTGCACCCAATCAGTTGAAGCGTCAGTCTCTTTGGGCAAGCCAAGCTGTTGTTGCACCCAGTCAGTTACAGGGTTGTTTGATCCAAATTATAAATTATTGACAGTTCTGAGGGTCGCCCCCTAAGTCTTGAGGCAAGATGGTCGTGTAAGACGTTATGATTGCTGTCCTAAGGAAGGCAGTTACAGATTTGATCCTATATTAGGATGGCTGCTTGATGATTTTTGAACATGGCACCCTGTAAATTCAGCAGAAACTAGACGATCTTCATTTTTGAACTTTCTCCTGCACTTCAGAAAACATTGGAGCAGATGAATGCCATTTGACGAGGTATCTTGCATCACTGTACAAGTACACATTCTCGCGTTGACCATCTTGTGGAACAATCCTGCAGGCACTTGAGATTTTGCATCAAGGGAGGCGACTCTGTTCTAGTCATGGCATAATTCATGAACTACTCAGTGATAAGATAAATACATGTATCTGTATTTCCCACGCAGCCCTCAGAATGTATGACTCACCTGCTGGCTTTCATTCTCCCCACCCCATCCTATCCTGATGAACGTAATGGTAAAGAAATACATGTAGCTTTACGAAGTTTTAATTTTTGTAGATGTATACATATTCTGTAGTCTGTAATACAACAGATAAGTCTCTGTCGGTAATATTTCCCGTAGCATTAGTTCAAAACATAAATCCCTCTCTCAAACATAAACAGTGTTAAAATTGTAAATTCTGGGTCTTAAAGCACCAGCATGGAGCACACTGATCAGAGGATACGGTAGTCATCAGTTTATTCAATTATGTGAGTTCAGGAATTCCATGTTATTATCGTGTCAAATAATCATGCTAATTAAGGAGTTTTCTGTGCAAATTCGCATGACATCAAGTTTTTTTGTGTGTGTGTTTTGTACAAATTACAGACTTCTCTCATGACATGTATGTTAATTTTTTGTTGGTGTGATAGTGTTTATGTGTGTTCTCCACACATTGGCTTTTTAATGCTATGCATTGGTCTCTTTATTTTGTCTAATTGTAATTGTATCACATATCATAGAATATGTACTCATAATCAGCATACAGCACTAATCAAGGTCTTCTTTTTAATTTTAATTGACCAAAACGAAATTTAGAAGATTTTGTAACTACTCATAGGTGGCCTTAATAATTTACATAATTAGTGAGCAAATTGTTTCTGTCTCCAGCTTTGTCCATGATGTACATGTAGTTCAGGTTTGTGCAGTGTTAAAATTTTTACATTGAGGTCATGAAGAACTGAAAAAAAAAATCTGTTGGATGTTCCAAATCCAGCTTGTGTGGACTAATTAATTGCGTCCAGTTGGGTTCTTAGAAGGGCAATGGTAAGGAAATGGTTCATTTCCATCGAAGGCAGGACAGCGAATGAATTCACTAAAATACGAACTCTCCAAGCATGTGCTCAAAATTAATTTGAGGGCTGACATCAAGTGTTAGTAGTACAAAGGAAGAAGTTTCAAAGATAAGATATGTTTTTGTTTTCTTCTGAAAGATCCAGTGTAACTTTGAATGACAGATCTTGTCTGCACTCTTTGAGTCCACCGAATTGGATGAAAATCATTGCACTTAGTCCTTCTAGGTGGGTGATCATGTGAATGATCAATAAAACAAGCGTTTTGTAGAATTTTGTAGCTTCACGTAAAGACGACCTTTTTAAACTGCGGTTTGTGGGTTCTGTGATGGACTGCTGCTCACGTGTCAGTTGTTACATCCTGTAGAACACGCGCGTAGATAAGCGGGATTTAGCATCATTGGAAATCATGAGGTTTATAAAGGTGCATTAAGCTCTGTGGTGCAGGTTGGTTTGATGATCATGTCGTGGACATGTCTGCTTGGGTCAATTCCATTTTTCCATCTTGCCACCGTTATGGCAAATTTAGTGATTAACCTGGAGTAGCCATAGTGACATCTCAATGTTTCAGAAGCCATGTTATTGTCATATGAACTTAGACATTAATGCACTCCAACAGGCACTCCAAATTTAGTGGAGGCAATGTAGCCTTTACAAGGTCTTAATGGGAACAGTATTAAAAGATAGGAGGATTTCTTTCAACAGGTTATCAGGAGATATGCAAGGAAGAAATGTCAGTGACTTGTATTCTCATGAGAGTGGTTTCGCCTGCAATATAGGTAGTTTGGAGCATATCATTTGGCATTCACACATTTAATACGAGTTGCTATATTTACATATATATGTGCACATGAACGTCAAACCATGCTATATATATGCCATTGTGAAAAGTTAATCTTTCAACCCTTGGCTTCTGCCAGATGACACCATCAACAGCTTCAAATTTAAGCCACCGCTGAAGGAGTTTGTGCCAGAAATTATCAGCACAAGTACATCCACACTGGCTTCCACCATAGATCGTTGAATGGCTTGGTAATACTCCCAGATGTTGTGCTTTGACTGCCGTTTTGGAAACAAACACATATTTGACATCAGAAACGCTTGCTATAGGCATATTTATTTTCAGTCCCCTGTTCTTACTCTGCATTGAGAGTCCTCCAGGCATGTTGAACATGTTGCTGTGAGCGATTCCTCTGCCGTGACAAGGATGAATACCCGGTGGGCTGTCTCCCCTGATCCAAGAGAATCACTTCAGTTTGTGTGTGTGTTATTGTTGAGTGAACAGTTTAAGTGGAAATATGCGAAAAGCCAGTGTCTCAGGGTTAAGAATAAGTCATTGACATACATATTATGGATTTGAAGAGATTTTATGAAGTACTGTTCAAGTGTTCAAGCCCAATTAATATCGTGATTTTTAACTACCCACCGCCCATTTCACCCTTCAGCCAACTTTGAACTGACCCCTCTGTTAGCGTTGACGATAGTGGCAATGGATTGAAGTTAGGACTTCATGGTCATCAACATGTAATTATACTATTATAAGAGACTTTTATCTTATGTACATGTGTGATGTACACATGTACTCACGTATAATTAATTGTATTGAAGTTTTAATGTCTGTTATAAGCTGTAAAACTTTCGAATGTTACCAAGTTACACATTTCATCTGATCCTGAGAGTCCTGATGATCCCGAAAAGATCCTTTGAGGCTTGTGTTGAAGATACAAAGATACAGTACCACAGGGTATACGTTAGGCTTTTAAAATGCTTTTTCTTTTCTGGTGAGTTTCAAGGACAGTTACAGCAGTTTTCCATATTTAAACATACTGGGTAATAAATTTTTTTCTGATTTCGTTAGTTTGTACCCATGTGATAGACACTATTTTGAAACAGACTGGATAGATTATTATACGTTCTGACTGAGTTAGTGTTTAGTATTTGTGTGTTTGCTCTGTCTTGAGATTCTGAGATATTTTACATGTGCTGTAGGATTGTTTGGGTTAAATTTACTCGCTTTTAAATAGCATTTGTTGTTGAGTAATGTACTATTTTTTGTTTTATAGATTATATATTTTCTGTTTCATACATATACGCATAATTGTAATATTTGGTTAGATGTCATTGTCGGCCAGATTTCCTTTTTACCTGGTTGAAAATGTTGGAATTGTGTTGAATTTTACCTTTGTGATGATTTTTACTGGATGTATATAGTGTCTGGGGGAAGATACAGAATGGTAGAAAAGTGTATAAGCACATGCTTCACCACCAGATATAGATTTACGGCATTAGTTTTAGACGGATGGGGGGGGGGAGATGATCACGACATCCGTTACCTTGTGAGGGAGGTCACTTATAAGGTTAAAGAGCTCCGCTTTTTTTGTCTTACCTGAGTGCCCTCATGTAAATCACATTTTATTGTGTATGGCATTAAACTGTAATAAATACATAAATTAATTTTCAGACGAGATCTGATGTATGACCTTGGGGTTCAACGCTTTTTTAAAATATTTTTCTTTACTTTTTTTTTATTTGTAGAAGTCCTACAAAATCACATCTTAGCAAGACGCTCCAAGCAGGAGTGATATGTTATATACATGTATGAAATACATGAACGGTTATGGAATTGTTTAGCATTGATATCAAGACCCATATAACTGTAGTTGTCCAGTGATCAGTTAACTAAGTTTTTGGTAGCAGAAAGTGAAGAGAAAAATCCTAAGAAGGTATAGGATATAGTAACCTGTAAACATTATTGATGCCTGGACTTAAGTATATATATTTCAGTGATATTATTTGCACAAAAGAATAAGTCATTAAAACATAATGTCATAGTGGTGAAAGGTCCTTTTGCGGTGTTAGCATGAATATCTACACACTACGTACCATTTTATCCATTATCAACATAGGAGCCATCTTATACACTGTTACATTATGAGCAGTCTCCGTATCTTCTGTAGAACCATATTAAATATCATCATCATGAATAGATTCCTGCCATACCCTCTCATCATTATTACCATAAATAGCTTTCTGTGGTACCATCATATACAGTGTTACAATGGGTAACTTTCTGCAGTACCGATTTACACATTGTAGTACCATTTTACACGTTGTAGTACCATTTTACAGTTACCATACGTAGCTTTCTGCAGTACCGTTTTACACATTGTAGTACCATTTTACAATTACCATGCGTAGTTTTCTGCAGCACCATTACCACATGCATGTATTCATTTCATTGACAGCGATAGATTGCTTTTTTCAGGAGGTTTTTTTTCTACCTATATATCTGATTGCAATTCTGTTCTCGACGGTTAAAACTTAACTTACTTTGAAAGATAGCATAAATTAAAGTATACGCAGTATCTATATATTTGACCTTAGACATGTAGCACAGCACTGTGTAAGAGAAGTTTAAAATCAGAAGAAAGGAAAGAAACATTAACTCACCTATGAAGCTGAGCTTTTTATTTGTGTTGACCATACTTACGTAGAGCTACAAAGATTTACACAAAAACAGGGACAGTTATTTTGTTAATAGCTTGTGTTTATGTCTCATTACGAAGTTAAATTGAAGAAAATGTATTTATTTATTTATATAGAATCTGGTGCAGTGTAGTGAGTTATTTTTTTGATATTCAATTGCCGACATGGTATGTATTAAATGTTGCTGGCAGGCAGAACTGAAAGTAAACGGGCTCCTGTCTTTAATTTGAGTATTTTAGCAATTCGGGTCCAAGCTGGGCGAGAATACTGGGGTTTTAACGGATTTGTCTATCAATCACCATTCATAGTGGACGTTTAAGAATTCTTGTCATTTCCATTCAGGTATATGTTTATACTTGAGACTAATAGTTTCTCTTCGAAAGGTCCCAAGGGCTTGACCATTAGGATCGAAGGTACCAATACAATTTGGGTTTGCTGCGGATTTACATATCTGAAGGTTTACTTGACGCCTGCCAAGGCACTTTGGTTTCAACCTAGTTTTTACAGAGGACCGTTAATCCACTTCTTCTTCGTATCTGTTTTAGTGCGTTATTCGTCAGCTACGCAGAACGCGCGCCAGAAATGTGATGTGGCATTTTGTGAAAGTGGCGTCGGGCCGCGGCAGTAATATCTTGAGTAAAATCTTCTTGAAGTTAAACACTAATCAAAAGAAAAAAAACAAAAAAAAAAAAAAAAAAACACCGTGACGAAAATTTGTTTCAGCCATGTCTGAGAATTCCTAGTCGCCACGTCGCGTAAAACCAGAGTGGATTTACCAAATAGTCAGTGACGACAAATCTGATGCTGACAGATTTCTCCTTAGTTTCCAGATTCATACCTAAACATACAGTCTGTTGAGCTTGTAAAAGACCCTGTTCTGCCATGTGACGTCTTGTGGAATAAGGAAACGTTGGCAATCGTTGGATTGCCTTTAAGAACAGTTGCAATCACAGAGCAACTTGAGATATATTATATTAACGATATCTTATAAAGGAATATTCCTTGTGTCTTTCCGTCATCATTTAAAACTATTGACTGCTTCTCTTTCTCGAATGCCGTTAAAGGACTAAAAAATTAGTCCAAAGTTTTTACTTCATGTACTTTCTTTGTTATTTAGTGCTTTGTAATAACTGTTGATTTGAAACTTGTCTTCCGATTATTGGCCCAGAACGCCCATTTCACTTGACAGCTGGTATACGAATGTCTGGAGTGATAGATAGATTGTCCTTAAAGGAGACATTCCTTTAAGTTCCTTATCCATCATCATCCATCCTCCGGTGTAAGTGATCGTTTTAGGTTTATTTATTTATTTATTTATTTGATTGGTGTTTTACGCCGTACTCAAGAATATTTCACTAACACTACGGCCACCAGCATGATGATAAGAGGATACCGGGCAGAGCCCGGGAACAACCCTCCAGCAACCGCAGGTTGCTGCCTGACCTTCTCACGTACGGCCGGAGAGGTCGTTTTGTCTAAGATTTAACAAGTTAGACCGCTTATCCAGTTATGTTAGAGCAGTCTTGTTATTTTGTTACCCCGTCCGATCACAAGGAACTGCTTGTCATCTTCATTCCGATTGGAAATATATCACCCACTACGATATTCTTGAGCTGTTGCGTATATCATGTATGTCCTTATTATCATCCAGCGAAGTAGACTTTAATGTATCAACTTGTCTATTGCCATCAAAGGAAAGAACCACAAATCTAATTGTTCATTTGCCATGTAACGAAAGACCTTACTTCGCCATTGGTCATCCAGCGGTGCAGACTCGATCTCACTTGGCCATTTGTCGTGAAACAGCGGGGCAGAACCCAGTAGCTGTGCATAGAGTTAGGTACAGGCATGGTATCTGCTTACACTTGTCAGATGGGACACGTTGGAGCCTATTCAGTCTCCAGTGACTGCACCGGGCTTCATTCTTATACTCGAAGGGTTACCCCGTGCATGACCTCACCTATGTGCCCAGTGTTACCGTAATCAATCATCCATAAATGGTAACAGTCTTTAGTACAAGCCGCCATCCTCTCTGTACGCGCCAAGGTAATCGATACGTATAGTATCTCTGTCATTTATACAAATAAATAAATACATGAATATGCAATTAAAAAAGAAACTAGATAAAGCACTTGGCGGAATATCCCAGTAGAGTCTCGGCTGACGCAATAGTTACACGGGGCCAGGCCGCTGCTCAGATATCGGGTAAAGCAGGCGGGACGGAGTCACAATGATGTATACATATATACATAGTCAATCTTGATTTCCATCATTTTCTGCACACCACGATGACTTTTCTTCTGCCGTCTTTACATTTTCCAGAAAGTGATGTATGAAATATATACGTGCTAAATGTCTGCCATGCAAATACGTCCATTCGCTACATTGAAGTTTTGTGGTATCGGCTCCTGTCGTCGCCTGTGTTTTCTCGATCCATTTCAATCAGAGAACGGAATGAAGGCTTGAAGCCTTTCACAGTGTTTATTAATATGCCATAGTAAAACACTGGTGAGCAGCAGTTGACAAGATTGATTCAGTTCATATGTTGCGACGCTGAAATGGAAATCAGCGGGGTTGTTTTCATGGAACTGAAAAATAATAATAATTTTAGGATATCATTTTTACAATCGCCATGGGAATGTGGATGCCAGGTAGCTTCTCGAAAGCAAAATAATACTTTGCTCCTTTAAAAGGCTAATGCTTAATGGTTAAATGAAGAAACGTGCCCATTCTCTGGATGGTCTTATTTCGGATTTCCCGAGAGACAAAGGATGTTAAAGGATGTAGTTTTCTCTACTCGTTCATGGTGACGTACACGAATCCGATAGCAACATAAAACTGTTAACAGGTGTTGAACACTCTCAAGAAATAAGTTTTCAAAGTATACGCGAGATTCGATGTTTTGCAGTTGTAAAGTGCATATCTTAACCATTCATTTTAATTATCTCTTTCGTAGCAGAGTGAAACTTTAAAATTTACATACTGGTTTATTCATTTGAATTAATTATTGCTCAGAAATGGGAAGATATGATGAAGAATGGCCATATCGCTGTATTGCTCGTTTGGCTTGTCATTATTTATTTTGTTTCACACCTACATGTAAGCTTAAGACGATCATAAAACTATGGCGGTCAGTGTTAGGGGTAATTCACCAATCTTTGGCAAGATACCCACAAATTTTCCCACGCGTGACGTATAGAAATGTACGGGGGGAGGGATGTCCGTGGCTCAGACGGTTAGCACGCTAGCGCAGTGCAATGACCCAGAAGCCTCCTACCAATGCGGTCACTGTCAGTTCAAGTCCACCTCATGCTGGCTTCCTCTCCGGCAGTACTTGGGAAGGCCTGCCAGCAACCTGCGGATGGTCGGATTTTCCCCGAACTCTACCCGGTTTCCTCCCACCATGATGCTGGCCGCCGTGAGTATGTCGTAAAACACCAATCAAATAAATAAGTGAATAAAAATGTATAAATTTCAACGTAAGCTGGCTGCATGAACGGCCACAGACGTATCGTTGACTTTAGTCACCAAAGTCCCACGACAAGTCAGACAACGGAAAACTAGAGATTCCATAAGACCGAACTCGCATATTACGTGTTGTAGCAAATGAAAGCCAAGCGCCTTAAATGCCGCCCCAAGCCGTCATCAACACGCACAAAGTGTTCAAAATGTATGCAGGTAGACCTGGATCGTTTGGGAGCCATGGGAGGTACATCTGTGGCCTTAGTGCAAAGTTTGCCTCCACTCACAAGTTTTGCTATACGTTGGTGCGGTGTATTTTGTTTCGGGCACAAATACGTGGTATAGACTATGTATCATTTTATCTCAGAAATGATTTGAATATTTAATCAAATCTTTAGCCTCTCAAGAGGAGACGCTTTTCTTTCAGTTCCTGGTTCATTGTAATGTATCACGATATTTTTGCAAGGTTGTTGTCAGCTGTTTATACTTGACTATAGAGACAAATGACCTTAAGAATTGAAAATTAATAATTCAACGTTGGATTAAGTCTCAACTGTGAAAACACATCAACGTTAGGGTAATTTGGAGACGTCAATATCCATTTTTGGAAACAATCAGTCAAATGTGTAAATTAGGCTCATACAAGGTGATCAGTCTTCATATATAGCTTCACCGGCTGTCTTTACGAGTAAGTAGAGTTTATTATGGTATTTTTTGCCATTTTGGAAGTATATGTTTTACAATGGCTCTGAAACGAATCCTGTTCAATGAATAAATATAGACACATGCAGCAGATGAAATGCGGGGGTGTGGGGGAAAATAGTGTTTCGCTAATCACCTAAAATTAAGTAGCGGTCACCTTGACATAAACTGATTTTCCTCATTAGTTTAATTTTTTAGAATTAATTAAACACGTCATGAACAATTAAGGGTTCACACCCTTATATATTAGCCGCCCATTTAATCGCTATTCTTACAGCTTAGACCATTGCCCGGGCCTCGGCTATATACCTCAAGAGTTGCAGTTCAGATCAGTAGAGCTTTAATTTTAATTTTCTTTTACAAAATCGAAATTAAATGCACCTACCTGATAAATGGCGTGTCGACACTTTGGCTTGCCATATGTAGGGGCATAAATGAATCCCCACGCGTACATATTTTGAAACATCACAGAACCATCCATTTCAAAATACCACTCACACTTTATCCCCATTGGTGTGTTATTTTTATCGTCTTTTGGGAAAATCTTGGAGATTTGGAAAAAAATTAAACATCCTACACGCCGTAAAGTCCCTCGTTAAGTAGGCGACCCATGCTAAAAGGTAGGACCTCTCCAATTCACCATTCCACCTAACAGAATGTCTCAGCGAGGCGCTAAAAGTAACATTTGTCGTTAAATATCTGCGTGCACAGCTTGTGCGTGTACTACTGTATCAAGGTATCCACACGGCAGTGTGTAGTCATGGCAGACGGGATATACCAGAGCCTGTCTGCTTAATGACTAAGCATAGGGTTTCTCTGACGGGTTTCCCCCACCATAGCACTGCACGTGATCGGAAAAGCGAAAAGTATTAGAAGAGAGTACGGCGTAAAACAATTAAACAAATATATACCAGGCTTCCAGCAGATTGTAACACTATAGTTGAGAGAGCATAAGTCTGACGGGATCTTAAGGCCTTCGTGAAATCTGTTGTTTCGTCTTCAACATGTTTTTTTCATAAACAAATGGAAAATGGTGAAAGTAGAATTTTACATTAAATCCTGCTTAATCTATCGTATGGGTTTTCATTCTAAAAGTGTCTCGATGACCGCTCCTTAGAAATGGCGCCATGCGTGGTTCAGCATTTATGAAGAGGAGTGTTTCGCACAAACTCGCCAACTGGCAACAGTCTTTTTGTTTTATCTCTCAATGAGTCCCGGCCGACTAAAATACTGCTAGAAAAATTAAAATCGGCGATACAACTCGGTCATTAACTGTGGTATTTCCAAGGTTGTTGAAGTGAAAACCAAATGGTGGCGGGCAAAGGTTTCACCTTATGACGTCACATTTCATATGCACTGGGATTCGGGGAATGTAAGATTTAAAAGTAAAACTTCAGTTTCTCGGAATCAATTAAATTTTTTGTTTTACAAAATAAGGGTCAACGTAACATAATAGCCTGTTTTATTAGTGAAGCAATTGTAGGTCTCAGTTCCTAGTGATGCCATTCAGTGCTGCTAAATATTTACTAGTCCCCGCAGTGTTTTGTTGTCAGACAGACTACTGTCTAAACAACTCCGCAACGTCCACATATTTGTCGACTACATAACCACTGACATGTATTGAGGATGGACAATTATCAGATAGATTCGTGTTCACATGCATGTCCTGTCATTTTGAAGTAAATTGACGTTGAGAAGCGGAATTTCTCATTGCAAGAACTGTATCCCATCTTGACCTGACTTTTTCCTCTTAATCAGTCCGACTTAATGTCTGACGTTCCCTACTGTATGCTGACTACACATGCGGCTTAGTATAGGCTACCTTCTTCGACATGTAAATGATCCAGGTTTCATGCTATGCTGCTGCAAGGCAAGTTGTCTACAGAATTTTATGACCTTGATGTAATACCATCTGAGCGCGATGCGCCTGCGTGTTGCCTCAAACGCCGACCGGAGAAAAGTGAGCGATGCTCGGGGGACGACGATGGTCTGTATAAACAGTTGTAATCAAAGCGCAGCTTAGATACATTGTACATTTTATTAACGACAGCACATAAAATAGCTTGGTACACGATTTGGATGCTGATTTTATTCATCTGAGAAAAACATTCCTTGTGTCTTTCCGTCAGCCTTGGAAATTATTGACTGCTTATGTTTGAAATTGGTCTTGTGATTATTGAACCGGAACGCCCATTTTGATTGAGGGCTGGTATACGAATGTCTGTATCAACGGGAGTTTTATTCCATTACCAATCATTACTCCATCCTCACTCGTAAATGGTCATTTTATGTAAGAGCTAATAAGTCACAACGCTATTAAAGTTATGTGAGAGCAGCCTTTGTAATTTGTCCCGCCTTCCCATCACGTGAAACTTCTTGTCATCTTGCTTCCGTTTGGAACTGCATGAATTTATCATGCATGACGAGATTCTTGGGCTATTGTATGTCCCGTAAGCATGTCCTTTGATCATCCAGCGAAGCAGACGTGAATCTACTTGGTTTAGTTATCATGAAAGGAAAGAGACACGAATCTACATGTTCATTTGCCACCTAACGAAAGACCTGACTTGGCCACAGGTCATCCAGCGTTGCAGATGTCATCAAACTGCGAGACAAAACCGAGTATCTGTGTGTAAAGTTAGTGTAACCATACTTGCTTGCGTTTATTAGGTAGGACACATTTAAAGCTAGTCAGTCCTCAGTGACTGCACCAAGCGACTTCATTCTTATACACGAGGGTTACCCTATGCAGGACTTATCTCATCCTTCGAACCACTGCTCAGATATCGGGTAGACAAAGCGAGGTGGCGTCATAATGATATACATACACAGTGACTTTTGATTCCCATCTGATTCCCATTTTCTGAAAACCATGAAATTGATGAATTTTCTTCTGCCGTCTTAAATTTCCACTAAGTGATGTATGAAATATACATATGCTAAATATCGGCCAGGCAACTACGTTAATTTGTTACATTGATATTGGCTCCTGTCTTCGCTTGTGTTTTCTCAATCCATTTCAATCAGAGAACGGAATGAAGGCTTGAAGCCCCTTACAATGTTTATTAATATGCCATTGTAAAATATTGGCGAACAGCTGTTGAGAAGATTGATGCGGTTCATACGTTACAACGCTAAAACAGAGATCAGAGGGGCTGTTTTCATGGAACTGAAAAATAATAATTTCTTTCCTTAAATTATAAATATGAAGTTTAAATATGACTTTTAGAATCACCACGGGAATATGAGAGTCCAGTACATTTTAGTTAGCTTCCGGGAAGCAAAATAATACTTTGCACATTTTAAAGGCTAATGCTTAATTGTTAAATGAAGAAACGCACCCATTCTTTGTATCGCCTTTCTCTTCATATTTCCAGACAAAGTAGTTACAGAATGTAATTTTCACCACTGGATCATTGTAATGTATATGGACCCGACAGCAACATGTTAACAGAGGTTTAACAATCTGAAAAATAACTTTTTCCCATCATACGCGAGTTTCTTAACCATTCGTTTTAATTGCCTCTTTTGTGGCAGCTTGAAACTAAAATTTACAAATTAGTTCATTTATTTATTTGAATCAACCGTTGCTCAGGCATGAGGATAAATCGTTGAGAATGGTCACACGCCTGCTACATATCTTTCTTCGGTCGCATTGCGTGTTATTTTTAACATTGCATAATACCTACACTTCACAATAACTACTACGGTCAATTTCATCGAGAATGGAGATTGCCCTGGTTTAAACCTACCAACTTTGCCGAGATACTGACAAACTTTTCCGCGTGTGACGTATAAAGATTTGTCTTCAACGAAAGTTAGACTGCACAAAACGACCACTCCAGCATCGTTGACTGTTTATTGTCACGAACAGATTCACGATCAGTGAGATCAAGGGAAACTAAAGATTCCCCGCCTGAAGCCATGTTGGAACCCGTATCTCAGGTCTTGTTGCGACGGAAAGGCAGGCGCCTCAAATGCGACCCCAAAATGTATGCAAGTAGTTTAAGAACAGATGCCACAATGCAAGAGGCGCCCTTGCTCACAAGTCTTGCCCTACGTAGGTGCTCTGTATTTTGTTTCCGGCACAAATATGAGATATAGACTGTGTCTCAGAAATGATTTGAATATTTAATTATTACAACGTCTTTAGTCTCTCGAGAGACGATGTTTTTCTTTCAGTTCCTGGTTCGTTCCAAAGTAATGCGATATTTTTTCATGGTTGTTGTCAGTTGTTTATCCTTGACTATAGAGATAAATGACTTTCAGAATTGAAAATTAATAATTCAGCGTTGGATTAAGTCTCAAGTGCGAAAAACACATGAGCGTTAGGATAATCTGGAGACGTCAATTCCCACCTTTTAAAACAAAAAATCAAAAATGTTAAGCTAGGCCCAAACAACAAAGCTTCAGGTATGAGCATGCCCAACAACTCAAAGCTACGGCAATGACTATCTTTACAAGTTAGTAGGGTTTATTGGCGTATTGTTCCTGCATTGGAAGTATATATTTTTTTTTACAATAGCTCTTATATAGTTTAATGAATGAATATACACACATGCCGTAAATGAAATGCGCGGGTGTGTGAGCAAAAAGTGTTTTGATAATCACCTGAAATTAAGTAACGGTCACCTTGAAATAAATTGGTTTTCCTCATTATTTTTTTTTTTTTTGCAGAATTAATTAAACATGTCATGAACAATTAAGAGTTCACACCCTTATGTATAGGTTACCTGCAATAAAGGTCACGGGACCGCTGATTAGCCTAATAACGGGCCAGACACCACAGTTAACTCCCCGTTCACTTACATGTGAACGTTTAGCCTCATAGCACTGTCCCTAAATCTGCCTAAGTCCTAAACCCTCCGGGCCTTATAGTCCTTGTCCCCTAAGAAAACTCCAGTCAAATTCCTGACAGGGCATGAAAATTTTCGCAAATTCAACAAACAGCTGACAGGGGTCAAACTCTCCCAGTCAGGCAACAGTGAACCCTGATTTATCACTACTTTTGTCCAGTGTGCATCCGCCTACATTTCCGAAAAAACATATCAATTCATACCTGGAATAAAACATTGAAGGCTGTTCTATAAAATGATACCACCCAACAAGCAGGAAAATGTAAAAGGGCTGCCCAGAGAAGCAAGAAAAAAAATTATTGTGTAAATACAGGGATCTACCTTTGTCCATTCGGAAGCATTAACTGTGGTGTGTAGCCAATACACTGAGTTCGCCTTGTTGGACGACAAGCTATCGCTGACAGTTAGTTTCCGATAGGCTCACGAAGACACTGGACTTAATCATAGAGCTATATCAGGTAGAGTTTTCACCGTATTTGAAGGATTGCCCGCAGATGAGAAAAAAAGAACAGATACCGGAAAACAAAGTCTGTTATTTACAGAAAATGATTAAAGAGTGATTGGACAGCGCTTGATCTATGAAGTCAGCGTGCAGACTGGAAAAAACGGAGTGGCTTAATTGCCCACTTATGTCTCAGATTATTGACATCGTGTGTGTAGAGAAGTCCCGAAACTTAATATCGCCGTAATGATACGCTTATAGCGTAATTCAGTATATTCACGAAGCCAGTATAAATGCCGATGTGTATTCATAAAACAATGTTTTTGTCGTCGTTCAACAGCTTTATACATACCGAATGTGACTGCATCTACAGGCATCTGATTAGCGCTATCTGACCATTTCCACCCTCCCGCACAATATCAAGAGAGGTGTTCAAGAAAGCCACTCTGTGCAAGTATTATTAAAGTATTCCGAGAGTTAAAATGTATGCATGTCTGTAGTATTGTTTATTTGGCTCCCTACTGGACAGACATGAACATCTTTAAACGGAAGATGAGCAAGGCATTCACATCAGAAAACTGCGCTCCAAGTGTCAGTCAACGTGACGGCGCCTCGTTTTAAAGGAGGCTATGCCGCGTATTACACGCAACCTATTAACCGCCCACACAATCGTCTTGCTTATAATTTAGACATTTCTGTGTGCCTCAGATATAAATCTCATGAGGTGCACTTAACATCAGTAAAGTTTTCATTTTAAGTTTATTTTGCGAAATCGAAATTAAATACACCTACCTAATATTTGGTGGGTCCACATCTTGGCTGATCATATATGGGCCTAACTGAATGCCCACTTGGATATTTATTGAAAGATCACAGAACTATCTATTCCACCATCCATCCATTCATAATCGCACCCACACCGATTCCTACATACTTCCTTTGCTATTTTGCCGTTGTTTGTCTAGACCTCGAAAAAAAAATACAACATTGTAATATTGGTTGCGCCAGATACAAAGTCGATATAATCCTGCAGTCGAGCCGTTGGTTAAGTTGATGACCCATGTTAAAAGGTAGGATCTCATCACTTTGACCGTTCCACCGACCCACCTACGCATACTGAGGACGAAAAATTAATGTCGCGTACGAAACTATCTGAAAACAGCAGGATTCCAAAGACGCTTTTTTATTTTTTAGTTCAGGAGGATTTTTCTCGTCAGGTCATCTTACCTGTCTTTTTGCTGTTACTCGGTCTGACTTGATGTCTGACGTTCCCTACATGTATGCTGAATACACATACGGCACATGCGGCTTACTATGTTCTTCGCAATGTAAATGACGAACTCCAATCCACTGTGCATGCTGTGTTGTTGCGAGACAAGTTATCCACAGAACGTTATCACAGTGATGTAATACAAACTGAACACGATGCGTCTGTGTGTTGCTGACCGGAGAAAAGAGGATGGAGGGAGGGTGGTGGATATAATGGTAATTATACACGAAGGTCGTCTCAAATGATCACTTGCCTCCGACGAACTTCGCAAATGCATACACGATTTATGTGTTAGGCTTACTTGTTACAAGTTTGTGGATCATTAGGCAAAAATCACACCGCTCTTCTCCATTAATTACCATCACAGCTGTCGCAAGAATGAGCTCGTCGTGGAACATGGATGAATCAGTCAATCAACTTATTCGTCTGTCATTTCCTAGTATTCGTGAAAAACAAGAAATCCATGTGAAATTCGTAAACTTTCCACACGTAGGCTAATATCACAAGTTCTACCAACGCGTTGCGTGGGTATACGCCCGCAACACGTTGGTAAAGTGAATTTATCACCATGAATAGCATTACGAATCAGTTTTCTTGAATTAATACAGGTCGTACTCCGACCAACACACGATAAGTATTCACGAACGGTTTGCCGCTGTGTGGCCGAAACCGACGAGAAGAAAGGACTAGAAGAAAACCCGGGAAAAAGAAAGAGGAGAAGAAAAGCACAGGGCCTGGCCCGGGACTGGCTCGGGGAAAAAATTCTAATTTTTCCACTTCCACTAATTAGCATTCCATGCTAATGGAATGATAATTAGTCATTTAGTTAGTCAAAGATGTTACCAGAATCCCGTGACGTTTAAAAAATTGCAATCAATCACGGCATTTTTAAAACCCAATTCAGCTTCGGCCATGGTGTTGTGGAACCTGTAAGTTGTAACTTTTCAAACATCTACAGTTATAACAAAGGCCCAGCTGAAATAAACTGACAAGAGTCTGGGTTTCACTGGTTACGTATGACTATTTGCTAATTGCGAGATTTTTGTCGCATTTGTAGTTTTGCTCTCCATGCTGTCGCTCTTGTCCTGAGATTGTCAATTTGGAACGCCCCTTCATGGTCTACACCAGTTGTATGCGAGTGTCAGGCTTGACACTTTGACTGAAACACCAACACCACAAAGTACAAACTGTGTCAAGCAAGTTAATTCACACACAATAGGAGAAGTATTGTGCTCACACACCTGCGTCAATCGATATCTTGAAGGAGAAGACCGGGCAAGTGTAACGTAAATTGCAGTGAAAAGAGTAAGGTTTGAAAATTTATAAAACACCACCCGATAATTTTTAGACGTTCTCTAAGAAACATATGTTTCATTTCCGCAAGCTCATATAGCTGTCAGAAGAGGCCGACGTTTTACTGAGCCGATGCTGCCTCATTGACATGAATCGGCTCCTGCATGTGCTCTCCAATGATATCTGTATTCGACATGCTGCTTGTGCAGCCAAAATCTGCACATCTGCTCTTTGTTGTTATCTGTGCAACAAAACAAGGGACAGCATCCAACCGCCCGTAATCAAGTTGAATTCGCATCCGTGGGGCCTATATGGCTCGTGTTATGTACGCTTTTTACTGGGAGGTATTTATTATTGGCGATTTAGTGTGTGTGTTATAACCTGCCTTAAAATTTTTTGCCTCGATTTTAAATCTTCAGTCCATACTCTTTTACCACAAACTGCCCAATACTTATCCGGTCTTCTCCTTCAGCGCGATAGCACGAGCGGATTGTGGATAGAGAACAAGAAAATGAAGCTGTGACCTGAATCGTTATCGTGTGAAGGCGTACAAGGTCTGCCTACATGATGGGGATCGAACAGGACAACAAGCTTTCCGTGATCAGATGGATTTCTTTATAATCTTTTATTTCTTTAGACGGTAATCTTACAACCGCCTTGGAACTGCTTTTCTGTGAACAGGCCAAGGAGATGACAGGCGTGTGTCAGAGTTATAGCAAAGGGCTGTTTACGTCTGTCTTGATTTGCTATCAGAAATGTGATATTAGAGGGCAGCAGACTTTTAAGAACGGTTTTATGAAGTTGATGAGTATAGGGCTGAATGTAAAGCTGACAAATCTCTTCTCAACATGCTTCAATAGAGGGTTGAAGTCGTTTTTTGCAGGTGAGAATGTGCGCGATTATACTGGCACACAAGTGGTGTCAAATTAAGGCAAAATGCGACCACCTGTGAACGATTTCGAGGGACAGATGCATTTCTGCCGGATGTATGGGTACAGATACATGTGTGCGGTATGTATGAGTACAGACACATGTATGCGGAATGTATGGGTACAGATACATGTGTGCGGAATGTATGGGTACAGACACATGTATGCGGAATGTATGGGTACAGATACATATATGCGGGATGTTTGGGTACAGGTACATGTATGTGGAATGTATGGGTACAGATACATGTGTGCAGGATGTATGGGTACAGATACATGTGTGCAGGATGTATGGGTACAGACACATGTATGCGGAATGTATGGGTACAGATACATATATGCGGGATGTTTGGGTACAGGTACATGTATGCGGAATGTATGGGTACAGATACATGTGTGCAGGATGTATGGGTACAGGTACGTGTATGCTATATGTATGGGTATAGATACATGTATGCGGGGTGTATGGGTAAAAATACATGTCTGCAGGATGTATGGGTACAGACACATGTATATGAATATTATCGAGCGAAGCGGAGAAGGTCCGCCTACATGGTGGGGATCGAACAGGACAACAAGCTTTGCGTGATCAGATGGATTTCTTGATAATTTTTTATTTCTTTAGATGGTAATCTTACAACCGCCTTGGAACTGCTTTTCTGTAAACAGGCCAAGGGGATGGCAACCTTGTGTCAGTGTTATAGCAAAGGGCTGTTTACGTCTTTCTAGATTGCTATCAGAAATGTGATATTAGAGGACAGCAGATTTTCAGGAAGGGTTTTATGAAGTTGATGACTAAAGGGCTGAACACAAAGCTGACAAATATCTTCTCAATCTGCTTCAGTAGAGGGTTGAAGTAGTTTTTTGCAGGTGAGAATGTGTGCGATTATACTGGCACACAAGTGGTGTCAAAGGCAAATTGCGGCCACCTGTCTATGATACCGAGGGACAGATGTACTTGTGCGGGATGTATGGGTACAGATACATGTGTGTGCTATATAGGGGTACAGATACATATATGTGGGATGTATGGGTACAGATACATTTGTGTGCTATGTAGCGGTACAGATACATGTATGTGGGATGTGTGGGTACGGATACATGCACGGGGGATGTATGGGTACAGATACAAGTATGTGGAATGTATGGCTACAGATACACGTATGCGTGATGTATGGGTACATATTCATGTATGCAGGATGCATGGGTACATATACATGTGTGCTGGATGTATGGGCACGTATTCATGTGAACAGGATGCATGGGAGCAGATACATGTATGCGGGATGTGAATATGAGTAATTATAAACGTTGAATTATCAAGATATTTCATTAATTTCGATAACGGTAAACTTGAAATTATTCCGATATTTCATTAATCTGGATGGTGGTAAGAGGGCAATTATTTACACATTGTAAGTTTCTGAAAAAAAACTTGATTACGGCCCTGAACAATAATGAATAATATAATATTTTTCTAAATAAATATGGGAACAGTGTCCGTAATATAGAAGTGTTTATTCTGCGAATAAACTGTTGGTTTTAGGGTATACAAGGATCCCTGATCGTGACTTCAAGCCATAAATCTTACGTTCTATCAATGGAATGTCATTTTCCTTCACGATAGATTTTCGGCTGATAACAACCTGAGATAAATCCGCCCATTATTTTACGATGATCTGAATAACTAGTGAAGAAAAAAGAATACCTCTCCGGAGAGGAGAAACACAACACTGTCATTAACTATGCATGGAATGGAGCGAGAATATAACGGTCAAATAACAGCTATATTCTCCCTACACCCATCCCTTCCCCTATCAAGCAACTTGACGTGAGGTTTTTGCCTCGGGTTTTTGAAGTAACAGGGAAAGTGGATAACTGCCATAATTTTATGTTGATGAATTTATGAGATTTGCAGCATTATATCTCAACAAGATCGCTAGGTTTACTTAATTTTTTTCTGTAGGAACTGTACTATTTGTAAAGTACTGATAAATCGTAGCGTGTTTCTCTATTCCAATAAGAAACCAAATAAATAAATAGATAACATACATTTTATGAAATTGTCTAGGATCACAAGCTGCCAGTATCGCACGCGAGTGATTGATGGATTTAGTGATTCGCCAATTTACATATCTTTTTGTTTGGAGTTGAACACTGTACTCAAAAATATTTCTCGAACACCACGGCGGACAGCATTTTTGGTGCTGAGCGCAGAGGAATTCAAGGACCATCCGCAGGTTGCTGGCAGACCTTCCCACGTAAAACTGGAAATGAGCTGGACTTGAACTCACATTGATAGCATGTATGATTCATCAATCTTCGATTCTCTCCAGAAGGACTAGTCAGTTGATGGGCGTTTAATACACTGTCCTGAAGCAATCATTATAGATTTTTGACGAATGAAAGACAACACTCTGCCTAATTGGTACTGTTCAACGTAATTAACAATAGTAATTAGATTCAGTAGTAAAAATATAAAAACCAGTAATCTATTTACAGGTAACGACCAACCATTGGAAATTAGAAAAAAAGATTAAATTAACAGTCATTAACGGCTAATTTTTGGGATATTGCATCACTTTATTTTAACGTGTTATAATGAGGCTATGTGTTTTAACTAAAACCTGATTACGTCGACTAATTAGGGCCTGCTCCAACCTCCTCTAAATGTATGTTGTGCTGAAATAGATCTGGGACACTTGTTGATGGAACAGTTATAGATGAAAGGGATATAACGTTGGCCCAATCGCCTGAACTTGGTCTGTTATAGAGCAGAGCATGTCAGTATCCGATGCATATGAAAATTTAGCTGTTGAAAAGAAATGTTCAATTTGGTCAAAATGATATAATTATGATTAATTAATTTTTGTTGATTGGTTTAAATGCAGTACTGAAGGGTATTTCACATATACGGTGAAGGATTAGATTTATGGGCGGAAGAAACCGCCGTGCTCGGTATGAACCATATGCATTTGGCACAAAAGTGAGGAACTTCTTACATAGCACACACATAGAACTTCCACAGCGGAGAGCAATCGATGTGTATACCATACTGGTGGAAGCCACGTTATATGACTTGCATGAGCCCTCGTGCCTATGGGCGATGCGATGACACAGGCAGCGCGCATGAATGCGCTCGCTGTGAGTTACGGCTAATGTAAAGTGCTCAAATTTTAGAGCCCACCCATTCTGAGAGGTTTCTGAAACAGGAAGAGAAAAGAAACCAGCTCCCATTTAACTCCACCACTAGTTGCCTTGTCCACTGGCGCGAAAGAGTATCATTTGAATACAATTACCTGCCATGTAGATGTAAAATCGCCAGCCAACCCACAGCCAATTTCGCAACAGTTAACAATTAAAAAGTCACTTGAAAAATGTCTTTGAACATAATCTGCGGAATGATTGGGTCTGTGACAAGTTAATTTGAGCAGGTCTGGGATTTCGAGATAGTGTACACTGTTTATTGATGCCCTCTCTCTAAGCTGGATACTGTACCACTGCAAGTGACTATTCATATTCATATGCACTATTCATACCGGTCACAGTCATGATATGAACGTTGTGTTTGAAGAAACGTTACATCCCTTGTGTAAGGATCCAGAAAGCTTTCGCTGATTTTACAACAGGAACATATAAGGAGAGTACTAACTGGTACACCGTAAATTACGATGTTGGATTTATAAACACTTTTATGCTTCAGATATTAAACACTTGGAGTTTATAGCATTATAATATAGGCCTAAATACATGTTTTAGACACACATGTTTACTACTTAAATATATGTCTATGTTTATTAAACTCACTTGTTTGAAGTTTAATCACCCATTAACGCACAATTCCATTAAAAAATTCCATTCATCATCGCCATTTTAATTCCTGCTTAAAGCGGGCGAATTGTTTCAGTCACACCTCAGCAAGTTGTTTATGTACTCATCAGAAAATTACATGGAAATATGTATTTTATTTCAAGGAAGTACTATCATTTAGTTACAATATTAGTGCTTGTGTAAGTATGTATTTTTCTGTATTTCACGACAGAGAAGACTCCTGTAAATCCTCTACAAAGACAAATGAAGCAGACTAAACTGCTTTACTATAAAAACACCGCATTTACCACCACCGTGTATATTTAGTTAACGAATCAGCGTTGCACAACGATCTGAGTGTATTAAAGCCTAAAACATGAAGAGCACGGGAATTGCACAAGACTGTGCAGCCCTGCTTAAAGCTACTTTATCGTAACCTGCTTTTCAGGTGATTACGCTGAGAACAGCCTCTTTCAAAAGCCTTATCTCACGAAAAATACGAAACAAACGACGTTGTTTTTACGAGAATCGCTGCTTTAGAGGCTTAAATAAATGCACTATCTAAAAAGCAGCCAGGTATTGACGTGCTTCAAAGAGACCAGTCGGAGTTGCTTAAGCCCCAGCGATCCCATGGCGAGTCGCCCTAGCGAAATGACATTTTACCGAAGGCAGAAAAGAGAATTATTTGTTTCTTCCATAAAGAAATGTATAATGTCTGTTTTCACGGTATGAAATATAAACTTAATCGATCGTGACAACTGCTGTTTCAGCCTAAATCTTCCCACGCAGTGTGCAAATATTGTCCGTGACAAATGTATTTATACTGGTTGATCGAGTTCAGTGAACCGTAAAGCGATTCAGCCATATTTTCTGGTGCCATGGATTTTCATAAAAGACACGGTTTTAAAATATCTACGAAATGGCAGGAAAGGATCTGCAACCGATTTTAGATGATAGCTGCATCGTGATATTTCATACATGAACGAGATGATATATGTACAGCTGTTTAATAAAAACAAGGAGTTTGGACAAGCCTAACGTTTTCAGACTAGTGCAGAGCGTTTTCACGCAAAATTCCTCATCATGAAACCCTGTTTTAATCCAAGTTCATACTAGGAACGAAAATCGGTCCGGGGGTCGTAACGAATTCCGTTCCAATTTCGTGGCAACTCGGTACAGTAGTAAAACGTACAACCGTTCACATACAATGAAGCCGAATTCGTGTCAGGCAATGGATTAGGGCATATGGCTTTGGGATCCATTTTTTCCGGTCCACGGAGAAAATCGTGACGGATTTTCGCTTTTGACCAATCAGCGTCGTTCAACATTTTAAACATCTCGACAAGTTGAAGGAATAAACTGTTGTTTGATATGAGAGATTGCAATTACAGAGATGTAAGAAAAATGATGAATGTGTGGAGTGGAGGTGGTCAGCATAAACGATAACTGGATTACACGTATTGCACTTGGCGGGTTAGCTGCTTTCATCGCACCAATGCGGTCGCTGTTAGTTCAAGTTGAGCTCATGCTGCCTTCCTCTCCGGCCGTACGTGGAAAGGTCTCTGAGCAACTGATGGTCGTGGGTTTCCCCTGGGCTCTGCCTGTTTTCCTCTCACCATAATATTGGAAGCTTTTTGGCTGGCTTCCACTCTGGTCGTACGTGGCAAGATCTGCTACCAGTCTGCCATGGTCATGGGTTTCCTCTCACCATAAGGCTGGCCGCTGTCGTGTTAGTGAAAAATCCTTGAGTACTGCGTAAAAAAGCAATGAAATGAAAAGAAATAAATGTAAGAATTGCAACTAACATCACTGCATTTTTGTGACAATTCTACTTAAGCCATGGTGCTAGCCGACGTGTAAATTGTTACTTGTTAACGATACCAGAACCACTTACGGGTGAAGTTTGGCCAATTTTCTTTTATTTCAGACTTAATACTTTCACTTTTCTCATCTTTACCCCGCATGTGAAGACGAAAAAATGTTGAAAGCATTTTCGAAATCAGGATTCCCCCGGCTTTCAGAACATGTATGACTGTAACAGTATTCTATCAATATTTTGGTCTACGCAAGGCAAAATGGATAATTCTTCTCGAGAGGAGTTCTAGTGTCATTAAACAGTTACATAGGCATGCTAGAATAAAACCCTAACTGAGGTAAGCAAACAAGAGGCCCGGTTTGGCTGGTTATGTGTGACCATTTTCAAACTATCACATTGTCGTGGCTGCATGCTCTTGTTTTACTATATTCTATTCTATTCTACTCTATTCTACAGTTTGTAACATTTGTTCATTCCAGAGAACAGTTTTGATAACAGCCTTTTTTCCTGAAATATTTTCAGTCACATTAGAGCCCTGCTCCTGTTAACTTTGACATTTGGAAAGCTGGCAGAAGTCCTGGAGAGTTAGTCAGTAACGTGCCACTCATCGATGGTTAGAGTAGTAATTTGCGGACATTGCCCTGAAGATTCCGGCCATAATAATATCTTTCTGTACACGTAGGCCTAGAGCTGTTTGTTGGTTATAAAAGCTATTTAACTTGTATACTGTAACTTTTAACTATAGCCTATCCCCATGATTTATTTTCAGACACATCCGCTTAATGGAGTCTCGTTCTTATCTTAACGGATGTCACCTTTGGGAAGAAACATGTGGACAGGGTAGTTATGTCAAAACCGCACCCACGGGCACTATAAGGCTTTTCCTTATCGCGTCTGGCCCTCGGGTCTTCCCGTAGAGAGTGCCGACAAAACGGTCACCGTGACACTATCCTGGTGTGATAATCGACACTCTGCCATCGGGGATTCATGTTTCTCCGTCCCACGATCTGGCTTGTCTTGTAGGAGTGATGACATTACCATACCCCGATCAGTTATGCGCCTCGTTGTGGGAGTCGTAACACTCGTTCTTCATCGAGATGAACGTCTGTTCTCACCTTGTACTATTGTACCTGTTTTAGAATGTCTAACTGTTGCGACAGCACATCGATTTGGCGACTGTCAGGAGAGACGTTGTTCGCCAGTTATTTTGATCGACGGAGTGGCATATTCACTTACTGCTATTCTGGTTCAATATACTCTATTATTTGTTAAGATGTAGTTGCATCTAGTTGATCTACATGGGAATTGTTTTAAAGAAGGCGCAGTACAGGGACCAACGAAAAATGAGAAGAAAGGTAAAAATCCTAGAGAGTAAAGCTGATTTTTGATGAGGCAATTTTCGCGCATTAGAAACAGTGCATATTTACACTGAATTCTTTCCAAGACTTTCCAAAACAGAAAGTTTTGCATGTTATTTCATGAATGAACAATAAAAATCGAAGACGGTCTTTTTCTCCACAAAAACATCTCCAAATTGGTTGGGATACCTGGCATACCAGAATAAATGCGGTTTTCTCAACCCATAGAGATCTTTGTTGTTGCAGTCATACGTGAATTATTATTTCTTGTTTTTAAGTGCTTCTACAATCTTTGCCTTCATGTTATAGGGTGGTTGAATCTGGTCTTGCTATTGAAACGTCCACTTTTTTTTAGCTTAAAGGAGTGGATAGACTTGCTCTTAAGTTGTGTGGTTTTATGCACAGGAAGTTTTATTACTACAGTGGAAGACTGTACACATTAAAATTATGTGATAAAACCATTTAAGACAATTATCAACAGAATATTTCCGAAGGCGATGCAAAAGAATCTTATTTTGAATAATGGTTAATATTTGGGAAGCGGGAAGCGGAAGTGCTTGGAATAAACCCCCGACCATTACTAAGTTTCTGATGAACTTTCCAACATGGGACTTACAGACACGCACACCATATGGGTGGAAGATATATGGTCTTCAACGGAAGTCAGACTGCGAAAACAGCAAAGAAAAAAACCAAGAAAAAAAACGCATCGTCAACTTCACATTATCCGGCAGGCCCTAGGAAGAATCGTCGAATTCAGTGCTCAAGGACTTAACCCACACCTCTGTGATTCTGCGGTGCAGGTATAAAAACACTAATTAGATTTTGTATCCAAGATTCAGGCGCACAGAATATGGTGGGGACGGTTAGGGATTGGCTGTATCTCTGAAGTGTGTTGAAGTACTGCCAGGTAATTTTGCAGGTATAAACCATGACAAATAACGGTTGAAAAAAAGTCCAATACTTGTGGCTACAATTAAACACAGAAAAATATCATTCAATGAGCAAGTGCCCCGTACACCCTGTTTCTAAGGAGATAGGACGCTAGTACCTGTATTCCAGCTGATTTATTTTGAGAAAATGGTGGTCAACCCCTGATGATATTTGGATATGTTGTAGGCCAGGCATCTAGTCATTTGACAGTATGTGTCATTTGGGCCAACAAAAATTAGGGAATACACTTTTAGGAGGGTGTTCTTTGTGAAATTAGTACATAAATAGAAAGGCCATTTTTTTTTTAGTGTTTTCATACCTGCAAACTATTACACTGATTCTGTCAGCGGTTTCAGTTATATGTTCACTCAGGTTACCTCCCTTTGTTATTTGGCCTGATCAAGTGTAATCTTCTATGCCATGATCACATTACCCACTTGTCTCTCATACTCTGCCCCTGAGTAATTCCTCTCCACACATACATAACCAGTATATGATGGCCTGGCTTTACTTGTGAGTCATCCTAAATCAATAAAGTCAGATTTGTCAGTCAACATTCCAGAAAACCCACTGACTCGCCCTCCTAAGGTGTTACCTCCTGGATTAAATATTCACATTTCTGTCCGCGTGAGGTCTATTTAATGCATAATTCATAACCATGCTTTTCTGTAGACGAAAGTATACGCAAGTCTGCTTCGAGGACGACAATCGGCCAGGCGTTTGTCTGTATTGTTACTCTTTTCGGGGAGAAAGGACTAGGGCAGAAGTTAAGGAGGACCCAATGGACGCAGAGATCTAGACGGGCGGACAGTTTCTTTAACAATAATTGGCAGTTCAATTTCTTTCCTCGCTGATTTTTAGCCTCCATGACTTGTTCTTCGGGGAGACACCTTTATAATTCTTGTTGGTGGTGAGAATCGTGGAGAATCTCCATGCTATTGAATTTTTTAAATTTTTGCTTGGATAGTTTGTGACCACTGCGTCTCACTTTTAAGTAGTGGAGAAAGCCCGAGTAACTGTACATTCGCAGAAAATAACCCCGCTCCCCCCCGGCGATTATTTCCTACGAATGTACTGTTGCGAGGGCTCTCTCTGTCTGAACGACAGTGTACCATGGGCCACACCGTACATTATTTTTCACGAATGTACAGTCTTTGTGTTGTTCAAATATCTGTGCACTGGATTTCTAAGCATACATTGTACATGATGGCTGCTCTGCTTGTCCTTTATGCACACCTACGTGACTTTGGTGGGCTGTGCCAATGGTTGACTTAGGATCTGCGTTAAAATACATAGAAGCAGTAGTTTGTACAAATAATTCTGCTAGTTGCAATATCCTTTAAATTCACGGACAGAACAGCCCATCCCCTCGCCCCGTTTATGCTGATTATATGATTTGGGAGACTTTTATTGCATAACGTGCATCCGTTCTAGTTTTGGCATGAGGTAGATAGTTATAAGAGGACACATTCATACAGCCCGAAGTGTACCCGAGAAATTGATGGTACCATATTTTCCATAACTCAGAATGAAATAAAACGGCTTCGACAGACTGAATTGGATTATATCCTACGTAATCCATGTTATTTGTAAAGAATAGGTGGCGCTATTGTTCTCCGATGTTCATAGAGAAAAGGACAATTTTCAATGAATTGACGTCACCCTACCAGGTGATATCACCCTCATGTTCACTAATGCTTAATCCATTTCTTTGCCAGATCTTACAGCTCGATGCATCATACATGTATCTCGTACGTGTATTCGTCATTCCGGGAAATTTATGTTGAGAATTATAATATAACCAGGTGGTGAAGCAAGGCTTGCTTCATAAATCCTGGTACTGTGCATCTTCAAGATAATCCGTGTTCTTGAATACTGCTTTATGTATATTACAATGGATTTACCCCTTCCCGAATACGGCTGGGATATGTTATAATGGATTAACCCCTTCCTGAATACAGCTGCATGGATATGTTACTATGGACTTACCTTTCGGTTGTGTGATTATTCATGTAGTGGTTTTTAAAGTGGTCATATGTGATACTGCGGATGGTGGTAGGTTTTAGCCGGGCTCTGCCCGGTTTCCTCCCACCATATTGGTTGTCACCGTCGCATAGGCATAAGTATTCTTGAGTACGGCGTATAAAACACAAATGAAATAAATAATAATGTAATACACTGGTTGTCATCATACTATTTCTGTAAGCAGTGGTAAAATATCACTCTACTAATCGAGTTCCAATCCAGCTCTGGCGGGCAATGGCGGTCCTCTACAAAACCACTACCGCGACGGCCAATGGCTTCCATTAGCCCAATGGAAAATGGCGGTCCTCTATGGGCAATGGTGGTCATCACAAACCATTTGTACAACGACGGGCAATGGTGATCCTCTCCAAGGCATTACCACGACTGGCGATGATCAGTTCTGTACAAGAAATTAAAGCATGGGTGGCCGCCTTGAATTCGCCTATACTGGTCACGTGTCTACTTTTGCGGGACATTATCCTGACAGTCCAATCTCAGTGACGGGACGGTGGGTAAAGCTTCACTCACTTTGGGGGAGGGGGTGGGTGCCATCAATTCGCCAAAAATTTTCTAAATTTACAAACTCTACCAAGGTAGAGATTCCGTTAAGAAAGATAGTTATTAATTTATATTCATACAGTACACGTGCACCGTTCAAGAAAACATTTGGGGCTTTACACTTTTATCATAACGATTTCAAAGCCTACTTTACAAATATAACGCTGAGAGAATTTGTCAATTTCTGGAGAGGTTTGGTGATATGTATTGCTGTGAAAGGTCGCGCGATTTTACATGATGTATAAACAATTTTCACTCGGCTGATGACATATTTCGAGCGGTTAGACCTAACCGAAAAGATAAAAGATTTCATTTCCGGACTGCTCACCAGACTTGGCACCCGCTTGTCTGTGACACGTGAGGCTCTGGAAAGTCTTCCCATTTCCTGATACAACACTATTTTTACTGCAAAGTGTGACATGCAAGGATTTGCCTTATTCACATGGATATTAATTTATACACAAATAATGGGAGTACAAATTTATGCTCAAAGCTGCGAATTATGTACCATGACGTGCCATGTTATTGTGAAAAAAAAGACGTTTCCTCAGCCCCATCAATTAGAAGCATCACTCAGTTCTACCATATTTCGGATTAAATTAGTATAAATTGTCTGCTGGACAACATTTTTCAGAAAGGCGATAGTTCGGCAAATATGTCCCTACAATGAGTTTGGTTTACAAAAATCAGACTGCAAAACAACCACTACAGATTTACAAAAATCAGACTGCAAAACAACCACTACAGATTTTGACTTTAGCAATTATTAGCAAATAACAAACAACTAACGAAAATTTTAATTAGACCATTTATTTTAGACTTCAAACAATAGCTGGAATTTGCTTTCTGCTGACATTTTGTAAGCAGCGTTTCCTAATTCTCTACTTTTCACTACTTTTGGTTGTAAAGGGTTACCCTACTTATGTTATAAGCGAATGACGACTGTGAAATAAACCTGCAAATTTCTTTTCGCCTTTTCTTTCAGAAGATGCTGACACTTAATTTTAATTAAGCTTGATCAGTAGGAGTCACCGACACCTGATGGCTCGAACAAAATCCAATCTCGTGACTGGAGAATTCAGCTCAGGGCGCTCGACATCGGTCGCTGCAAGACCCTTACAGATGCCGGGAGCGTGGCATGCCTGCAAGCACGTGCAGTATTCGTCTCCAACGTGTATTTCCGACCACATACTAAGGCGTATATACTGAGAATAGGCTTGGGAATATCGTCTGGATATGTACATGAAAGTAGCTATACGCATTTTACGCATTTTGAGTTTTCTCTTTCACGAGTTGAATCGCTGCTGCTGTTTTTTCCGATTTATTTCTTTTGATGCAAATTCGCGCCATTGCCTCTTTACCGACCGCCGGATTGCGCAACAATGTTCGGATGTATCACTACGCGGTAGTCGAAGGATATCAAATTCGCTTGATTCGAATTAGGGGGACGGCCCCTCTAAACAGCAAATAGCACAAACCAACAAAGAAGTAAAAAGTGTAGGATGGATTCATGCAAAGAGAAGCAATCAACAGTATTCAATGATTACGAAACTACGTAATGAATGTTCTAGGAGAATGAATAAAATCAGCATCCAAATCGTACCATTTTAATATGCACGATGTCACTAATCAAATATATATCTCAGCTGCGCTTTGATTGCAACTGTTCAAATATTCAACGTGGCGATCATGCTCAACATGATGAACATATGATGAACATACGGCTCTTAGCCCCGGGTTAACAGACGTATGGCGCTCAACGATTAGCCGCCAAAGACCAAAGCTGCAAAAACTCGTCGTAGATATACCTGCGTGTGTAGACTCAGAATTTCAAACCTACCTGAACGACATTAACTTTGAAATTTTTGTTGTGAGGGGGCATAGGTCACAGTCTCACGGACATCATTACGCGATTGCCATTGAAACAAAAGCAGATTATAAACAATGTTCTGATAAGCAATTAAAAGAGGAGCATTTTTTGGCACATGGGTGTTGATTTGCGACATTTAATAGATGACTCTTCTACAACGTCTTGTATGATTACATTTCTGAGAACAGAATGTTGAAGCGATTCCGAAAAATTAAAAAAAAAACATATTTGAATACCAATTCGAGTACTAAGAGTTTCAAGAAAAAGTTCGAAAAAAGATTTAGTGCTCGAAGGGATAAACTGTCTCACTGTAGCGGGGTATAACTACATGTAGACCAACCAGTGTGCAAACGCAATTTGCATGCTACCACGCACGTCAACTGAGACAACTGTCTACTCAACAGATACCCCTATGATGGTCAGACGGAATGACAGTATTAAGCAATTTCCCACGTGGCTTCAAGACAGCCGAGTTAGAGCAAACGCAGAGAAAAATTGACCAATAAATCAGCCAATCAATCAACTGCCTAACCAATCAAATAATGAATTTATTTTCAGCTAGTTTATCAATAAAGCAAATTCGCCTATCGGTTATCTAATGAACCAGTCAGTCACTCGGACAATCAATCATTCAATCGATGGATTAGTGAGTCTAGTAACGAGTCAAATAAATAAACAACTAACGAATAAAGCATCGATTCGGTTAAGTAATAAATCTGTAAATCGAATACAGAGCTCTCTACTTCAGAGATACTATTGCAAAGGGCGTATTCGTGAAGAGGAGTTGGTGAGAAGTCGGTGGTTCCTGTTCCTAATGGTGGCTGAAATCATTCTATCTACATATATAATATATATACCGGCAAACTATGGGAGTAAAGAAGCTTCGTCAAGCAAACACACGATGCACATTTGAATGTATACAGAAAACAAACCAATTTATACCGTTAGCTTACAGAGACTGAGTCAAACTTGTCGTCAGTTGTCGTGAAACTGGCTCATTCCTCGCTAAATATATCCGGAACGCTAAAGTGTCTTGCGCGTATTGTGTCTGGAAAATGGGTTTTGCAAAAATACAAATTCTTCAACAAAAATGCACAGATATATTTTTTTTTTTTTTGGGGGGGGGGACATTTAGTTGTTTCAAGTGCTAGGCGTAGTATAATAATTGATCGATAACGGGATTTGATTACACTACGTGCGTCTATAATGTGTCGTGAAGGGGCATAATATAAAACGCATAAGAATAATTATAATATAAAAACTGTAATTATACACGCCGAAAATTTGGCAGTAGTCTTTTTCTTCAAACTGCGGTGTAGTGTAATACGTTTTATTGTATCCCTTTTGTTGGAATCTTCGAGGTCATCGCATCATCTTCCAGCACCAGGAATACGTGATTTGGTTTCACTTTAGACTAGAAAGAAAGCATGGCAGTGGCCAAGAAATTGCTGGACAAGATGAAGGCTTAATATTAGTTTACATTCTGGTAGGCATCTAATCTAACAACCCTTACATCCGGACGAATACCACAAAGAAGGCTGGCTGTTCTGGAGGCCCCAAACTACTGCGTTGCTGATGTAATCTGTTGGCATTATGACCACGTAAAATCAGTTTCTTGCAAAGCCAGCGTCTCTCGAGAACACCAGTAGACGATATTCTTCATTTAATACCTATCTCGTTGCGTTGGAAGGTTTAATATCCAACATTTATCCTAAGAGGAAGAAAAGGTATATATTTATTCAAGATACGTCTGTAACGTTGCACAACAATTCTCTGCAAGGTTTACTGAGGGAGGTTTGAAACAGCCCTGTATCTGCAGTTGGAATTATTATCTGATGAATTGTAATGACCCGTAGGTGGAAGAGTCATCAAAAAGTTTCTTTCACCCACACCCCAGCCTCACTCTCAACCTCTCACTATCCACATCTGCAATGAATGTCTTTGCTGGCTCATTTCATCCATAAATTGCCCTGCGCTAATTTGGGTAAGACTGGTCAATCAACATTGCTGAAAACCCGCCCAATCGTCCTCTTAAGTGTGATCTCGTGGGTATAATCTTCATATTATATTTACGGTGGCGGAAGATTTCTACAATTGATGATTTCTACGCCTCCTTTGATGTGTCTGGCTGTGTGGATAAACAAGGCATTAGTATTAGTGTGACAAAGCGTTAGTTCAGGCAATTGTTTGTACTGCTGTTGTCTGCTTTGAAAAATATTAGAACTGGCTGTAAAAATAACGACCCGAAAGACAGAAAGACAGACAGACAGTTCCCTCAACTATAACTGGCTGACTGATTGATGTCTTACCTTGTTGACTCTCTGCTGAGTTGGCGGATGGAGACCATTCTACCTATATAGTTGATTACACGGTTAACGGATAGGCTTGTTGCCTGATAGCACGATGGACTGAGCACAAGGCAAATCATGTTCTGATTTACCGACTGTGGCCGCAGATCATCCGTGCCCCTTATCATAATAAAGGCACTCTCGGGTTATGTTCATTTGTCAGTCGCGTGAATGACCTTTGCAACCATGACGATTTCCAAATGTTACCATGACAACAAGAGAGAATTTCGCATATAGGGTTTGACTGCAACACAATCATATCGGAGAAAACATTTTCTTAAGATAATGCTTGTTTAAAATATACGTACAAGAACGACGAAAATGTTCCTTGGTGTGGCTTAGTTGTGTGTCTAAATAGAAATGTCATCAAAGCAAAATTACTTGTGCAGAAGATAAATTTACCAACATTTTGTATATACATATGAAGCTAAGTCTATAAATGAAAAGAGAATAAACCAAAATAGTGTGATAATATACATTTACCATAATGTAATTCATAATTATTGTATGTTCATTTTCTTTCTACGACGAAACCAGTAACGAAATGGTAATGTTCGTAATCATAAGCACAATTAGCATTCGACTGACATCATAAATACCCCTGCAATTAGTGACAAGTGACATACTTGTCCAATATAGTTGCGTTTGGAATGTGTAAATGACAAGGTGTGCTCGTTTCAATGGCACTAAGGCAGATCTATTGGGCAAGTGGACCTCGCGTCTGTCACGTCCGAAAAGCAATTAGAAAATAAACAAAGTAAGATAAACAGTTATCAGGAAGATTGTACAAGAATCCTTTTCTGTGTGTTGTCATCAGCGTAGTGAACCCCGAAGTTGATTTAATACCTTATTCTCTTTTGATGGACTTTGAATGTAAGGTATTTTGACGAAAGCATCAGAAGAAGTATATAAGAGCAGTTAGCCGTGTTCTTGAATCACACCTCAATTCATCGGGTAATAGAAATTTATTAACCTTTTTACAGTTCTACAGGGAGACTTCGTCAAAGCTGTAACACTGAACTGATATTTTTCAGGACTAAAACGAATTTTAAGCTCGAAAAAATGAACAGGACCTTCCAGGCCATAAATCATTCTTCTTTTTCATTCTGTCGATCTGAATAAGAGAATTCTGCTGAAGGCATGGAAAGTCGTAAATCTTTGACTCAGTAATAAACGTGTAAATGGAATTGAAACAACGCTCCGGTAGACCTACAGAATTGTTTGTCATTTTGATTTATTTGCTGACGTGTGTCGGTGAAAGCAAGTATCTACATCGATTCCCAGTTTTGGTCAAGTAGAAAGAAATCTGAATTTGCCAGCTGTTATCGTGCAGTTTGATACTGACACAGCTACAAGTATCTACTTCCCACACAACTGCAAATTTACATTTCCAGCAATGTATCCAATCACATTCAAAGTGCTTCGCTAAACATTTGGAAATCCACAGGTGACATGCAATTTTTGTTTCAGACGAGTACTTAAATAACTCTTGTCCTTCCACCATAATGCTGGCCGTCGTCGTATAAGTGAAATATTCAATATGTAAAACACAAATCAAATAAATAAATAGATAGATAATTATTGTATGTCGAGGTCAATCCAAATACATCACCCTAATGAAGTGGCTAGATGAAAACTGAGGGCAAGTATATAATTTAAGTAGATTGTGTAGGTCCGAAGTGTGAAACGTAAGTCGGGACTGGAATGAAAGATGAGGGTATTGTTCTGGTACAATTAAGGTACAATGGCACTATAATCCCGATGTCTACAACACATCATAGTCAACAGTCCATTGAATATTGATTGTTCATACCATTAGATGTTCTTAGACGTGTCAAAGTCTGGCAGCAATCCGGATGGTAGTCGCTTGCACACGACCTCGGTCCGGTTGGCTCCCACCACATGGGTGTCCTCCATCGTAACAGTGAAATATTCTTGAGTACAACTTAAAACTCCAATTAACTAAATAAACCAAATTGTGTTCGCGGCACAATTGGTTTAAGTTTTGGTTAAAATGAGAATGATTACAGACAAAAGTGTTGATTTTCTTCACTGATCTGGCAGTCTGTAGATCTAGACGAAGATCGAGGAGAAAGTAGAGAGACTGTAGAAACTGCTCATGCTGGATGCCCGTTATCACTCTAGTCGGCGAAATATCTGACTAGAAGGAAAACAATCGCTTTCAAGAAGATCTTATCTTTTTGGAAGCAAATGATTTCTTTAAGAATAGCTTCTGTCTTGGAGGGTTAAGTAAATGTTGTCTATAACAAGAAGAGAGATATTGAGTTGTTTCACAGAGAACATAAAGAACTCCCACAGCGAGTGGCATGACCTAAGCAATGAATTTTACCTCAGCAAAGAAGAATTATTTCTCTTTTGTGTCAGAAGAAATTTTTTTCCGCGTTATGAAATAAAAATTATATCGATTTTGCCAACTGCTGCTTCAGCCAAAAAAACCTTCCGCAACTGCGTTGAAATTTTCCATGACATAGCTGCAATAATTGTGAATTCACTGAACAGTAAATAAGTTCGGTCCAATTTGCAGGTGTAATGAATTTGGGAAAAAACCCCGGAGTTTATGAAATATGTGCAAAAATGCAGGGAAAGATATGCCAGTTGAAAGACCTAAATATAGGTAGCGGTAGACCTATAAGATTGCATGTCACTTTGATTTATGTGTCGATGTGTGTCGGTGAAACCTGGATCTACGCCACACAGACAGGACGGTTGATCCAGTGTATGGTATACTTTGTGTAAGTGTATTAACAGTTTTTCGTCACTGTTTTAGGGGGAGTGACAATGAACACAAAACTTTAATCACTGTAATGACGATATTCCCCACCTGTTACGATGTTCGCATCAACCATTCTTTATCTCTGAATTACTCTCTCTCAAATTGCTTATGAATATCCAATTTGTTTCAACGGATGTGACCTTCTGGAAGCATGTCTCGGAGGTGGCAATCGTTTCAAGCCCGCACCAACGGGCATTATAAGGTGTCTCTTTATCACGCCTGGTCCTGTGGTCATCCAGCAGAGAATTTGAGCAAGGGTTCAACGTGACATTACGCCGCGGTGGTAAACCATTGGGCGTCATGACAGTCCGTCCCATGATCTACGCTGTCTTAGCTTGTAGAAGTGATGACATTACCACATAATGATCACATGAGTGCCACTCTGAGGGAGTCGTTACACCCTGCTAACAGTTTTAGCTGAGGTATACATCACTTCTGATCTTATGTCTTTTGTAAACTTTACAATTTGGTATACGAGTTTCGGTTTCATAGACTTCGCAATTGTTCCAGCAAAAACACGTTTTCACAGAGATTTTGCTTTTGAATACCCAGCTCCATATTATATTCTGCAGCACAAAGCAGTGTATTACTTAGTTTTACGGCACTGTTATATTCTCAGGTCATGTTCCTTTCTTGTGTATGATGACCTAAAGTCATGGGTCAGGTTGTGATCACATAACCCAGTTGCCCCTCTCACTCTGCCCGGCTCTCCAGAGCTGATGTATACTGAGACATCCTGAATTAATAAGGTTAAACTGGTCGCTGCACATATCGGAAAATCCACCGACTCGTCCTCTTAAGTGCTACCTTGTGGATTAAGTAGTCATATTCTGTTTCTGTCGGGAGATTTCTGCTGTCAATAATTTATAAACACCAGGCCTTTAATGTAGTCTTTCAGGGTAAGTCAGCAAGTCACGTGAGAATCTGTTAGTTGTGTGTATAGCTTGTGCATGTCTTCGTGGAAGGACGGACGAACAGTTCCCTTTACCACTTAGGACAGTTAAATTATTTCGCTTTTTCACTGTTGATGGTTTACCTAACTGAATGTACATATTGGTACACATATCATCTGCACCATGGCAGAGTGGCTTGCGAAGCGCAATGATTCAAGGTTCTTTTGCCAATGCCGTCGGTGTGATGTCCAGATCAGCTCATGCTGGTTTCCTTTCCAGTCGTACAAGGAAAGATCTGTCAGCAACCTGCCGATGGTCGTGGATATGCCCCGGATTCTGTCCGATTTCCGCCCAGCATAATGCTGGCCGCCGTCGTATAAGTGAAACATTCTTCAGTAACAATCCAATGAAATAAATAAATTAAAAATCGTCTACACACCGGATTGTTATGAGCGCAGGCTATTTCGGCTATATTTATTTGTCTGTCGCTCGAATGACCTTTACACTTATGTTCACTTTCAGTGCATTCACACGACACACCTTAGCATGTCGTTTCGGACGCATGGGTATCTCTACCAAAGGGAAAAGAAGAACGTATCAGTAACGGAGTAACGCTTTGTGGTGAGTGAATTAGCAGGAAGAGCTGAATAACGCTAATTGATTAGCCAGTATGCTCTCAAGCTGTGGACGTTACGTGATTTCCTGTGTCCATTATCAGGTGAAGAGCAATGTAGCAGACATTCAAGACACACTGAGACATCAATATGATTTCACAAATTTGCCACCCACTTTCGCGTATTACCAAATGCTGGTGATTGGTGTTATATTTATACAGGTATAGTAACGTCAATTATGTGGTAATTCGAGGTCCATGTTTGGAAGTGCTTAAATGTCTATTTCTCTGTTCTTGACCCTCCGTCTTGTTCTGAGAGCAGACTACAAAAAAGTACACTGTTGCCACGGCAACATGAGGTGACTATAAGAAGTGTTATAATTAGCAATTAACAGAGGAATATTTTTTGGCACATAGGTGTTGATTTGTTGGATTTAATCGTTCAGTCCTGTAACAGTGTTGGGTAATTGCATTTCTGCGAATCCAAAGATACAAAGTCTCTTGATAATTGGATTTACGTGAAAAAATTCCCAAGATGGTTTCTTACGTCAAAGCCTGATATAATAGGCATATATTTCAAACCTTTAATTGGTATGGCAGGTACATCTACGATACAGTAGTGTCTGCGCGTCGAAGATGCTTGTCCTTCAGTAGTTCAGACTGAGAAGGCGTTCGCTGATTACCAGTCTCGGAAAAGGAATTTTCGAGATTCCCAGCGTCGACTGTTATCTCGGCAGTAAGGGGTTTACAACATTCTATATAGCAGGTCTAACATGAAGTTATTTTGGGTAACCTACCCAAAGATATGAAATACATACAAAGTCAGCCTATTCTGTAGGTGATAGATAATCTGTGGGAAAATATGTCAGTGGATTACCCCAGTGGACAATCAAATTTATACGGACAATATTTTAGAGTTCAAAGGTTGCGCGTAATTTAGTGCATGGTGCATTTCTTTGCTTATACATTACAATTCTCTATTGTGGACACTTAGACCACTGGCTTTTCAGCGCCCCGAATAGTCAGACATTAGACACACAACATTAGAGAATTTCCCGTGCGATGTTCGCCTCCATGACGAGCAAATCGAAGCCAACATGTTGTTAAGAGAGTGTGTATTGGATTATGTAGTTACCGATAAAAATAAAAATGTTGGTGTCCATCATTGACTGGGATCTGTGTCAAAGAATAAATGCCATGGAACAAAATTTCCCATAGATGACGTATGTACATTTAACAACAGGTGGGATCTACACGCCAGCTGATTATGTACATAAATAAGACAGGAGTTCTCAAAGCGGTCGAGGAGGAATCGGAAACGGCGCGTACGTGAATTGTTAATCTATGTCAAAGCCAATCACAAAACGAACACGTTTGCGTAATCTTAACAGCAATTAGTTCATTTTGCGAAGTTTGTAACAAATATGTATCAAACAAGGTGAATGCTAACAGTGACAAGCTGGTCTGGTTGTTACGAAGGGAAGTTAGAATGTCGGCACACTGAATGTCAGGTAAGCATACCGTCAACAATCATTTAACTGATCAGTTATCCAAAAAAGCTATTTTGAAAAACATTTGATAGGAATTGTTGTTAGTTTATGGGTAGTGAACCACAAAGTCGATTTAGCCATACCCTATTGAACGTGGATGGTGAACCACAAGGTCGATTTAGCCATACCCTACTGAACGTGGATGGTGAACCACAAGGTCGATTTAGCCATACCCTACTGAACGTGGATGGTGAACCACGCTTATAGAACATGCAACGTTGTCAGTAGTGTGCTCGAATCATAGGTTATGTAATTATAGAAACGCATTACCCTATGCATAGTTCTCTAGGGAGGGTTCGTCGATCCTGTAGCCAAAACCTGATAATTGTTCTTTAGTAAAACTGGTTTTAAATCAAGAAAAAATTAACAGGACGTTCTACAGAAAATCAATCACTGGTTTTATTTTGTTTTCTTTCAGTTCTCTCCCAGTTATTTGTTGGATTCATTTATTTGATTGGGGTTTTACGCCGTACTCAAGAATATTTCACTTATACGACGGCCGCCAACATTATGGAGAGAGGAAACCAGGCAGAGCCCGGGGAAACCCATGATCATCCGCAGGTTGCTGGCAGATCTTCCCACGTACGGCCGGAAAGGAAGCCCAGTTATATAAGAGAACTGTACTAAAGACATGGGGAATAGTAAATCTAACAGAAATGTAATCCGATTTCGAACGCCTCAGCGGGATGCCCATAAAAGTGACAAGTGTACCATTGAAACCTGAAACTGCGAAATACGGAGATGGCGGTTCACCTGATGTATGATCTATATTTGTTAAATCGCTTACAGCCCAACGATAGTCAACAAAGTATCGAGATCAAAACTGAATGTTGTGCAGTTGATATCTGTTTAACAGGGGAAGGACTGAAGGACCCTGTAACGTTACAAAGTTATATCTTTATTAAGCAGAATATGGTAGGAAAATCTCTACCTTTTTACCACGCCCTTTTATGCTGACTACTCAGTACAGTTCCATCAAATAGTGATTAAATTTCTTCGGAATTTTTTCATTTATTTATTTTTGCGTCACATCCGGAATATATTACAACGTCGTACCCAATATGTTAATACACAGAACGTTTCCCAGAACAAGTCTACTTTCTGAGGTAACTTTTAATTGCGTTAACTCCGATCAGTTCTGTGGAATCTGTATGTATATTTGAAGTCAAGCCTCGCAAAGACTCTTCTCTGACGTAGACAGCATACAATATCCGCCCCTGTTCACCAGCCTGCAGATAGTGTGAATCACTAAAAATGCCCAAAATCACTGGCAGCAGATACTTTACTGAAATTTGCTTTTTCATCACTTCCTGTGAGAATAATCTTTGACAATATTATCAAATCTACTATGGTATGTAAAGGAAAATAGACTTTAACGCGTCAATTAGGAAAATCTCTTCTTTATATAACGAGAATGGCCTCTAGAAGGCGTCAAAGAGTTCTACTGGATTGGACCTAAGATTACCACATTTATTTTTTATCATCGGTCGATGTATTTTATCCCCCTTTCTCCTGTAGTAACAATGGCATCTCCGCTCTGCTTCAAAGCTTTCTTAGCAACGATGCCGCTTTTGTAACTGTATGTCTTGGAAAATGCACGGAAATGTCGCTTATCGGTGACCAGCGCAATTCCCGAATAAGGAGATTACGGACTTGTCTTCTTGTGGGTACTTAAATTTGGCGGCTTTAGGGAACATTGTGCGGGTTAATTAGGTAGACAGTCGTCCTCCGAAGTTGTTGTAGAACGATAACGTGACTGGCTAAATGGCAACACATCGAACAGGTTCAAACTGCTGGACTTTGGCTACATGGCCTGTGTCCGTTATTTTGTGTGCCACAAACGTTTTGCTTGGTGCTGTAAGAAAATTACAAATTCGGTGTTCTGGCAGGAAGAACATGTATGGCAACGGAAAAGACCAATGGAAAATAAAATATTATGAAACATGAAACTGTAATTTGATTTTAAAGCGTGTAAATCCGAGTGGAATGGGCTTCTCAAAACGGACAGCTTTACCGCATTTAACATTTCGCCTTGAATTAAGTGCGCTAATCTCCCATTTCGTTTTGACTTTTGACAGGACTGTATTGGCAATACTATCTGGCGATGTAAAGGTTCCTATAAGCATGTTTTCAAATGCACTTTACTTCTATATTTATTTGATTTATGTTTTACACCGTGCTCAAGAATATTTCATTTACACGACGGCAGCCAGCATTATGGTGGGAGGAAAGCAGGAAGAGCCCGGGTGAAACCCATGCATGGCCATCCTCTTGTTGCTCTCAAAACTTACCATGTAGGGCGAAGAGGAAGCCAGCACGACTTTTGGATAAAGGTGAACAGTGGCCCAGTGAACGGAGTTATCTGATCTACAGTTATAGCGGTAATCATCGTGTATAGGTTAGTAGAGGAAGTTATATGGTTACACTGATGAAATGAACACGTATAAAACCCATATATCCTCGATGCACGCCTGCAGTAATCTGTATTCCAAATCTCCGAGCTTACGTGACATGCAACAGCCTGTTTGCGCTGCCTAGATATCTCAGTGTCAGTGTCAGTGTCAGATGGAAGGAAAATAAAACATTTCGCTATTTATTTCATTCTGAAAGTGTTCCACAATCCAGCCTGCTAGGGAACTTGTTTTGAAAACTAGAACGGCTTCTCTCTATCTTTACTCTTTTCTAAGCCTGACAATTTCCCCAACCGGTAATGCTCCGCGGCAAAATAGCCCATCACTTCTTCTCAGAAGGGCTGATTTGTTGGGGTGATCAGTTCATTGTGATATAATATCTCTCTGCAGACAGGATTGTCCCCAAAAGTAATACCGTCTCCGGCAGGTTTCATGACGTTCTATGGGAGATATTGCTTTGAGACCTGCCAAAGGACGCAGATCTGATAGACCAAGTGTTGGGTTCTCTATGGTTCTCCCGATCGTTGAGGAATTTTGCGAAAACATATCTGGTTATAGTTCTGCACAACCCACGTAGTGTCGTCTTAGATGGTATTTGCGGAAACAACTTATCACAGATGTGAAACTTTCTATTGGAATCCTGTAACAGTAACTACATCTTTAATACATGACAGTATATGAATGTGTGTGCTTACGTTTGTGTGGGTATGTGTGTGTGCGTCGGTGAGGGATTCTTTCGAAATAAAAATGCAGGGGAGGGAACTTAATTGATAGATGTATAAAATGAGAACTTTAGGGAACTTAATTGATAGATGATAAAATGAGAACTTTTTTGTCAGAACATGTTTTGTAAATGAGTGGTGGTCATTGACGTTTGGGGAATGGATCCGGTTTTGCTCGTTTAAATTGCTAGTGATCTTCGTTGTTTTGGGAATGCATCATGCAGCGTTCGTGTGTTATGATCTGTGGTCGTGGTTTTTTGGTCAATGGATCCTTATAATGACTGGCCTCATCATTGTTTGGGGAATGGACCCGACTTTATTCGTTTAAATGACTAGGAGTGTTCCTTGTTTTGGGAATGGATCTGACTTTGTTCATGTAAAACGCACGTTGGTCAGCGTTGTTTTCAGAAACGTATCCGCCTGTGTTCGTGTAAATGAACGGTAGTCGTCGTTGTTTGAGGAATGAATCTGGCCTTGTTCGTGTAAACGCACGGTGGTCAGCGTTGTCTTGGAAATGAGGGATGGGGGATGTTTTCTGTCGATTGAGAAATCTGTGCTTCTGTATTTAATCTCCAGGACATGTTAAGCGGAATGAAACACGAAAAACTGATATGTCCTTTGGTAAACTTCTACATCGGCGACGTCAACGGCAGTTCGTCAGGTGCTTTTCTCACTTTGGGAACTGTGGCCGTTGATGTCTGGCGATAAAGAATCAGTAGTCGGTAAGTTCAAACCCCCCTCCCCCCGATGTCTGGATTAGTATTCTTTTTGTCCTGATCAGCCGTATCTCCCTTCCGCTGATGTTATCGAGTTGACGGTCGTCATTATAACACCAGACACAGTTAACGTTCAGGCAGTCACTCCACCCGACATTCCGTCTACAACTCGTGTATACATCACTCCGTGGAATGCCTCTTATCACAACGAATCTGGTCAATGGTCAGACAAAGAACGTCACATTAACTTTAATTTCAGGTTCACTGCGGCTTGGGGCTATTGCCGTGTTACGACTGTCTGACAAGGGAACATTACTATGGTGATGATTATAAACAGACCCCCAATGCCCCCAACCGTCTCTCCCTCTCTCTCTCTCCACGTTAAGCCAACACCATCTATTTTTGATTCGACCTCTGATTGGTTTGTCGGCTTTGATCCTGCACACCTTAAGTTAATCCAACATCAACTGTGCAGAGAGTCGTTAAAGGGAATCTCTAGTCCGTCTGTCACTGGGACACAAGAATTTACAGGGAGATCTATCTAACCACTATTGAAATAATATACAATTGTAACGGCGTCAACCCATACATAACATATATGCACACGAAACAGTGCGTTAGTAACTTGCCAAAAGTGGATGGTTTTACCTGTGCCAATCTAGTTCCCTTCTATCCATGAACTTGACCGCTATTGTGTAAGTGAAAAGGTCTTGACTATCGCGTTATACTTGTGCAATTATCAAACAAATATTGTTAGAGCGCCACATGTTACTAGCACGATTTCTCTGTCAGTTGCTGGCTTGCATTGCAACAAAAGTAACCATCCTTGTTTGCCGTTTCTTGGTAAATTGGTTTCGGACTGCAGCCTACTTGAAGAGTAATGTTTTTATATAGCTCTATACATGCACTATGCGTCATACAAGTGAAAAATCCCTTAAAAATCCCGTCTGGTCAGTTTTTCCAGTCGGATTTTCCGCCTCTTTTTATCTCCACTGCCTTTCCTTAAGTAAATATTATGTACGACTTTAATACAACATAAAAAAACGTATCATGGTAGTGAAGAAAAAACAATTTCCTATTTACACCACGAGAAACATCAGTTGTGCATTACATTTCTTTGATTTATTCCCATCCAAACATGTCAGTGTTTCATACCGGCCGGACATAAGGCAAATTTTTAGTTGAGAAGTTATTAATTATTGAGACACTGGTGGTATATTTTTCCTGTCATCTTTATTTTTTTTTCTCCATACAGGAACCCAGAAACCCAGACAATGTTGCAACAGCGAATTTGACGAATATATTTGTCCCACAGGATCGCCACGGATGGTGGCTAGATGGTGGTCAGTATATTTAGAGGCACACAACGCCCTCGTTATAGGTTGTAAAATCTATCCTTCATCTCTCGTGCATCAGCCTAACGTTTCCAGTAGAAAAGGATTTTTTTTGCGGCAGAGTGTTGAAACTCCATGTGCCGTTCAATGGACAAGCAGTTTATTTCCCTTGAATTTCGTAGATTTCACTGTTGTGGTTAAATTGCAAGACAGCAACGAAAATTAGTGAAAGATTTGTGAAACGCGAACACCACATTTTTCGTTATTGAAGTCTATCCTGCATTGTAAATGTTAACCAGGAAGGCCTTCAACCGAGATCTTGTTAGGTATTGTTCGCATCTTCTTTAAAAACGCTTTCGCTGCTAAAAACATGACCCGACAGTCAAAGAGACAGACGGACAATTCGTTAGACTATAGCTGACAGGTAAATTCCTCCGCTTGCTAACTGGTTAACGTCTTACCTTGCTGACTTACTGTTGACTTGGTCCATGGAGACTGCTCTACCCCCACTGCTGGCGGTATGCTTTCCATGCCAGGTAATAGCTCGGTTCGCTCAGGTGAATGATTACAAGGCGGGAGGAATACTTGAGTTATATGCATTTGTTGGTCGCTTTCCTGACCTTAAGTATCACTTTTAATACCTGTTGGTGCCACGTGCAGCCCTGTCCGTCGCACTATCTACTCGCCAGCAGGGAAGCAGTAAACGTCTCAGTAGAAAAATGGCGCACATCTTAAGGTTATGGGCGATACCTCATTTGTCACGATCATCAACACAGAAATGTCGCTATATGACCAGAAAACCAAGGCACGAACGGACATTAGTGTAAGTTCAGAGGTAGAGGGGATTTGTTACTCCCTCTTCACCAAACTAAGACCAAATTCCAAGACTACTAATTAACGGACACCTTAAAGACAATGTATTTATCAATGTGAGGTGAGGGGTTTAATGGTCATTAATAACATGTGCTTGAAGTTGCTTAAAGCCATTCCTAAGATTGTAAGGCATCTACTTCTCTACCTTTGACACGGCACTTGTTCTCCATGGCATAGGTTCGGACATAAAACACACGGTTGTCATGGTAACAGAATTGGATTACAACAGCTGTTATAATTAGCAGTTAAAACAGGAATTTTTTTAGGCCGATTGGTGTCAGTTCGCTAGATTTGATGGAACACTCTGACAATGTCTTGTGTAATGACATTCCCGTGAGTCCAAAGATTGAAGTTCTCCTGACAATTTGCTGTACTTAAAACTACGATAGCTTCTTGTGTGTAACTCTCAGAAGTCCAGGGTTAATATTGTGCTAGTGATTCAAATCCTGAGGGTTGGCGGGTGTTGACCGTGTATAGAACATGTTTGTCTTTCAAACGAAACAGGAGTGTCACTTTTCCATTGATCTCCCCTAAGGGAGGTAACACGAGGTCAACAAGTCAATGAAGTAATCAACCAATCAGTTACCAAAGAATTAACCACTAGATGGGCCAATCAACCAATGCGCTGTAGTATCTTGTGTAGAATATAAGAAAGGATGGAGAAGAACAATTGTCTCGTCGATGGGACAAGAACGGTCCACGTCCTTGTCCTCTCGTCGCGCGCATCGCGGGTCGAGGCTAGCGACAGGATTTCGGCTCAAACTGCGCGCGAATGGTACCATTCTCGTCCCTTCGACCCGCGTGCCGAGCGTCTAGACCCACGAGGCGTGTTACGAGATGTTCTTATCCGGCTTACATAGTTTTTGTCATGGTAAAATCAGAGCGCATTGTTTGCAATGTGGATATCACAGAGGTTGACATGGTTTCAATGTCCCGCATAACCTGTATAAAATTTTCTGAAAGTTCACGAAGTGCTGGTCTTTTACTACGTAGTCTCCTTGGTAGTGCAATTTTCTTGGTATATTTCTCGGTGGACAAAAAGACAATGGCCTTTTCAGCTGTCCGAAGGTGATACACTGAAGGACTACGTCAGACAATTTCCCAAGTGGTAAAGTCGTTTGCTCACTTAGATCCGACTCGAACATATATTTGTATTATTTCCCGGCAGATTTGACTATGCTGTATTTTCTTCCTCTGTCTTGGTCTTGTCATAACAAGAGTGTCTTTTCTCGTGTGGTCTTTGTAGTCTGTCGGCTTAAGTAAAAATTGCGCGATTTAATTAGGTATCTAGTCAGCGTTCGAGGTTGTTGTGGAACAGTAACGTGGGCGAAATGGGAACACACGGAAGATATACGCACCGGCAAAAATCCTTGTTTAACCCAGACGGCTTCGGTTTCTTCCGTCCTTAAACTTAACCACCATCGTACAATCGTCAAAAAACAAATAAATACATACGTCGTTACAATCATCGTTAAAATAAGAAAATGACACTGTCTGAACAAGATGTACATGTATGGAAAGAGAAATCGATAATGCGAGATGCAAAAGTATCAAATATCCTTGAGATTTCTTGACTGTTAGGTGCAGCACACGTTCTGATAAAGGACATATCAATTTTCTACATAATCAGTGATAACCCACCTACCTGAAGTAAGGTAAAAGGAAAAGAAGATTTCTATAAATCTTACCACTGGCGTAAGGTGGCTAAACACCTTATATTCAGTCCATGAACAACTTTGATACCATTCCCGCAGTTTCCCCAGTGGAGAACAACCCGGGCAGAACATAAGGGCTGTTAGTTGTCTGCTGGCTTCACACTGCAGTTTGTCTGTTAAATGAAACTCGTTACTTTTTATAGTTCTGTAGGGAGAGTACGTCAAACTAGTGACAAACAACTGGGCATAATTATTTACCAAATCTGACTTTAAAGCACACGGAATCGCCTGTAGACCAATAATCATTGTTTTTGTACCTGTCGGTGTGATAAAGAAAATACTGGTGAAGTCACCGAAAGTCGTAAATCTTTCATTCCCTAATATAAGTGTAAAGTGAATTGAAAGAATATGGAACTACATTTCAATAATTGTTTTCGCTTTCATTTATTCGCGTATTTGTCATTAAAACTGGAACTCGGCTATACAGACATAACAGTGTTTTCTGATTATGGTATATTTTGTCTAAGCGTCAGTTGTAATTATGCCTAGTTATCCAACAAAAGTCAACGAAGTGTCCACATTTTGTCAGTTTGTTGTCGTTGTCGTCCTTCTATGGCAGAGCCACTGACGGTTTAACCTTTTTGGTGACACGTTCACCTACTTCCAAGAAACAGGTGCAAGGCTCGTTTTCTTTTCATTCACAGTTTGAAAATTTTAGAATGTAGTAGCAAGTAAAGTGTTTCCCTGAACATTCAAAAATCTTCAGCAGAAATGCAGGTTTTACTTACGGGTCATCTTGAATAGTATTTGAATTCGAAATGATGATCGCAGTTTTGACACGTCGCCTCATTTTCATTGAAAATAGGCAGAGATGCACAAGAAAGTATACAACACCCATAGTATAACACAACATACAATCATTGCCTCTCTTCGCGATTATCCACACAGAGTGGACCACAAAGAATACAAAAACCTCTTATAGAAAGAGTCAGGTTCAATGATCCTGTTCACCTTTTCTTCTATGCACGAAAGGATTTTAATGTCCTTCGTCAATATTATCAAAGCCACAATCTAACCATAAGCTTTAGCAGACCAGTGTTACAAATCGCCTCTCCTTGTACCATGAATGGACACTAATTCGTCACCCTATTCAGTGTCACCAGACCCGACATTACCACATCCACATTTCATATGAGCTGCAGACTATATTTTATCCCTTGTTTTAGTCTTGTCACAGCAATGATGACAGCAATACCTCGATGCTTTCTTTCTTTACAGCTACGAAAATTTTATTTATTTATTTATGTCATTGGTGTTTAACGCCGTACTCAAGAATATTTCACTTATATGACGGCCGCCAGCATTATGATGCAAGGAATCGGGGCAGAGCCCAGGACCATCCTCAGGTTGCTAGCGGACCTTCACGGCCGGAGAGGAAGCCAGAATAAGCTGGACTTGAACTCACAGCGACCGCAATGGTGGGAGGCTTCTGGGTCATTAAGCTGCGCTAGCGCTAACCATCTGAGCCATGGAGGACCCGAAGAGAACTTTGTTCTGAAGTCTTGGTGTACCGACGTAGATGTCATTCATTGGTGAATTACTCAATTCCTGAAGAAGTAAATATCTTATTTTCTCGTGGGCTCATAAGTCTGAAAGATGGAGTAGAGATTCCGGGGGCTAATTAGTTAGCCAGTTGGCGTCCGAAGTTATTGTAGAACGATAACGTGACAGGCTAAGTGGAATTACGCCCAGCTGATAGAAACCATTACACTCTCTTTCCAAGCACTTGGTGTCATCAATAGGCTGTATTGTATATCACAGATGTCTGTCATCGATGAGGCAAGAAGATGACAAAAGCAGCGCATGTGTATTAGGTGTACGTTCATAGAGGAGGAAATCCAAGCTGTAAGATACGAACACATCAAATATAAGTTTGTGTGTTTTATTTCTTACGGTGTATATCACGTTTATGGTAAATATTTAAGAAGTCCCTATGTCGCTGAGAGTCAGACGTCCATTTAATGCCTGTATTGGATAGCGAATGTTGGCGTTATTGATTTGATTGTTGTTTAACCCCAAAACGGAGTGACTAGGGTAAATCAGACACCTTTGGCAACTTACTGACAAACTTGCAAAGAGGTTGCGTTCTCAACCATCGTTCACAGTGTCAATGGTTCCCTTTCGCTGCGCTACAGCAGACTGAAGTGAACATTGCAGTTTGTCCGACCCAGTCTCCTCCACACATAAACCTGACGGCTGCCAGATCAGTGAATATTTCCAGAGTCTGGCATTAAATATTAATCAAGTAAATAATTGGAGCAAGTACCTTTAATCCCTCTGTGGATGAGATCTGTAATTTCTGAAGAAAAGAATGATGAACCCTGCTTTCAGTCCATTTTGTATCTATTCGCAAAGGTTTATGAAGTCATCGGCAATATCTCAGCCATATCGTGGCGACAAAGGTTTATGAAGGATTCGGCAATATCTAAGCCATATCGTGGCGACAAGGATTAATGAAGAAACTGTTTTGTCCTGGAATGGCTAAAGTAAGAAATAGACTCTAAACAGTCTTTGATTTTGCGTTATAAATTATTATCTGGCGTTAACTGAAAAACAGAGATGCTGTATGTGGTTTGTACCGATAAAAAGCACTCTGAACAATTGCAAACTAGTGACGTTTAATTATTGCAATAACCGAATTCTGCCTAAGCCATTGTCCTATGGGGAGGGAGTGTGCAAGGTGGTACCATTTAAGTTAGAATAAAAATCAAAAGATAAACAAGGAACCTTATTTCACCGGTTACGTGTGATAATTTGGTAACTTTCAGACTGTGGTCACTGCTCTTGTTATCCTCCGCATATGCTGCTGCTGTTGTGTAGTGCGAAGCTTCCTCGTTGTCAGGAATAACAATCATTCGTGAACACATGTACCCAGATCCAGCGGTACAATGTGTCAAAGAAACATACCGGAATGAATAAACAAACACATTAAACAAGTAATCCATGATAACGTGTCTCGTAAAGAAAGCAAACAAGAGCCCTTTATATAAGGTCATAGTGTCGTTATCGTAGTGAACCAATAAGAATACCTTGCGCTCTATCGATGGAAAACTTTAAGCCATTCCCGATTTACACCACAGTACAAGCAGAATATTGGGGCTGTCAGTAAGTGTGAATGAATCGCATTGCATTTCATCTGTTAATAGAATCTCATTAACCTTTTTCTTAGCTCTCTAGGGAGAGTTCGTCAAAGCTGTAACAAAAATCCGACATTTCTTTCTACTACAGTACATTAACATTAAGTGACATTCTAACGCGAAAAAAACATGAACGGAACCTTCAAGACAATTTCTTTTTTTTAAGTGAATAAGAGAACGTAAATCTTTCACTCCCAAATGAAAATGTAAATGGAACTGAGACTCTGCAACGACAGGCCTATATGAAAGTTTGTCGTGATTTAATCGATGAATTGTGACGAGGAAATCTGGGTTTGTTCCACAAGGACAGGACTGTTAATCCCGTGTATGATGTATGGCTGAACAAAACAACTGCGCATGGAGGTGACCCATAAGTGCTTGCCTTGTTCAGTTACCTTTCAGCTTCTAAATGCAACTTAAAGGTGTGAACACAATGTTTATAATTATAATTATTTATTCCATTGATGTTTTACCCCGTAGCAAAGAATATTTCTGTTATATGAATTGTGAATCTGCGACATGAATTGTGATGGGAGGAGAGGGAAGCCTTAGGGAAGTCAACGGTCATCCGCCGGTAATTGGCGGACCTTCCCACGTTTGGCCAGAGAGGAAGCCAGCGTGAGCTGGACGAACTCACAGCGATCACATTGGCCAGAGGCTATAAGGCCATTGCGATGCATTATTGCTCTAACCACCTCTGCCACGAAAGTCCACTTATAATTATAGCTTGCTGTTCAATGGTATTCAACTATTTCTCGACATCAAATCTGGCTTTTTGCCAATTTTTTCGTCTTTGTTACATGTTATTCTGTAACAGATACAAATTACATTGTGATCAAACATGTTTTTTGTCTAGCTATCTGATTAATGGCCCAATCGCCACCAAAGTAATTAAGAAGAGAGGAGAAAATCGGATTAGGAATGTCGTATGTCTCAAACATAAACATCTTTATGGGTTTACCAAGACGTCGGAGTCAATGTCAAATTGTGGTTATGAAACAATGATCCTAAGCACCGCCGAGACAGTATCGTTATGAAAGGACAGAGGGATAAAACTCCTTCCCACCTTTAATCAAGAGATCCAAAGCCGTGTGTTATTTCGCCAAGAACTTTCCAGAGGTCGGAAAAGCCAGATAGTTGTTTTGAGTCGTCATGACCGGATTTTTTTCGCTCTGGGACAAAGAAACCCACGTGACTGTGTTACAATGTAACCCTCTGTTCTCACACAAACTCCAATGAGGCGTGAGGGTTGATGAGAGACCATAACAGAAAATGCACTGTGCGCTTTATTAATCGTCCTGTCTGTATGACGCAAAGCCTGGTTTCACTGACACAACTCAACGCATAAATCAAAGTGACGAGCAATTATACAGGCCTACCACTGTGGTGTTTCAATTCCGCTTACACTTTTATGAGGGAGAAAAAGATTTTAAAAAGCAATGATTAATTACCTGTAGAAGGTGCCGTTTATTGTTTCGTCTCTGAAAGTCAATTTTAGCGAAGAAAAGGCTTGTGGAACTCTCCCTAGAGAACTGAAAGAAGGTTAATGAGTTTCTGTTAACGGATGAATTGATGTGTGATTCAAGCACAGTACTAACAGTACTCGTACACTGTCTGAGTCGTTCCCATGCTGTGATTCAAGCACAGTACTAACAGTACTCGTACACTGTCTGAGTCGTTCCCATGCTGTGATTCAAGCACAGTGCTAATAATACTCGTACACTGTCTGGATCGTTCCCAGAACGGGAATGATTTTTAAATTGTTTATAAAAAGAGACTACAGTATTACAGCAGTTTAATATTATATCACTGCACCATCGAGAAGCTGGTGATTCACATTATACGGGGAACAAACATGAGAGGTGCCTCTCATATTTGAGGTTGAAATATAATGAAAATCTTGCGGAGGTTAATCACCTTTGGAGTTCAACAGGGGCTCGTTCCACCAAAGTGTCGAAACGATGTGCCAAGTGAATTTACCATGGTGGTGTATCTCTTCATTCTATGTGGCCATGGACGTTACACCATGCACAGTTTGCAAATGCTTCTTAAAACAGGTAGGCCACAGAATGGCGAACGCTGGCAATTTTAGATTATTTCTACTTGAAAACGTTCGCCCGCCACTAGCTTGTTTACATAATCGCCTGTAATGATCAAAAGAAATAAATAAATAAATTCAGGTTCGATCTGGAAACTTCTTTAAAAGCCGTTGCACTGTAAGCTGTTTTGTGATATAAAAGTCCACGGAATCTAAAACCAGAGCATCGACGAGAGTGTGATAGTTGGCAAATGGTCATACGTGATAGGGAAAATCTAGGCCTCTGATCTCTTCATCTCAGTTGAGGATTTACACGAACTGTTCGTGTGAATGCTTAAACACTAGCCACTAGCACACCTCCTTGTACCACAGCTTAAACAGAAGTAAGTACAAAAACACAATGGCGTTTAATGCAATTTATCGGATATGGCTAGTCTAGAATAATTCAAAATTCTTTGTTGAGGCCATGACATAAAATACGACACACAGGAGATTAACCGACTTGTATGTATGAAGCAGATACAGGTCTAATGGCACCATTCAGCCAAAAATGAAACCTGCAAATAATTATACAAACGTGCGCCAGCAGAATTTGAGTTCTCTTTCATATAACAGAAAAAGATTTACGATTCTCCATACACACTATAGAATTCTCAGAATTAACGAAAAAAACAATGGCTAATGGCGGCTAAAAAGTTCCGTTCCTGTTTTGTGTTTTGAAGTCAGTTGATGTAAAAGTAAAATATTGAGTCTTTGTTACTGCATGAACGAAGTCTCCCCAGAGAAATACAAAAAGGTTAATGACCTAAGATAAACAAATAAACTGAAATGCCATTTAAAACACGTCTAAACGTCAAATAATTTAACACACCTACGGCCGCAGCATATCGAGCTTTCATTTACACTTTTATTTGGGAGTAAAAAAAAATCACCACTCTCCATATATCCTCTTTCGACTTCCCTATTTCAGTCCGGAGGAATTAGAAAAATTGTGTGTAGAGGGTTTCATTCATGTTTTTGTGTTTTAAGGTTCATTTGAGTGCAGAAGAAATATAATAATGTTTATCCAACTTGACTTCTTGTTTTCATGAGCCTTATCAGGGCGTCACATAATCATAAATATTATAAATCTCGACACATAACAGTAGAGCACAAGGGAAACTAACGCCACATTTGTCATTTACCTGATAGCACTATAAGTCTTACAAGAGCATGCACTTGAAAACCAACAAGGCGCGAGTTGAAGGCAGTGCAGATTTCCAGTTTAAATAATCCATTCCATTTATTTTAGAAGGATTGGAAACCAAATTACACAGTTATATTTTATAACCTGCTATCTCCCATGGTGTATTTCCCTAGCGATACCTGTAGGACTTCCCCCAGTAATGGTATCGCAATGTTCTTACGCAACCAATCTGTGAAACACAGAGGAAAACTGACCGATCTGTCCTTGATTAGAGTGCAACGACTTCTGCCTGCTCGGTGTGTTCCCATTTAGCCTGTCACGTTATCGCTATACATGTACAATTTCGGACGCCGACTGGCCACCTAATTAACCCACACAATCTCCACTAAAGCTGGCCGACTTGAATGGCTACGTGAAAATAAGGTCTGTAATCTCCTTATTCAGGAATCGCGTAAGTCCCCAATAAAGGACATCTCTGTGGAATTACGAAGTCAGGGAACAGAAATCAGACTGTTGCTTAGAAACAATGCTTTGAAGCATCGCCGAGACATTGTTGTTATGACAGGACCATACCAATGGCATAAAACACAGTAAATCTGCCGGAGAAATGAAATATAGATGTGGTAATGTCGGGTCCAATCCGGGTTCGAATGTCCTGAGGGCAGGCACCACGTGGGAAATCTTATAACGTTGTTCTCAAGCGTAGGACCCTTCCTCAGCAAGTGAAAAGACATGATACATGTTATGTACTAAAGAAATTTTACGGGCAGACACTACGTAAGAAAAAGCACACACCCTTTGAGTTTGTAGAAATTTCTACACATAGAGAAAAAAAACAATGCATCCATAAGAAGCCATGTCAACATCTGAGGGCGTTTCTTGCGATACGGGGTACACGAGAATGTTTGGTAGTGAACTTAGGATGGTCGTGTGTGTCCTCCCACCAGAATGGTGGTCGCGGTCGAATAAGTGAAATATTTTTGAGTGTGGTGCAAAGCACAAATCAAAAGGATAAATAAATACTTTCGACAAGCAAAGTGGAAGAAATCTGCATGCGGTTAACACAGATTTTCTCTAATATCGGTGACATGTTTTGGCTGAAGACCAGGTAGATATCTGGCCCACAGAGTAGCGCAAACAACAAGGAAATTGTATTAGCACAGCACGGTATCCTATACGAGACCCATTTTTCATGTTTCGCCAGGGACAAAACAAATGAAATTTGTTGAATTCTACACCAGAGTCTGGAGCGCATACTTGAAAAGCTATCTCTACCTTGTACTATTTTTGTTCAACAAGTTTGAAACATGATTTAGGATTCTAATATTGTCCTCTTTCCATGGGTGATCCAATGAAGACAGTGAATCATCGCAACACTGCCAAAAAATGATCCTATTTTACTCATTACAAGCCTTCTTTTAATGACATTCTCTTACCACAGTAACTAACAGTTATGTCTCTAGCCCTCCTCATGGTAAAATATACAACCATAAATTGCATATCTTTTTAAATGGCATCATGTTTTTGTCGTCGTTAATGAATATTGCGGTACATAGATTACAATCAACGAGTAACAAAGTAAAAAAAATTATAATAATGTATACCACGGGAATATCATCTGTGATCCAAGTGGCATATCGATGTGAAGTTACCCTTTTCGACTTTCTCGAACAGAAATGTCACGTGACACCTTAATTCCCGTTCACAGTGTATGTCAAAGCATTTCTCATCTCGCGGGATAATGCGTTAATGGTTCGCTCAGCACGCAGTGCAAGATGTTTTGGTACATTAGAATTTCGATACCTTCAGGTTAAATTATTATGGATACTTAGCAGATCTGTCTTTTATTCTTGTAATGCCCTTCTTGGTGTAAGTGTGGGATAGATTCTTCATACAGTGACGACCCTTGACATCTTGTAACATCCACACCGGCAAAACATAATGGCCATTCAGTTAGCACCTTCCAGCTCACCAGCTAAGTTACCGCTGTGAATATAGCGGCAAGCTCAGATATGTCGTGGAAATAGGTTGGAAAATAAAGGTCACTCAGGTGACCTGGAATTAGGCGACCGAGAAGTAGTCAGCCTTCATTACCATGAGATGATAAAATGTCTACACGATCAGTGCATCCGTGAGCTGTCGTTGGAACAAAAATTTACTCGTCTAGCAACCAGTTATTCTAGAAACTGCCAACTGTCAATTGCCAAGTTCAGTACACAATCATCTCACCAAGGAGTGAACAAAGGGTTTATTTAATTATTTGATTGGTGTTTTGCGCCGTACGCAAAAATATTTCATTATACGACAGCGGACAGTATTATGGTGGAAGGAAACCCGATAGAGCCGGGGGAAAAATCCACGACCATCCCCGGCTTTTGTCAGATCTTCCCACTCGCACCACCATAGAGGAAGCCAACGTGAGCTGGGCCTGAACTCAAAGCGATCGCATTTGTCAAAGGCACCTGGGTCATTACCTTGCACTACGTCAACAAGGTATGTCAAACAACAAGTGAGATAATTTACCTGTCAACTCTATTACGAACTGTCCGTTTGCCTGTCCTTCCATTAGTCCGATCTTCCTTTTATTGTGGACAATGCCTTTTCCAAGAAGACACAAACAATACACACAAACCTCTGAGCTGAAAGCTGGTCATATTTCATGCTCATTCATACCATCGGTTACACCAAAGGCGGTTCACACAAACTGAAGCACAATCGGCCATCAGAAGCACAATATGATTACTTAACCGACGAAGTAACACTTAAGAGGACGAAGTTTTCAGGGAAGTGCATTTATAAATGTGACCTAATTAGACTGATCGAGACGTAAAACGGCCCACCATGCATCGCTTATAAATGTATGGACAGGAACTGCCAAGCAAGTGTGAAGGAAACTGGGTTATACATTCATGACTCTGGGCGATAATTCTAACATAAGAGCAAATGAAACTTTTCACTCCATTGTATTTCACTACCTTCATCTTCAGATGGATTGAACGTACACTGGTCTTTAAATGATTTATTTATTCATTTCATTGGTGTTTTACGCCGTACTCAAGCATATTGCACTTATACTGCGGTGGCCAGCATTAAGGTGGAGGGAAAAAGTCTCAAAATGACAAAACGTCACTGTCCAGTCACTCTGTAGTGACCCGAAATTGAACGAAAGAAATCATTCAGAATGTTTGCGTTCAAGCATAGACTGAACTTTTATCGCTTTCTAACTTCTATAGATTACTGTTCAATCCGCAGAAAAAGGTCTAGTACCAAGGTCAGAGGCTCTGATGACCACTTTTCTTTTAGTCTGTTCTATACCTGGGGCTAGGACAGCTCAAGGTGGATAAATTTCTTACTTGGTAAGGCTACTTTTTGGTTACCTCAAACACCAAGCGTTTCTTGTACACAGAGACACAATAGTAACCTGTCCTTTATAGGTTGGTCTGATAGGATGTGAACTGATCGGAATTTCTAATGAAATAAGACCTCGTTTACAATATGGATACCCGGACGAAACATCTTGGTGTGTCCAAAACGCATCGTTCCTAATCTGATCACAACATTCTCTCGTTGTAAAATATGATCGACATCACTGATAGCACTGAGACAACACATTTTAAATATTCGGCTGATTTAATCATCTATAAATTATTTCTTTCTACAGAACGGTAAAAATTACGTTTTCGCGAACCTGTGGTAAAAAATAGAATAAATATGCTTGTTTGCAAGATTACAAAATTAGAAAGCCACAAACGTGTGGGATGTGTAATTCGGATGGCCAGTATCACTATCCTGGCAATATTGTCACATACTCCAAAGATGTAGCTCAGTGGTGGCAAATCTACGTAGTTTTAGCAACTCGAGATCCCATTCCTTCCCTGCATCATACAAAGAGAGAATTGTGGTTTTACTACTTCCTCTAATGCTATCTTCAAACACTGTTATGCAAGGCTACATTCGCAAAACGCTATGCAGTTAACCAACTCGCCTTCTTGTCGCGTGTGACAAATATTATCTCGTAATATGTCCGTCAAATCGACGGTAGGCAAGGATTAGAATTTCGGCATCCTCGGAAAAAAATCCTAATCACCAATACAAAGCGACTCCCATGCTTTTTTGAACCACCGAACTCGTATAGTTAAACCGCACAACAGACAAGCAGTTTTCGTAAACTCTTGGAAAAAGGCCCATCCAGTAGGAATTCAATTCAGAGGGAGTAATCATAAACGTTTCGGAAATTCGCTGCCGTTAACAAATGTCAAGATGCTCCATTGTTACTCTCGTGGTTTGTCGGCTTTTCACACATTTTAATCCATCCCATTACCCTCCCGTCGTGAATAATACTGAAATCACCCACCGGATGGCACAACAAAGCTTTGACTACGTAAAGATTACCATTGTCACAGTCTGGTGATATTGTTTAATTTGGGTTTTCTCCTGTAGAAGTTGATTTGCCAGATAAGTTGGTCCTACATATATGATCTCGGCTTTGGGACATGTCTATAGATGTAGAGTATGGATACGTTTCCATGAGGACAAATATTCCGTGGAACGTCAGGTAGATGTGCGCAGACTGCCGACGTGAAACTTATTTCTCGCTGCCAAAATCTCGGAACAAAGAACTTGGGGATTTTCAGATGGTCTTACAAGAAGTTTACGTCTGATCAGTTGCTTTCTACCAATTGGGCGTTCACCTGCACCTCATTCTGCAGAAAGGTTTTCTTGTATCACACGTGAGAATACTGGTCGCTTACTTGCCAAATGCCCGAATTTTATCCTAAACATTCCTGTTTTCTCCAGACTTTTTACGTCGTGTACGTGGGGAAAACTTGGGCTCCTTGAGCACTGTGTTTCTGTCAAACTCTCCCGATTTCCGACTCTTAAAAACTGCTCTTCTTTCTTCTAAATATTAGGAACGATTTAAGAGATAAATCAAATGATGGCAATAAATATGGCAATGAGGACAAGAATACTTACATTACAACAACCAAAACGTCAGCACTTCATGACAGATTGTGATTTTTGCTAACAACCCCATATTATCCCCTACATAAACAACAGCCAGGCTTTCTCAGTCAAAAAGGATATTTAAATACAGAAAGCCCTTCGATGATAATTCTTGTATGTCTTCAACAGCAAGATTGACGACTGTACGAGGCACCCTGTCACGGTGACATAACGTTCTTCTCACAGGCCTCAAAATGTAACCTACATCTGAACATGTAGTTCGCCAAACGGACGCTTCAAATAGGGCAGAATTTTCTAATGTAGCAGCCCGTTGAATGTCCACGTGCCCGTTCATAAACAAGTATTTAAAACTTTGATCCTTTCACTTCTTTTCTGTGCATCACAATGTCTTGGTAACACCAGCAAACGACACCTTAGATCAATGAGCCAAACAGAGTCAGCCCAATGCATATAATAGCAAATTGTTTGCCCCCCTGTATTCATCTAAACGTAATTCTATTTGCATAAATATATTAGTATTGAAGTAATCAAATGTTAATTCATTACAATTTTAGTGTAATAATTATTACTCTAAGGGATTTCACAACGGGCGTCTACCGACCTTCACAACGTACCTTATAAATATCTTGACTTCCAGCCACGGCCGAAACATCGAGAGCACTCCTGAAGAGATTGGTCAAGTAATATAGTTTCCTAATCTACCTCAGTTCCTCTACAATATGGTCATGTTGCTAACTGGAATTGTGTACATGTGACAGTCGTCAAACGTCAATAGCCCCAAGCCGCAGTGAGCCTGGAATTAAAGATAATATCACGCTGTTTGTCTGACCATTGACAAGAGTCGTTGTGATAGGGGCATTCCGCGGAGTCATGTTTACACGAATTTGTGGACTGATCGTCGGGCGGAGTGGCCGACTGAACGTGAACTATGTCTAGTGATCACCCATCAACTCGATAACATTAACGGAAGAGAGAAACAGCTGATCAGGATAAGAATACCAGCCCAGACATGGAGTTTTTGAATTTACGCACGACTGACTCTTTACAGTCCTGTCCCCGACGGCCAGGATTCCTAAACTGAGAAAGACAGTCTTTGAAACGCTGCTAATGCGGACAAAACCAGCCATTGCTTCTTTTTTCACATCTGTCGAACGCTTCAATGAAATCTAACCGTTTATTTGCGAATCAACAAAGCTCTTTTGAAAATCTTAAAATTGATGCCATCGCTACAGAATGACAACGGGGTTTTCTCTCCTTTGCATCTACTTGAGAGATTCCCCCACCACATACACATGTATAGTACCGCACTCAATCTAGACGTTACCATATTGCATTGAATATTTTTGAATTTAAGCTAAAGCTGTCACCACAATGGGGAGCTGGTAAAATTGCTTGCCTTGAACAAAGCGGTCTAAAGTTACATGTATGAAACATTTAGTTACATTTATTTTTTCCCCTCAACAATGTGGCGTTAAGCCATAATCATTCATTCATTCTTTCCACTGATTTAAGATCTGAACTACTTTGTGTATCTCGCAGAGTTGGGTCGTTTGGGAGATCCCCCGGCAATATCACGCCCCAGTACCTCATGGAACCACTTTGAGGACAATCCTGTCTACAGACACATGTTATATCAGAGTGATCTGATCTCCTCGACAAATCAAGGACTCTGAAAAGAATTCTCGCGATTTAGCCGCGTAGCTTTCACGATGTGGGAAATGTAAGGCTTAGAAATGAGTCCTTCCGGTAAAGATAAAGAGAAGTTTCCGAAACAATTTCCCAGCGCAACTGAATCCCGGAACACTTTCAGACAGAAAGATGTATTGCGCAAATGTTATCGTCCTTTGATGTGACAGCGAAAGTACCATATGGGGGCTCCTAGATAGTACTACTGTGCGCTAGATAATGACAATGCTGTACTGGCTGTGTTACCTTAGAGATTGCGTATACCGACTATTGGAATTGTTTATTAAGTATATGTACACTTTTTATATGTGGGTTTGTTTTAGTGGATTTTAAACCCCTAACCAGACCTGAAATAAAGTTCATAAACCCACAATTTACCTGTGAAACAAATGTTAAACATCACCCAGTCACATGGACAGAAAAAGTCGTGGCAAACGAAATTACGTCTGTTATTTATTCACTGTGCTACACTCAGCTGAGTGTAATGCCTGAACCTGGTCTCCGAGTTGAAAGCTTGACTTGAGCCACACACATATTTCTGACGCCTTGAGGATCGAGACCAACAATCCCTTTTCAGATATCCAAAAAAGAATTTCATCCATGTTCTGCTAGAACCAATCGTCCTGCATTAACTGAAATTCCGCGAGTGGCCATCGCCTTGACAACCGATTCACGCGAGATAACAGTAAATCAGAGAGAGCAGTGTATCTTCATTAAGCCGCTGGACGGGTTTTATTGCATTTCCGTGTTCCATTTTCTTCCCTTGCATCTACGCAGAGCGTTTTTCCTTTTGCACCAAAAAAAAAAAATTAATCGGACGTTTATCGTTATAAACTGTCTACAAGGTATCAAGTTGTGCTGTACGCTCTTAAATAGTCAGCTAAGCCATCGCATCCTAAGCTATTACATCTACCGGTTTTCAAGGGCCAAGCAAGGAACCGTTTGATTTAGTTCAAATGATTTACGATTTTATTTCGACTTGATTTAAGGATACTGCAAATGCCTATTTCTTGACAATTTAATATGATCCTTGAGATTGCAATTACGCCCAAGTAATTTGGTTGCCCATTTCGTCACTGGCACATGCGTGGTGTTATTTTCCCGCCAAAGGCCTTAGGAACAAAAGGATGAACGCTGTATTGCGCACAAGGGACTTGTGTAGCAAATGTGTCCGATTCAGATAACTCCGTTATTACGTACATAAATGCAGAGTGCTTATAAAATAATCAGTAATGACAATGTCACCATTGGCGTTTGGCCACCCTTATTCGGAGAGACAGTGTTGTAGTTGGTGTCTGACGACCCATATCCGGCAAGATAATGGTATACTACCTATCTGGCCTCAGATGGCGAGCAAAGTATTGCAAGACATTTTCATAATTGGTGTACCGCCCTTAAAATCTTGTAACACAAGAGTTGCAATTGCAAACCGATCACACATGTCTGGTGGGGTGACCATTTGCTCATTTGACTTTAGACCAGTCAGGGCGCTCGTTGGAATGTGTTATGCAGTGTCGCAAATGCTGCATATCCAAGATCCGGAGGGAGGCCCTAGTCGAATTTGAGTGGTTAACATGTTTTTTTTTTAAATCGCTAGTTTTACACTATAATATACTTGAGGGCACCACTTTTCAATGGCATAATTCAGCGTAAAGTCAAAACGACGAGTAATTCTGAGAACTCCTTACAGAAGCATTTCAATTCCATGCATTTGCACTTTTATTTTAAAATAAATGATTTACATATCTTCATACCCTGAATTCTGTACTTCAGTCCGGCAGAATTTAGAAAAACAACAAAACAAAAACAAAACATTGATTAATGGTGTGTAGAAGGTTTCGTTCAAGTTTCCGTGCTTTAAAATCATTGAAATACATCTGGTTTAATGATTTTTTGTTAACAGGTGAATTGAAATGTCATGTAATCACATGTATTGGGTTATTCCTCTTCAGTGAGAATAAGGGAACGACTGCAAAGATGTATGTCACAGCGTCTCATAACACAACACAGCACATGGCCATTTACCAGAGATCATCAAGAGGTCATACAGAGGACGTGAAAACCATCAAGATGCAAATTAAAGGCAGTGGATGTTTTAAATTGTCCAATGCATTTATTTTAAAACAGCTGGAAACCAAATTCCTCAGTCTTACATTTCATAAGCTTGACTCTTGCAAAGTGGATGTGAACTGCGATACTCGTACAGTCTGTTAGAACAATGGTTTTGTACTGTTCTTACACCACCAAAGGTAAATACATGTAGGACAGCGGGTAACAAGTAATCAAGTCCTTGACTACAGAATATAGCAGCTTGTCCGTGTGTTTCCATTTAGCCTCTGACGTTATCGCTCTACATCTTTGGATGCCGACTGGCTACCTATTTAACCTACGCAATCTTCACATCAACCGCCAGACTTAAGTTGCCACAAGAAAATGATGTCCGTAATCTTATTCAGGAATAGCGTACGTCACCAATAAATGACACATTTGTGGAATAACGAAGACGTGAGAACAGAAATCGGACTGTTGCTAAGAAACAATGCTTTGAAGCATCGCCGCAACATTATTGTTTTAATCGGACCAGGCCAAGTGTATAAAACATAGTCAAATCTGCCGGAAAAATAAAATATAGATTTGGTAGTGTCGGGTCTAATGCAGAGGGAAAGGGTGACGAGCATCGACGGCAATATCTAAGAATCCCGAGTTCTATTGTCTTAAAGGCGTACACCACATGGGAAATTGTCTGTTGTTGTTCTTTAACGTTCAACCCTTCCTCGGCAGCTGAAAAGGCAATTGTTCATCTTTCCACAGAGATAAGTTAAGCACAAAGAAAATTTCATCAGCAAAGACACTACATGTAGGTACGAAAACACACACATCTCTTCAGCTGGTAGAAATTTCTGTATACCCGCTCAAAAACAATGCTTATCATAACAAGCCAGATCAACATCTGAAAGTGTTACTTGCTGCAATTTGTGTCTGAGGATGTTTGCCAACAACCTGCGAATGGTCCTTTTTCTTCGAGCTCTGCCTGCTTTTCTGCCACCTTAATACTGGCAACTTCAAAAATGGCCGATTAACAATCACAGATACGAGTTGCCATGCACTTATGAGTACATGTTCACATCAGAACATTGGTGTCTTCGAAACTGGTATCAGCTTTTGTCTTCTTTGCTACATAGAGAGTTAGGAAATAATCTATTACAACTGTTGCATGTGTACCACAGGGATGTCATTTGAAATCCGAAGTGGTAGATCGTTGTGAAGACAGACTTTTGTTGGTTTTTTTGGTGAAAAAAGACAACTAGACATAGATATTCTCGTTTACTGTGCATGTATGAACATTACTCATCACGCCGGATAATGCATTAATACCTGGATCCTTCACCTGATGCAAGATGCTTTGGTATTATGGAATTTCCACACCATGGGACAAGTTATTCTGGCTACTTTTTGTAGCTGGTCTGTGTTTTAAAAATTATACTTATGTCCCTTCTTGCTGTGATTGTCGAATAGATTATTCATGTATTGACTGCCTTAAACTATTGTAACCTCCTCAGTGGCAACGCATGCTGGTTAGTCGATTAGCACAATTACCTACCACCACTGGCACCATCACCCAACCTCCAAGGACTGAGTTACCCATAAGTGTTCGGAGGTACACTGAACCTGTCATTGTATGACTGACAATGGACATAACTCTAAAGGTCATGTAAGCATGGAGAGAAGCACAGTAGTTCATCTCCATTTCGATAAGATGCTCAAAACAACAGAAACAAAAACAATGCATCAGCGTGCACGATCGATGAAATTTTACTCGTCTGGTAATGATTCAATGAATCAATCAGCTACGTCACAAATGGATAAGTGAGTCGGCTTTTAAGTTCAACATGGAATTATTTCAGCAGCGAAGCAACAGTTAGATATTTGCCAGTTTGCAAGCGAAGCAATTTAATTCTCAGCTATATGGTGAACTCCCAGCCTGTATTTCCTTCCCTCGTATAATTATTTCTTGCAGCGAATATCTCTTTTCCAAGACACAAATAATACATACTACTGTCAGAGCTCGACAGCGTGCATATTCCATGTTGATATACCCATACCATCGGCTACATCAAAGGCGGTTCATAGAGTAACTATTACACCGCCAGAAACATAAAATGAATATTTAATCGCAACGAGTCAGTGGGTTTTCAGTAATGTTAATTGATGAATCTGACCTAAATAGGATGGCACACATGTAAAATAAGCCAACATGTAGCTTATGTATCACGTGGAGAAGATACCCAGAGGAGTAGTGCGAGTTGTAGCTGTGTTATCTAATCACGACAAATAGGATCACTGTTAGTTCAAATCCAGCTATCGCTGGTTTTCTGTTCCATCGTACGTGAGGTCTGGGTCTTAATGGGTTTCCGCCGGGCTCCACCCACTATTCTTTTATCATATTACTCAAATAAGTAGAATATTCTGGAGTACGGCGTAAAACACCAATCAAATAAAATTTAGAAACTACTCCTCTAATCGTTGAACACAATCAGAGTGTCCAGTAAAGTAGGATATTGTTTACAGCAGGGATACCCTGGTGATGATATCGTCGGTCCACATGTGATCAGAATATACCTTCATTGTACATAGAGGATCGACATCAGTGCTTTCACTGAGGCGACGATATATTTAAACATCCCCCAAGTCTTTCACCTGAATCACCTTTTGAAAGCATAACTCTAAAGGCTAATTAAAAATACGTAACAGGCATAGTTCAGACAACCCAACAGGGAAGCATTACGGGGAAAATTCTTTGAAAAAAAACTGTATGGAATAATGACCGAATTTAGATGAAGCTACCTGAAACCATTCGGGAATTCGTTGTCGTCGTTAACAAAGACCGTCATATACGAGCGTTACTGTAGGGCTTTCGCATATTTTAATCGATTTAATTACTTCCCCACCGTCATTAATTCCCGATTTATTAACCGGATGAACAGAACAAAGCCACAGCTACGTAAATATCAGCATTGTCTAGCTGTGGTGATATGTGTTTAATATGGTGTTTCTCCTGTGAAAGTCGATTTGCTGTAATAAGTCGGTCTTACCTGCGTCTGTGCATGCCTGTAGTGTAATGTTTCCATGTAACTGTGAGCTAATTCTCACGACAGTGCAGCAGTTTGAGTAATGTTAGACCACAGTCATCTAAGAAATGCAGTTATCATCGTTGTATTTTTTTAATTTAATTCTGCTTAAGCCATGCTATCAGGGCTTTGTGAGGTGTTAAATTATAACATACATAACTGTCAGAACAAAGCCCTACTGAGGTCAACTGACAAGAGGCCAGATTTCGCCTGTAACTTGTGGCCATTTGCGAACTATCATTCTGTTGTCTCTGATATGGTTTTATTTATTTGATAGCTGTTTTATGTCGTACTCAAGAATATTTCACTTATATGACAACGGCGAATGGGAACCCATGTTAGCACGTGGGTAACTCGTCAGTTGCTTGCCAAATATCCGTGGTTTACTCTACATTCACATTGGTTTTATCCAAGTATTCTACTTCATGTATGAAACAAAAATACTTTAAAAGTACTAATCATTTTTCACCTCGAACTGATTCCATTTTATGCCCTTTCTACTCGTTCCCTTGAGTAAATAGTGGGTACGATTTGAACAGAAATCGAATAAAAATAGGGCAAGAAATAATGTAAATTAATTTTAAAATAATCTTGTTGAGGAAAACCCCTCGTGGCCGCTGGCTGTGGGCAGTCCTCCATAAAAAAGCATTAAATTATAGAGAAGAAATACTTTTATTACAGGTAACAGTTACAGTTATCCTTAACCTAAAACAAGAGCAAAGTACTTAGGTGATAAACTTTTTCTAGTCGTTGAGGGACCCATATAATTCTTTCATTTTCCTCCTCTTAGCAACGAAAACAAGAATATGTTATTATTGCTCTCACTGGTGTCGTAGATAAAAAATCCATTTATACAACAACGAATTTGACGAATGTATTTCTCCATATATGATCAGGGTACGAGGTACGGTGCCATGACGTTCCTTTTATGGGCCTCCAAATGCAAATTACATCTCTATTGCCTCAAACTAAGATTTCTAATGGGACAGGGGACCCCCGTGGCTCAGTCAGTTAGCACGCAGTGCAATGACCCAGAAGCCTCCCACCAATGCGGTCAATGTGAGTTCACGTCCAGCTTATGTTGGCTTCCTCTCCGGCCTAACGTGAGAAGTCCTGCCAACAACCTGCGAATGGTCATGGGTTTTCCTCTGGGCTCTGCCCGGTTTCCTCCGACCGTAGTGTTAGTCGCCGTCGTATAAGTGAAATATTCTTGAGCACGGCGTACAACATCAATCAAATAAATAAAATAATGGGACAGTTTTCTTATACGGCAACTTGCTGATTGTCCACTTATCTGTCCATAATAACGCCTTTAAAACTTCCGTCTTTTGTATTTCTTTTTATTGAATACATTGTGGTGTTTCAAGTGTGACGTAATTTAGACAGAAGATACTAGTATATGAAACACTGAGGCCACATTTGTCTAAGAGGATTGCATCCTGTAATGAACAATTGTGACTTACAATCAACTCTGAAAACATCAACTACAGATAACTCACAAGTGATAACAAAGAGCCATTAACTTTGGTTATTAGCAATAAACAATATAACAAAAAAACAATTTTACAAGAAATTCTGGCATGTTATTAAATACTATGAAAGCTTTGAAATCTAAATATAGCTCAGGCGTCTTTTACCCTAATGTCTGAGGAACATTACACTGACCTGTCCGATATTTTTCTCAACCACAACCTGGTATTTCATCTTGGAAAAGCTTCAACATGTATTTATGAATATAAAAAAAGAATGAGTTAAGTGACAAATTGTCTGTTGTTATATTTGATCTGTGAAGGAGAATAGTAGAAAACATGAGCCAAAACTATTTGTTTGACGTCATAGTGCCAAATATTATGAATATGATCAAAGGAGCCATAAATTGTTTAAAAAAACCTCCACATTTCTCCAGTTTTTTCGGTAAAATTTGTTTTGCCTAAATTTTGAAACTTGTTTTTACCATATAAGTGCTTTACTCAAACATCCCTTAGCTGAGCAAGCCGTCTACCATACCTAACTTCAGACAACAAGCAGTGAGCAACGGGGGGATTGGGTTGGGGTGGGGGTGGGGGGTGGCGATTGGACTTTTATTGGGAGCCGCCCCGCCCCCAATGGTGTCCCCCAGCCCCTGTTACAGCTAATTTCTGCTGCACATTAAGCCATATGGTGTTCACGTACATAAACATTAGCCAATTATTATGTAGAGAAATGGACGTTCATATTCAGAGATAAATAGCATCCCCCTGTTACTGCCAGCTCAAGTCATATGGTGTACAGCTACATAAACTTTTGCCAATTATCTATGCAGACAAAGGGGCATTCACATTCAGAGATCCCTCCCAGTCCCTGTTCCGGCCATGCAGAGACACGGGTGTTCACGTACACAACTTTTTGCCAAATATTCATGTAGACAAACGGGCGCTCACATTCAGAGATAATTGGCATAGGCCGGCCGACTCTCTGTTAGGACCGTCGAGAAACATAACATAGCTCGCAAGACATTTTACCACAAGATCAAGACTTACCACAACAGCTCCGGGCAGGCCAACTTGAGCTGGGAGAGAATTCAGCACGGTTATCGCTGTGCAATACACGCCGACGAGGCTGGGACAAGCTTTCTTAGGCATGACAAGTTTTGTGTAGCAGGGCAAGCGGGGCAAAGCACACAAAATTCAAACCCTATAGAACTCCCTCGCCGGAGTCCTGTAGGGTTTGAATTTTGTTCACTTAAATGAACCGCTTCTTAGTCGAGGTCTGATTTATGTATGGATATTTCGTATGTCTGGTCTTGAATGGTGTTGTAAAGTTTGTACATAATATACACAGATGCACCCCACCTGACCCCAGTTGAGGTCAAAATGAGTATATTGGATAAGGGCAGCGGACACATCTTATAGCTAATACTACACGTATATCGAATTCCGGAATCCCACATCTCTCGAGAAGTTCAATTGGCGGACATTTTTTTCATGAAAGATGCACAAGCTTCGTTCCGCTCCTGCTGCATTAACTCGTCCCTCGTTTTCTTATCTAATGAAATCGAGTTATATACTCTACCGACTCGAATCTCGTTGTTTCATTTCTCAGTATTTTTCGACTTTACCCGGTATTAACCGAAACTCGGTATCCGAAATCTTACCGCCAGTCAGCGCTGTAGAGACGTGGTCGGTAATTGAATTAACCTTACTCTCTGCCAGTAAGCGAATTTCATTGTGTTTCTTGCCTTTGACGGACAGTCGCCGGCTTAGAAACTTACCCACCTCACTTAGAGTGCTGCAGACTAAGGCCGCGCCTTCCATGCTTCTATGCGCCGTAATTATCGTGGGCAGCACCCCGAAACCTGTGACGCCCAGACCCATACAGGCCGTGAGTAGCGCGGTATCAGTACTATCGACGGCGTTGACCGTCCTGTGGTACTTTTTGTATAGAGCGACTCTGGCGTCTCCCTCACATTCCAGCTCTCTTTTCATAGTGGTAATATGTTGTAATCTATACTCGTGCGGATCTTCAGTCGGGGGTCGGGGGAGATGGATCTAATGCTTAGAATGTTTAATTCTTAATCCGACATGGGTTTTAAACTTAATCTTAACCGTTTCAACTTAACGCCATGCTCTAGATTCATACGGTCAAACCGTACCACTTGCGGCGCAGAAGCCACGGCATTGTCTAACGTCGTCTCAATCCTATTAGCTCTCGGAAGTATTTTTACGACGATAATTACGCTTTTACCGACATCCTCTTTCAGCCACCCGATCTTCAAGCCAGCAAGGATGTGGAAGGGCTTGTATGTAACCTATATAATATCCAGAATGATTATGGTACCCGGAGACACCTCGCCAACGGGAAATGGTGTGTTGATATCGAGATAAGATGTTGTATCTGGACCTCCGATCCCGGCTATATCCTCACATGAATTTCATCTATTACGACAGGTAAGTGATACCGCCATTAAAACCCTTTGAACAACATTACCCTTGTTGTGTCCACCAAGACAGCGGTGGCAGCTAGATCAATGTCCCATTTCGGATCATCCCATTTAACGAGACCCCATACCCTTTTCTCACGATCATCAGATAGAACCAGGGTGATGTTTTGGAGCTCAGTCGGGGCTTCGATAGCCACATCGACGAGCTCATTCAACTTCGGTGGTTCTCCGGATTTTCCGAAAGGCACCTTTTCCCTTGCATAAACACCCCGACTGAGTTGGAAGGCGTAAATCCGCCCATCCACTCCTTGTCGTTCGAAACCCTCGAGATGTGCCAGATCCGATAAAGCTAGGCTAGTGCAACTACGGCCCACTGTGTCCAATACGTCGGCGAATGTGTAAAGTTATGTTTAAGTATGCTGTATCTACGGGCTGGTCGGAAATGTTTAATAGCTTTTTAGTAAGCCCGGCACAAGGCTAGCCGACAGTCTTTTGTATTGTGTATTGGCAAATGCCGCCGTCCTTCAGAGTTTATGCTTTCGTGGTAAACCACGACTGACCTCATAAAGGTAGAGTCACTTACATAACTGGTAGACGCTCAGCTCGTCTAGGTGGACAAGTATTCAGATTGGGTAGTCTATCCCCTTCATTGACTCCAGCCATGGGTTCTTTTGCGTTTGAGAATCCCAGGATATCAGCTAGATCTAACAGACTGATAACATCATTCTTTTTGAGTTCCAGTCGCACATGATCAGTAGCTCCACTCAGTTTCAGTTTAACATCCAAAGGTCGCAATACTTCTTTCTTAGGGGTACAGACGGTGTAACACCCGCTTTGCACGACTATCGACATCGTTCAACCTGAAACGTACGTCCGCCCCAGAATTCGCCTGTGGGTACAAGGTCATATCGAGGAGGGCGACCTCGCACTGGCCTTTTGGATTGTCCAGATATGCGGGGAGGGGGACACTACTTCCCTGTTGATCATCGCTCAGTGTGACAAACATATTCTTTTTCTTTCGGAAGAGATTTTTGATAATTCGTTTTCGTTCAATACTAAGGTAACCCATTACCTTGTCGGTGGAGTATATTCGAGCAAAGGGATCGAGGAGTCGAGTAAAATCGTGGTGACAGATCCCAGCCTGAACAACTCGCGAGCTGTTTTCGACGTGACTTTTCAAAAGGTTCTTGAACACTACACCTGACCGAAAATCGACAACAACGCATTGGTCGAGAAGTGGTACACGTGACGGATGCCGTGGTGGCAGAACTGACTCAATTTCGCCGTATGGTGCGCCACGACCGGTTGTGGGGTGTCAAATCACCTCATAGCCGACACACAACTAGGCAAGTCTGTATTCTACTTCCATGTGTAATGTCAAGTGGACCGTATTCTGGAAGAGATTAAGGGGCCATTCCCACAAGACAATGCATGGAGTCCGACCCACAATCCCTACGACCGAAGGCAATATGAACGAATTTGCGCCGAGTTTGGGGTCTCCTCCAGACACAGGTTGGCGGCCAAAGAGAAGTAGAAGCGACTTGTTACATGAAATCGCATTACGACTACGATCCTGGCCGTATGTCATTCCGGCGAACAGCGGACAAATTTCGCATCGATTTCATCTCGCAACAGCTAGGTCGATCAAGAATGGGTCACCTTCATCGTCGACAAATCTGAAGGGTTTACGGAGGCAGGGGTGGAACGCGTGAACGACACCATTCGGAATTAAGTTTGGGCAATCCTCGGAGCACAGGCACAGATCCTCAGCAGTATCTTAGGCACGGAAGGCACGGCATTTGACGCGCAAAAGTAGTTCGTAGCAAATGTCGAAGGCACCATTATCAGACCTTTTGACCTTCCCATAGAGAGGTACCCGAACGTCCTGAGGTATGCCCGCTCCAAGGTGGATTATGCGTTTGGCGTGGTTGTGTGTATGGCGCCAAGTAATATGGACCTGCGAATCCGAAAAATCAGTTGTTATAACAACTAGATCGCCATAGCCAAAAAAGACCAGAAACTCGGGGTAAACGGAGAGGTAATCTTGCCTTCGGCAGTTCATGCGCAGGCAACTGCCGGGACTGGGGAGATAAGCATCGTTAAGCCGCAGCCAGCTGCAGTACCCGTATCGAATCCAGTAGTACTGCTACAGCAGAGCAGCTCTCTGTTGCGATTTTCCCTGCAAATAATAACCTGAAGTGTGATCGTATGGGTTGCATGCGAATATATTAGAGCTGAGAGAATAGTGGTACACATCGCGCGTTGCGTGCGGTCTATGACTCAAACTATTCGCCAGACAAATATGGACGAACTGGATGAACTAATCGACTAACTGATGGAAGAGGACTCTGAAGCATCGTCTGGTCAAAATAAAGAGAAGGAGCCATTAGAGGAACAGGCAGAAGTGTGTTCTACCAATCTACACCGCAAGAGGTTTGCCACGCTGCCAGCGGTATCGTAGGAAGGCATTGACAGTGGACCGAATTGACCCGTTGGACGAGGGCGAGGTCGAGAAGCTCTACGCCCGCCATTAATCAAGACTAGGCGCGGCCATGACGGTAACGATGCGACAGGCTGCATTACAATTGTATTCAGGTGTGGTCAACATGTTTCTTCCAATCCAACCCGAGAAACGACCAGCGCTTGTGCGAGACCTGGATGCCTACCCTTTGTTGGACATGCCATTAGTAGTGTTTTTTTTGTGTGCTCTATCATCGCAACGGCGGTTACTAGCGCCGCTAACCGCTGCTCTTACCACAGCTAGGCACAGTCAATTTGGACGACAGTGCCCTCGAACAATTAACTATGGCGAAATACCCGACTCTGTCTGGACCCCATATATCATTTGGGTAGCTGGCCTTGCGGGTTTATATTATATATTTACTCATCATCAGCAGCTGCTCGTCCTGTTGCTCCCCAACTACAGAAAACAGCACTAGCCGCCTGAAAGACCTCCTCCCCTCTGTTCAGCAACTGAAGATTCCCACCGATCCTCTCCATATGGAATAACAACATGACAACTCCAGCTACCGACGGTAAGATGCTCGTAAACGCGCTGTTTCACAGCGCAGTCGTCTCCGGCTTATCTATGGGATAATCCGGACTGGGTAATATGGTATTTGGAGGTGCCCCTCACAAGCTAGACTTCACCCACCGTGATATCGGGTCGTGGGCGTGGCCCTCGCGGTGGCGACCAAGGACATGCTAATTAAAAACGGGATCATTCCAGCAGATATTCCAGCAGATATTATGAAGTAACAATGGCCTCGTTCGCTGTGATGGTTGGAGGCGCTCTCGTAAATGCACTTGCTTTCTCAAGTAGTAACTTTCTTTTCTCAGCTCTTTGAAGTTCCAGGGTCGATGCGGAGCGTACACTCCACGATAAAAGGTATATAACAGCTCCAGGTGGCGCAAGCGGCGTGGTCTCACAAAAGAACACATCGTCTGGACTAGATTAATGACGAACTTTGTCGACATGGGCACGCAGATGCACATTTCGCAATGTCGGCGCTACGATGCGTGTGTACACTCAGGTCACGGTGAAAGCTCTAGCCCCACAGGGCCGAACCTGCCCTAGATCAATTTTATGCACCATCGGAGGGTCAAAAAGAACGCTAGATAGCCTTCATCGTCCTCGGGATGGGTGTGACTGGTCTAGTCGCCTACAATCTTTCCGAGTAATCCGAAAAGACAGTGCAGGACTCTAGTAAGAGCTCCTCGACGCAATGGCAGGAACGACATGAGTAGTGAGGCTCGAGTTATTTTTCCATACCCTTTGCATATATCGTTTGGATATTGCGTGATGATCTGTTTGCCCGAAGAGCTATACTCCGCTGCTAGACATTGACTACTATGCCTACGTCGGCGAGATTCCTGGTCATATGGGTCATGTGCTGACTCGTAGCGTACAAAAGTCGCTCGTTCTCTGCCGGGAGGTCCCGCTTGGTCCCGTTCTCATTCCCTTCTGGGATACGGCCGGGCAACTGCCTGAGCATGTGGCTTCCGCCTGTTGGAGACTGATCAGGCAGCTGGAGTACCTTGCTTATGGTGCCTACTACTGAGGCCAACCATTTGTCTATTCGTCTATCGAAGGAATACTATACGATAGTCACAAGGGCTACTATGGACAACATGAGTAATGAGGCTCGAGTTATTTTTTCCATCCCATTTCTATTTTTCGCTTGGATATTGAGTGATGATGGGGTTTACTCCGCGATGCTAGAGGTTGGCTACTGTGCCCGACCAACCTCTGGCCAGCTGCCTGAGCCTGTGGATGCCGCTTGTTGGAGACTTATAGGCTGCTGGAATACCTTGCTCATCGTTCCTACTACTATGGCCGACCAGTTGTCTATTCGTCTATTGAAGATATACTATATCCCCAAGGGCTACTGGAAAGGCATTGCCGCCATCAAGAAACTAGCTTCTGCTGCAAAGGTCTCTGAAGGTACATTGGTAGAAGAAGCAGGCCATCTGACAGATTTTCCTACCATCCCCACGGCATATTCCACGGCCAAAATATGATGTTGCTGCACCAGATGAGGTCCATCAAGCTAACCTCCTGATTCTATTCCTTGACACTGTGGGCAGGGTGGGCAAGCGCACTTACAAGTATGCCCTCACAGTGGTGGATGTCGCCAGCCGATTCAAAGCAGCTGAGCCTTTGGGCAAAAAAAATATCTAAAGAGGTTCCTAGTGCCCTGGGCCGTATCTATAAGCATGGGCCTCTGAGATGGCTTACACTGCTGCAGGACGACCCTGGGTGTGAGTTCATGGGTGAGGTGAACCAGCTTCTGGCAAAACACAGTGTGACCGTCAGGTGTGGGCGAGTGGATATTCATCGGGACCAAGGCGTCGTGGAACGCTTCAACCGGACCTTGGGCACCAATACGCCCAAGAGATGCGTTTGCCTTCTGGGCGTTCTTCTGAGTGGGTGAAGCGGTCACTCGCAGTCCTGGCGGCTTTGAACGGAGAAGTTACCCGACTCACCGGAAAGAAGCAGTCTGAGGTTATCGAGCCAAAAACCATGGCACAAAACCCCTCCTCCACTGTTCCAGGCCGTCCTGTTGGCCCTGATGAGGAAAAGCTCCCTTCTGGGGTTGTCGTTTGCTATCTGTACCAGCCCGGCCAGCTGGAGGGCGGTCGCCGTCGAGCGACTGATTCAGTGTGGTTCTTGGATGTGTACCGACATGGGCGCTCGGTAATTAAACCCGACGAGCCTGTGTTGTACTACCTTGATGTGTCATCGGATGGCCCGCAGCGGGGGTTGTAGGTGAGGAACTTCTCGTGGTTCCACCTGACCCTCAGCTTTCGCCTGATAGGGTCCTCAGGCGTTAAGAACTGCAGCTCCTCTTTTTCGGTTACACTCCAGACAGGTCAGTCTTATGTTGTCACGGGTGTGCCTTTTGGCATTGTCCACGCGGTCGACAAGAAACTGCTGGGTATCCTGTTGGTTGGTAAGCCCATGGGAACTCGATATTGCAGGCTGTACGGCAGCTATTTTGCTCCTTGAGATGCAGGATGTGAGATACTCCACTCTTGATACGGCAAGGTGGGCAAGGTTTGACCATTGAAGGTAGTTGTCGATGATCCAAACTTTTGGGGGGTTTTTGATGGTGAGACAAGGCTTGAGTAGACTGTGAAGGCATAACCAAAGCACCAGTCTTGTCCCCATGGCGTCTTCGGCATAGCGGACGGGCACCTCAGCAATGTCATTAAGGACGAGCTCTTCCTGCTCTGGCCTGTCATCGAGGACTAAAGGCCCTGGAATTGTGATCATGGAGTTTTGTCTCCGCGTGTCCTTTGGCCGGTAGGGCAAGGACACGGGCTCATCAGTGAAATAATCTTCGTGAAGCTGGAATACCATCTCATGTGCTTAGTTGCGGACATTCTGTCTGAAGGTCAGCATGAGGTCACTTGGCTTCCATACCTCTAGGAAACGATCCTGTCCAAGACAGCTGGGGAGCGCTTTTCGTATTTCTCGGCAGTGGAACCTGTCAGAGTGGAACCTGATAGCCCTTTTGAGTGCCTTCAGGACGGCGTCTTTTGCCCTGTGGTCTTCAACCTCTTCATAGTAGCTGACTCTCTTTTGCAGGCAGTCGTGTGGCTTCTCGCCTATGATAGGCGCTGGCTAGCCCTGATCACCGCAACAGATAACCTGAAACCCCCTTCCCCCTATTTTCGAGCCAATCAAGAAAGGTCTGCAGGTTGAGGCGTGGTACGTTGCACACCTCTTCCCAGATGATCAGGCGGGGGTTTATTTCTGACCCATGCTTTTCGCAGTCCACTCAGTCTGACCACTCCAGCGGAAGAATCTGTGGTACGTCTCGGCCTTGACCCCCTTTGGCACGCATCTCTTTGGCTAACTGAGGAGTCGGTGTGAAGATTACGGCGTCTTTACCGCGGACGACCTCGATAGCTCTCGTCGTTTTGCCCCTGCATCCACCACTATACAGGTAGCTTGTTTGGTGTCGAGTGACACCACTTTGTGACGCGGCGGAGATCTAAGGGGAAGGACCTTTTCTTGCTATTTGGGCTTGGGGAAGTATGCTCCATGTTCCATGGCCATGTATAGCTTTCCTCCCTTGTCGCGCCACTGGGTTGGGTAACTGGGGGAAGCCACGTTACCACCATGAGACAATCGACACAACAGGCCTCGTTGCAGCCGCAGGCCTTCCGGGCCACGTACGCCTCAATCCCGTCGAGCTTGAGTAGTGTTGTTGTCTTCGCATAGATGGAATCGGTTGCCATGCGGACAGCCTCCTCGGGATTGAACCTCGAAAGCATGAAGAGGAGGTTGATATGACCCAGGGGGTATCTAATTGGTGCTCCAACTGGGGTGCCACTGTGGCGGGAATCTCTCACAAGGAAGTTCACCCTGGTCTGTCATCAGTCGTCGTGTCAGTCTTTTTTCCGTCAGCTTTGCTGCCGTGCGTGAAATTATCGATGATGGTGCACCCCTGATTACGGTCTTCTGCCACACCTTGGTCTGTTTATTAAAAGTGACAGGAGGCCGGAGTCTTTCAGGAAGACAAGGACTGGCGATGGGGCCCATCCATTCTCTGCGAAATGCCTCCCAAACCAAGCGGGGAAGACAGCATGGCAGTCTGCGAACTCCAACTCCTGGACCTCGGCGAGGGGGAGGGGGCCATTGATGGCAACACGGGTCATGCGATGGGCTGGGTGTTCGAAACGTTCAAAACAGAGCTTATCTCCACCTTCTCCCTGTAAGGAGGCCGGGTAGCGGGCTTTCATGTTGATGCTGATGACGTCCCTCATGTCGTAGTCCATCGTGTTCCAGAGCCCGCCGTGGCTATGCTCGACGCAGGCCTTCTGGATGTCATCGAGGAGACTGGCTGGGGTTTGCTTTCAACCATTCTTTCATTGGCCATGATGCTGGCCGCGTGATTCTCGCCGAACGCCGTTTCGGCAAAGTTCGGGGTTACATAGCTTGGTGCAGATAACTTGCAGCCTCTCGTGAGCCCCCTTTGTCCTGTAGGTGCGGCCGTCCTGTAGTGCGAACTGGTCGACACTAAGTTGCCGGTCTTGCCCACCCAACAGCCAGACAGCTAAGGGCTAACCTCTCAGCGTTGCGAGAAATAGAGGTCTTTGGACCAGGAGTGGCCGTTGTGGCAAATGAGCTCTAGTGGTCTATGCCAACCCTTGTACTTCCCAGTGTCCTAGATGTCCTCGCCGGCAATGTCCCGCAGGATGATTGCCCTTTTAAGGACCCTTTACAGTTCAGCCACATCATCGACGGTAGCGCCTTTTTTATGCACCCTCTCCTCCCACTCTTGGATTTTTCTGTCGCCTTGCGGGAGTGAGGTCCTGACCCCTCAAGGCACCCTCGAAGTGCTCCACAACTCTTTTAGCCACACAGTTAAGGCCGCCATCCCTCAGTGGTGCTAAGTTTGCAGGGTCTGGGCCTCTGGGGTATAGTCCATAATCGACGGCGCTTGCGGGGTAGGTATTCTGATAGAACATATTGTCGATCCCTGTCAGAACACCTGGTGTAGTTGGTACAGAGATTTCAACGATACCACCGCCTCGAGTCCGGCCCTATTAGAGAGGCGCGAATCCGCCTTCGAGCGCGGAATTTGACCTTGAGGACGAACTCTCCGTCGCGATCTTGAAAAATCTCCACGGCTCTTTCGGCGGAAAGGGTGTTTCCTGGACGATGTTGCCGGCAGAGACTTTGATGCCTGCGATAATGACTATATCGCCGAGGTCGTAGGGGTCGGGACTCTTCTGGTGACAGGAGCTGAAGAAGTGGGCTGCGCCCTCTCGTCTGTTTGCGACCTTAGCACGCCTCAAGAACCAACCAGTTTCCCCAAAACTTTCTAGCACTTGACCTGTTAAGATCGGTCGCCCACGGCGTCGACCTGGCCCAAAGAGGCGAACTCGTTGCCGAAGTTTTCGGCGGCTCGTTTCCGGGTGTCGTCGTCCTTTAGCTAGACCATGACCGCGGTGTAAAGGTTGAGCGTTCCGCGGAGGTTCTGTGGACCGCCCGTAACCTTGGGTATTTGGGCCGGATGCCTGTGGTGGCCTCAAACTCATCTTGAAGTGCTTGTGCTCTCTGCGCGTGCTACATACTGAGATGGGGATAACCATTTTACATTTTCTCATAATAGGTTTTTTATCCACTATTTGGATACCTATATATTTTTAATCTTTCTCTAATTGGTAAGTTCGATGGTTTCCAGAGGTTCTATTTCTTTCTTCTCCGCCCTCTTGTCGCGCTTCCAGACTCTTCGATATCCACACGTTATACAGAGTCTTTTCTTGTTAATGTTACCTACCCGACAACCCTTGACAGGGGTGGGAGCCACTTCTACCCTTCTACCCTTTGTGGGCCCAGCAGTGCTCCTTCATACAACTTCTCTCACACAGTTCCGTCTTCCCCAACAACAGCCATGTACACGTTTTTGTCTCTTTCATTGTTACGGTTTGATATGGTCTCTCTGATTGGCATCTCTTTATGGGTTTGCGCCGGCGAGGTTGGTGGACTCTTTTTCTGAATGTGGACGCCCGTTTGTCTACATGGATATATGGCAAAAAGTTGTGTACGCGAACACCATATGGCTTCATGTGTAGCAGAAATTAGCCGGACCAGGGGCTGGGGGTCACTCTGTTTCGTGGGACGGCTCCCGTTAGTTTGTATCACTCGCCGGCGAGGGTGTTGGGCTCTTTTTCTGAATTCGGACGCCCGTTTGCGCACATAGAGAGTTGTTAAAAAGTCGTCTAGCTGGGGGGGGGGGGCTCCAGGGGGCTCTTTTTCCTCTTTTGAACGCCCGTTTGTCTACATAGATAATTTGCTAAAGTTTATGTAAGTGAACACCATATGGCATGATATGCAGCAGAAATTAGCTGAATCAGGGGCTGGGGGACTCTCTGGGGGGCGGGGCGGCTCCCAATAAAAAGTCCAATGCCCCCCCCCCCCTCCCCGATACTCATCCTTTGGAATCCAGCCATGGACATACTGATACTGGAAGATTGATTAATTATACCTGGGTAAGCTTGACTTGAAGCCTGGGCTGGAAGAGCAAGATGATACATGCACCTGAAAGGATTGGTCAGATAGTACAGTGGTACTGTAGTATATCGCACTACACCATGGTCAAGTTGCTAAGGTTACGTTTCAGACAGTCCAGGAAAGTCCCCATCGACTCTCTCCGCGTCTGCTGTTGAATTAAGCCAAGGTTTGCCGAATCAAACCTGACAATCCAGTTAGAGTTCGAATTATATGTGGATAGTATTGGCTTAACCTGGAGAGAGATGGGGAATCGGCAAGGCGTTTACAGTCAGCACAACAGGAATTGTCGGCAGGTTTCCTCGTAAGGCGACAGTCGTCAAACGTCAATAGCCCCAAGTCGCAGTGGACCTGAAATTAAAGCTAATGTCACGCTGTTTGTCTGACCATTGACGAAAGTCGTTGTGACAGAGGTATTCCGCGGTGTGATGTATACACAAGTTTGTGGACTGGCCGTCGGGTGGGATGGCGGCTGAACGTTAACTGTGTCTGGTGTTATAAGGGTAACCAGTCAATTCGATAAAATCAGCCGAAGGGAGAAACGGCTGACCAGGACGACAAGAATAGCTGTTCAGACTCGGGGTTTTTGAATTTACCTACGACTGATTCTTGAAAATCAGATATCCACAGCCAGATTTCCCAAAGTGAGTTGAATTTTTGAACATCCGCTAACATCGGCAATGAAGACGATTTACAAAACCACCTATTGCTTCTTTCCCAGTACTGTTGAACACTTTGTTAAGATCTAACCAAAAACTGTGCCCTTCTATACATCGGAAGACACATCCCAAAACTTGCGACGGCAAATGGATTATAGCGACAAAGCATTCTTTTAACACATATCTATACAACACTGAACAAATGAACAACCGCTAACCTGTGGATTGATTAATTTTTTCTCTCCCCCGCATTTATTTGAGAGACAAATACAGTATTAGAACAAAATAGATGTTAGCTGACTTCACTGGATAGTTTTGAAGTTATGCTAAAGCTGTTACCGCAGTGGGGAGCACACTTACAGTCTGTAGACTGAATTAAAACTCTTTCTGCGAATTAAAACACTTTGTATAACCCTTTATAGGGTAACTTGAGCATACAGAGCTGAATTCGAATGATGACCTACAGCGAAAGAAAATCCAAACGTTCATCTCGCAGAGATGGAAGATATATAGGAAAATATTACCTTGCGGACAATCTTTTCTGATATGACCTTGCGGACAATCTTTTCTGCAGACAGATGTTAAATCAGTGACCTGAGCTACCCAAGAAACCAGTGCACCTGAGAACAATGAAAAAGCTGGGGGAAATTGTCGGGCTTAGATTTGAGTCTTTCTGGCAAAGACTAGAGAGAAACTTCCCCAAAAAAGTTCCCTGGGCAACTGAATCCTGGAACACTTTCAGACTGAAAGTTATACTGCTCAAATTCCATCGTCTTTTCTTGTGACAGTGATGGTACACATGTGGGGAGTGCTACTTTATGCTTGACAGTGAAAGTGCTAGTATACGTTACGCATTAAAGCTTGGAGATTTCGTATACCGATTACTGCAAGCGTTTATTAAGTATATATACACTTCTTTTGCGCAGGTTTGCGTCAGTGCACTTTGCTTCACTGAGCTATCAAACTCATCGTGACCAGTCAGATGGCACTAAAATTCTTTACTACGTCTGAAGCCCAGAGCTCTCCGATCTGACAGTTCGAACACACCCTACTACACGGACTCTGCCCTGTTTCATCCCACTATAATACTGTCCGCCGACGTATAAATGAAATATTCTTGAGGGCGGCGTAACACAACAATCATATATAAATCCCCACCCAGTCTTAGACCAGGCTTCATAAAGCAACATTTTGCATGTATATCAGATAGCAAACACCACTCGGACAAGTGGAAAAATATAGTCAAAAGATCTTTAAACACGACACCAAATCGTGGCAACGAAAGGAAATAATTTTTTCACAGCGCCAGTTGAGCAGAATATAGTAACTAATAGTCTGTGAGCTGAAGAGCTTGGTCACACTGTCCACGTGTTTGTAACGGTTCAGGGATCTAGACCAACAGTTTATTTTCAGACATCAGGCCTCTTGTTATTCAAATTTTCCAAAAACGAATTTGTTTCCCATAGCCAGTGGTGCTGCATTGCCTGAAATGAGTGACCATCGTCTTGACAACCAATTCACGCGAGATAACAGTAAATCAGAGAGAGCAGTGCATCTTCATTAAGACGTTTGACGAGGTTTATTGCATTTCCGTGTCCTATTTTCTTGCCTTAGATCGTCACAGAGCTTGGGTTTTTTTCACCAAACGAAATTACAAACTCCTTGCAAGGTCTCAAATTGTGATGCATACGCTTAAACAGCAAGTGAAGCCATCGTATCACAAGCTATCAGAAATATCGGATTTCACGGGCCAAGCAAGGAACCGTTTGATTTAGCTCAACAAATATACGATTTTATTTCGACTTAAGTGCTGGAAATGTTAATTTCTGAAGAATTGAAAATGATTTGCTTCGGTGATCCGTGGCATTGGCATTACGTCCAAGTCATTTGGTGTCCGATTTGGTCCTTGGCGCATGCGTCTTGTTTCCCTTAGGCTGCAGAAACCACAGGATTAAACCGTAAAACACTATTGCCCAAAAGGGGCCTATTTTCACTGCTAATGTATACAATTCCCAGAAGGACATTATTCCTTACATAAATGTAGACTGCGTATAAAATATTTCGCGATGATAAAAAAAAACATGTATCACTGGCATTTAGCCATCATAAATATTGTTTTGTAGTAACAGCGTCAAGTACTACCTTATGGTACTCTTTATAGTTAAAAATCTTTATAAAGAATGTTTTAAGTTAGGTCAAAACCTGTTGCTAAAACATATCAGGCCAAAACATGTTTAAAATTTTCATGGACCAAATCGGGTGATTCAAAATCACATATGCAAGACATGTATTTATCAGTCGGAGAGTCTTTCTTGTTATTGTGTACATGTATTAAATGTGATGACAACACAGCATTTGGAATAATTCTAGACCAATGATGTCTAGTATATTGCATATAACGACGCTTCAATTGTTTTACCTACTTCTTAGTCCGCTCAACCCGAGCATAGGGGCTGTATGTTCATTGTGTTGAGCATGATCGTCACGTGGGATATATGAACAGTTGGAATCAAAGCGCAACTGACATACATAGTCCCCACCCGCTATTTCATTAACGACATGAGCTTAAATGGTACACGATTTGGACACAGATTATATTAATCCGCCTAGAATATTCATTCCTTTTTTTCGTCCTGGAAAACTGAAATCGTCCTAATTTTTTTTCTCTGATATATTTTCTTAGTTCGTTAGGTTAAGTGTCGTTTTAGGAAACCGGTTTGTGATTAATGACCCCGAACGGCCATTTTAGTTGACGGCTGGTATACGAATGTGGGTTTCGACGAATAGGTTCTTGTCAAGTTACTCCACGGTTTTATTCTAGCTAATAATGTAAATGTTTAGGAAATAACATCTTACATTTACATGCTCCGAGCACTATGGCTTAACCAGAATTAGGTGAAACTTCTTGTGATGTCAAAGTACAATACACACCTACTAGAAGTCACTGGTCTAGAATTAACGGTACTTGAAATGCCGTATTGTGATCACATTTAATGCATGTACATTATTAATTAATTAATATTCATTTTCGCCCTTTTTCAATGAAACTTGAGCCTTGTAACTTAATCTGCTCAGTTTTGTATTAACGTTTTTGTCTTATTCGAGAGGCAGTCATGTTATCTCAAGCTATCTCTAATGCGGCTATCTAACAAAAAAAGATCTAAATTTTTTCCAGCATGCGGCCTCGAATTTATCTTACTTTATAAGCCATTTAAACAGTAATTAATCAGTAATTAAAGAGATTTCTTGCCTTCCTTTTTCTTGCGACTCTGCTACTTTGTCACCTTTACAATGGTGTTACTGTAACAACACCACTGACTGACCAAGTATTGGCAACGTGGAGACAACTACAAGCAGCGCCCTTTCTGATGTCAGTTTGACAGATTTACTTTGATATACCGTAATGCTTGCAGTTTGTTTTTATCTGAATACGTTTAACACTGTCATAGCGTTTCATAGACATCGTATTTACCAACCGATATTCGGTTCGTAAAATGGAGTTTAACACTGAATTTTGAGGTTGAAAATGGAACATTTTCGGTTAGAAAATTCAATTTAACACAAACGTAACTATTCTCATTTTGGTGTCGAAAACTGAATCTTCGTGCGATCCTTAAAAAGCCGGGAAAGTTAAAGATTTTGATCGTCAATTCTCCAGGCCTGGAGAGCCTTTTAAATTTCGACTTGATCATGGAATACTGATGTAGTTTACTGAAAATGGCAGAGACAGTTTTTATTTCCAACTTTTCATTAAATAGTATAACATAGCATGGTGTTTAGAGAGGACAAATTAAGCTCTCAGGGAAAACAGTGTCGAGTTCCGTTATTTGGCTGCACATTCCCTCAAAGGCATGACTTGACCTCAAACAATATACGGGATTGTTTTCTTATGGACCAAGGATGGCGCCCTGGCTTACATTAATAAATATGCAGTGTATGTTTCATTCAGTTATAAAGGAAACTGGTTAAAATAAGGTCAATGAGAAATAGACAGCATAGATGGATCTGCGTGTGCCTGCCTGATTAGTCAATGGTTAGGCTTACACTTCTTGATCTATATTTTTACACAAAGTTGTTATATTGGTAAAAACCTTAATACTCAGTTTAGCATACCCCCGAAACAACTCAATTTTTGTATTTCGGTTTGTATTTTGACTTCCATGAATCCCTCTTCCTGCTACCAGTGATAATGAATTCAAGGCAAGAGGCCATCTCTGTTCCACATACATTACTAAGTTCAAGTGTTAAAGCCAAAGTAACGTGGTGAAATTGGGTAACGGAAATTGGACCATGTATAATGCGACAACGATCGATCCCCAGATTTCTTCAGAAAGCTCAGCTGTACGAAAAGAATGACATACCTGACATTTTCACTCTCCACAAAATCATCCCCAAAATTCTACGTGATGGACGCCATTGCTAGATCATTCATAAGGTCAAAACTGACAAGGTTAGGCATACAATGATACGATGGTAGTGTGAAAAAAGATTTTTTACTTTTTATGTAAAGCAAATGTGTAAAGCAGTGCAGTGGTTTGTGTTCGGTATTGTTTGACTTACGGAAAAGGACGCCCCCTCCCCCAACTTGAATTAAAGATCGTGTCGGCGCGAATGTGCCGGGAGGGTTGGGTTACCCGCAACAAAACATTTGCCTTAGAGATCGCCTGAAATGAGGACAAATAACTGCATAATGCAGCAAAAAAGAAAGTGTTAGCAGACAAGACCTAACATTTTTTATGTAAAAAAAGTTAGGAGCGATGTTTCATCATTTAATTAGGTTGTACTTCACAATCACAGAGTACACTGACGAGTACTATTTTGAGAAATATTTGGATACGACATAAAGATGGCTATTCAACCTCTGGTCATAGACAGCTCCAGGTAGTTCCCAATCTCTTACCTTTAGAGCACGGAGCTTCAGGAGTTATCGCTTGAAATCCTGTTGTAGTAAGCTCAGAGTTCTTGCGCGGTGTGCTCTCGATACACATAACAGGCATCTAACGACAGTTCAATCCCACAGGAACGAAAAAAGCACAACCGCAGTAGTCTCACCTACGTCTGTTACAGTCCAACTAACCAAGTAAATCACATCCCTCCATTACGCTACAACGCCATAGGAAGGTCCCATTGAACAATAATGGCGCAAAACTCGGCCATCTACTGTCCGGCTTTCATGCGACCAGTTTGGCTTTGCTTCTGTATTGCATTTTTCTCATTAGATTGGGCCCTTTGCATCCGCTACCATTTCTGACCCCTAAGTCATAATACTGTGGTGAAGTTCACTGTTCTCTAAAACACTCAGAACTTTTAAGTATGTATCACACGCCTTATCGCTTTAAAAGTCGTGTAAATTGGCCCGAGCAGCAATTGTCTGTACATTTCTTGTCCCCAAGGCTGACCATTCAAGGCAACATTACTTGGGTATTACTCTGGGTGTGTCAAAGGCACGTTTTCAAACCCTAATTCTTCTAATTACTGGGAAAAATAGTAGTAGTGCTGAAAGCAAATTATTTCTCCATTTCTTATGTTGTATGGTGTAAATGGCAAGCCTCTACTTGAACCGGAACGCCCATTTTGGTTGACGGCTGGGTTTCTACGCCTAGGTTTATCGATGAAAGTATTCAATCAGAAGATCGACATTTTACAACGTTTGTAACTCTCGCCGCGCTTACATGACACTACAAGGAGCAAGAGGTACATGATTTCAATTACACTGCGGCAAATACAGGCTCAGGTCGCGAAGCTGCTAGATAAAACTTCATCCGTGACGGATTTATACGGCAAATTATTAGTCAGTAAAAGCAATGCATCAAGTTGAAGTCAATTTCTTAAATGTTGTAATTATAATATAACTACTTACGAATGGTTCGTTAAAAATTTGGAATCTACATAATGTTGCAAGCTTGTAAGCCTCATAGAGGATGCCTGTATATCACGTGGTAGGTTTAACAGGCCAGCTTTCTGATCCGGCGTCGTGCCGGTTCCACGCGCTGCACGTGCACGTTGCTGCCTTCCTCTGGTCGCAGCACCTCCGCGAGCCGGATGTCCCTTGAGGTGATACCCAGTAAATCGGGAGGGCCACAAAGGCCCATTTTTGTGGTGAAGCCTTAGTCGTGGTAGAAATGGGACCGACTAATATTTGTCGATATATTTCTTGTCCACTGTAAAGAAAAGCCATTAACATATTACTCTGAGTATATAAGAGGAAAATCATGGGCACCGTGATAAATAGTGCACTGCCCGTCCAAATTTATTTCTGACACATACTGTAAATGGCAAGCCTGTGCTTCGAACTGTAGATATTCCACATCATGAGAAAGTATGCATGTAAAAGCGAAGGAGTTGGCACGTCACCATTACTTAGTTTGTATACATGGAGAAAGTGTGATCCGAGATAATGTATCAACTCTAAAAAAAAACCTCTGACCAGCAGGTTTTTTTTCCGTTTTCGCCCTTTTTACCATATTTCACACATACATGTTAACAAGACAAAACGGAAAAAAAAATCAGCGGGATTTTTTGTATCTTAATTCCGTGTATACTCTTCAGATTTTCTGTGCAGTTTTTAGATGGCTTATTTCTTGAGATATTTTCCGATAAAAGTCCTCAATGAGATCCACATTTTAGAACATAAGGCACATAGTAATTTCAGTGGTGCTTAAGTGTCACTCGAAGAAGCGAAAGGTACATGATTGCAACTTAGCTGCGGGAGATATAGCCTGGGGTCGGAAAGCGGCTAGGTACAAGTTCGTCAGACACTGCTTTATGTGGCAAATTATTGCTAAAGCAAAGTACAAAGAACAAAGCATTAAATCGGTTACAATTTCTTAATTATTATAATATAACAACTACTGACTCCTTGAATAAATTTGGAATATGCATAACGTAGCAAGCTTGTATGCCTCATGGATGATCAGATGGAAAGGTTGCGTAATGGATTAAATATATTTGGCAATGGTTTTCTTATAACCTGAAAGTCAGATAACATCCATATAGCACTCCTCATCCTTTTCAACAGAAAGTTTCTGTTCTCATCACTGGGCACAAGACCACTTTATGTCACGTGGTAGGTGTGATAGGCAACCTCCCTAATCAGACCTCGTGCTGGTCACACACGCTGCACGTGCACGTTCACGCCTTCGTCTGCGACCAGCATCACCGAGAGCCGAATTTCGAGATGATTCACAGAAACCCAGGTGTGCCACAATCGCCCATCTTTGTCGTGAAGTTTACGCTGTCCTCTGAAAAATCCAGAGTTTTAATGTGTGCCATTAAGTGCAAGTCCATTAAGTGTTAAGTGCAATATACTCTTAAAGCGTCACTGGTTTAGAATTACTTAAAATGCAGTGTTATGACATTTAATACATGCATGTCATACAGAAAGCAATGGAAAGGGAGAAGGCCTTGGGAACGCTAAGTACATCAGCGGATTCCCAATTTATGCTGGAATACATTATAAAAGACTACACTATATAGAATAAAACCAAAGCAGCGATGGCAGTGTGATAATTGGCAAATGGTTACACGTCACCGCTCAAATCCGGCCTCTTGTCAGTTTACTTCAGGGTTGCTTTCTATCCGGTTCATGTGAGTGTTTAAGAAGTAACAACGTACACGCTCTAAAGCATCGTGGTTTAGACAGAATTAGGTAAAAAAAATTGCAGTGGTGTCGGATTTATTATGCCAGACATCACTGGTCTATAAAAACTATTCAGTGCTGTGTTGACAGTAGTGTATACTGTTGCTTACGAGTATTATGACTATCTTTTATCCTGGGAGGGATAGAAGGATGGGGGTGGATGGTATGACGTCATAAAGGTATGAGGTCGCGTGTGTGTGTGACGTTACGAACGTTTCAGGTAATCATGTTCTAGTCGCGAGGTTGGAGAGCTGCCAGGACAGGTGTTGAACACCTGGTGTCATGACGTTCTGTTTTCGTGCTCAACGTCACAAACGCTCGGTGTGGTAATGTTCCAGAGAATAATTTAAAACCATCTATACATTTAGCTGTCTGTTCAAAAATAAACCCTGTAACTAATGCAGTATATACAGAACTGCAAGTTTTAAAAAGTTCAAGTTTATGAAAGATGGAATACTTCAATATAAATTATATTAAAATATATTAAATTATAGATTGAAGTTTTTTGTCATTATGATTTAATCGTATGAGGTTAACGCTTGTGTTGGATTTTAAAAAAAATTGTTTTAAGAATGAATGGAAGGGCTGATTTTGGTTTGTTATACATATATCGACAATCACAGAAAAACAAAAATACAAATAACGATACATTACATAAAAACAGATGCATAAAAGATGCATACCAAAAGTACACGTATAGTTGTAGGAGTTTTATCAGTGGTTTCTTTTTGTACAGAAATATAAGATATATAGCATGAAATATCAGCTACTAGTTAAATGTAGCCTTAATAATTAGAAAATATAAGCCCATAATATACATGATTTTTAAGTATGGTTATAAAATATTAAAGGCATAAAGACACAAGTGCTGTTTTCATATTCACATGAAAACACAGGTATAATTCGCTCTATGTATGTAGACTATAAGAGTTCGAACCAAAATCAAAACAAATCCCACCGTTCTGAGTGGTTAATAGAAGTCATACTGTGAACGAGTTTAAGAAATTTTCAATCCGTGTGGTTTACTAGCATAGCGATTTCGCCTATATCATGTGAAGTGTGTATGAAACTAACAAGACATATCTGGAGTTATTATATTGTACTGAGATTAAAAATGTTCTCTTTCAAGTTGATACATACGGTCATATGTGCATATACAGAGAGAGACAGGTGTGGGCTGTCAATATCTGTAAAGAAAACAAGGATTGTGACGGTTTGAGAAAAGTAAAGAATAATCGAATGTGGTGGCTGTTTATACGTACATGGACAATCACAGAAATTAAGCGAGACATTACATAAAACAGATTTCGTGCTCAGATTCGAAAGCTCACTTTCGGTAGAATTAGTTAGCTCTGAAAAGGGCTATTGGAGTTTTACACCGCGCTGCTTGTCGAGTCACCGCTGGGTCGGAAGAAGCACGGCTGGTGTTGATCGCACCTCCAGCTTACAGTAGGCGATGGTCAGGTGCAACCACGCCGCCCTCTTCCTGACCCAAGCGATGACAAGTTCTTCGTATGGTGTTCCGCTGCTGATGCAGCGACGGAATACTCTGTGATATGCCACACAGGCCACGGCATAATCCCTCGATCATCTTAAGAAGTAGTCCATTTTTATAGCTGAGCTGTGAGTGGAATGTGAAATACTTATGGTGGGACGGGTTTTTATACATATCAGCTGGGTTTTGTGGATTCTACTACAGTTAGAAGCGCGCCAACGAGCGCGGACTTTAAAAAATCGATAATCGTACATAATATATAGTAATGCGGCAAGTGGGCGAAAGCAGTACCACGTGACGCAAGAGATGGACTGGGTGGGAACTTTCAATACCTGTATCTACAGTGTGTTTGTTCGACTTCAGTTGGACGTCGAACAAAGATGATATAAGATTGAATACTAATAAAGTATACATACGGCAATACCCGCAAACTACAGAGCAGTAATGCATAACTTTTATGGGCGCACGGATGATGAAAATGAGGAGGATGAAAGGCTGTCTTTGGTTATCTTGATTAACGTAACAAAGATAGCTACCTCTAAACTTACCTTAATACACGCCATCTGACGATTTCTTAAAATTAATAATTTGTATTTTATAACACCATCACCGTTAACATGACGTAAAAGACTGTTTGACAGTGTTCATCGTTCCTTAAAACTGTTAAACGATACTAAAGCCGCACACTTCGCACTCAGTACTAAAGACAAAAGACTGGAATCGGTACAACCCTAATCTTTCACTGATCACGAGATATACCTACAAGGTTTCTATGTACATCTCTTAGATCCTCGCTGACGTCCACACACACTGGTTACAGACACATTCAACGGTATTTCATGACACCATGACGTCAGAGTGGGGAATGAAACGTCATCCACATCTCGCGTCATCTTAATACGCCATAACATAAACAATGTGGTATACGAAAATAAAATAATAAAAAATGTGAAACTTTGATGTTCTTTTACTAATATCATTAAAATTAGAAAAAAATATCAAAAATCTGTGGGACCGTTTTTTAGCTTAGTTATTTATCTACATGTGAGACAAGTTTCATCTATTATGTTGAAACATGTTGTCCTGCCTCCAGTTGAAATGTGAACATATGCACCTACTTCTGTTAAATTTTCGCGTAAATTGGTGTTTGATCTTGGGGGATCTTCGTGGCCCAATCGGTTAGCGCGCTATCGCAGCCCAATGACCCAGAAAGCCTCCCACCAATGCGGTCACGGTGAGTTTAAGTCCAGCACATGCTGGCTTCCTCTCCGGCCGTCTGGGCCTGGAAGGTCTGCCTGCAACCTGATGGTCGTGGGTTTCCACCGGGCTCTGCCTGGTTTCCTCCCACCACAATGCTGGTCGCCGTCGTATAAGTGAAATATTCTTGAGTACGGCGTTAAACACCAATCAAATAAATAAACAAATAAATATCTTGACATTTCTGAGCAAACCCTACTAGAATGTGCTAGAATAAACCCCTACATCAATGGGACCGCGTTGCGGTGATTAAGCCTGCTGTTTTGGTTAATACATCTGCCAAGGTAGTCTGCACAGGCAGCCATGCACAGTTTGTAGTAAGTTACTATTACTGTAACTCCTTCAGAAAGCTGCCAGCAACCTGCTCTTGGTCGTGGGTGTCCCCTGGGCTCTGTCCGATTTCCTCCCACCATATTCTGGCCGCCGTCGTATAAGTGAAATATTCTTGAGTACGACGTAAAACACCAATCAAATAAATAAACAAATAAATCCTTCAGAAAGCTATAAAACACATCTGCCTTGGTTTACAACATGTTATACGTTTTGCCAAATTTTAGGTATTTACAATTTGAATTGTGTGTTCATCTTTAAGTGATAGGAGATTGGAGAATAAGAATGTGAAATAAAACATCGAGTAGATAAGATACGCTCAAACTAGTCCACTGAGAACTAAAATAGGGGGGACTATTTGTACCGGGAAAAGATTTCAACTGGTCCACAGAGCCCCGTGCCAATTTCACGACTTCTCTAAGTATACACAATGTAATAAAACAAAACATAGAAACTGACATCAGCTCACCGGATTAAAAAACTGCCGCTTCCCGTTTTCGTTATTTGACGTAACATCCCTCAGCGTTTCACCGTCGGTGCAATCAAAGAGGGTTTATGGTTTAAATGTTGACAAGGTTTTTGCAAGCAATTTTCTCTGTTTTGTTTGCTTGCTGTTTATCTTACAACATATATAACCTGGAACGCTTGCTGTAAAAGACGCTTGCCGCGTCTCCTTATTGGCCTGAGATACATCAGGAGGACTAGTGGTGGATCGGTCAATTATACATGGTATTACTATCTCTTTGCAAGCGAAAATGTAAGAAAAAAAAGACATGTAGCTTGTGCTTCGTGGAGACAATCTCGTACAGATTTATGATGTTCCGTGATAAAGCGATACACAGCCAGTAGTGTATGTTAATAAAAGAACCGGTAGTGTTATTATTTCAACTCTCATAACAGAAGTGATCGGCGCGATCTCACAGGCTCCAACACTCAGACTTGCCAAGTAGAGGAAATTACACGGTGCATGGGATTACTTCCCAATCAATCAACCCTTCCTCCCCACCTGCGATGAAATTAACTCTCCTGTCTTTTTTTTTGTTTTTTTTTTCATTATTTCATTTCAACGCAATCGAGAGTCGCATAAATTTGGATAAGTCACAGGTGACTTTCAGCTTAAGAGTATCTAAAGAGGAATCTAGAGTACATTACTGTACACACGCATTGTGTTCACCAAAACCATATTTTTTTTTTAACTATGGAATTGCTAGAAGTGAATCTCCTTGCAAAGCAGTCATTATCCATGTAAAGAAAAAGAGGACAGCATGTGGCATGACTAGCATGAAGCTAGACTCGTGTGAATTTATCTCAGTTATTTTGTAACTGTTCATGTAAATGCTTCAAGAGCTTGAAACTTATACACTCCAACCACCACAGCCAATGAAGGACCAGGAAAGTACAAATGCGGTACACTGTTAGCTGAACCACGTCTCAATGACGAAAAGCTTGTCACACACTTTTTGATCAATAAAAACCTTGTCACAAACATGTGGTCAAAAGGTTGCAAAGATAAAAAAGCTTGTCATCACTGCCGTTGATGATAATTGTTTTGGATCAGTAGTGTTTGTTGATCCAAAAAATGTTAGTTACTTGTGCGACCATATTTCTTTGGTTTTACAGGGGATTATGTATCCGTGCATATGGTCTATACTGCGAATGTAGGACATATTCCCCTCCAAACGATCCTCCGCCCCCGTCAATTCCCCTCCCCGCGGGAAAGTTTCCCACTGAATTGTCCCGTCAACTGTTATCTACAAAGCCAACCTACTGCAATTTGAAAAATCCCGGAAAGTTAAATCAATGTTAAGAGATGTTTTGTGACTCGTCTGCGCGTCAGATATTTTCGTATATCCATGTAACTACGACGCACCAAGCAGATGTTAAGTGTTTGGAACCAGTTGCCATCGGATTGCCTGATGATATGGTGAGTGTAATCATTTTCGGATTGTTTAAAGTTTGAAGAGTTAAACTGCAGAGATTTTAACCCGAAATTGCTTATAACTGTTCCCGCCCCCCCCCAAATTAGCGTAAATAACTATATACTGAGTCATTCAAGTCTATAAGAGAAAATTCAGGTACGCATTAACAGGGCTGTATAAACTGTGACGTGGAACAAATTAGAATCACGGACATTTGCTAAGGGAAAAAACATCAGGCCAAATTCCTCGCGGTGTTCCATCTTTTGCACGCTTATATGCTTTTCTCTGCAAGTCTCTCTACTTAATTCAGTAAAAATATTTCTTCTCCTATAAGATCGCTTAAATCCTAATTTTGTTTCTGTTTATGTCCAATAATCATTAACAGTGGCAACTTTTCTTCAGTCTGCTTTGACATTGATTTGTTTGTTAAAAACACAGAGGTAATTATGCTTAAGAATGTGAACCTGCGATCTCTGTGCCATCCACCTTTTTGTTATTTTCCCTTTTTGGACATGATGCTTACTCTTCTTTGAGAAGTTGAAGAGTCAAACGCATTCACAACTTAAGCTTAACGACACCATGTATTGTTCCTTGTATGGGAACCAAATTTCACACCATATTTTGCATAAATGAGGGTTACGCTCTTAAGGCTGAGAGGTGCTCATGACCTGGCATAGACGTGTGCAAAACTGTATGATAAGACCTACAAGCCGAAAAAAATGACTACAGAACATATCTTCCAAGTCCACAACAGATATGATGTATAATTACTAGGCCTATGCTGCTAATAATATTTACTTATATATTTTGATGAATTTTCTTAAAATTTCGTGATTCAGAAGACATTTTTCTTACTGAAAATCAGACAGGATTCAAAATCATTGTAATTTATGAGAATGAGAAAAAATAACAACTGTTTTACAGTTCACCTTGTGTAGAGCTAAATATCATATCATTCCAGGGATGTGTTCATAATTGCAGACCTGTAGATTTTCTCTTATTCGAAAGAAATTTAAGAAGGTGAAGTGTTAAAAAGTTTGTCAATGTTAGAAGAAAAAGTTTAGAAAAATCTTCAGAATATAAGGAAAATATTCTTCTTAAAATTTAAACCTATGCATTTTGCATTGGTAATAGAATGCATATTTGCATTTAACACTTAACCTAATCAGACAGCATCCCCTGATCACATAGGTATATAATGCAATACTCACAGAATACATGTACTTATTTTTCTAGCTTGTCTGCTACTTGTCTGCCCTGTTATATTATATGGCCTTCTGACAGATTTTAACATTTTGTGTCCCAGATCAGTTGACAGCTGAAATAATGATCTGACCAACCACATTCAGGAATTACCAGCAAGAAAAGTTATTTCACTGGAACATAAGCAAGTCTCCAAAATTCCCCAAACCATCCAGTTGTAAACTTTGCCATGTAGAGAAGGTCAGATTAAAGGTATGTGAATGTATTACTAAATAACTGATCACGAAATAACATCTTCATGATATAGTAATAAAAACCTATGGGTTGTAGAATTGTTTTCTTCATATATAAGAACAACGTTGAAATATAAACTTACGTGCTGAACGTCTCATAAGATATATTTGTTGTTTTGGAAAGCTTTATATCAGTAAAAACTTGTTGCGATTCACAGCGGTTTCCTGTCCTGTCCCTCCTCTTCTCGCTCCCCCACCTACGCCCCTACCACCACTGACAATTACAATCGGACAAGTAAGAAATGCTACACACAGTATCAGTCTAATAAATGAAGAAAAGGACTGTTCATATCTTCCAGACTTGAATTCCATGGGAGCAAGCTGCTATACAAGAAATCTGCCCTGGAGATATGTTCTGGATGTGTGTATGACAGAGGGTTTGTTGAGAGATACTCTTTTAGACGAGAATCATTCATTTTTGGCGAGATTTTAATGGAGACAAAAAAGTAGTGAAGTTGCTACACAAGTTTGTGCCAAGTGGAGTATCGTGCTTGATGCAGATTTTCAAACATTGGTGTCCACCAGGTGACATTTCTTGGATTACTACATGCGTACTGTGTGTGACAGTTTCTTGGAAAACACGAAAGTGTGGAGAAATGCAGGTGGTGTGTTGCTCTTAATGTTCCGTCAGAGATGGATATAGACCTTTGACTGAACTGATGCTAAATATGCCACTGAAATATTATTTTGCCTGGCTCTTATGCCTTGGTCTGTAAAAATGTAAATACCTGTGTATCTTGTTTACATATTTTCTGTACAATGTTTTGTCCATTTGTTGATTCATTCCCATAAATGTGATTTCAGTTGAACATAATTCTTTTTTATTTTTCATGGAAGTCTAGACTTTGTGATTTGATGAGATCACACAGTGATGTAAACTGGAATTAAGAATTCAAGTGTAAAAATAATGATGCAAGTTTTGGTGCTAGTTTACACTGTATTCCTGTGGAATTATGAGATATGGTGCAAATGTTCATTACACCTGTAAATTCACGAGTGTATTGCCAGTAAGCCCAATAAGAAGTGTAATTCTTTACGTAAAACAAGTGTTACTAAACATGTGAATATGCGGTAAATACATGTCTACAGCTAACTGTCTCTACAGCAAAAAGTGGTTACTGTTTATCTATTTGCGACTTGAAAGATTTATAACAAAAAAAAGATGCAGTGCGCGGAGTAAACCACCTACCTTTTGGGAAGATACTGACAAGCTATCTCACGTCTTGATTTACGGGTTCAGACACTGTACTGACTGAAGACAAGTGGTCTCTATCGGACACTAGGCTCCGCAAGCTGCATTACAACTGTTTTATTCTCATCAAGGCTTCCCGGGAAGTAGGAGCGGGAAAATGTGGAACACTTTCGTAGAAGTAATGCTGGACTGTAGTGCAACGTTATGTGTTTATAAGGGCCTTGCCGGGTTTGCTCCCACCGTAATGTTGGTTGCCGTCGTATAAGTGAAATATAGCTTAGTACGGCGTAAATTCCCGATGAAATAAATAAATTCATTACGTGTGTCTAATTTGTAAGAAGACCGCCTCAGTATCATACACCTGGTGTTTTAGTAGACGTATATTTGGTTACACCTTATATATTCGTAACGTACGTGGGAAGGTCTGCCAGGAACCATGCGGATGGTCATGGGTTTCCCATGGGTTCTGTTCGGTTTCCTCCCACCATAATGCTGGCCGCCGTCGCAGACGTGAAATATTCTAGAGTACGGTGTAAAACACTAATCAATTAAATGAATGAAGAAATAAATATATATTCGTAATATGTGAAACAACCTGTTCTCTATTATAAACTCCCTTTATCAACAGAAGTATGTGTTGTTACTGTCTGTCTATTTGCAATGTGTAGGAAGAGTGCTTTGGTAAATCAGACACACTTTTACCAGTAGACACATAGAAGATTACTCCCTGATTACCGATGATGTGTCAGAAGCCAACACAAATATCGTAGATTTGTGGACACTAGATAAGAACGTGCTTTCGCCAGTAGGCGTGTGGTGTGCGACCCGGCCACTTGGTATGAGAAGCGTTAATGCTATTGTCTGCAGTCCTAAAGCGGTCTTAACTGAACGATCCGCGGTCAGTCGAAGCTGATTAGCCCTGAAACACGGCTGAATACAAATCAACTGTTGTTTTTTGTGTCGAGGTTATAGTCTCCCGCGGTTAGGCGTTGAGTTGTAACGGAGCGAAAAGGGATGTGGCCGATGCAGCATCTCAGCACACTTCGTCACCTGACGCTCAGCTGAGGCTACGTGCCAATCCGCCACGTCGATCAACTTAACCCAGTCACCGTTAAGTAGATACCCCCTTGTCTGGGCGAATTACGGAGCTAATCTCGGAGAACGCTCCGTAGATTTTTCTTCAAGAGCTTTTGGCTCCTCGTAGATCCCGCTAGTCGACCCTCACTATTCCGCTCTTATTACTACCTTTGTACGTGGCGCTGACACGTCCCAAAGGCTTCAAGACCAAAGGGTTTTTTCTTTTTTTTTTTTTGCGAGAGTGACATAAGGGCAAATACAGACCGACACAAGTTCCCAGCTAAACAATCGTTGTGACAGACAGCCAAGAGAGTTGCTGTTGATTTAAAACTCTATGAAAAATTCAACCCACAAGGGTAAAGACCCTAGGCTTTTATCGCCTTAATTTACCCGTCGTCCTGATGATTTCGTCAATACTAGGCCCTGTGTGTAAATCTCTCCGGACAGCTCACCAGGAGATAAGTAAGCCCTAGTCCTTGTATGTGCTTACGTCTGAGGATGTAGATGTAAATAATCAGCCTACTGTATACTGTGCAGAGGGTAAGCAGCTGCTGGCACACTCGCTTATTCGGTCAGTCAGCTAACCCACCTCTCGATCATGCTATCAATCGAACAACCCCAAAACTTCCTTCAACTGCTTGTGTTAATGTCAGTCACATCGATTTATAACTTTGCAACGTGTAATATGATGTACATTCCATCATCGTCATTAGGCAAGTTTTAACGCTGGAACCTAATGCATCAGAAATTAACCATGTGATGTGATTCCGTCAATTTCTACACGAATGCACCTTAAGGAAATTAGTCAACCAATCAGCCTTTCAAGCCACAGATGTGTTAAAATTATATGTAACCTTTTTTAATGGGCTCGTCCTAGCAATACAGAAAATGCCAGCATGCACATCAGCCATTCAGTGCTCACTTTATGCATATCTTATGCATCTTTCTGAAGGCTATTCTATTATTTCTTGGTAAAACCCGTCTCATCAAAAAAATACCATATTGTTTCTGTCGAGATCACGTGGATCCTTGCTCGTTAAATCCATTTAATTAGACCTCAAAGCATTTCTGTCGACCGAGAGCTTCTGCAAGAACAGAGATAAAACAATATAAGACGGCTTATGTCTAGATAATCAAAAGCTTCTTGACCAGAGCTTGTGACTGATACAGATAAAAGCACCGGATCGTTTCTACTATGGGACTTAAGGGGATTTTCCAAACAACAGAATGTCGGGCAATTTGGGAAAACGACCATGTTAAGTATTATTATTACTGACCTGTTCTTAACATCAAACAGCTTTTGCCATTTATCGGTGGTCTCTTCTCCAGAAGCACCAAGGCATGAGCTTCAGCTACTCAATTTCGACGCATAAACCATATACATTGTTCAAAATATTTTAATACAAGACTCACTTCTCAAACAAAGTTAAACAGCTGATTTAAAACAAAGCAGCTGCGGTAAGAAAACGGTGTATCTGATAGATAACTGATTGATTAGCTCATTAATTAATTAATTAATCGTTTGATGATTAAAACGATTATGAGTTCATTCAAAATCGAAAACAAAAGAATACTTTCAAAATGCACGAATGATTTCTGAAACACTTTTAAAAACCATTTGAAAAACAAAGCATTAAATTCAAGACTCGTTCCAAAACACACTTTACCAACAGTTCGCGAACATATAGCTGGTCGGATCCTTTATTTCACCCAGCCAGCATTGGAGTCATATTAGTTTCTTTGCATTATTTTATGTTTATTAAATGTGATGACAACACAGTATTTTCCTAATTTTTAAGTATTTACATGAACATTCAGATGGAATGAAATGAGGTAAGATTTTAACAGCTATACCTGTGACCCTTTGCCGACTCTAAGACTCGTTGGTACTCTGGTTTTACACACCCTGCTGTAGTCTTTTGTATTGTATACCTGCGTAAACCGAAATTCTGTTGTTGGACTACTAGTCCCTAAATTCTGGTCACTTTGTATTGCTTTCGTGTTACTGGTTTTAAAAAATGAATACGACCCAACGTTTGAGTAATTCTACAACAGTGAGGTTAACAATAGTGCACTTATCTGTACTCTAGTCTGCTGAAGCCATGATGCTAGGGTACATATAAGTTCTTGGTATCTAAGCATTTGCATGAACATTTAGAATGACGCTTTAATTTACGTAAACTGACAAGAAACCGGATTCACTGGTAACGTGTGATCATTTGCCAACTATCACAATATCACCGCTGCTCTGGTTTTGCGCTCTATGCGCGTCTTTTGTATGACTTGACCCCCAAAGTATAGCTGAACATGAGATCCGAGCATTTCCCGCAGAGCTTGTTTTCCCGTAATTTTACAAACAGAAACAGCGCCATTATCAAAGATGACTCTGACGCAGACATCTCAGTTTCTATACAAAGACTGCCAAGTAGTCCTATGACATGCATTATTGTATATTCTGCATCAGACAACAGCTGTTTTTCAAACAATATTAATATTGTAAGACCTCTTTTTTTAATCTAGACAAACAAGGTTCAAATAACTTTGAATTAATCACATACCTTGGCAGTCTGCCCGGGACGCCGTTCAAAATCTTACGTTCTACAGCACATGGATTGCCGGTAAACAAACCTCCAGTGTTTAAATATGTACCAATCAACCGTTTTTCAGTTATTTATTGTAAATTATATACAGAATCGTGATTCATTTGCTAGATGTGACAATCCAAATTGGTCTCATTTCCGTTTTATGACATGCTCGTGGGCTCTACACTTTACATGTAAAGTTACAGGTAAAAGGCTTGGCTACACCATGTCAGGCGATTTTACTGTTAAATAATGCTCAGAATGGCCATCATGTGAAATAATATGTGGACCTTATCACGTAATTATCCTATTATGGGTCTTTTGTCACTGACGTGCATTGCTAGTGGTACCATAACCTCCCCCCCCCGCCCGTAGAAATACATGAATAAGTGTTGTAAAAGATGGATGTTTATAACAGTGTATTCATTCCTTCAGTCCTCGGGTTTATCACTTTACAATATACAAGCGGTCAGCATTGCGTTTAAACGTCAGCATGTAAATTTACCCTCAAATTATATATAATGCAATGCTTATAATTTAATATTTGCACAACCCCCGTCCTCCCCCACCATGTCTTTGCAACACCCTACCTTCTTGTCCTCTTAAGGTGCGTGGTAGAAGTGAAAGCATAGAGTACTGCTAGATCAATGATTAATCAGAAACCGGATATCCGGTGTGCGTCAGGTTGCTCGCGTAGGTGAGGTTTTTGTGTCTGGTGGAAATTTGTAAAGCGTCGTTGTTGTCGTTGACTAGCGGAAATATCACCATGGAAACAGCTTGTAAGAACTTAGCCAAGAGAACAAATGACGAATTACTGTCGCCTAGGGGTGTAAGTTACTAGTATTAGGGCATCAACATGGACGGTCTGAATGAAAACCCCGAGGTAAAATAACAAGAGGTCGTATTTCATCGGTTACGTGTCACCATTTGCCAATCATGACACTGTCGTCCTGGTTTTAGTGCGATTTATTGTGCAATTGTGATGTCATCGATCTAATATGAAGATGACTAAGCTTATAATTGCGATGAATCTAGGCGACGAAATCGACATTAGTATTCCAGTGATCAACCAGCTGACGATTTTGTGTTCGGTTCCAGGTTAAGTAGTTGAAACAATGTCCCTCTCGCTTCTTCGAGTGGGACGTAGGCGCTGAGAGAGTTACAATGTGTTTCAATGTTTTAATATGTCGATCTTCTGGTTGAGCCCTTTTATCAGTAAATAGGCCCTATCTCCAAAAGTATCTTCCCGTTTTCACCTGTTTTACCATATCTCACAAATGACAACACTAACAACATCTAAAAGGGTGAAAAGCGAGCTGTTTGGTGATTTTTTTTTGTGATATAATTAATTCCGTCTATACACAAGGAATCTTCTGTGCCAGGTTTGCATGGCTAAGTGACTTACTTTTCTAGATATTTGCCGACAAAAGTCTTCCATCAGAAGATCGACATTTTAGAACACGAAAGACATTGTAACTTGACATTGTAACTTCCAAGATGCTTATGCGCCGCTACGAATTGAACTGTTGACGGCGGTGATGGTAACATGTTAGCGTTGTGTTGTTTTCAGACTCATCAATGTTGATATCAGTTGTTTTCGCCTGTATATACACCTTTCAGCAATATTGGTGGTAAGGGACGTGTCACAATTCAGAAGACCACCGTCGTATAAGTGAAATATGCTTCAGTATGGCGTAAAACACCTATGAAATAAATGAATCTACTCCGTACATTAAGTCTACAAAACTTTGTGTCTATACACTAATGAAAAAAAGACTACAGCACAGATGGTAAAATGGGAGCAGCGACGACATTATAATAGTTGACAATTGGTCACAGGTTACCGGTGAATTCCGATCCCCGGGGCAAAGGGCCGTATGTTCATCGTGTTGTGTATGATCGCCACGTTTGATCTATGAACAGGTGTTATCAAAGCGCAACAGAAAAACCCAGTTGATTATCGACACCATATATACTAATATGGTGCACGATTTGAAAACTGATTTTGCTCATCGTCCTAGAACATTTATTGCATTTTTTCGTCATTAAAAACTGTTGACAGCTTCTCTTCGCATGAATCCATCCTAATTTTGTATATTTTGTTTATTTTCTTACTTTGGTGGTTTGTGTTATTTCTCGTTTTTGGAAACCGGTCTTGCGATTATTGAGCAGAAAAGGTCATTTGGTTGACTTTTGGTATAGGGATATCGGTTTCGACGACAAGATTCCAGGTTTGTATTACATAAAACATCTTACTATAAGGTAAGAGGAAGTATAAAAGTATCCCAGTTACGCTTTTATTTCAACTGATCATACAAAGACGGTGGTGATATTAAAACTGCACTGTGTTTATACAGCACCAATCCGTCCGAATTCAGCGGAATTAGATAGAGACATGCAAAGCAGAGTGCCATAGATCCTCCACACTTCGATTAACTGTGTATCTTATTATTTGTTGTTGGGATGTTCAGCAAAATTTAAGATACCTCAAGTGGAGACGTTTGGTGGTAAAGCCTAGTCTTGGAAGTTTCAGCAGCAGTGTTTTGTGAGGTAGGATCAAATCGACTATGCTAGTACACGCGATGAGAAATGCAACTAGTCGTGATTTGTATAGACTACGTGTGTATGCAGAGTTTTCTGGGACATTGCCGTCTACAAATGTACCGACGGAAGGTTCCTTCAATAAAGCTTTGTGAATGCACAAGACTAGGATTTCTGATGTTGATTATTTTTAACACTCTCTCTATACGGATACCTATGTGTAGTTGATGTATTGCTCTGCCGAATTTCACGTTAAATTCACTCACCAGAAATGTCTGTAGTTCCATGACTTGTATGTTATCCCAAGAATGGCAACTGATTAGGGTTTGGAATCAAGCAATAGGAAAGACGCTGACAAGGTACAGAGCTTTGCATCCGTCTGAATGGGGTGCGTTTCGAAATTTACCTTTAAAGTTGCCATTTAGTTTTCATACACCTGACTGATTCATTCACGATAAAAACTTGTTCCTATAGCGTTCCATTCGTTAGACTCTGTGTTATTGATGAAGGGTTTGTGCAAACAGGGATTCAATAAATAACAAAGTTTACTTCATATACTGCTAAATTAATTAGCTTTTTAGCAAAAGGATACACAGAAGAAATAAATGCATGACCGAACCCAACGAATAAAAATCCTTATCTTAAGCCACAAATTTGGCAAAGTATACATGTATTACGGTGAAGATTAAGTCTGGCTCAAGTTAGTTTGTGACCGTAGGCCCGGGAGTACAGCGTATAAATAATATACAGACAGGAATAAATAAGAAAATAATGGAATAAAATAAACAGTATGAACTATCACATTTCAGACAATATATGTCCTTTTTGGCTTATAAATTCCTAAACAGCTGGTAGAAAGAGAAACCTAACATATGCTGTATGACAAGCACACAACTGCTGACCTTATCACGGAACAAAACAGGTCGTTAAGAACGCAAATGTTGATTCTGATTTCATGTAAAAACCTGTTACTTTATGAACGCGTGCAGTGGCGAATCTCTCACGAAACGCCTCTCCCCTGGGGATAATTAAGGAAATTAAGTCAAGAGATTAAAAGAGAGGAATGACTTTCAGATATTCCTGTATCTGGATGAGAACTTCGATTACGGGAATGTCAAGTCACTATAACTAGGATATTGCGGTGAGATTGACGAAACGGTAAATCAACAAGGAAAAGAGAACAATTGACCCTTTTTAATGTGGTATAACTGATTAGTAGGTCTCTTGATAGGCTCACTTCTTCCATGGAGAATTTTAGGGAAAACAGTTTTTGTGATATGTTTTTCAGCAATGTATATTTTTGTTTGCGTAATAAATGCAGGTCCGTGACACAGTAGCAACAATTAAGCACACAGTTGCCGATCCAGAGAAGAATGAAACAGAAAATGTGAGAGTGTGTCAGACTTCCTTATAGGCCTTCATGTTACCATTCCCCTCTAAAATGAAGGAAAACTGGGCGCATCAGTCGAGCAATGTTCCCATGATTCATGACCGAGTCGTTTACATTGCTTTTCCTCAGGTGATAACCGACTAGCTTCTGACCATTCAAATCAGGTGATCGTGTCCAGCTTGCATGACAAATGCTTCGGTTTTTCCTCACGAGGTTGTCAGGTTGCTGGTAAAGTGAGGTGGCTTCGGCTGGGTTCTCTCCAATTTCCTGCACTCAATGGCCTCATAAATTTGAAATGTTCTCGTCCCAGGATCACATAAGTGTCTTAGACTTAGTCTTAACTTCTGACATTATTCCTGACTTTAGATTCACGCTTAAATGCTAATTCCCATCGTTGTCATGAAGGCCCAATACAAATTTAAGTAATAAAATAAAAATCCTTGACTTAAGTCACAAATTTAACAAAGTATACACGTATTACGGTATTGACTTAAGACAGTTTTGTGACCCTGGGCCGTGAGGTACGGCGTATTAACTAAGCAAATAATAAACAAATAATATATACACAGTTAGACAGTATGAACAGTATGACTTATCATGTTTCAGACAATATATGTCCTTTTTGGCTTATAAATTCCTAAAAAGCTGGTAGAAAGAGAAACCTAACATATACTGTATGACAAGCACACAACTGCTGACCTTAACACGGAACAAAACAGGTCGAATGCTGACTTTCATTTCATGTAAAAACCTGTTACTTTATGAACGCGTGCAGTGGCGAATCTCTCACGGAACGCCTCTCCCCTGGGGATAATTAAGGAAATGAAGTCAAGAGATTAAAAGAGAGGAATGACTTTCAGATATTCCTGTATCTGGATAAGAGCTTTGATTACGGAAATATCAAGTCATTATAACTTTTATATTGCGGTGAGATTGACTGAAGGGCAAATCAACAAGGAAAAGAGAACAATAGAACTTTTTTTCACTTGATATTACTGATTAGTTGGTCTCTTGATAGGCTCTGAATTAACTTGAAATTGAAGTGGTGGGTAATGGCAATGGACATCGTAATACTGTCAAGAACGGTGTCCTGTTTTCAGGCAAAAAAGGAAACAATTTCCAATGGTATTATTTGTTCGCATGTATTTGCATACAAAGATATATTTGGTGGGGTTTTTTCTTAATTATAAATTATTCGTTGGAAGTGGTCTCTATTTTCTCTTATTCTTGCTGCATGTGTAAATTTTTTCATTTGCTTGCTGTTTTCCAAGGTAGGTCTAGATGTGCCCCTGGCGACAACAACTACAGCTAATCTAATTACAGGGGAATTAATAATGCAGTTCGGTATAGACAACAGTCAACACAAAAGCGAGGAGTGAATGCCGAGTAGAATGCATGATTAATATTTGATTGGGGCAGACGATAAACAGCTCTAAAAGCCATGCTACTGAGCGAGCCCGGCTAGTGCGTTCGATGACAGCCTAAGCCTCGGATCTCATCAGCAGAAGTGAAGGTAAAAAGCTTATGGATCGGCCTTTGTGAGAAGGCAGGCAAAAGTACGGTACATTCATTGAGTCCACAGGGATGAGACGCAATGAATGGCCGGGCGCGGGCTCAGTTTGATTGGAGCAGACGACAATTGGAGTCACCTGACGCGTGCCGGATTTGTGCTCATTGACAGTTGGTCTACAGTGTGTGTAGGTTGTCAGCAAGCCGTCGGCATCACGGTGTGCACTTCATCCGCAATTTCTTGTCGCCGGCAAACCTGTCACGGATATTCATTGTTTCGTACCTGTTTTCAGGAGCTAGTCTTCAATACAGGTAAGTCCAATCTCTTCTAGTCATTGGCACATTGATGCCATTTGGTGTGTGTTTAGGGCATGCTGTCATGCGGCTCAGAATCGCAAAAGGGCTACATGTAACAATCGCAGACGTGACAGGAAGGATAAATCCGGAGGAAAGTATCGAGATCGGTACTGTTTCCCAATTGGCGTTATTCCTTTCTTTGAAATAAATGACTATGTATAGTAGCAGTATTATATTTGTATGGACGTATTTAAATCTTTAGATCAAATGTGCTTTTGAATGTTAACCTCCTAATAGTTCTATGTCTACACGGACTTGTTCAGACCTTTTAATCAAAATGCCATTGAATATTATCTTTGAGCTATCCGCCACGTAATCGATTGTTTGGCCACTTTGTGGCCAAATGATATAATATCTGAACGAGATAAATCTGAACTTTTTGTTGACCTCACATAATTTTTTTGATGATGTTAATTATATATGGACATGACCTTGTTAACTCAGAGGCTGTCCTATCGACCAAGAACACCGGCAAAAAACCAACCTTGTCACCTGGCATTCTTGTGAAACACGAGCCAGTCTTACTGGCTTGTGGAACGTGATGGATACCACCCTTGCTATTGATCGAAGATTTATCACTTTTAATAACGGTACTTGTCAAGTCTTGTGAGTCGTTGTTACTAGGGTGCCAGGGTTTAACTGATGTTTATTATACCAGTTCCTTCCAAGCGTTGAACTCAGTGCAGCCTTTTGAGGTATTTTGGTTTCAGAATGTGGGGTAATGGAGCCCGACAATAAAATAGAGGTGCGGTAACAAGAAAGGTGTGGGGCACGTCATTCGGGTCAATTAGTTGGTTAAAGGTGTGGCGCGATAAATGACCCATGGTCTGTGCTGTAAGGGGTTAATGATGTAATTGAAGGAGTGTAGTGAAATGCAGACTGCGGTTTTGCGTTGGTAAATTTTGCCAGATACTTTGACATGGTATCTGGACACCTCATGCTTTCTAGCACACCTGGAAACCTCACCGAACGCGTATAAGTATACAGAGAACACCTGCTGAGGGAGAAATAAGAACGGTTTAACACCTGCAAGAAATGGATTTGCTGGTGGGGTAGACAAGGTATTGAATCATGAGCAGCAAATCACGTGTTAAGTCGGGCAGATACTTTCGTTATTGGGTTGTACATCGCGATATTTATTTCATGTAGGCCTTTTGAAAAGGCTCGCTATTCCCTTCCAAATATGAAAGAACTATGAAACAAATCTAAACATTGCTGGATATATATGAGATGGTTTATTTTAGATGTATACGGAAGTATATGTTTGCAAGAATATTGGGTTTATCTAAGAACGAGTGCTTCAGGCCATTAAGGTGTAGGGTTTCTGAGGTCAGCTTATTGCTCGGAACATGGCGAAGGTACACATGTGAGCTTTATTTCAACTTCATTAATTACATGTCATGACGTAATGGCTCCGAAATTTGGCTCTACGATATAATTTCGTTGCCAACTAAGGTAAAGTCGGCTTCAGCGTTTCCTACTTGTGATTGCAAGCGAACAGCACATGTTGAAACGATGTTTCCATGTCAGTCTATGATCAATGCCACGATCAGTGCCACTGTGGTAATGGACCATGACCCATTGCAACATACAGCAATGCTCCGGCCTCGTGTTGTTCAGTGGTCCCGGGATGTGTTGCCCTAAACAGACTCCGAATAAACTTGCCATACACTACACAAGGAAACATATAGTGGTTATTTAAAGAGTCTCTATGTCAGCAAAGTCATGAATTTTCAGCATCAGCTAAGTCTTAAATGGCAGAGGTAGTTAATACTTATACTGACGATCTGTGAAAGGTTTAATATAACGTATCAAAAAATGTTTTGGGTTCGTTTCCATCGTTCTCTTGAATTCACCGACATATTACTTGGAGGTTTGACCAAGAGCTGGTCATTCCAAAGCAAAAGTACCATTACCGCAGCAGTAGCCTGGATGATATCGAGCACTGTCACGACTAATCACCATGAGCTCGTTGTGTGCGAAAGATATGAAATGAAGGGAAAAAGTAACGCATGTTAATCAGACCGCAAAATATGTCGGCTTCGTTTCCATACATGTCATAAATTCGCCAGAGTACAGGGAAATGTGACTGAGTGTAGGATAGGAATATAGCATGGATAATGTTGAAAATCACCAGGCAACCCTGACCTCTTTGTTTGCATAAAATAGGGGTGAAAAGAACGAATGTTAACCACGATAACATGACTGACTCGTTCAGGTTGAGGATAATATCGTGTCATATTTGGCTATTTTATACTGTTATATCGTTTTGTATGAACAATCGTATTTTTTCTCACATTTACACGCTAAGCTAGGAATGCCATTGCTTTTTACGTAAGATGATACATCTGGATAAAGTTAGGTCCGTTAAGCAATACTATTCCAGCATGGTGTGCTATTTCTGCTTGATTTCAACCGACCCACATATAGAGTGCCGTGCCCCTACACCGCTACAGGCTGTAGCACCAGGCTATGGACAACCACACTTTACTATCCACTCCTAGCTGCACATATTCATCCCCTAGGATGACCTGCTCAGTATTAACATCGATCACCTGTTACGATAAGGGGTTGACTGATAGCCACCGACACTCGTATCTTTGTATTGATAAAATACCCCAAATAGCGGTTTGTTGTCCACTATAGGCCCACATGGATTTGGGTAAGCCCTTCGAGGTATATTCAGTGACGCTTAAGGTACTATGGCCTCTTATCGCCTGGAGAGAGGTGCTTGTACATCACTATACAAACACAGGCCAACATATATATTTGTGTGTACATACCATATGAACCGGTACCGCTGTATACCCATCCTAGTGTGTGTACTCATGTAATTTGCTCTCCCGAGTTCAACAGGACCAAATCGCCATCAGTCTATTTCTGGACACATATCGTTCAGAATACGATGGTGCTGCTAGGTCAAGCTTACCGTTAAAATGTTACCTCCAACCATGTGTTTGAATCCAACGATATATTCAGTAATATACAGATAGGCCAAAGTCTGATAAATGATGGCATTATGCTTTCTCGCCTGTGTATCAACCGGTGTGGCAGACGTGGGGACAGTAGGAAGGAAGACAGACAGGCAGACGAGATAGTGTTTCCCCTTATATGTCCCTGTCTGGAACAATATATGTTACAGAACAGAGTATCATGCACCCGTTTTTCTAGACAGACAGATATTGCGGCTTTCTGGCGACAGCGTGGATAAATGTCAGGTACATTATTGTAATCTAATTCGGCTTTGCGATGATAAATGATTGGAAGGTATATACTGGACACCTGCCGACAAAGCGACCTGCGCTAGGTGCACATCAGAGTTATAAACACAGCCCTGGGAACCTTCTGTCCAATCCTATACGCCTATCCTCCACCAGAGAGACTGAACACTTACTATAGTGAAATGTGATATTTTCACTGAGTAATTTAGTTAATTGATATGCCCTCGATTCAGGTCTTTACCTGTCTACACGGGTGCCTGGGAGTATACATTGTAGATATTCTTCAGCAGTAAGAATAATAGGGCTTTTAAGTTATATCAGGATTTGATATACTGTCATATTAATTCACCAAATGTTAGTGACCAAAAAGGATTTGTTCCATCAGTGTGATGATTTCAATCAACGCCACAAGTTATTACTGTAAAATCTAGTGTGTCAAGGATATTCCATCAAACGCCTTCAGCCTATGTTTCTTAAATTTTGCTATTAGTTTGCTATGTTCAGAATCTCCACGGGCCGTATGTTCACCGTGCTGAGTGTGATCGCCACGTTGGATATGTGAACAGTTGCTATCAAAGCGCACCTGAGATACACAGTTGATTATCGACGCCACATATTGTAAAATGGTACACGATTTGGATATTGATTTATTCATCCGGTTAGAACATTCTATACGTCTTTTCGTCATCATTGAAATCTGTTGATGGCTTCTCTTTGCATGAATCCGCCGATTCATATATTTTCTTAGTTTTGGGGGGATTTGTGTTATTTGCCTTTTTTGAAGACTGGCCTTGTGATTATTGACCCGTTTGCTCCATTTTGGTTGACGGCTGTTGTACGAATGCCGGTTTGGACGCCTAGATTGGGATAGTTTCTTGTACGTTTTGGAACATGGGCCCTTGCGTGACTGTTTTACTGGTTTTAAGGTAGTCATTGTTAATAATATGCGTCCACGGTCGTGTGGTCATCTGTGTAATCTAAGGTTCGTTGAAGACCACTTGTTTTCAGCCTATATGGTGAGCGCCTATGTACGTCACGCGTTGGACGGTTCTTCAGTATTTGCCAAAGGTAGGTGGTTTATTGCGGGCACTCCGGTTTCCTCCACTCATGAAACTGAGGGATGATGAGGCAGGCAAGTGGTAGATATTTGACTGTATTGCTGGTGGTTAACAAGAATCAGGTAAACAAATAACAATTCCTCCGTGCTGCATTGACACCAATCATTTATATATCATTAAATAAGTAAATAAAATCAGCTTTAGGCAAAGCTGCAACTGCCCCCCTCCCCCAATAAATAAATAAATAAATAAATAAATAAATAAATAGATAAAACAAGATTGCTTCAAACTCGCAAACTATTCCATCAACGGCTGTTCGTCCCCCAGGCAAGGACAAGATACGATCTAAAGCATACGGATAATCCGGATATGGTATTGTGAGGACGGACGAATTGTTCCAGCGTTGTACAGGATGTAGCACAATGTCCTTCGACTGTCTCGCGATGCTGGTGTGGACAATACAGCTGGGGAAATATTGACCTGTCACAGACGAGGCGAAGCGGAGAAATACGGCGTACGTGTAGCCAGCTCCGGGTGATCAATCAGCTATGTGAATGGCAATGTGGACGCCGGAATGGCTTTTTGCTCTTGCCCAGCGACCTCTATAAAAGGGGGAATCCATCGGAATTTCCGGTTATGTTCCCGACAAAGTCTCGCTTTCCATTCATTTTCTGTGTAATACGTTTGTTTGTATTTCGCATGAACACCGATGGTTTTACTGTTATGGCGTGTTTCCGCCCTTGTGTACGTGTGTATGCAAACATCTCAGACCGTGCTGAAGCGCTCCCCGATGTGGCCTTAATCAAAGAGGCTATGGACCAACGATTAACGACAGCCAACAAGCCGAAAGCAAAAGCGGTGATGCATTTACGAATGTAAGTGGAGTACTTAGAATATGGCCCGGCGTTGCATGGCTGTAATGGGCAACACAATCCAGATATGGACAGATTCTCAGTGTTTAGTGGAGAAATTGTATACATTAGGGACTCGTTTATCTGATGATGGCAGAGTTGTGTGCAATAACGGAAAGTTAGTAAAGTACAATACTTGCTTTTAACAGTTTTAAGCTAAACCCTTAAGAACAGGCTTCTTATTAATACGGTAGAAGGTTAACGAACTTCCATGGTTTAACCCACTTACTGTGGTGTCTACCAGCCATGAACTCAGCGTCTTAAAATATGTATGTATGATTGGGTTTTACGTCGTAATTAACAATTTTTCAACCATTTTACGGTAAGGAGTCCTTAGAATGTATGTTCATATACTGTGTCTTCTTGTGGCAGTGTGAGTCCATTCCGTAAAAGTCCTGTTGCCACTGGAACATCATGACAAAGACAGCAGACATGACACCCTACCCAATCACAAACGCACACCGGGCCAACCGGTTCTGTTGCCTTGCTCGGACCTTTCAGTGCTGAGTGCCAAGCAGGACAGCAACAAGTGCCATTTTTTTAAGTCTTTGGTATGACCCGACCCCGGGATTTATACAGCATTTCCTGGCTTCGAGGCCTATCGTCAAACCAACAGATCACAGATTCGTCTTAGAATAAGTGAAATGATCTTCAGTACGGCGTTAAATGACTAATAATGTATAATAAAACAGATAACAAGTAAGGACAGATAATGCGGTAGTGTTGACACCACATGTTCATGCAGCATTTAAACACGATTAACACATGAATCTTGTGGATCCAAGGGCCAGGTCCGACTTTTGTTTACAATACACTCGGAAACCATAAATGGGCGTTCCAAGTTGATAATCGAAGTATCCATTCGAGGAGGAACCCGAAACACCAGTTGTCGAAGGAATAAGTAGAAAATAATATGTGAATGGTAAATAAAACTGGTAACATATAAGAAAGAAGAAACGACCTCTCAACAGAATATGTGAACAACGCGTAGTCATACACATGGTTGTGGGGTATATGCTAGATGTGAGTTAATACATGAATATATGGATATTATGGATGTGTACAGTGTGAATGCATGAAACATGTAAAACTTGTGAATGCACACATGTCTAACAGAAATATGTGGATACTGAGGATCTAGCCGTCGAAAATGACATTCTCTTACCGGCCTTCAACAAAAATGGGCATTCCGGGACAATAATCGCAAGATCAATGTCCAAAGCAAGGTTTAAACACTAACAACCACTGAACTAAGGTAGTATATATGATAAAGTAGCAAATTAGGAAGAATTCACGCAAAAGAAAGCAGTGGACAGTTTGCAATATTGACGGGAAAACGCTTGGAATGTTCTAGGCAAATCAGTTAAATCAGTATCCAAATCGTGTACCATACCTGTTTATAAGTTTCGTTAGTCAATATAGGCATGTCAGTGGCACTTTGATTACATATATCGGACGTCGTGATCTTATTCATCATCATGAATAGACGATGTAGTCACGTAATTCAAGTGTCCATTTGTAAACTATGACACAACTATCGTCGCTGGTCTGGTTTTGGTTTCCGTGCTGTAGTTTTCTGAATTGTTTGCCCGCTTAGGCCTTTAAATTGTTTTTATGTTATTGTTCCATAAATGTGATGTCAACACAGCATTTTCCATTTAACTTAATTAAACTGATGAAAGCCGGATTGCACTGGTTAAATGTGACCTTTTGGCAGCCATCAACTTCTCGTCAGTGCATCAGTTTTACGCTCCATGCAGCAGTCTTGTATATCATATCATACTGGAAGACTTACGAATGATACCCGAGAAGACGTGGCGTAAAGCCTTAATCGTCCTTTCGCATTTTTTATATACAAGGAACCATGTAGCTCATGTGCATATGAATCGTTACCTAACCTGATCAGAGTTAGTCGTGGCTAAATATTCTTTACATTTTGATGCAATTGACACCTGAGGCCTATGGACAGGGTTAACCATGGCTAAGAAGTGCCAACATTTGTACATTTGAGGCACATACCTCGTATGTTAACATACGAGGTATATGCACAATGTTAACCATGGCAAAGGAGTGTATAGATTTGGATACAGTTAAATGGCGAGACACAATGATATCGTTAGCCATATATATGAAGTGCTTTCATTTGGATACAATTAATTTCTGACGCATGTAAACAGCGTTAACCACGGATAAGTAGTGATTACATATGGATAGAGTTAGTTTGCGAAGCGTATGGATAGAATTAAGCGTGGCCAAGAATGGCTAACATTTGTGTTACGGTTAACACATGAGGTATATGAACAATGTTAAGCATGGATACCAAGCCCTGATATTTGGATATAATTCACTTGCGAGGCGTATTGACAGCACTAACATTGGGGTATGGATAGCATTATCCATGGATTAGTAGTTCCTACTTTCGAACAGTTAACTGGTGGTGCATATGGTGAGCGTTTAGCATTGATAAGAAATGCCTGAAATTGGATACAGCTAACGCGCGAGGCATACAGACGCATTCACCAGTGACGCATCCTGACATTTTTCGTCCACGACCAACAAGTGTGTGTATGTGGACGTTATCCTGATGCAACATAGATGTCGCTGATTAGGACTCCGTTGCTCCTTTAGAACCAATTCCAATTTTATGGAACAGCGATGAATAGTTTCATTATTAGCACGGATGCAGGAACAGTACCTGAAACGGAATGATTTTCAACGAAGTAAATGGTCATGTTCATAAAACTTGTTCCGCTGCCCGAGTCTGGATGAACATGACGGACTGTGTGAATGGGAGGTATGAATGTTTCAGCTATTAGATTAGCAGCTTCGTCACGGTTCAGCAGAGCAGTGATTTCAGCCATTCAACGTACTGCGCTGATGTTATCGTGTGAGTACGATTAAAAAGACCCAGTGACTGTACACTTGAGTGATGAATAAAATATTCTGCGGATGGATGCACGCCCGCCACATGGTGTCTGTGATTGCCGTTCTGTATTAATGGGCGTTGCACTGGCTGTAACTCTAGTATGAAGGCAACTCTGAGCTTAAGGTCGTAAAATTTCCTTTATATGATTTTGTTTAACTGCCGTACTTAAATACGACAACACAGCAATTCTTGACGAGTGATTCATTGCGTGTTTTATCTAATTCTGCTGTAGTCATAATGGTTCTAGAGGAGGTGTAAGCTGTTACCTTTTAAACATTTACATGACCAGCTAAGTAAAATCCTAACTAAGGTAAATTGACGAGAGGCCTAATATTACCGGTTTGGAGTGATCATTTGGCAACTATCACACTGTCGTCGCTGTAATGGTTTTAATCTCTCTGTTGTAGTCTAGCGATAAGCAGCTCTATAAATCGCTTTATAAGCCGCTTTCTATTTCTGTCGTGCAGTCTGTCAAATTGTTGACATTATTTTTCAAAACATGGATTATTCACCTTTGAAGAGGCCTAAATGTAAGATATCATGGATCTTTTTCGCAACTATTGCGAATTTGAACATCTTCCTTGGAGATATTACCACCTCAAGATCACCCCCCCCTTCCTCCACACACACATACACACACTTTCTCCAGACGCTCGGCAAACCTTCTGTCTTTCAGACACAGCCCAATCAGCGCGGAATTCCATTTTCATGGCATCCATGTCGACTACAGCGTTTCAGTCATACTGTTCGTGTGAAAACGTGCCAGTGCTCCAGGTTAACAAGGATCAGGCGTGTTAGGCCAAAGGTCTGATTAATTAATCACCTCGTCCTTGGTCGTCTTACGCCAATATAAAACCAGTAGTGTCAGTTTGCTATAAATGCTGCCAAGACTACAGTTTAGGATATCTGATGGTTCGCAGATACCAATTAAATGTGATACCTTTTCTCGCACAATGGCGATTCGGTCCTAAGCTGACTTATCGTTGTTCACGTGCGCTGCACGAGTTAATACGTGATCAGTGGGCCCACAAAACGTCTTTGGAAATGCACGACTACAGAGCTTTGGCCAGAATTGCCTTTAGTGGGAGAGGTCCTCCATTACTAACTGCAGGCTGCAATCTGTAATAGCGCAAGACCGGAATAAAACTATGTGTCTCAGTACGACAATGTTGTGGCTGCTCTGGTTTTACTCTCTATGCTGTGGTCTGTTTTATAGTAAGCCAGTTATTAGTCGCATTTCTGACGATATATTGAATAATGAATCACTGTTTTTGTTAAAGCAATTCCCAGAAGTTTTGCTAGAGTGCCGTTTACTGATACTCAAGGCTTTGCATCTTAGTTTGGGTGATTGAGTGGAAGTTTTGAGGAAAGGTTATACACATATTCTTGTCTATTTCATTGCCTTACAAGCTAGTAAGGCGTAAAAAGAAGGGATTTAATTAGTATAAAGCCTTGGTATGCGTTATGTATTCTAAGAGTTATTTTCATGGGTTGGTTGATGTGCCGTGTCAAACGGGAACAGACAGCCATGTATAGATATGAAATGTCATTGAATGTTAGCGGTGGAAATATGTCCACATTCGCCGACGCGTTGTCCGAATACATTGAACTGTTTTTGTGTCAGTATTATCAACATGTAGACAAGAAGACCGTGTGAATGTATTGTCAGTGTGGTATTAGTAATTCTGCTAGAATGCATCACAATTTGCTGTTGGCATCCCTGTATTGCCATTTTAAAGACAAACAAAAAAATCACTAGACCCTGCAGAATTTCCTCTCTAAACTGCCCGGAGGACGGTCTGAACGTGATGATGGCAGGAAGTGGAAATTGAGATAAATTTTTTTGACGCCATAGTTGACATGATTGGTAAGCATGAGACAGCCTGCGCCCCCTAGTGATGAGTGGGACACAACACTTACTTAAAACATCACACTTTATATGTGAATAGCACGACATTTCTGCCCTACAGTCAATGTTTAATTGAACCGATATATCAGCGTAATAGATGATTTTTCCTGCCATAGCACGATTCAGAAATTATTTAACAATTTGAGTTGATTTACAGTTCGTCAGTGTCTCTAATGCCATTACCAGGAATGCTTATCTGTGCATATTTACTGTCAGTTTGAAATAAAGACGTGAGTTATATTGTTTCATGACAAAGTGCCTGCCTATAAAAACTGTCAGGACATTCAACTACAGTGCTTAAGTCCTGTACCACAACGGAAAATTGGTATTAGCTGTTTGTTATATTTCCTGATTTTCCCCCTAAAAGCTTTACATACACCACGCAGAGAATAACCTATGGGTTTACTACGTTATATAATGTTAACCAGTAATTTGATTTTTCAAGTTAGTGATTTTAATATACTCGAATTAACAAGTCGTTAACACATCGTTTGCGCATGACTAGCTCAAAGAAAACTATTTGCCACAAAGTGGTTGATTGGTTAGTTTGCCGGCTTCGGGGTACAGGGTTCAGTCCCTGGTTGGGTCATGTCTAAGGTCTTTCAGTCTGCATTTAGTTAATGATCAGAATAAGACAAAATGTTTAGTAAAAATTTAAAATCACTTTGGTCAATTTTGTACGTTCAAATACAGATATACATCCTATCGTATCGCAAAAATCGGTCAATGTGAAACACCGATGAACTTTTTCCTATTACTGATTTATATTTGTTGATTTCTTTATTTAATTATTGTTAAGTGTCACACTCAAGAATTTTTCACAGACATGAAAAGGAATGGGTGGAGAAAATTGGAGTACCCGACATAAACCACTGACCTTTCAGAGGTCAGTGTGGCGAACTGACTTGCACGACATATTGGTGGAAGATCTTCGACATACGCTACGTTGGGCAAATGGCTCTCCAGAGTGCCGTCGGCGGCTTATTGTCGCTAAGTTCCCATGAACACTAAGAACACGGGAATACACAGAACCACTGTCCATCTACCGACTGGCCATAGCTTTATAAAACTTTTTAAAGTTCTGGTGCATATTCTTTAATATTGGTGCTAGTAATATACCCTGCATGGCAGTGATCTTAGAGATTTGAAAGTAACTCACCAACTACCTCCAGCATGTACGGCATGCGCGTGAACCGTTATTGGTTTTTGTTTGAAACGCACAGATCATATGGAAAGAAGTTTTCTCACATTTAAATCGTCACGCATTTTCCGCAATATTTTGAATTCGTCAAATGTGTTATTCATCTCCAGTGGTAAGTGTAACTATGCCTATTCACACAATGCTTTATTTCTTACATGATGGCGATCAGATTTATCTTTGGGTCGAGGAAACCTTAATTCCCGGAATAAGCACCGCTCTTTGTCAATTCACTATCAAACTGCTTGATTTAAAGCCGCAAACGAAGCAAATACAGCTGAACATGGGCTGCATCCAGAAGACGGGGTTACTTGAATGAGATGGCCAAACCCTCAATCCACTCCTCTGCAGCAACCCTCCACCCGCACCCACGTACATTTGATTACCAGAGATGTGCTTTATGTGATGCAGTTCGCTCAACGAAATAATTAGCCAGAAATTCCCAAAATAGCAAAGATATCTTTCCAACGGGATTGAAACGGTGTGTTTTGCCATGTCGTCTCATGATGCTGAATTATACGGCACTATGTAATATTCATGTACAACTCAGTACAGCAGAAACAGATAAGCTGAATAATGCGGACGTTGCCAGCGGTATAAAATATTCAGATTCTCAAGTGTTTCACTTAATCTGAGTTGGCAGCTCAAGTTTCTCGGATTCTCAGTGATCTAGGTGGCCTTTGCCTGCCACGCGCGGTCCCAGATAATGGCAGAGCCATGTATGTTAATTCTGGTCAGAACGCGCTTGGTCGCAGGTCAGGTCAGCGTTTACAGAATCCTGCCGCCGGCATCGTGAGTTCAGTCCCCACAGGTGGAACGGTAATTTGTCAACGTCCGACTCCATGAAAATGGCATTTTGTCGTTTGATAGATTAGTTAGGATATGATGAAAACCTGAAAAGCTTTGTCATGGCTTGATACTAAATATAGCCATTTGGCTTTTAAATTGTGCAAAAGCATTAAGGACGAGTTAAAATTGTGCATTGCCCTATGTGACATTCATCAATAATGCAAACGGTGTCCCAAGCGTGAGGGGTATGGAATTCAAGTGTGTCGGAAAAAAGGGCAAAAAAGCCGATACACTAAAGATATTTCTGTGGCAAAACAGGCTTTGTACAACTGCTAAAATACACTTAATGACCTTCAGCGAAGTTTATTATTGCCAATAAGCTTTTCACAATAATCTTTTCAGAGAAGTTTGCTACACAATAAGCTTCTTAGAATCCCATAATTATAACTACCAATTACAGCGATGAAGTTTTTGTATAGGCATTAAACAGGGCTATACTTGCAAGTCCTCCACAACAAAAACACCTTGTGAAGGAACAGGCTGAAATGCAGAAACTTTCATTAGAAAAACAGCCTTAATATTTGTGTCATCTAATCAGTTACACTGCATGCTGTATCAAAGTTGCTGCATTCAGAAAGCGCATAAATCCTGCCATACTGCTTGATTTCTTGCGCAAGATGCTCACCCAATCCTCCATACGTGCGTTCGACGAGGGCTTTAGAAAAATATTTAAAACGATACAGATGAAAAAAAAAATGAATGCAGTTTGACACAAACAGTGCATGCTGTCGTCTTACATGGCCCAGGTTATTGTCTTTGCGACACAATTGTTAACTGCAGCTGGTTGTATCTGCAAATAGATGTATATATGCCAGTACAATAATTTAAAATAATATTTATTATAATAATATATTACCTATTCACCTGATTGATGAGTTAACTTGGTGCTCATGAATTTTTTTCACTTATATGAAAATGGTCAGTTTTTTCATGGAGGAAACCGAAGTGTATCCTGCAAAATATTGATGATATTTATGTATTTCTTAGAAGTCAACACCACTAAACGAAAGCTTATATGAAGGCTGTCGTGTTTAAGGGTAGAGTAATGTATAAAGAAAACGTCACATGAATGTAAACTATGAAAACAATCATGCATTAGGCATTCTATATGCAAATATAAGAATATGACTAAGAAGTGTGTGCTATTAAAACCATCATATAACATGAATTTTAAACAAGAGTATGAAAAGACCTCTAAAGATTATTATTTTACAGTTATATCTTGAACGTGGAAGGAAGTTTTGGATGCAGGTTTAGGTGAAGCCCCAAAAAGCTTGATATGAACATTGTTCATTTCTTAAAAGTAACACATGAGATTGTTCGCTCTCCATATAAAAATTCTTAGGTGTTGAATTGGTTGACTCTCCTTTGATTGCCTCTATGGTTCCTGAAAAAACACATCGTTATCTTGATGAGAAAGACAACGCATTAATTTAATGGTGTCCTAATCAGTTTGGGAACACAAAAGCTACATATAGCCAAGTGGTTAGATTTTCCAGTTCGTGGCGTATTTGAAATTCCGCTGCACCTTCTTGCAAACGTATCAATGTATTGTGGTAGAGGCAAGCAACGCATCCCTTTTAAATGGCCTGTGTCAATAAACAAAACTATCAAATTAAGCTTTTCTAAAGCTAAATTTGTTTCATTTAAGAAGTTGTTCCTTGTTAATTTTCATGTAGTTTAAACTGTCCATCTAAATAGTAAAGACGATACAGGAACTGATGATGTCTTTTTATGAATCTGATGATTTTTATACGTTACCATGACTACATTTTGATGGACCCATATCTGCTCATAATGGAACCAATACTATAGGTGTATAGGTTCTCCAGTTTGGATGTTCAGACATTGAGAGATTTGGACACTGTTTTTATACTTGTCTTGTAGACTTTGCTACTCATTATTTACTACGTTCAGTTGTCTCTGCCTAAAAACGATTCATTGAAAAATATTCGTGTCAGGGAAGCTCAGTGCTTTTGTATGCAAATATTGACTTACCTGTCTGTGTGTCAATTGTGAATATGTGTCCTTAGGTTTTGTTTCCTGTTGACGCAGGGTATATGTATATGTTTTCCAACACTCAACAGGGCATGTAATTATCGAGTAGATACGATCCCCAGGCCCCAGCTAAATGGGAACCAGCGTAAACACTGCCTCATGTGATACTTGAACAACGGAGTCACTATGTATATCGGAAGGATTTCATTTATCGGTCTCCACTTACAATTATGCGTCCGTGCAAATTTGAACAGGAATTTTTTTTACCTACATGGCCATGTAAATCGTATCTTATTTTTAAGTGAAACAAAAGTAAGTTTAAACAGGATATCAAATTCAAATTTACATATTTTTTTGATTGTTGTTGGGAATATAGGTGGAATAAACCGTAGTGCGAGAGTAAGCCCCCGAACTTTGCCAAGTTACCGAGGGATTCCGTTACCCGCGTAACACCCATTCAATCCCAAGCCGACTTGTTCTCTTGCACTACGTCTTTGTCCACAAAACGTCATCGTAAATGTAGGAATGAACAACAGACCAGACGACTATGACCTGAATCACCTCTGGCGGGATAGGTTTCCCATTAACTTTCCCAGATGTAACTTACAGACGGAAGACAATTGGTTTTCAACGAGTATTAACGAGTGTTAACTGCACACACGGACAGAGGTGTATGGTACATGGTTGATTTGCTCACATGCGGATTTCCGACTGGCTCTGTCCTCCCACCAAAATGCTGGCCGCCGCCTTATAAGCGAAATATTCGTCACTTCGGCATAAAACACCAGCTGAAAATAAATTATTGCTCACAAGCGGACCGCGGGGGAAAGGTGGTGGGTACGGGTTTGGGTTGCGGACAGTGTCATTGGAGTAATGTGTACGGTTTTATTTTCACCCTGTGTGAGAATACACTGGGATCAAATTGTGCAATCCTGGCGTCGTGGATTGTAAATTAGAGTAATTATACTCTCTGCTACTCTCTCTAAACTATTTGCATGCCTGTTTCATTTGCCGCGTGTTAAGCTATCGTGATAACTGCTGCTCTAATTTTGACGCGAATCCTATCCTGTTATTGGACCGAATTACCATCCCTATACATAATGTATCCCGATCCGCTATCTTGATGTGATCTGTGATGCAATCCACTATATAATGTTCTCCTGGCATGGACCTGGGCGGGATCTCGCGGGATTATCGCGTGACTCCGCATATCTCCCAGTATCGCTACCATCGCGCTTCTAGGGCTGATAGTCACGGCAGCTTTATCAGAGTACATAGAGATCACTTAACACAGCATCAAAATAAATCAACAGATTGGTGGGATCCGTTTTTTAATCTCGTGTAACTCTGATTCTCCGACTACGTTTGGTTTTAGCAGTTTCTCTTTCCTCGCAACGCTAAACGGCAATCCGATATTAGCATTTGTTTCCTGGACACTCTGTGTCAAAACTTACAAAACGCTGGAATCAAATTCTGAATGGTGGATCACCGACTCACTGTACTGTGATAAATGTTAGTCATATGAAACTTGAGTCCGAAAAAGAGATTATTATTTATTATTATTACTATTATTATTTGCTCATTTTGATCCACACAATTACTGTTACTAGATCAGCGGGAAAGTATTTTGTCTACGCCTCATGCAACTGTTCGTTGTCCGAATGGCTCGTTCATTTCCAATACTGGTGTGTCTCTAATTCGCTATGTTTTTTTCTGTGTCTGATTCTAGCTCATCAATTATGCTCTTGTGATTAGTTCCCGTCCCAGCTGATTGTCGAGTCACGTGGGAATTGATGTCATTATTCAGATCGGTAGATTACAAAATCTAGATCTAAGCTGAAGTCCGGGTTTTAGTGTTGCGGAAAAATTGGCAACAATATGCATTTGAGGAATTTTGCCTTGGTCAGCACGGGGCTAGGATGACTGTCCCCAAACCATAAAAGGTAAGAAACCTTTTCGCTGCCTCTCGTTTGGTGTATTATCCTGATAGTTCAACTGTGAGTGCTAGGGTAACTGGGTTACGTGGCTTTTACGAGTATTACCATGTCGATGTGATTAGCGCTCTAGCGAAGGATATTAGCCCAGCAGCCTGTAACTAAGGCAATCGCTCTTAGTTCAAATCCAGCACATATTGGTTTTCTCTCCGGCCGTGTAAATGAAATATTCGCTAGTATGGCGAATAAGTAAAACATTCATCAATCATTATTGATGCAGCCTCTCACTTCAGACATTGGTAGTTCGTGGGGCCCACTGGTTTTTACCATTCTTGTGTTAGCTTAATGGCCCTCAGCATGGTTATAGACATCCAGGATCAGGCGTCATCTATCCACGGGAAAGTATTCTGGTTCCTTGATATGTACACTAACTATCGAGTCCTCATTCAGAAAAAAAAATCATCTTTTAAATTTTGACTACATTGTTAGATGGGCTTGTAAGCTACAAAAGATTGTAGCAGAAGAAAACAAATTAGGGCGGCAACAACGGTGCCAACAAAAAGGTGGCAAATGGTCATACATAAACCCTATATAATCCAATCTTGCAGAGAAACGGGTACATATCTGATTTTTACTCTTGCCATGACATGACGACTGTTCTACTACAAGGAGTCAGATGATCAAAACTATGTTGGGAGCGATACTGAATTTATTTATTTATTTATTTGATTGGTATTTTACGCCGTACTCAAGAATATTTCACCTATACGACGGCGGCCAGCATTATGGTGGGAGGAAACCGGGCAGAGCTCGGGGGAAACCCACGACCATCCCAGGTTACTGGCAGACCTTCCCACGTACGGCCGAAGAGGACTTCAACTCACGGCGACCGCATTGGTGGGAGGGATCGGTCATTGCGCTGCGTTAGCGCGCTAACCGATTGAGCCACGGAGGCCCCGAGCAATACTTAAACCCATGCAACTATTTCATCGGTCAATTCTTCATTTCTGCAACTGTCAACTGTAAGAATATGTTATTGTGAGACCATGCAACACTTTTTCAAGTGTTCAATTTTTTAGTTTTCGGGGCCTCCGTGGCTCAGTCGGCTAGCGGTAAGGCAGCGCAATGACACAGAAGCCTTCCACCGATAAGGTCCCTGTGAGTTCAAGTCCAGCCCATGTTGGCTTCCTCTCCGGCAGTACGTGGGAGGGTCTGCCAGTAACCTGCGAATGGTCTTGGGTTTCCCCCGGGCTCCCCCGTTTTCTCCGACCATAATGCTGGCTGCCGTCGTATAAGTGAAATATTCTTGAGTACGGCGTAAAACACCAATGAAATAAATGAATTTTTTTAGTTTGTCAGCTGTTAATTGGCTCATAACTTTTTAAGTATTTTACATAGCCGTATCAGTAGCAAACTACTCACGAAAATCTTTCTTGCTTTACACGCGTTACACTGATTTAAATATTTTACAAGTTTGAGTCCTTTGAGGTGGCGCTGCGTGCTCGCCTGTGGTATTTTTGGTCAAAAGAATGCCCTTGCCTTTGCATTTCACACAGCTTGTTTTTTCCCTTTTCAAACTTCATTAGGGCTAAAGGCTTTGAACATTTAAACCGAATCGATATATGTTTCGTGCTCATCACATTAAAGTGACATACCGTTAAGACAAAAAGTTATCACTCTGTTAAAATAAATGTATTCAAACTTTGGTACTCAATCTTTCTCATTTACAAAGAATTAAATTTCCATTTGCTGCCTAACTTTTAGTCCCATTCGGCTCATTCTCCTTAGACATCTGGCGATAAGCCATAACCATTCATTCATTCATTCATTCAGAGGTCCTCTATGGCCAAGGGTGTAAGCGCACTAGTACAGCGTAATGACCCAGGTGCCTTTCACCAATGCGATCGATGTCAGTTCAAATTCAGCTCAGGCGGGCTTCCTCTCCGATCGCACGTGGGAAGGCCTGCTAGCAACCTGTAGATGGTGGTGGGTTTCCTCAGGACTCTGCCCGGTTTCCCTACCGCAATGCTGGTCGTCGTCGTATGAGTGAAATATTCTTGAGTACAGCGTAAAACACCAATCAGACAAATAAATAAACTCATCCATCCATTCATTCATTCCTTATATAGTATCGAAATGTCGTGGAAGAAGTGGTAGAATGTGCCCAAATTAAGCTTTCCTCTTTTGTTAACTAATTATCGGTCAGTTATGATTGATGGATTTGGAAGGAACAAGCTATAAAAATCCAGAGGAACTCATGAAAAATTCATCAAATTCCAAACCCGTTTATGTCGGCGTATACATCATGCAGAGTTATGCCACTTGCCATGTGCTCTTTCTTTTTAAAGGTGTAATTAACCTTTGCGCACTGATGAGACGCAGAATGTGTTAGGAGGTCATAAAAGTGTGCTGCTGTCAAAATTTAATGGTAACTGTTGTGAGCTGGGGGATACTACAAATAATGGAGCTTCATCAACGGTGCTAGGATATAAAGCGTTATACTCGCCGATAAACATCGAGCCATTGCATGGTCAACGTTGGCACATGTTGGAATCACTTGTGTGGCTGACTTGTCTCAGGCTTACACAGTTTGGATATTTGTGAGTCAGCAAGGAACGTAATGTGCTGTCTCTGAGACTCTAATTAGTTTATCCACCGACTGGCCAGAGCTGAATGAGTAACACAGTTCCGAGTAAGGAGAAAAACGGCAACGAAAGAAAGAAATGAATGCTAACGAATGAAATTCGCAGATATGTGAAACGTCGCATATATGTGTTTTACTGTGTATCCTGAAAGAAGAAGTCCCGAGCAATCATACTGACACAGTGAATACATTACTAGATGCAATCACGTGTACGTGTCTAACGCCAAAATGATGATGTAGAGCCAACATTCTCACCATATTGTGCCCTGCGGTCTAACAGACGTTTCACACCTGGGTGGTTTCATCTTCTGTACGTTTTTGTTTAAAAAAAAATTTCCATTTGGGTGGGTGGGTGGTTGGTGATAGCTTTGTATGTAAATACTCACATGAACTTCAGGCCGAGTTGTGTTATATTTGTAGCTAATCGATAAAACACGCGGCTATCAGAACTTACGGGAGAGCGCGAGATCTGGTCGTCGACCCCTTTCACGCTCAAGACACACTTAGTGAAAACCCGATTGCGTCAACACATCCTTAATAAAATGTTGAAAATTCTACATTGAAATATCCTGCGAATACTTACCTGAATATACCTTCTTGAACAGCCCCAGGCATTAAATTTGCGTCGGCCATAACCGATATATTGGTTGTGAAGATAGCTCCGCAACCATATAATGCACGGCTAGCTACATCAGGCCTAAGGCAGGGGCCTACCGAAAAAACACTGCTCGGACATACCTCGAGGTGCCAGTACTATTGTAAGTCCAGGAGTTTCTAGTGATTAGGTGGTGTCAGCGATTACAATGTCCAGTTATATGATACTGTGTCCCATGTGTTTGCCCGCGTTGAAGCGTTGGCGGCTTACATGTGAAAAGGCCCGGGGCTGAATACGGGAACTTGCGAGATAGAGAGCATTGATTACAGTACGTGAAGCAAAATGTAGATGTAAGTGTAATTCTTCACAATACCGAAATATCCCACTGGCAACGAATTCCTTGCTACACGTATCACACAAAGGAGCCCTTGTCTTTGGTCGATCACCAGCCTGCTCCCAGAGACAGTTTTTCTGCAGAAGAAGGCGAGGGCTTCCCTTGTACACGCTTACAGTTGTTACATACATGTAACAGTTGTAACCAATGAAACAAACCATCTAACAAATAATGGTTCTAATCATATGCTTTGTGTGTATATTTTTATTTTTTTGAAATGCATAAGCTGATCTCTTTTCCCATGAGAACCGTAAGATGTTGGTGTTTTAAACAAGTTATTTATGAATTGTATCTTGAATATTAGACTGAGCTTTATAAGGAATGAGTCTTTATGACTTAGTACCACGTCTATCACAGGCATGGTTTACTGTAATTGCACATTAAATTCGAGTAACCGTTCTCTCTTTTCTGAACTGAAACAATTGCCCTTCACTACTGAACCACCGTGCAACGATCTACCGTCTAGTCGCAAGAGATCCTTTCCAAAACTACGATTCGCATAAACGTACAAGTAATCATGGTTTGATCGAATGAATGAAAAAGTCACTAGAATGACAAAGTTTCTAAGAGTGCGCTTGATTCAACGTTCCCACCTCCAACAACTGGCATTGCAACTTATATCTCTGTGGTGTAATTCTTCTAAAATACATTTGGCACGCAGTTCTAAGAACAAAATTGGCTGATAAGGCATCAAAATGTGTACTTTTCACTGGACAAAGGATAAATGCAACGGAGCTATATATCTCTCCACGTACCCTAAATTTATCATCTCTGCACTTCTTTGTACGAATCGAGATTCGGAAATGTAAACTCTCTCTTAGCATAGTGATTAGTTTCTCCCATGACTACAGTTATGTCCAATCCAGCTAGATGCGCAGCTCATATCATATAACGTGACATGAAACGAGCAAACAATGTCCTAATGCGAAGGTGTGTTCAAGCCTATATTTGCAATAAGACATATATGGAATTTACAAGCGCATGAAGTCTATCTGGTCAAACATTGGGCTAAATCGCCTGGAACCCTTTCTGTCTGAAATTTGGTTTAATCACATGGGGTCTATCCTGTCCAACTTTGGGTTAAGTCGTATAGAACCATCCAGTAGAACATTGGGATGAATTTCATAGTATATATTCCGTCTAACGTAGGGACATATTGCATGGAATCTATCCCGTCATATACTGGATTAAATCGCATAAACTACATGGATCCTGTCTAACATTGAACTAATTCGCATAGAATCTACTCTTTCAACAGAGGCCTAATTGATAATAGTATGAAAATCACAACAGAGTTATTAATTCTGTTTGCTTGTTAACACTGGTTGAGCAAATATAAAAATAAATGACATTCTGAAAAATCATGTTTCGTCTAAATGGCCAAATCAACATGATATGAAGAAACAGTGGGTCAATTGGAACAATACCTGGTTATTAAAACATCAGAGAATTATTTATTCCATTTAGAGCTTGATGTTACAATTAGACAGGATAGAAGATATCGAAGATTTCCCTTACATAGCCAAAGAAACAAAGGATTTCGCTTTTTCACTTCACATAGGAGAGCTAGCATGTATTCTGGTGGAGTTATTTCAAATCAAGTGCCCTTAAGGTTCCTGCTGAGGAATCAACCTCACTAAAAACTCTAGGCTGAGCCTATTATGGAATCAGACTTCAAGCTGTTCCGTTGAATTAATCTAGGTTTTACGACAACCCTTATGTTATACAATAACCATATAACTCATGTCGGGCCTCCATGAGAGATCCTTATATGGAAAATAAATAATGACCCCGATGGCTTAAGAAGTTGTCGTGAAAGGCTGCCAACCGTCTACCGTCTCTACAACCGGCTTCGGGTGTAACCAACTCCAGGTTGCCAACTTCTGTGTAACCGGCCCATGGTAACCGAATCCAGCTCGCCAACTTCTCTGTGATTCCTGGTAAAACTGGCTTCAGGTAACCGATTTCTGACAGTCGGCGTCTGGTAAACGACATCTGTACCAGCGGCTTTCTCGTAATCCGGTTAATATTTATAGCAACGTGTATTTTCGCCAGCTCATTACGCAGGTACAGCAAACGTATTATGTTCAGGAGAACCACTAATAGAAGCAATGCAAGCCATCTTCACGGCTGAGTGATGTGGGGCATAATGGCACACGGAATCGTCAATAATTGAAAGTGGACACACGAGATCTTAGAATGTAACCGATGCTTGGCTACAGCTCAGTGCGTATACATTGTAAGTGCAGTACGCACTATCGTTGTTAGCATACTGTTGCTTATCTGACATTGTTGGCGATCCAACCGTAGTGATGCACCCAACATGCGGATGACTTGATTATGTACTCAACAAAATTGAAATATTGACAATGGTTTAATTGAATCTCACATTTCAAGGATTTTATGTATACACATAAAAATAATTTTTTAGTATTTTGTTGCCATACAGCTTAATATGCGGAAGTGGATTATGATAGCACAGTATTTGTGGGAGATGCAAGACGTCTCGTGACTACCAAATACAAATATTTTTAAAGATTTTTTCGATCACATGGAAGCACAAACAAGTTAGTTTACTGTTTGACGACGTTAAGTGACGGAATTTAAACGTCGTGTATGAAAGATGATATTATCCATTAATAACTGTCTTGTTCTAGTTACTTATTTGTCATTTGAAGATGTGATAAATTTTTAAACCTTTTAATGGGAGACCCTTTATTAATGTGCGTGTTTGGAGTTCAGTGTCATTTTCCACGCCTTTTCACGTGTGTGATGGCGGCCAGGTTAATGGATGAAGGACAGCGGGTTTTTGAGATTTACTCAATTATTTAACATATTTCCTGACTTTATGAAGCCGAGAAAAGCGATTTTCGGATGTGATGTGATTTTGTGCACTCATTACCCGACTGTTTCGTCTGACATAGGAAGAAATACTGTTGCTTTCAGAGTCACGCTACATTTTCATACAATACAAGCGATCTATAAGGATCATTGCATGAAATTACACTGACGCCTCGGGTTAGATAATAAAGATGCCAAGTTATATTTTTGTTTTCAAACAAATTTCATTCAGATAAACAGTTTACATTAATAACGCGGGAATCACACTTTATTATGTCCCATTATCTGGCAACTTGAATTTGATACGACGTTTCCATTAAACATAATTAAACTAGCGGGTTTATTGATGAGCAATATTCTGTATTATATTACGCTAATGACATTTTTCTGTTCGATCCGTTGAAGCGTGCTGCTTTTCTTTCGTCAAACAGCATAGTCATCTGTCTTGTTGTTATTGCGTTATAAGTCTACTTTTTTATGGTTTCATATTTATGAATACCCCCCATGTAGTTTATCCATAGAGAGGTTTTAGTGCGACAACTTCTTTGTGGTCGTGTCTAGGAATCCTGCCGATAAAGCTTTTACTGTACCTCCTGTGAGGCGAACCGAATAATCTGATCTCCAGGGATCCAAGTAAACTTGGCTTTTTTGCATGCGTTTGTTGTATTGTCTCCCAAAGGTTCTGAGTGCTAGGAAAACAAAAGCCAGGTTACTCTTTCCCATCCTTTTACATTTACCGTTAACCAAATCCTCGCTTTGTTTTGGGGGGAAACAATGACGGACAAAAATCGCTCAGTTGTAATACACGATGTTCTCCCGTTACTCTTAACCATTGGTGTTTGTCTGTAAATTGCTACCCTGATTAACGTATAGTCCTTGCCACATGTATCTGCTGTCCACTTATCTACTCTCTTTGTCCATACCGACAATTATTCATTACGGGCGGAGCATTGAAGCCGAATGCGCGCTGCCGGGTAGATTTGCTTGTCAGGTGATTGGCGTGGACAATCGCCTAGACAAGCAATGTCACGAATCTGATCCGGCTGACTTTTGTTTGACGCCACAGAAGATTATAGACTTTGTCCATGGATGGGCTTCAATACAACGGGATCCCAAGGAAACGTCGCTGTAAAGTCCACTGCAACACGTCATCTCTCAGTTGTCTGCATAATTGTTATACCTGTCTGCTTTGTTGAATTTTCTGTCAGAGTTGGCATGGTGCTGGGAGAATCTACGTGGTTGCTTTACTGCAATTATTTTTTTTTAAAAAATGAGCAACTTCAAGTAGTGCAAACTAAGCGTGTAGCACCACAGCAAAACTTACTCCATTGATTTTCCTGACTGAATTTGTCTGGTGCTAAAAGAGCACAAGCAGCTGTGTTACGTCTTTGATTAGGAAGATTTTGAACACTTTATTACGCATTACACCAAACTTTATCGCGCTAACTTCCCTGATTAAATTGGCTTGGTGCTAGAATGTTATACAAAGTTGTGTTACTTAGCTGATTCTGTACGTTTTGAGCACCCACATGGAGCACAAATCAGACTGGTAGCAGTGGTAACTAATTTCTTTGGATGAACCTGTGTTTATATTTGACGTAATAAACACTTTATAACAATGCATGCCAATCGCATTCTAGTAACCAAAGACAATTTCCTGGCTATGGAACTAAGCTATGTTAGTGACATCATACATACCCGAGGAAATAGTTCAGAAGATTCGTGTTTTACAAAGACAGACATATCTTTATTTCCAAAAATATTAAGCGTAAAATTTTCCTGAAACATAAGTACTGCAGGACACAATGCAGAACATTTGAATGTTTAGGCTATTTTGATAGTTTGAGGAAAATCTCAGAGTTGACATGGCCCATTTACATATAAATAATAATGTAGCCTGCTTGTGTGGGGTTATGGTGAGCCTAAAACATTTGCGTTGCAAATAACAAAATTATCCTGGAAACATGGAAGAGAAGATATATTTTTCAGTCAGTGTATATTAACTTAGTAGGCGTTTATAGCCTTCCTGAAATTTGTTTAATTTATCTGACCAGTCAGGTTTATAGGGTGGAGTATCCGGGATGTTAAGAATAAAGAAGCTGCAATTTGCCTGGCAAACATTCCGACTTAAAGCAACAAGCAAAGGAATGAGAATTAGATGAAAACACTCAGCCTAGTTCTTGACAAGGACTAGGCAGTTGCAGCGAGCGAAAGAGTTGATCGTCTGTATGAGGGTTAACGTGATATATTTCTTTATGAGAAAAGTATAAGCCATATGTAAGCGAACGTCGATGTCCAACGATGTTTACATTGTCAACAAGTAAATAAATCAAAATGAACTTTGGACACAAGACATTCAGGCATAATTTCGTCGACCAAGTTACCAAGCAATAATAGCAGATGCGATGGCAGTGGTCAGTTTTATCTGTGGAGATTTAATTCCTATTGAAAACCACCAACTTTACGAAACTTACTGACGCATTGGTGAAAGATAAGTTACCTGTACGGAAGATTAGCCTCCGCGGTCAAGAAGGCCCAGTGAGACTGTGGACTTCCAAGAATGCCCAATCCAAGACGACCCTCGTTACAATGTAAACGGAAAATCTCTAAGCGGTGTAAAACATTAACTTTATAAATGAAACAAAAACCAAAAAATGTCCTTCTAAAAAGCAGTCCGACCGAAACAATTTGACCGCACTGTATTTTGTTACTCTGCGCAGTACACACGCTTTAAACCGCTCTATTGCTGAAGATTCATTTGTCCAGTTATTGCAAAATATGCGATTAATTCTCCTCCTGGGCCGAGACGTGAATATCTAACGCGCCTTTTAGCAGATACAGATGTTTACCACTGCGATATAATCCGCATCAGTTCATGAATACTGATGTAGTTTGGTCCATAAAATGCGCAGACTGGGCCACTGAACCGTGAGTTATCTCCCCTCCCCTAGGAGTCATCAATCCAGTGCTCGGAAAATAGGACTATTTTCTCGTTATGAATTACTTATCGCTCCCTGGAGGCGGCAATTTTAACATTTATTCAAAGCTTTGTAGCAGTGGACATCATCAAAGTGTTCCTCAGGGTTATTTCTGAACGACAAGGAGCACTGGGTGGAACTTTACGTTCTACACCTTCGAACTTCCATAATTTATTTCTAAGTACACTAGCAGAACATGCTAAAATTCCCCAAACAAGCCTTCCGCACTCTTCTTCCATTTTCATACACTTAAGACTAACCTGTTTTGCCAGTGAGCAAAAAAATGAGAACATGGCATCACGTCACTTTTAGTACATAGGGTTTGATGTTTAAAATAAATTTTAATATCTTTATTCGTTATTCATTTACATATTTCATTGGAGATTAACGCTGTGATCAAGAATATTTCGCTTATTCCTCTGCTTTTGGTTTTATTGATGAAGTAATCCCAGAATCCAGGGGGAATTTCCCAATGTCAGGCGCCTGTGTTATCCAGTCGACTGCAGTAACTGTGATTTCTGACCAGTCTCCTGAAGACTAAGCTTTAATAACGGTTGCACGTTATGAGTTGACCGCTTTATACTATCGCTAATAGAGCGAGGGCAGTGTGATAATTGACACATGATCACACGTAACCGATGAACTCTGCCCTTTGTCTAAATTTACTTTACTTAGAGTTTTATTACCTTACCCAGCTCTTCAGGTAAACTGTTAAATAGTGGCAACATACAGAGCACCACAGCTCATTCAGAATTAGTTGTAAAAAAAAAAGTGAAGTGATTTAAATCCCAATTTATGAGACCTCAATGAAAGAACGCTTGGTTTGTGCGAAATTTGAGTGCATGGATTCCCAGTGTATCCTTGATCTTTATTTGTTCCCAATTTAGCCTATGTAGCAACTTTCATGTAACCAATTTTACAAGTATAGATAAATCCTCTTAGTGCGTTTGAGCACAATTCGGCATTGCGTCCATGATACAGCCGTATTGTTTAGATTTTGCCGTCAGTGTTCGCTCCAATGTTACCACGCTACCCGAGTGCCGTTCGCGATATGCATGTGGACCTATGGCCATCATTAGTTGCCTAAACATGGTCAAGGCACCAACGATTTATTCACAACAAGTGACATTCTCTCTAATCTCTAGGGCCATTCTGATGGCTCGTGAAAGATATAAAATTCGTCCTTTCGATTCCAGAGGGACACCTCGAGACAGTTCTAATTGCCTTTGATCGTGAAGGTCGTGTGAATTAGGTCAATCAAAGAGAAGCATCGCTGCATCAAAATTATCTATGGGATCGTGGACTCGGTGGTTTATCTTGCACTTGTGGTTACAGTGTCCAAATGAAATGACAGCAGCTACCCACACATTCAGACGACTTTTTGCAGCCAAACTGGAGGTCGTATGTTACCACGTGGGTCAGCGACAGGTTTTGCTTCGCTTGTGCTGTTTTGACGGTGGTTAGAACTTCCAATCCTCAAACTCATACATGTAGAAGTCTTTTATTTGTTGGCCACACGTTAGTAACATCTCTGTCACTCCATGTTACATGAAGGCAGAAATTGATGGAACATACACTTTCATTGGATGAATTGTCTCAGCTCTCGAATCCGAGAAATGAAACACATGGTCGGGCGATCCAAATTTGAAAATAGTGAGAACAGGGCGTGATTTTTCACTTGAACTCGTTATGTGAGGAAACGAGATCGCTGCAAAATTTGTAAGGGTCACAGTCTAAACGAAAGTGACATGGTCAAATGTACTGTAAACCGACATTATCGTCGTAATCCCATGTATCTTGCTGGCCTTGCAAGGTTGTTCACGGGGAGCTGGCTGGGCTCTAGGTTAATTCTTAGATCTTTGATGAATGTGGATACAGTTCATGCAGACAAGGGACAGCTGGTGGACATATGAGAACACATTTTTCTCACGTTTTGCCATTTATCTTCTTCTCACTGCGTAAAAGCTGAGTTTCCAAAAGTGTCTAGAAAAATATCACCATTGCGTAGGAAATTGTACACAAACCTTCAATAGTTATGAAACCCAGAGAAGTACTCTACTTTGAAGTGGTGAGTTTCAACATTACAAACAAACTGATTTCGCATATGGCAATACTTATGTCAAAATTATCCCAAAGCGCATTATATTTCAGTTCGTTCACCTTGCTATTTCATTTCCGTCTATTAAAATAACATACACTGCATGGCAGCCTTACAAGGGCCGTTTGCGTTTGCGTGTAATATGCTACTTGAACCCGCTTCCCTGTCATCTGGTAATAAAGGGGTTTATTGTTACTAACCGTTGCTCCAATTAAAGGATATCCTTTCCCAACGCTGGCTGTTTATAACTGAAGGTTCAAATTCCAAAGGACGAAGCTAATTAATCCCCTGTTTCCTCTACAGTGAGGCTATCGGATCGAGTTCCCGTATTACTGTAGTTAGATTTGGTTTTATTAGGCTCAATACCGCGACAAGGCCTGCGATAAGCTAATCAACGAAATACACTCCGCAGTTTCATATTCGGACGACGTATACACTTGATTAATGAGATTAATATTTTTAAACAGGAATTAGCAAAAATGTCCAGCGCTTCCCATTGTGCACCGACCACTCCGCAGCTTGGTGCAAGCCTGGTTACAGCGTCAATAGGAAACCATTCACTGCCTACGTGTAGTCTGATCAAAAACAACCTGTATTTCTAAATACCCTGGTTGAAATTGCGTTCGGCCGTTGCCTCCTTTCACATTGTCATTTACAAGACAGAAGCAGATGTCACTCAGAGGGTCATTGTGAATGGGGAATGACACCCCTTGCCATTTGGGCAGAAACTTAGAATAGGAATTATTTAACAAAGCGTCCGTACTTTTCCGTTTTCCAAGATTTATATATATAAGAATCATTACGTTCAACGGGTTTCTCGTCGAGTTTCCCCTAGATGTATACAGAGGTGTGATGTTGAATAACCTATAACAAAATGTTAAATTAAGACTGTTTTCGGCAGAATACAGACTTTTAAATTAAGTATTAAATCAGTGACACCGAAACTCTAGGTGACAAACATGCTTTCTAAAATGTACTACCGATATGTCGCGTCATTTTAGGACACTGCTTTCCGTCCATAAACTTTAGTGGAAAAGCGGCATATTTTTTAATCTCGTTAGGTGGCGTAGGACACTGAACCATTGTTATGTCAAACACTGATTGTAGCACGGCATCTACAATGTTACAATTTATCGGTTTCTATTGTAACGTCTTTAATATGAAGTCATTATGATGGGCCAAGAAAGGAACATTTGCCTTGAAGAAATTCACGTCAAAGGCCTGCTGCCGAGCATTTGACAGATCCCCTTTAGATTAACGATATACATTTAGGGAACTTTACTTGTTTCTGCCGTGATAAAAGGGGAAAATGATATCTGCCGAATCGTTTTGGTTTAACACGATATCCAAATTGTCCTAATTTAGACATCTATCTATGTATGCTTCGGTTTTACGTCTTACTCATTTTTTTCAGTCATATGACGACGAGCAGTCTTTAGAATGTAGATATGTTGTGCCTCCTTGTGGCAGGGCGAGTCCATGCCGCTGAAGTGCTGGAAGCTGTCTCTTAAATGGATCGCAACGTCACGCTGGTCTAATCACCATGACAACCCATGCTGACGGCATGGCTTCGTATTTGCAACCGGCCTAACATTACGACAGCTTTGAAAAACAGCCTCCTGCCGCCACTGGAGCATCATGCTGAAAACACCAGACATTACACCTCACCCAGTCACATTATATTGAAACCAGGCCGACCGGTTTCAGTGATAATGTTTGCTCTAACCTCTCACTGCCAAGCACCAATCAAGGTAGCATCCGGCACTAATTTTTGATCTTTGGTACAACCTGATCCAGAATTGATCCCTGATCCCCCGACGCTCAAACCACCAGAGCACCGAGGCGGTCCCATAATTCAAGTTAAAGCTGTGTAGTCTGTTATCATTTAAAGGCAAGCTGCTTACGGAATCCTCATATTTCATTTCATTGCTCGGGAAGACATGCCCCATACAAGATTCTTACATGGCTAAGCACAACTCTGCTGGGCAACTGTCCATGTATGCGCCATCCGAAATTTTTGTGACATCAAGTAAGCCTGTGTTGCGCGACGTTTTTCATGTTTTTCTGGGAAACGTACTGCTGAATAAATCAACACCTTCTTAAAGTAAGAAAAACAACACACTTAACGCCCAAACCGGCAAACGTTCGGACCTGTGGAAACAAAGAAAATCAGTCAGAAATTTAAGAAATTTGGTTGCGAGCAGGGCGATGTCTATTCAGGCAATGCTATTTATGCCAATAGAGCGGGGTAAATTGGAATACTATACGGCCTTCTAAACACATCGGGGTTAAAACTGGGAAGTCACAAACAGCTTTAAAAGTTGGTTTCTCTCGGAGACGTTAACAATGAAAGGCTGATCACCTTGTCGCAAGGGGGCGATCAAAGGCGAACCCCGTAAAATCGCCAAATTACTTGAAGTAACAGAATTCGCCGCTGAGCGCATTGACCGTGTGGCCACCTCCTGGTCTCCAGGGTGTGATTGTTGTGTGAATGATTGATGCTCCTAGAGGGAACTGGCCGCCGGGTCGATCTTAAAGTGGTTACGTCGGCCAAAACATGACTTCTGTAATAATGACCTCTCGTTAGGGCACCGTTACAAACCGGTCCTACAAAAGCTGACGGGAAAAACAACGGAGCAATGAGCTGCTTACCACGCCATCAACGACGATTTACTGGCATCCATGCTTGAGTGAAACGCAAAGTAACACTGGCAACATGATCACCTCTTAACGAAAAATCTGCTGGAGTATCGAACCGGCCATGTAGAATTTGCCTCAGTCACAACCTGACTAAATGGTACAGCACCGATGTCTCGGTCAGAATTACATTTCAGAAGTTGTCTAGACAAATTGCCCATAGGAAGACCTGCATGGGGTCTGTTCATGAAATATAAGCCATAATCCACATCACAAAACTTTGTATTACAATCAGATTCGTAAATGATGTAGCCTCTGTCTGTTGGACATAGCCCCGGAATGTGATGTTATAGAAAGTTACAAAATATGATTTACAAAGTTATGGAAAGTGGCCGCGGGCCAAGTTTATAGTCCATATCACAAGGGACCTTTTCTGTGACCTTTTAAAAAGGGCTGAGTTTTTCTATACAACCTCAGCAAAGCAACGCTGCTGACGGAAATAGTCTCCGAGGAGTGAAAGTGTTCCGCACTGAGTCTTAGATTGACCACCCTTTGGCTGAGCACACATACGTGTACTCACACTCAGCGTCTGGGATTTAAGTTCTCGGGCAAATACATGGAAGATGCCAAAATATTGTTTCTATGGTAATCGCTAGGGTGTGTATTTCGAGGAGTGGTTACTTACCTAAAATGCAAGTATTGTCAGTCTGACAATGTATTTGCTGATGAAGCCTGGAAACCAAGAGGGAACCTATCCCGAGGAATCGGAGGTAATGCGATGCGTTCATGGCATTTGGGTGCTCTCACATTCGCCATGTTGTTAACAACGGATGATGTTTCCTGTCCTACCAAATAGCTCTAGCGGGTCAGGCTCAATGGGAAAACAAACAATTGTCCCAAGCACAATAGTTCGCATAATGGTTCTGACATTGATGTCCGGCACACCTCACTGTCAGTGAATAGAGAACCCCTTAGTGGTTACTCCCTCTGTATCTATGACATTTGGAAACATCATCAAGGAGAACAGACTAGAATGTATTGGTATTAACCGATGATCAAACGAGTTGTAACGAGTAGGACTGATGTGGTAAACTTTAGTAACAATAGAGAGACGGTTTACAGTTGCAGCGTATGAAATAAAGATGCGATAAAAATTCATATTACACCCTTTTTTCAGGTAGCTGTGATCACGGCGGATGGAAGCTTCCAGAAAATCTTTGTCAACAAACGTGGGTTTTCTGTTGCTCTCGGTATTCTCATCTTTTGGCTCATGAAAATAATAGTCATTATCTCAAATAATAGCAACGGAAAGTTGCTGTATGATGATTTTGGTAGTCATAACAGTATAGGGATCATGTGGCTGTCATGTGCCCTTTTAGATAAAAATCTTGTAATCCGGCCATGCTTCTCATATAAAGCAATAAACCGAATGGTCCTGCATATGGCTTATACATATCTCGCCTTGTAGCATTTGTTAGATCCTGTGTTGTTTGATGATTTCAATCGACGTAATTTATTTTGTTATTAGTGGAAAAACTAGTAGGCCAAATATACCTCATCAAACGCCTTCACTCTCATTTCTCTCGTTTCTCAAATTTTACAATGAGAATACCTATCATGCTGGTAAATACCGATGGAGTGTCCAGAATCTCGGGGTGTTTATCTCTGGCCCGGTTTTTATCAAGTTGAATGTAAAGGACACTTTGGATACACGAATAGTTGCAATCACAGCACAACTGAGGTATATATTTGATTATCGACCACATATGTACTGGAATGGTACACGATTTGGACACTGATTTTAGTCATCTGCCTAGAACATTCGTTGTGTCTTTTCGTCATCACTCAAAAATGTTTTTCTTTGCAAAAAATCCCTCCTATTTGTTTTATTTTTTATACTTTCTGAATTTTTTGGTGGTTTCTCTTATATGTCGGTTTGGAAAATAGTCTTGCGATTATTGAAGTAGAACGACCATTTCAGTTGACGGTTGGCATACGAATGTCGGTTTTGACGCCTAGGTTCAAAGTCACAGTATATATTCAAATAATACAAACCACCTATACAGACCATTGCCTGAAATTACATGGGCGCCACCGGTTAGACAGTAAACATGCAAGGTCATGTTTTTGATTTCAACGCCTGGGTTCGACATCTGTGTTTTACAAATTGGGTTTTTTGTTGATGAGAGTACAGTATCATGTCGACGGTGTGGGTATTTATTATTAGTATAGTTCGTCTTCTCCTCTATATTAATATATCAGGAGCACACACTGGGCATGTATCTGTATGTTTCAGAAATGTTGAATATTCATGGGGTCGGGTGGGGTCTAGCTCTCAGGGTGCGTCTGTTTGTGTTCAGTATCATTGTGTGCAGGCCTCATGATCTAATGCGCTAACCAGACCTGTTTATCTATTGTAGATAACCTGACGCCGATGTGCCTATCCGAGTTGCCATGGAGACTTTGACTGTGCCTCGTCTTCTGCCGTTACCCTTATTGTTATGGCTGGTCGAGTATGTCCTCTCCAACTGTCAGTATCCGGGGTTTGTCCAAAATCGGGGTCGCAACGACCACTGGGTGGGCATGTATTCGTATAGCGAGCACCTCACCACGAAGTTCACTGGAGGGGATATGAAAGCTTCTCATTGTCGGAAGCTCAGCGTCTGCGATGTCTTCGAACGGGTATGCCTTGAGAATTATGGGAACAATGTGTTTCTTGTGACGCACCGCGAGACTCATCCAGACACTTTCATGTGCATGCAGTTCCTGAAGCGGAGTTCTGGCGTTGTCCAGCTGAAAACGTCGCGGCAGAGTAACAGGCCGAGCAGACATCTCTGTCAGGACATGAAACTCGACTCCATCCCGCTGATCTCAAGCAAAGATTATTATGATACTGCCATTCCGTGTCCCCTGAAAGGGGGTTTCGATGTGAACATTTACGATTCGGACATGTCTCAGCTTTGCCCTGACAGCGTGATTCCCATACGCTTGGAGAGCGAATGCGAGAGAAACGAAGGGATGTTACTCAAGTTCAGGAAAACAGCGTGCATTCACCAGCATTTAGCGATGAAACCGGAACAGAAATTGTTCTGCATCGCCGCGTGGACGGACGGTCGGTACAAGTTCGTGGTTCTCCGTGATGATTCGTCATTCCGAACTTGGTGCCTTCGGTACTCCGTGGCCGAAAGCGATAGGGACCGTATCTCTGCCTACTTGTTCATGGATTTCGTCTGTGATCCGACAGATCGGATCACGGAGAGTACAAAGTACCTGAGACTGGAGATGACACGACGAGGACTGGTCTCGCTATGTATGGATGAGTTTCATCACTGCTACGAGGACAAGATGTATCTGTGTCACTCCGACATGAAACCTCACTGCCCCTTGTCCTGCGGCATGTGTGACCCGCACGGGAAACTCCATAACTGCCAATTCGACAAGACCTACCACGGCAAATGGATGCAGAGTACGAGACATGGCAACCGGAAAATTTCCGTCTCCGCTAATGAACTACACATTGAAGGAGAAGGCCGGTACACCTGTGTGCGCTTTGACAACTCTACCACGGACACGGCTCTCAGTTTGCTGAGAATTTTTGAGAACGGTTGTTATCCGCGCTTTGTGTGCGCTCAGTTCGATCGCCCTGCCCCGTCCGTGCTTCACTACCGCCTTGGCAACAGCATAGTTTGGCCAATATTCCGCCAGAAAAACCCCTACCAGTTGATCTGCTCGGAGAAAAGTTTCCGCTCAGCCTTGACGCGACATCCCGGCAGCGTGCCTAACCTTCAGTATGAGATCCCGCAAAAGTCTCAGACCAGCGTCGTCAGCTTGAACGACGAGCAGGCCGTCTTCTGTAATTTGTCTGTGGAATTCGCCGCAAAAATCGCCTTCGTAGATCAGTTTAACTGTTCGGGTTGCCTCAGTCAGGAGAGCGCCGGACCTTCGGACCGCCTCGCTGTACACTATACCAATTGCTCACACAAACCGGGCTACTTGGAGTACTTGTGTTTCGCTTCTTTTAAAGCCATTGGCACTTACGATAGAGTTTTAACCCGAATTGTAGGAACTAAAGAGCGCTATTTCTGCTGGGTATTTGTGTCCACGGAAAAAGTTTTAATCCTTCCTGGGTCTGAGTGTAGCCCATTTGATGCAGAATTGGCCTTGAGTGGTGTCCTTCCTCCGAAGGATGTCTTAACACTTTATAGTTCAACAAATGGCACGCTGTGCGACGCCATTCAATCGGACCAAGATCCTTACGTCAGAGTCCCTCCCAACATGCAACAGACTTCCTCTTCTAACTCTAGCCAGACATTACCCCTAAATTATGTCAAAATATTTATTCTGGTTTTCTGCGTTGTAATTCATCCGCCTTTCTTCTTGTGATCGTCACAGTCGGAAAAAACACATAGATTCAAATTATTTTAAGTCACTTTTGAAAAGTGTTAACATTTTTACTCTTGGAAATCCCGAAAATTCTCTACGATATATTAAAACAAATTGATGCTGACTTGAGTCTTGAAAGCCTGAGTGTTAAACATCAGCCGTCGCCAACTTTGTATCAATTTCATTATGTATAAAGGTGGCGTATAAAAGCTTTGTCTGTGAAAATAAATGTTGACTTTTTCAGATTTTCCAGAATACTGCTTAGAGTCGTTTTGTCCACACACTATTTAGTAAATATTTGCGGATTGTAAGATACTATTGTTTGCACAGAAAGAGTATGCGAAAATTACAATGAAATTAAGCACGACCTTAAAGAAGTTAACTTTTGTTGTTTAGCCTTCTTTGTTTCTTTGATGTTCGGCGTCATATTCAACATAATTTCAGTCATATCGTTCCGATGTCGCCGGGCTGGTGGGAGGTCCCCGCGTAGACACTTTTATGCATCACGTTCTCACAATCCGATTTTCACACGGACATGTCGATTTGACGAAAATTTAAACGTACAGACTGTCATTATAGAATTTTGTCGAAAGATTCAAATTTCTATGTGAATAGGAGTTTATTTATTTATTTCATTGATGTTTTACGCCGTACTTAAGAATATTTCACTTAAACAGCGACGGCCAGCATTGCGGTGGGAGGACACTTGGCAGAGGAAGCCAGCATGAGCTGGACTTGAACTCAGAGCGACTGCTTTGGTGAGACACACATGGGTGCAGATGACACCGCGCTGATATTTTACAGCCCTGAGTGGTTTATTTACTTCCTTGGTTTTGTGCATGCTGCAGCTGTCGGGCCTGTGGGTATGTGACACATGTATGTGATAGGGGAACTATCAGACATAGCAATAGGGACGGAGCAAATAAATGAATGAATGATCATGGCTTAATGCCACGTCGGCAGTATCTCACCCATATCGTGTCAAGGACATGTTGAAACCAGGAATCCGTGATTGGTTTTATTTAAAAAAAACTCTATGTGAGGTAAAAGTTGAAAAACACATTTTTTAATATAATGAAATGAACTGTGTATAATATTCAAAACTATATCCTGTGGTAGAGGGCAATGGCGTTCAAAAGTTAATGGCAAGATCGCCAGCGACGCTGTCAAATAATTCAAATATAGAGTTGATTGTGAAGAATCGTTCCCGGACATGGGCAAAGTCTATACAGTCAACCAGGGTATGTTTCATGCCGTACTGGGGCATCACATCCCAAACACTCAGGAGCACTGCTGCCATCCAGAATAAAATTATGTGTTAAAACGATCTGGTATCTACGACACATACCTCAAGTATAAGAAATATAACCAATGACAGGGTGAATAGCATGGGGTTTATTGTGGACTTGCAGATCCCATGGACGGAAGGGTGTACATATATAAGTGGACACAATTCTTGAGTATCGCAGTAAACAAGCCAAATAAAATAAATAAATATGAGGCATAAGGAATACTTATCAAAATCATATGAACTTTTCTTTGTATGCTGTAATCAAATTTCTATTTTCTTTTTGTCCGCGCCCAAAGAAGCTGTTTACTGGAATCCACTTCTGGCTACTCTCTGTGAGGACGCTGGTCAGGTATTGGGGAAAAATTATGTAATTTCCCCAATGTAAACTAAGAGGCAAATCTACTTCTATGTCGAGACTGTGACCTCTTATGTATTGTGTCGTCATTTTATTAGAAATTTAGACTTTATCACGCTTTTCCCGTATCCTGTTTGCAGAACATTCATCGTGTCCGACCTTGATAGCATTGAATGATGTTTCGACCTGCTTTTCTAAGGTATCTATGTTTGTCACTCTTCTAGAACGTTTGGCGTTTAACAAGACATCTTCGAACGAAGACACTGTAGAGGCAGCCATCTTGAATACTAATGACCTCAGAAATTATTTGCCACATTCAGTAAGTTCAAAATCAATAGTACGTGTATGATTTGGTCATTTTTCCCCATTTGCTATGAAAATATTTTACCTAGATTTGAAAATAAGACCGAGCTCACTTTTGGGTAGAAGATGGCCACTCAATACACACGAGTCTAGATTCGGCCATTCTCGACGGAAACGCGAAGATAGGCGAAGTGGATCACGGTTGGAAATTCCCCGTGCTCTGCCTGCTTTCCTCCACCAGTTAACCTGTCCACAAACAGGTAATTTATTATGGAGCCCAGGGTTAAATCGTAATTAAACTAATAATGAAGAAAGCATGTAAAATAAAGTAAGAGCATATTGTCTAGTTCACTTGATCATACATCAAATGAACTTAAAGAAAACTGAATTGGCTGGTAAAATACCTCATTCGACTGCATATGTCACTGGTTCTGTGTCATAATCGTAAGGTCTGCACTAAAAGGGCTACAGGACATAAAGTCTGGAATGCATGGTTCTGTAACATTATTCATGCCTGCATGAGGATGGGTTATACCCTCTTACCACAGCACAACATATTACAAATACAAGGGAGATAATTATGCAGACAGTATGCACTGTATCTGCTTATGGTGCCGAAGATTTTCATGCATGTTGCACTTAAATAACAAATACAAGCTATCCCGTATAACAGTATCCCAACACGATATCTTTTCTGACCCTCCAATGTAATTTCTTCTTCCATGCAGTTAATACAGGTCTTAAAAGGTTTGAAAGGAATATACACTTATAGGGAGCTACTGTCGACTTGGAACGCCGAATTCAACAATATTTCACCTATATGCGGTCACCATTACGGCGGAAGGAAAACCGGGCAGAGGCCGGAGGAAACCCACTGCCATTCGCATGCTGCTGGCAGACCTGCCCATGTATACCTGAAGAGAAAGTCACAATGAGCTGGATTCACAGCGGCCACATTGGTGAGAGGTTCCTGGGTGAGTTGTAAACCCAGCACCTCTCGGTCAGTATATACATTGTCTTTACTGGATAACACTTTTTGCTGTGAAACACTTGGATTTTGATGTCGCCTCTTTATTTCCTTTCTGAATACAACTACATGTAGCAAGATCGAATAATTATAGGACTGTATTACACCACCGGAGAGAATGGGTCAGGGATGTAAGTCAGTGATTGATTTGTGTTTTAACGCCAGTTCATCGGGAAGTGACGACGGTCAGGTTTCTCATTGGATGAAACAGAAGTGCCCGATGTGAACCAGAGACCATTGTCTGGCGCCTGACATACTTAATGACCAAGCTGCGGCCGATATAGCCATAGCTGGGATCGAACATGTGACCACATTGGTGAAGCGCCTGCTGGTCGCAGGAAGCTGCATGGATCCATCGGTAGCCCAATAGGTGACATGCCAATTTAAATACATTAGGCCCCCACGAGTGAATCGAGTGAAAACTCCCAAATAATATTAATTCTAAAAAAATCGGATTTTCTACAAGGATTTCTTCGATCGTTTTCCTAATTTCTTATATTTTTCGACTTAGGAGTCTGTAAACACGACGGAGGGACGAGCACCGCCATTTTTCAGCTGATAAGCATAAAAAAGATTTAGGTACTCAGATTATTAACTCTTCAGTGCCTGGAGGTAATATTGTATAGCTGTCAGTAGACTTCTTATCTTTGTGTCTGTTGGCGCATGTTAGCGAGTAGAGGGCGCTCTGTAACGTTGGCCAAGAAACAAACTAGTAACGTAATTTAAGAATTGGTAGAATTTGCCTTCGGATTAGCAAAGACACCACAGGTCTGATTATAGATTTAAATATGTTTTTCCCCTAGAGATTTATTTATACAATTGTTGTTGAACGCCACACGCACACCACAATGGAAGTGTAGTTTTTTCTTGTGTTTCCATCTTTTTGAGTCTTGTGGACCCTTTACAAATCATGGTAAGAAGTTAAATCATGATTCTATAAGACATGTAGCGGGTAATGGACTTCACAAAACCGATCTGAAAGTTTCCTCTTCCCTTTTGGAATGTTGGCGTCGAAACAGACATTGATATAGCAGTCGTCAATCATACTGAACGTTCCAGGTCAAATAGTCAGCAGGCCAATTTCCAAAAAAAAAACCACAAAAAAAAAACACAGCACAAATCACCAAAGAAATCATCAGTAATCAGTATTTAATTATTTTGTTATCTGAATGTTGCGTAATGCCGGGCTGAAGAATTTTTCACTCACACGATGGCGATGGCGATGGGGTTTTATGGGTGGAGGAAACCGGAGAGCCCGGCGTAAATCACAGAGGTTTGACAAGTTCACGAATTCTGCGATATGTGACATATCAATATGGGCATGATATTCGTAGACAACCAGTTGTGTTCAACCCAAGTAGCCACACGATTGTCGTCGAACATTTATGGTTACCTATACACGACACACACACACACAAACCTACAATTTCCCTGTCCATGCTCGGCTCAGCACATCGGGCATCCATTTCGAAAATAGAACCCATCGCATTTCCTTCGTCAGGCCTACGTCGACATATCAGCTCTAATCTAATCATTTATAATCATGTAACGATTGGATATGTTGCCCCTGTCAATCTTCAGGTCACCGCCATACTGGGACTCCTTCGTTTAGGTCTCATTCGTTTTCCTTACCCGATATACCTTCCACTATTGTTCCAAGGACAATTCGAAGGATGTAGAAGCAAGGATTCTGATTTTTTTTACTGGCAGCTTTAAAAAATGTTGCCCCATTTTTTTTCGCGAATAACAATGCACCAATGGCTCGTAGTTATGTGCGAGAGATATTTTAGTGTCGTATATTTGTGTTCTCGCGAGAATATTATCGGGCCGCGTACCTTAGAAATTGGAAAGCAAGTTCCTCTAAACCACAGCGTGTAGGGTATGTGAGTGTAAAGTTTTACGATTTCACCAAGCACAGCATAGACACGAACGCAACCTGAAACGTAAACAAAGAAATACCGGTACTCGGATTCTAAACTCTTCTGTGCCTAGAGGTAATATTGTATATCTATCAGCAGATTTCTATGTTCACTTCAATCTTTGACTACATGTCAAGTAACAGAAGACACCGTGTATGAATTGTTGAAGATCTAGTAGGCATGTTGTGTCCTAGAGAAATGTAAACCCCATCTAGTTTGAAACTATGGGGGGGGGGATAAACATTTTGACAACAACTTGCAGGGAGTTTGTGTGTTTGTTAGCTGGCGAATATGCGGACAAAATGACACTCACCTGAAGATTCCCGGTACATTATTGTGTCCATAAAGTCTAGCACAAACCATTAATCACAGTAATACAGTTACAAGTTATAAAGACAGAAGTCGAAAATTGTATTCCTCTGATGTCCTTTATAACCACCCACCAGGAACAGAGTCGTTAATGCTGTCAATAAAACGGGGCTCCAGTGAGAAATTAGGCACAGGCCTTCTCACGAACTCAGTCCACTCTTGTCTGGTGATAAAGACGGAAGTATTACTCGTTAACTTCTGTCCATGACAGTCTGGTAGAGATACGTTTACATGCATTATTAATGTTTACGTTCACTTGTGTAATATGGTAATGGATGTAGCCCTTTTAGAATAATCGTCACAAGGCTGAGGACCAAAGTCAATCCTCCGTGTCTTCTAAGTGCTATTTACATTTATTTACTTACCCTTTTTTAGTTATATTTTTAGAGTTTATCACCTTGCCGTGGCTAAGGTTCTTGCCTTTAAACAGCTTGATCACATGAGTTATACACTGCCCTGTTTTCTGTATTCCCTGGGCCTTTGAAATTGGGCAGAGGCCAGAGGAAACCCACGGGCTCTGGCCGATCTACCGACTTACGACCGGAGACGAAACCAGTGGGACTGAACTTGAACTCATGGCGATCGCATTGGTGGCAGCTGTTTTTGGTACAAGCACTGGCGCTTAAAAGTTTCACAAAAAGGTATTTACAGTACAAGGACAAAATTAAGGAGTTTAACGTTGTGAACTTACGATGTTCCTGATGCAATTCGGTGTCATTTACACCTCCAGAACCCTGTGAGACAAGTAATCGGTAAACTTATACCAATAAACGTTCCCGAACATTTTTGGCTGGTCACATGACACAGTGGTACTTTATATACCTTTGGCGACAAAAGAGTTCGAACTCGAAACTCTCCTAATTCGCAAATAAACCAGAAATGGTAGTATGATAATAGTTGATGTTCGAAGTCCAAGCATATGCAACAACTATAAAATGAAGTTACAGAAGCAAAAACCGGGAAACACTCATTGGTTTTTATGGTACTGAGGTTGGATTGACAACGCCTACACAAACCTGAGATAAAAATGTTTCCTGTTGACTATCTTCAATTTCAGTGGATTTGCTTTACCTGGAAAACAGGACGAAGGGAACGTTTTTTATTTTTACATTCCCATATCCTGTATTTTTCTAAATGTGCTTATCCGATTTTCTAAATAAAATATCATGACCCAGTGGAAAATCCGTAGAGTTAGAACACTTTTCTCAAGCCAAATCATTTCACTATGACATTCATAACAAACAGAACACTCGAAAAATCTTTAATGAATTAATTTGTATATTCAGCAAAACTCATTTCCCATATGGCTGTGTTGCCAATGAACGGCTAACTCAAGAATTTTTCTTTTTTACATTGGTGTTCAGTTTTTGGGGTAGAGAGACATGGGGTGCCACGGTTAACACACTCGTCTTTTGCTAGTTACCAGCGAACAGAGCACAGTCTTTCAGGCTACACTGTGTGGGACAAGTTGACTTGAAGACTGCACAAGTGGTCCCACGATAGTGATTGACCGCTTTTTGCCAACAAGACCCCACGAACAGTGGGAGCTGGGAAGTCGGCAATTTCCATGTTAACAGGCTTGAACCCGCATCATCCTTATCATAGCGATTGAGAAGCAAGCGTCCCTCGGCGACGGTACAGCGATACAGTAAGTTCTCATTTGATTTAAAGGCAACTTTTTAACCATCTCAAATAAACGAAGAAATAGAAGGTTTCCTTCGTCCGTGGGAATTGTTCTGTGCTTATTACTAAAATAGTACAGTGCATCACTCACTATCTAAATTAGCCCATGGTTTCGAAGGATGTGAACGGCTTTAAGGAGGAGGGGGGACAACTCTTGCGGACATCTCGCTTCATTTTCTTGCCACTGGATTACACCCCAACCTTCCACGCACTGGATCTTTATTGCATAAGTCTGAACGAGTTTGTCTTCATTGCTCCCTGGGGACTTCAACCAACGTCCGTTTGATCTCTGGTTATAAAAATAATAACAAATAAAAAGTAATTGAATAGACAGTTCAGGTTTCAGTGCTGTGCGTTTTTTTTTTTTAAATTCTTTTGTCTTTTCAAATGGTATCTAATTGAGGAAGACTGTGTCATAATAGCAGATCTGTTGTCGTCGGAATCTTTAATATGATTTTTGGGTTTCTCTTCTATTGCCAACTAGGGGATTAGAAAATTTCATTACGTTTATTGGAACTCTGTCTCGAGATCAATACGGTGATAGATAACGGCTCATTTCAGGTCCCCTTGGGGAAGCTTGCTCTGTACAAACTTGATCAAACCTATCTCTCTATCACACTCTCGAGGAAATGTCGGTAAAGCCGCATTTTATAACTTGTCGAATTATGCTACAAGGTTCTGATAATTAAATAACCCGCGATTCCTGTTACACGTTATCACCCTCGTGAGATTAGGGACCGCTTTGAACTACGCAGCAAACGTCCCAAGGCCATGGCTTAGCTGACATTGGTGGCCCACATACAAGGAATACTTTTATATTGTGATTTTTGAATAGCGTATACAATTCGTCGTTCTATTGAAATATCCGTCAACTATAGAATTTGCCCTCCTACAAATTATCTGTAAAGCAAGGTATGAAAGGAGCGATTTCTCTGATTTTAGCCAAATCTTTTCGGGGACAAAAACACCTTCTGACCATAAACCCAAGGCTGTCTGTTGCGACGCATTCTAACAATAAACCCTGTGAGTGGACAAATAAGCTTAAAACTTCTTTTTGCATATGCTTTAAGCTGCTAGCTTCACGTTGACTAGTCCTTTCCTGGAAAACAAAATGATATAAATGACCCTACATCCACAGATTTAAGTATTTGAAGGTACCCAGCACCACAATGTTTGGAACGTGCCGTACAGAAGGCCGCCAAAAATTGTAGCAGCCTAACCATACCCCGATCTGACCTGAAGCTGAAAATCCGTCGGAATACTTAGCCTTGGTAAGTAGAGCTGTTTTTCTTCCATCCTGCTTACGGCCTGAAGTCATGTTAGGTTTATATCTACGTGTTGCATTCTCCACAAAGCGCGTCTTTGCGTATTCAAATTTTCCATTGCTCGTCATCGGCCAGATGAGCATTCCCACCCTGGTTAAAAGTGCTGGCGAAAACTAACAGATACGATTATGAAGCCTGGTATATTTATTTATTTCATTGGTGTTTTACGCCGTACTCAAGAATATTCCATTGATACATCGGCGGCCACCATTATGGTGGGAGAAAACCGGGCATGGCCTGGGGAAAATCCACAACAATCCGCAGTTTGCTGCTAGGCTGAAGCCCAGTGTAACCAGGGTGATCCATTGTTTCGTGTGCATACTCCTCCTTATGGATGTCCCCCAGCTGTACGTGATTGTGCGCAGAGCAGCATACCGAATGTGGACAAAATACAAATATTTTGTATAATAATAATATACCTAAAAACGAATCGATGCCATTCTATTGCACGCAGTACAAGGTGACAGCAGATGGTAAACTCGGGTGCTTTTAATTTAACTTTCAGCCAAACAATTGTGGTGTTTCAAGTATTTTGTCCCCCGACGACATTCGTGGCGGAAGGCACTTGAATCATGTGCTAAAATCGAAATGGCCGGTTTTGGAGCTGTGAAGCTAGGCTGTGGCGCGGTAAGCTTTACAGCTACGGAATACCCATCCACTCACCATATCCTTATCTGTGCATCAACACCTCAATCGATCAGTCAATCAGTCAATCAGTCTTTAGGTCAGTGTACCAGCTTAGCCTGAAACCAATCATTATGAAACAAGGACAAACCCTTGGCATCTCACACTGTGCGACTAGTTATGGTAAAAATGGAAAGAAATGTGAGAATTTCCAGTCGAAAAGTAAATCATCAAAATTTCTCTTCACAGTTTCAAACCTACACCCAAACTCTGCTATATAAACAGGTGCTGGTAACCCTTGTTTTGTTTATTGATTTCCTTACAAATTGTGGTAATTTTGTTTGTCAAAACGTGTTCCTCTTTGGCTCACATCCAAATCTGTCATAGCCTGAGTTACGCGATACGACCTCGTCCGTGCCTATGCCGTCCCTTGCCGGCACCTGATCGAGCTTTGCATTTCGCAAACCGACACTTCGGAAATGGAAAACAGAGCTGGCCACAGGGAGATGTGACTCCACTAATGACGTTATTAAATTAATTCCCAGCATTTATTCAGGTTGTTTTATATAAGACCTGACACTCTGAGTGCCTTCCACACCTCCACGACAGGAGCCAAGATCTCGCGGGATTTCACTCCGCTAGAATTCCATCCTCAGCAATTCTGCCGCACGATCGCTAAAGGATTGAGCGAAACTTTCTCGGGTGACGAGCTGGGCGTGAAATAATATCCTTCGAGATTTACGCCAGAGCACGAGACGTGGCTCTGCCTTGGCTCGCGGAGGGAATAAAGTGAAGGAGTGATGAAGACAGGACGTGCTCTATCACCGCCCAGGGATCCAGTCGTCAAAAGCATGAGACATCACTGCGCCGCTTTCAGACGCCCGACGCTAAAGCCAAGCCAACTTCGCACCAGTCATAAACCGAGTGTCTACTATAGTGTGTCACTGATAAAAGGTACACCAAGGAAAACAACTGAGGCAAACGGAAAAGTAGTACAATGCTGGACAAACTCGCGCTGTGAAGTTTACAGCGATTAATGCTGACAGGGATATTGGGGCTGAGGTTTAGTTGATAGCAACAGTTGCAAAGCGAAAACATATACGAATTTATTTCCTCTATTTTAATGCCCCAGCGCTTTAGTAATCATGTAAGGGGAGTACATTGCATAGACGCTGAATCAGGTGGCATTCCCGCATCTCTAGCCAATTTGGATCATTTATTTTAAATAATTAATGATTTTTAGTGAAGTTATATGAAAACACTCAGATTTTACAAGTGAAAAAACATACAGAGCCTCCGGGATCTGTTAATGATTTGTGCGTGTTTATGTGTTTGGGTCTGTGCGTTTCTGCGAGTGATGTGCGTGCGGATGTGTGTAAGGGTGTGTACATGTACTTAGTGCATTAAAACTGGAACAAGCTCCATTCATAAGCGTGTTTATCCCGGAGTCTGTCCGGTTTCCTCTCATCATAATGCTGGCCGCCGCCGTGAAACATTCTTGAGGAATTAATAGTAAAATATCAATCAAATAAGTAAATATTTTCATAACTCTAATTATACTACGCGATTTGTCAAGTTTCTACAAGTCTTGTATAATCCTTTTTCAGACAGTGAAACCCCTGAGTGCTTTGTTTAAACAAACTACATATAGTCAATCTCATCGTACATGTACATCAGTACATCCCTATAGGCCGTTTTAATAGAGTATGTGCAATATGTTGGGACACGCGGATACTTATAGGCCCAGAACGTCTTTCTCAAATTCCGTTGACTCTTCTCTCTCAGAAGATCACAAGTCCGTGCGTTTGCTGGAGATTAGAATGCGAATCAGGCTCTCCAAAGGCCATCTGTAAGTACTATCTGTCTGAGTTCCATACGGAAATGGTGCAACATACCTTCGCCCGCCAAGTTCGTCACCTAATTCGATTTTCTCCGAGTCGAGAACATCGTCGTCATCACTGTGACAAAGAGATCTGGCCTGTTCAATAATCTATCCATTCGGATGACTATACCGTTACTGACAGTGCTATATCCCGTTTCGTGTTTTTTGTTGGATACGGTTGAATCTATGATGTAATATTTTTATAGATTTATCCTGTTCAGAAAGCAGATTTGTCATGCACAGTGCTTAATAGATAGCTGTTCTTTTCTTGGACAAATAGTGTAACTTTGAATAGATTCCCCGTAGGACAGAATGAAAACTCAATCATAATGAACTCAGCCAAACCGTTATTTAATATCATTTATTTATCATTATCGAAACTGCACATGAACAACTATCCAATATGAAAAAACATTATACACCATTCATACCATGAACAAGAATTCACTATGGGATTATTAGCTACTCCTTAATGTATACCGATTCACAATTTGGAGATAAATTAATTTATGTTATAACCAGTGAACGTTTATTTATTTATTCTATGTTCTGGTCATATAAAATTAGTCTGAATAGATGACGTGATGAAGAGTATCACCAGTTAGGCTTACAAATTATTATCTGTCTAGTAAATGATCCAACGGTAAGTAATGGGGTATTCTATAGGCTTGTCACTGCAAACTGCAGGTGATTGCACCACTCAGAATAAATGAACGAATGTTAAGGATTAACACCATCTAGGTTGGCAGTATAGCAGTTGAGCTGTGTGAACCTTTATTGTCAGTGAACTCCTTGTATACGTTAATACTATATTTAATACAAACTAAACATTTCGACTAGGCTATATTTAAGATACTTGTGCCTGTAATCTATCTTCAGTTGTGAAACCTTGTTTCAGCACAGCATGGCGACGACTTAAACTTGAGATCAACACGACTGTAGCCAATGTGATACTTTTAAAATTCCATCGGTTGCTTACAGATATTTACAGCAATATCCTCACCGGTTTTAAGATTACGTTCGAAGGAATCAGCACTCAAAGGCCTTAAGTGTTTACAGCCAATAAGGTGGGTTCTACTCTCTGTTGTTTGGCGGGCGAATCTAGCGCTATCAACCTTACACAGCTAAGACAGTCCTCTGTTATGTTTGAAACTAAATCAGATTCTTGCTACGACTGACCAACTGTCAACTGACCCACTGTCGTTAATGCTCTGATTTTACTCTCTCTCCTGTAGTATTTATTTATTTGGTTGGTGTTTTACGCTGCTCTCAAGAAAATTTCACTTATGCGATGGCGGCCGGCATTATGGTGAGAGGAAACCGGGCAGAGCCCAGGGGATACCCACGACCATCCGCAGGTTACTGCCGGACCTTCCCATTGATGGCTGGAGAGGAAGCAAGCATGAGCTGGTCTTGAATTCACACAGACCGCATTGTTGAGAGGCCCACGGGCCATTGCGTAGCACTGGCGCTCAAATCACCTCGGCCAGGGAGGCCTCCAAGTTGTAATATGATCCTTTACTAATCTGAGAATCCTATGTTTGTGTCTGTTTGATCCGAAACAGTTAGGTAAGCGGCGAGAAAGGATATATTGCACAAATTAGAGATGGAGTCGGGGGAATTTTTACGTGAATAAAACGTGTCCGTCTACATTATTCAGATTTGCCCAAACAGCAATAGATGTGATAAAAATTTCGTGCCAAATTTTGAATCCTCAGTACTACAACGAGAAAACTGTTATAAAAAGGCGGGGTAAATCCTTTGTGGTGAGAATCCATCAGAGACAGATTGTTAAGTTTTGCGGCAAAAAAAAAAAACAGATTTCGGTGGCATAAACAGCTTCTCCAGCCCGGGTATAAAGCAGCATTATGCGGTTCCCTCAGGCCGGGATATGTGCGTGTGCACTTTGTATTTTAATTAGTTTTTCGTGTATGATAAAGCCTTCAAACAGATTAGATTCTTGCCTCAAATTTTGTTACTGAAATCGATGAAATGCAAAACAACGGCTGGACGGATCTGGGTCATTGCTGATGAGGGAACATACATCACGCATACATCAGTCCCAACTGCTCTGTGTGCCTTGCGTAGCTGCGGTAACTAATTACATTGTCCTGAATCATGTGGCTTTTACTATTGAGTTGTCATTCAGCTGCTTAGTGTCTTTAACTAAATATGTAGATGTTTCGCTCCACAGCTGTATGAGAGTTAAAATAGTTGAAACAAAAAATGATATCACTATCATGTACTTGTGTTTATTTATAACACATCAGTCTTCATGAATTAACTAAATGAAACATTTGGGTAACAAATTATGTTCCGTACATCTCCATTGAATACTTTGAATGTTTTGGCAGATTCCCAGAAAGACATATCCAAAACACTATCATAACTAATTCACATCGCGGCGAAACAGTTATGTGATTTGTTTATCATCATCAAAGCCGTGGGGAAAGAGATGTCCCATGAGAGGAAACGTTACACACCCTCTACATCGCCAACAGAAATTCTTCGATGAACTATTGGCCGTTGTTTAATGCATACCGATTTACAATTCGGAAATTAAAGAATTGCGGTATTATCAGCTGACGTTTATCCATTTCTTCTGTGCTTAATCATTTAAATTTTTCGTAATTAAGCAAAATAATAATGATGATGGCCAATTCAGCTTGCAGATTATTAACCATGGAATGGATAGATCCCGTGAAAAGGTGGTTATTGGTCGTCAAAATGGGATAACCCCGCTGATATTCTACCCTTGTGACTAACGGCTGCGTGTACACGCACAACTCTGAATGCGATTCAGACTGTGTAGCCTGTTACTACATTCCACCATTTCCATGCGTTAGACTACATCTTCCTATCATAATTCACCTGTTAGATGAAATCTTGGGCGTGACAGGATAACCAATAGGTTAAATGTGGATGAAAGCGTTTTTGACATTGCATTTTGAATGACAGATATATTATTATTATGTACTACAGCAACAACAAGGTTGGGTACCTTTAACAAGAACTACCAGTGCAAGTTACTGCTTCTTTTTGTATGAATCCTTCCTACATTTTGTTTATTTTTGTAAAACTTCTTAGTTCTTGTGTTAGAGTTTGTGTTATTTCTCCTTTTTGGAAACTGGTCTTGCGACTTGAAGCACCCTACATTTAAGTTAACGGTTGTGATACGAATGTCGGGTTCGACGCCTACACTTAAAACTGCCCCAACGGACAGGTGGAGTTAGAGTTGGGTTCAGACTCAACTGTTTCGACTGTTTCCCCCAAGTCTGCTGCCTGCTGTCGTCGCAATTTTGTATTTATCGTCGTTTACTATGGGCACTTCATTCGAAAAAGTGGTGTGCCTGTCTGTGGACAAGGGTGTCTGACCGGACACAGCAACATTTCACCCTTGGGAGCAGGCATGCAGGAGGGAAGGGCTTAGAGCCCCATGGTCATTTAATACGCGATGTGCACAACTGCAAGGTTGTAGTATGATAAATCCGTATCGCCTAGACACATCTGTTCTATTCAGTGACGATTTATAGAGACACCAGTACAAGACTTCGAAACAGGTGTCAGCTTTTGTGTGAGGGCTAACGTGGAGTGGGGCGACCTGCAATATATGGCAAAGGAAAGTCGTACGCCTTGACTCAAGGGAAACCGAGTGGGAAATCAAACACTGAGGCACATTCTATTTTAAATTATTAATTAAATTAATTTAAATTTTTTCTTCTTCTTATATCTACATCTTAGTGAAATTTGATGCTAATTTTAGATTTGTGGGCCGTGGTATCGCTTTTTAGCTTTTTCTTGTACGTGTCCGGGCATATCTCTGTAGGTCTTTTTCCCGTTTCTAGGTACAATTGATAATGATATCACTCAAGGCCTTGTGAATGGTTGAATTGATTTTTTTAAAGAATTTCTAACCTAAGATGAAACTTTTCTGGAAGGAGGAAATCAGAGAGCCGTGAATACATCAAGTGTGAAAGTTCTACTAACGCACTATCCCATATGCTTCCCCTGTGCTGTGGGCGCAAAGGCAGCGGTCTCCGGAATGCTTTCTGCACTGTCCACGATTTATTGCCATCAGCCTGCCGGTTACAGTGAAAACAATGGAAGCTAGAAAATCCCCTGCCTCATAATGTCTCGTGCTACCTAGCTATTGAACGGCAAGCAGCCCATTAGCTGTTCCCTAGTGAACGTTGTAATGATCCCAACTAGACATATCGTGGTCAATCCCGTGCATGTGATTCTCCAAGGGTATTTAACCTCAGTGTGGCTGGATGCGATGGCTATTAAGGCTGAAAATAACTTTTACAATGGTGTTATATCTGGACACATAACTCTGTTTAAATAAAGGCTACATTTACGATGCTCGCGCATGTAATGTAATATCAGTGAAAGACGGCTGACGTCGACTTAAACTTGAGATCAAGACGGCTGTAGGCCTATGTGATTGTTTCAAAGTTCCATCGATTGCGTACATAGTTTTACAGCAATATACTCCCCAATTTGAAGATTACATTCGAAGAAAGCTGTACTCGATGCCTTCAGTGTTTACAGCCATTAATGTGTTCTCTATTCTCTTTTTGTTTAGCAGGCAAATCTAGCGCTATCACAGAGTATAGACATGCCGCTGTGATACTTGTAGCTGACTTAGGAATTTTGCTACCGGTGACCATCTTGCTACGGTGATCATCTGTCAACTGTCACACTGTCGTCACTGCCATGGCTTTGTTCTCTATGCTGCAGTGTTGTGTATTACATATGGAGATGAGACAATTCTTTGTGTTTTTGAAAACCGACATAACAGAAAATCCATCAATTAACTGAGCATCTGCCCGCTTGGCGATCCATGTTTGGTGCTGTCATTCACAAAGCCAGCCCTTGAAGACTACGTCTTGTCTGATCGATTGTAATGACAGTCGCTAAAAAGGCTCGGTGATTTTCCTCCTTTGGTAAGTGAATTAAAACGTGTCCCTTTATAGTCTTCAGATTTGCCCAAACAGCAACTGATATGACGAAAAGCCCGTGCTAAATTTTAAACTCACCAGGATGAAAATGAGAAAACTGTTATAACAGGCAGGGGAAATCCTTTGTGGTAAAAATCCATTAGGGACGGATTGTAGAGTTTTACGGCAAAAGAAAACAGATTCCAGTGGCATAAATACTTTTAATGAGTTGTGTGTCAAATACCGACCTTCGGACATGACAGCCAGGCAGGAAAACAGGATTATTCGGTTCCCTAAAGCCTGTATATCAAGAGAAAACACGTGTGGACTTTGTATTTTAATTAGTTTTCCGTGTATGATAAAGCCTTCTAACAGATTAGATTCTTGCCTCAAATTTTTTTGTTTGTTTTGGAAATCGATGAAATACCAAACAACGGCTGGCTCTATCTGGGTGATCACTGATGACGGGACGGACTCCAGGCCCCGCTTGTCCCCACTGCTGTGTGTGCCTCATGTTGTTCCTTCGGAAGCTGAGTCGACACACAATACCGTCCTGAATCAAGGACAAAAAAGACGAGTGACGTTTGCAATTGAGCTGTCATTCAGCTGCTTCGTGTCTATAACTATATATGCAGACGTTTTTCACCACAGCTGTTTGAGACTTTAATAAAGTAGTTGAAGCCAAAACTGATATCAGATATACATAAAAGAAAACTTGGGGTGACAATTTATGTCCGTGAAAAGTAAATGCACATCCAGGTCCAACTGGCTTGAACCCGGCATCGCTGTCACTGACAGCTATATTTTAACTTATCATTGTTCTAGCTCTTGCTCTCAAGCAACCTGCGGATAGTCGTGGCTATCTTCCGGGCTTTGCCAGATTCCCTCGCACCATAATGCTGGTCGCCATCGTATACGTGAAATATCCTTGAGTACGGCGTAAAACACCAATCAAATAAATAAATAAATAACTCAGGGCAGCAAATTTACAGGGATCCTGATGTAGCCCCAATGAAAGAAAAATAAAAAAAATTCGTACCTGCAACTCTTTTGGTTTACTTTATCTAATTAGAATTTTACGCCCTACTCAGTAATTTGCAAAGATATGAAGGCGGTAAAGTAGATAAAGAAGACGAAAAACAAGCAGTTGCCTGGGGTATCGTTCACACCTTATGCTACACATGAAGATCGGGGAAAATCGCTCTCATTCGATGGTACTCCTGAAGATCACGGTGGCATCGTCCACATCCTACGGTACACGTGAATATCCTGGGGGGAATCGTCCACACCTGGCCGTACACGTAACGATTCCGTGTTAATTGTCTACACGTGACGGTACACGTGAATATCCCGAGGGAATCGCCCACACCTGACGGTACACGTAAAGATTTTTCATTTCATAGAGGTGCGAGAGTTAAGTGGGTTATCATTGCTGACAGGGGCTAGACAAATGAAAATAGGACAAGTTCTGTAGGCCGTTTTGGTGTGTGCAATATTCCTGAATTGTCGTAAAGCGTCTTTCCCCAATCCCCAGTATCCTCTCTTTGAGATCACCACAAGCCCGGCAGGTTCACCCGGGGATTGGAAGGCGAACCAGGCTGACCTAGTTCATCTGTAGGTCCTGTCAGCTTGAGGTTCATAGGCAATTGGAACAATGTACCAACGCCATCTACATGCAAGCGTGTCACCTAAACCGATTTTCTGCGCGACAAATCCTAAAAGAGCTTCACAAGTATTGTGACAGGGAAACCTAGGAGATAAACTTACTGACTGTGTTGAATAAAGCGTCAGTTTATATTGGACACCGTTGAACTTACGGTTTATTATTAATAGATAGATGTACGGAAAGGGCAAATCACAAAACACATTGCCATGGACAGTTATCAGTGGTCAAGAATGTCTATGTCCATAAAATATAGACAGATATTCTATACTCTATATTCTATATAAAGTAAATTTAGACCGCCAACAGGAATTCTCTGATGAACTGTTGGCCGTTGTTTAATGCATACCGATTTACAACTGGAAAATTAGAGAATTCAGCGGACATTTATCCATTTCTCCTCTGACAAGTCACGTAAACTTGTCGTAATTATACAGCGTGATGGAAAGTATCGCCTGTCAAACCTGAGGATTATTGACCTGAGAGTAAACTGATCCCGTGGAACGGTGGTCACTGGTCGTCATAATGGAATGGCCCCAGCGGTGTTCTACCCTTGTCCCTTCACGTAAATGTTTAACTCTGAATGAGATTCATGTTATTACATTGTACCATTTCTATGCGTTGCATGCAGTACTATATTTAATACGCATTTCGAGTAGATTACGTGTCTCTATTATAATCCATCGGTTACATGAAGTTTGCTTGTCCATACTTCGACTTTAACGTTAACAATGTTTCGGTCAGGCTCCAATGTCTATATATTTTGCCTCACTGCATGGAACTCAAAGCGTCCCACCCTGTCAAGATATACTGCCCCCAGCCAGACAAATCAACTTGAAGTGAATTTTGATGTCTTGGGCGTGATCTGACAACCAATGGGTGAAATTTGGATGAAATCAACGTTTTTGGCATTGCACGTTGTACGACAGACATATTAGATGTAAACCAGCAATAACACAGACGTCATCTATACTTTCAATGAGAACTATCACTGCAGGTTGTTACATTCAGGTTGGGACAAACGAAAAGCCTAATGCGATGCTATTGTCGGTAGTTTGGGATAGATGGGCATCATTTTCCATCGCGGCTTAAAGAATGTCTTGGTTGGACGGTACCAATTTGACCCTTTTGACCTTAAGGGGGATGTGGAGAGGCTTGATATGTACATGTGGAACGTCTAGATCAAGTCACATCGTATTTTCCTCATCGTTGGAATATGTTGACCGCTTGTCCTTGCATGAATCCGTCATATTGATTTGTATTTTACTTTACTTTCTTAATTCTCTAGTGGTTTGTGTTATTTGTCGTTTTGGAAAACTGACCTTGCGACAAGGAACGCCTATTCTGGCTAACAGCTGGTGTTCCATGCCTACATTTAAAACTGCCCCCCACCCCCAACAGACAACTAGAGTTAGGGTTGTGTTCAGACTGAAACACGTTAGCAGTCAAAAATCGAATAGTTCCCCAAGGTCTACCCGTGGCCATAGTCGCAATTCTGTATTTATCGTCGTTGATCACGGCACGAGTGAGTGATGACTTATGTCTGTCTGTGGACACGGATGTCTGACCGGACCCAGAAACATTTCCCCCTGGAGACCAGGCATGTCGGAGGAAAAGGATTAGAGCCTCGCAATCATTTATTCCACTATCTGTACGTCTGTAAGGTATAGCACTATGATAAATCCGTAACATTTGGACACATCTGTTCTATTCAATGGCGATTTATAGAGCAGGATTAACTTGGCACCAGCGCTAGACTTCGAAACACGCCACAACTTCAGTAGGTCATTTCACTTAAAAGATGGAGGAAACTATTTGGCAAAGGAATTTTCTATATTTTTCCTGAAACGTAAAAACCGAAGACAGATTATAATTTAAATTATTCGTTTTATACTTGCATTTCTTTTTAGTCGATTCTAAATATGCTAGATATGCTAAATATAGCTTTAGGCGCGGTTGATTATACTATCATTCAAGGTCAAACCATTTATTTAAATATATTTGTTTAGTGCTATATTGTAGAAGTGTCCTTCCAGTCAGTTCGGAGAAAACCCGAGAAGCTGGAATACATCGAGCAAGGGGAACTTTCCTGGCGAGCTATCCCACATGTGGCAAATGCCATGTTGGTGCCAATTACAGATGTCTGCAGAAAGCTTTCTACGCCACCACTTTTTTTCCACCAGGGTAGAAAATGTAAAAAATTGCCTAGTGCAGAGGATCGCGTGCAGGCACACTGCAATGAATTAAGAGCCTTTCATGGAGATTGTCGCTGTGAGTTTGAATCCAGTTCATGGAAGCTTCCTCTCCATGAAAATATAATATATATATATAAATATGATAAATATATCACTTATTCGTCGGCGGTCATCATTCTGGTGGGAGAGCTAAGGGCATGATCCATGGCCATCCGCAGGGTGCAACCATCGACCAGAGAGGCAGGATGAAAATAACACAATTACTTTATCAACGATTAAACCGGACAATTATTTCTGCTGTAACGAATGCTTTCCTTGAAGGTACTACGCGTGGAAGTAGGTAAACATTAACCGCACAGCGTAGCGGTGAGGTAAACTGGAAAAACGACACCTAAGGCCTTGTCCTGGCAATTCGAACGGTTGAAAGCAGATTTCTTACGACAAAATCCGCTTCCGCTTGGAGGTTATCTGTGCACAAATCTGTCCTTGGCTCCTAAATATGTTTACATCGAGCAAATTGGGGGTGTTACTCTCTTCTCTCTAGTGGGCGAATCTAACGGTAACAGAACAGGACCAGAGTGCTGTTATTCTTGTGCCTAAGTTATAGCCCTTACATATTTGCCCAGTCCGTTTAGCGTTTTAACCAATTACCAGAGACATGGCGGGAAAGGCGGTATTATGTAGAGTAGGAAAGCTGTTCAAAAATATTGTTTGTTTTTTTTCATGAGGGTCCACATCCTGTTTGTTTGCGTCATACACAAAGCCAGATTCCTTACGACGGTGGCCTATCCGATCGATTGTAATGACCATCCATGAGAGGATCGGTAATTTGACTTTTTGGTTAAATGAATAAAAACGTATCAAATTTACTCCTACAACATTAGATACACAATTGTGAAGACCCATGCTAAATTTTGTGCACCAGCATTGGGACATAAGCTCCACACGTACTAACCACAGAATGAAAATGAGAAAGCTGTTATAAAAAGGCGTAAAAATTTCTTTATGGTAAGAATGCCATTAACGACGGTTTGCAGGGTATTGTCGCTGACATCAATAGCTTTAATGAGCTGTGTGTCAAATGTGGATATTCGTGCATGACAGCCTGGGTGGAAAGCAGGATTGTGCTGTTCTCTCGAGCAGGGATATCAAGAGAAAACACGTGTGGACCTTGTATTTTAATTAGTTTTCTGTGCATGATAAAGCTTTCAAACGGATGAGATTCTTGCTTCAAAATTGTTCTGAAAAGTCGATGAAATTCCGGCTGGCTGGAAGCTCGTCCCAGATGCTCTGTGTACCCCACGTGGTTCCTTCGGAAGCTGCGTCAACACACATTATGGTATTCTACTGAATCTAATAGAACAAGATAAATGGCGTTAACAATGGAATACAATTGTTGTATTTCTGCAACTGTATGCAACAGCTTCAAGGAAATTTCTGACGTTTTGGCATGCGTTTTGCACATGGCTTTCTAGGACTTACAAAAGCTGAAGGGAGAATTGATGTCAAAAATTTAAATGTATGTAAACTGTTGAATCTGAGTTATAAAAGAAGTCTTTATCACTTGTCCTCGAGGAATAAATTTGGGTCCGAAAAAAACACATATAAGGGTAACATTAAAGACTAACTTGAAATCGCTAATGCGAACACTAATTACCCCGGCGATATTTTTCCAAGTTTAGACATGAAATTAATACACAAATTATACAAATAGTCTAACCACAGTCTATCTTATCTTGAGATGTGAAACCAGAGGCTCTGATCCATGCACTGCGCGCTAATTCGGCTGCTGCTTTAAGACCACATGTTTGCTAGGTACCTGGGGAAGGGAGGTGGTAGATATAAATCTATAAACCTGGTCCCGTTCTGAGAAGGGAAAATTTCTTAATTAAGTACGGTATTAAACAGCAATAAAATATAATGGTTGATGTGACTCTCACAGTCCACACACATTGGGTGGTTTGGGTTTTGTTGTTACAACACCAAATATTTTCTTAGCTGAATGGCGGAAGGGATGTTGCACATTCTAAGTGTGAGAACGATGTGAAATTCTGGCTCATGTCTCACCCGATAATGGATTCGTTAAAAACTTGCACGAGGGATTTAAGTGTCGCATTTTGGGAGTTGATTTAGGGAAAGACAAATCAGGAATTAAACTTAATTCTGTGTACTGATGGCCTTTTGGCAATAAAACATGTCTGTTTGCAGCAAGAGACGAAGTTTTACTATATATATATATATATGTAATCTGTAGTTTCACAATCTTGGCGAATGGGCTTGTCTGGGATAAATGAGATTCAAGGCGCCTTTCATGAATGCACGTCCTATGTTTGGGAAATGAGTAGAAGGGAAAAAGAAAGAACAAATCAGTGTTTGGTGATTTGTTCTTTCTTTTTTGAAGTACCGGTAGCCCTTGCATTTTTAGCAAAGTACATAACTTTCGTAACATTATTGCTAATCAAGTCAGACATATCACTGTCATGACGTATTTCGCCAAAAGCTAGTCATAACTAGCTCTGCATTACTACGGCATATTTCTATAGGTCTGTCTAATTTCCTATACAGTCTTCATCAACAGATTGCTGGAGTCTCAGACATTACTAATGAGAAAGTCAAAGTAACTCAATAAACAACGAGACATCCCATGAATAGCAAGTGCCGTATACAGTGGAACTGAAGAAGGCTTTGTTGCCCGTCACCTTCACGTAGCGGTGATCTTATATCATATAACCTATATCATATATCATGTACATGTAGTGTCATCCAGGATCAGAGTACGCCCCCTAGCCCCAAGTCGTAAGCAAATAAAATTGAAGTGATACTCACAGTAGTTTAATTGACGCCTCTATAGCAGAGTTGGAGAAACTAAAGTTTTGATCTTATAAAGTTGACTAATGTCGATCTTAATATTGAAAAGTTTTTGTCTCAAGATAAAAGGCACTTTGAACAGACTGAAATGCTGCTTGACTTGTGCTGTCTTTTTCGCTTTTTGAAAGAGCGCTTTTATCCAAGAGCGTTTTTACACCTGAAGAGAAACAAGACATTTGCTCATCACAAGGTATTAGTTATCAGCTTCCCTTGTTAATGCCTCTTGTACAGCTTCCATTCGCAACAACATTACTCCACAGTTTTTTTAACTTTCCTTTCGCTCTGCTCACAACTTCTTTTCTCCTTGTTTACGAGCTCCACATTCCACAGATGTGGTCTCGGGATTTTCGTTTCATATGCGTTTTTCCTGGGCGATTTATTGTTTTAGGCTGTGGCGTTTTGTCGTTCTTGTTAACGTCATCAACTGTTCATTTTTAGGCTAGATTTCCTCGTGTTGGTCAGATATAATTGCTTGCAAAAGGACATCTGGATTCAAAATTTTCACCGCCCTACAAGCGGCATTGAAATAATTTTATATAATCTTACAAGTTCCACAGCAATATGTTTGGGATTGATTTCTCTTCTATCCCTCTCCACACATCAGTAAATTTAGCCAGCTGGTTTTTCTGAAAGAGACGAGTTCTGACAAATACAAGGATGACTACCACACTCCTGTAAGTTCCATGTGGCATTCATGTATCACCATAATCCTGTAAAACCACGGATCATTTTCAACACAATCATTAACAACATTCTCAATATGAAAACGTGATTTTAAAATGATATAAAAAGAAAACTACAGCTTAGATAGAAACAACAGAGCAACGACGACAATGTGGCAGTTGACAGACGGTTACACGTAAGTGTTGGTGAGTTCAAGACCAGCTCATACTGGCGTCGTCTCTGGCCGTACATGGAAAGGTTCGCCAGCAACCTACAAATGGTTGCGTGTTTCCCCCGGGGTCTGTCCGGATGCTTCCCACCAGTGAGCCTGGGCGCCGTTGTATAAGTGAAATATTCGAGTACGACGTAAAACACCAATCAAATAAATAAAGACAACGTAACGGGCGAAACACAACCTCTGCCAACCCACCCTACTCACGGTCCATTGTCTTGATATTACAATCTTACAAGTTCGAACTGGAAATTGCATTTTAAACTTCAATCCCAGAATCACTACTCATGCATTATTTATTTGCTGGTTCAGTGCTCAACGCCTTGATAAAATTTCACATGTAAGACTTTCGCCTGAGTGGAGGACACCCTACTATCGAAAGTAAAACATCAGCATTTGCCATTTACACATTCACACGTTCTGACTTATACACACACCCAGTACACACTTGAACTACATTCATCCGTGACTCACCGTTGCTCAATGGCTACATGAACGTCATTGTTGACTTTAAGACTGAAGTTCATGATTTGTATAGCACTTGTAGACCTTGACAGGGCGTTTGCAGTCGATAACCACAATATAAAAGACTAGAGCACAGAGAAGAAAACCAGAGCAGAGACCACCGAGCGATGGTTGGGAAATGGTCACATGTTATCGGTGAAATCTGGCCTCTTGTCATTTTACCTCATTCTAACTGATCTTGTAAATGCATAAATAGCAGCCATTTACACGCCCCATGGACCTTGCACCTGGAATTAAGTAGAAGAAAGCATCGATGTTAACTGCAACTTATTAGATACCATTGTTCTACAATTACTGGAAAAAGTCATCACATTTAACAAGTAATAACACGATGGCAATGCGAAATGACCAAGAGGGCCTTCGTGACCGAGGGGATTAGCGGGATGGAGCAGCGAGATGATACAGGTACACATCACAACCGCGATCTCCGTGAATTCCAGTCCAGCTGGCGTTGGCTTTCCCTCCGGTCCTACGTGGAAATGTCCGCCACCAACATGTTCATGCTCCTAGGATTCGCCCAGGCTTTGCCCTGTTTCCTCCCCCTATAATGCATCTAGCGGCTGTTTATACTCGAGTACGGTGTAAAATACCGATCAAATAGATAAATATAAGGGATCAAGCCTCCGGGATGCTGAATTGACCAGCAGAATCAACGTTTAACAAACAATAACATGAAAACAATGCAAAGTCACCAGGCTTTGTTCACCACCAGAATCAGAAACAAAACAAACAAGAGGAGCCGTGGGAAAGCTATAAGAATGACATATAAATGTAGGAGTTGTAAAATGTCTCATAACATTGGGCTTTACAGATTTGAATAACTACTTCAGTTACTGCTACATTTCATCAAAGTTACTTTTACCTGATGGCGCGTGCTATTTAGAGCCTTGCATGAAATCTTAGTGCTAGGAGATCATTGAAACTGTGGCCTTCTCATATCTGACGTATCACTAAACTGATGACGACATTTCATACCATCCGGAATTTTTCTATATATTTGACAATATGAAGATCTAAGATCTTAAAACGAGCATGGGGTTGCAATTCCCTTAATATATATATTAAAGGAATGGCAACCCCATGCTCGGTTTAAGATCTTAGATGTCGACCTTAATATATAACTGTTATATATATATATATATAACCAATACAGATTATGTACTGATTAAGGTCGCTGCATGTCAGATTTGTTTATCTGTACATGTAAGCCAGGTCATGCTGTGGACTGAACCCACCGTCTCTCCAGCAAACCGACCGTCACGACGCCGAATCTTGTCCATGTTGATGCTGTGCTCGAAACTATTCATGAACAATGGCTTCACCTGTGAAAAAACTCATATCTGTAAATGATATATTTGGCCTTAACAAGGACAAGAACCCTCCTTTGTCCCCTTTCAGGTCAATCCGTGTAAACGTCAGCATTCAGTCTGCTGAAAGATCACAAATGATGTTTTTCTAGGAAATACACTTACACATTTGCTTATTGTGTCTACCAACAACACGATGCATCGATGCTATTTGTGCTATGTTGAGCCCCAAGAGACTGTCTTAAAACAGAAAATTTGTCTCATTTTGGGACATTTCTTTTGCTTCATTAGTGAACAGGGCTGGGTGAAAATCATGCATGGTTTTAATGTACTTTAATGGCTTGATGATATCGGGGCCTACACACTGCACACTACACCCCAATGCAATGGCGACTCGGTCCCAGAGATGACTTGCCATTGCTCTGTTGCACTGCACGAGTAATACGTGATCAGCTGGCAAACAAAACGCCATGGTACAAATGCAGAAATCAACAATAGACTACACAGCTTTGATTCGAATTGCCTTTGGCGGGAAAGGTTTTCCCATAATTAATTCATGAGGAAATCTAGTTGTAAGTTACGATTATTCCTTTGTCGTATACAGTGAATTCCTTATGTAGTATTGCTTCGGCATCACATATTAAAACATATTGTGACAGTTACGCAATTTGTCATCTACCTCATCAGAAATGTTAAATATCACTTTTTATGGTGTTAAAGAGAGTATGGAATTGGTTGGTTAATTAACTGTTACAAAAATTTTGACGGTAATACGAATACTTCATCTCTCCAATGGACACTATTTGGTCACATCTTTTAACATGTACAAATACAAATCTTTCTGCTCATTTTAGTGCAGTTTTTAAGAGGATTGTTATCAAGACATACAGGAATCTATGAAAAAAATGTTCATATATAGGCCGAAGATTAATGGGCAAATAATCGCCTGACTAATATTCTCAGCTTATAAATTTGACTCAGTTGTCTTTAGGCAGACAGGGGATGCATTTTTTTTCTATTTTATTTTCTTCATGAAGTACAGTGAAATTATTCAACCGCGGTGTAAGAGACTTGAGGTTTTCTATGACGTTCGCGATACCGAGCTCAGCTATTAAAATGGTTTTAGAAGCAAGGTTGACCCATGGGGAAAAATTGGGAAGAGAGTCTCCAGTTCGTTTGTATGTATGCATGTTCGCGTTTTACGTCGCACTCAATATTGTTTCCCCTGTGCGACGAAGAGGAGTTCTTAGAATTGATTCATAGTGTGTCTACTGGAGGCAGAGTGAGTCCATGCTGCCACTGGAGCATAATGCCGAAGACACCAGACACACCCCACCCAGTCACATTTTAATGTCACTTGTCCAACCAGTCCTGTATCCTTGTCCTAGCCTCTCAGCGCTGAGGGCCTAGCGAAGCTGTAACAAGTGGCATTTTTTAAGTGGTTGGGATGACCCGAGCAAAGACTGATCCCGGATGTCCCAACCCTGAGGCAGACACTCAATTCCTGGTCCCATTAAAAGACAGTAAAACCAGAGCAGCGACGACAGTGTGATAGTTGGCAAATGGTGAAATACGGCATCTTTTCAGTTTACCTCAATAAGGGCTTTATTCTAACTGTTCATGTAAGTGTTTAAGAAGTAACAACTTATACGCTCCTATCAGCATGGCTTAAGCAGAAATGGGTAAAAATAAAAAAAAAGGTGTTAAATGCAATTTATTAGATGTCACTGGTCTAGAATTAATCAAACTGCGGTCTTGTGATCACATTTAACACTTGTGTACTTTATAACATAGAAACACTTCAAAGAGACCAGGCCTTGAAGATGCTCAGTCCACTAGCAGAATCCCGGTTTATGCAGGAAGTCTTATCTTATCTTATCTTATTAAATCTTAATTGTAAGTCCTAACTTCTACCACTCGGCACACAGTAAAGCATAGGTAACATTTTTAGTGAAACGCTTCGTGTGTTCTTAGACATAACTTAGGAGTTGAGTTACGACATATGATCTGTAGTGAAATGGGAACCAGAGCCTGAAAACCCTCAGACGAGCTGAATTGGGTTACTGGAAAAGCAGTACTGTACCAGCAGATTAGACGAAGAAAGAAATACAATATTTTACTGCCATACTATACCGGCATGTAGTAGATGTAGACCTCTGACGGTAGACACTATGAGTAAGCGTAACGTGTAAACGCTGCTCTTGATAAAGGTGATAACTAAAGCTGTGTGAACCTAGACATTGAAACATTCGTATACGAGCCGTCAACACAAATAGGCGTTCGGTGTCAATAATTGCAAAACGAGTTCCCAAAAACGACAAATAACACAATCGCGCAAAGAACTAAGAAAATATATAAAATATCAAAGTAAGGAAGGATTGGTAGAAAGAGAATCAGTCAAGAGTTTTCAATGATGACAGAAAGGCGCAATGCATGTTCTGGACAGATGAATGATGTCAGTATCCAAATCGTGTATCATTATGTTGTACATGGTGTCGATAATGCATTTCAGTTGTGCTTTTATTGCAACTGTTCATATACCCCATGATTATACGGGCCCTAGAAAACCATGTCTTACTAAACCTTTACACAGAGAGCATTATGTTGTTTTGAGATACTTTTAATACGTGACATTCACTGTAAACATTACGATAGGCTATCTTATCCTTTAAGCCCACTGTGTAAAGGACCACAGCATAGAGAGTAAAAGTAGAGCGGCAATAACAGTGTGATATATATAGTTGACAAATGGTCTTGATAAACTAGTTTGGGTTCTCAGCGGCTCGGTCTGGAGGTGCCCTGGATCGTGTGCTTACAGGATGCAATATTGAACTCTCCCGTATTATTGTGCGTGACTAGGCATGTTTTGGACGACCCTCCGAAAAAAAAAGCAACACCAATGGCCAGTATTTAACAGATATTCAACGTGCTAGAGGCGTACTGTGTACGGTAGCATACAAACATCTGGGCGAGGATTTACATTATTTTTTATCGTACCCATGACCTGACTTTTCTTTATGTAGGCTAACATTTCCGGTGAAATATCTGCTACCTGTTACATTTTATCTTCGATACTTGTATAGACTTCACGGATACATGTAGCATTTGCCAACCAACATTTGCGATGGATCCTGAATTTGAAGCAGAAGAGAGAAAGCAGCTCACTGACATCGCTGACGAGTGGGCACGTACTGAGGATGTCTCTACCCAGAACATCGTACTGCAAACCTTAACAGATTATACCAAGCATTTTTTCGGCCGTTTGAGTAAAACATCGGCTACGTCAATAGACAACAATGAGGTCAAGAGCACATCTGAATGTCAACGTTCGGGACCACATCGTTTTAATCCGAGCATACTTTTCAAACATGACGAGAATGAAAAAGTCGCACTCGGCAGCGAACAGATTGGCGGGTTGGAAAGCATAACGCGAATTGGGCATGACCGGATGGAATTAGAGAAGTTGATACAAGCTTTTGACCAGATCGTCGTGAGTTCAGGTAAGTGTTCTCTGAAGAGTTCACACAAGCCTAAAAGGAAAGGCTCCACACAAACGAAGTGTATGAAAATACCTTCACTGAGTTTTACAATGAATACAAATGTTGTGATGGTATGGTGAATTTTAAGGACCTTAGTAATAATGTGTGTCAACACTGACCGGACTTTTTCTCTGGCTTTTCCATGTGTGACCAGTCAGCATATTTCTAATCAGGTGAGGATTTAAACCAGCGATATCTGGATTTTGCGCCCACGGGTCTACCAACTACCTGAAGGAAAATTCCCACCAGTACAGGAATATATAGCGCTTGTATTTAACCCTCGGTTACACATACACAGTGTTACGGTATTTAAGACAATAACAGAAAACAGACCCACTGACTTCATATTACAATGTAAACAATGCTTTATATGCAACATGAGACGTACATCAGTAATCTGTTGAAGAGATAGTTCAACAAGAACAGCAACAAGAAAACGTAAACAAATATTTTACCGGTCTTTACACAAATTCACCTTTAAATCCAAAAGAAGCTACTCCTGGAAATCCAGCAAATAGTCCATGGAATTATCACAACACACAATTCACAAAAGTCACAAATTATTCCCATCAGGTATTACGTTAGATTAGCAAACAAGAACACAGTACATAGTTCAAATGAAATGGGATCAGTTAAGTGTTTGAATGACGTCACACCAGCAAAGCACAACTCTGAGTAAATCCAGGGACGGAGGTATAATCCACTTTGGAATGATCACAGTTCCCGCAAGAACCAACAAACAAACACCCGGTTCAGAGACATAGAGTAATCTTACTTGGTTGCAGAACGAATGTTCTTCACAAAACTGATACCTCAGCTCAAAGTCCATGACGATCTTGTTGGTCAGGCAAGATCAGCGTGTTAAATAAGTTATACAGTTAATACTGTGTAATAATAATCCGTACACCCACAAACGTAAGTAAAACCCTTGTAGAGAAACGGTGTCGGAGTTGCAGAAACAACTGGTATCACCAGCTTACATCATCAAAATAAAGCACTCCATAAGAGTGCGTGGAACACACGCCTAGCTCGTAGAGGATACATAAAAGAAAACCTCGTCTCTGAACTGAAAACACGGCCGACATAGGCTTCAGAAGGATTCAACTATTTCTAGGCACACCGCCTAATCAACGAATAAAAAGTTAGAGAATTAAACGAAGTGCATTCAATCAGGTAAGCGCTATATATATAGCCCCAGAGAAAGGTTGTTATGCATCGAGTCCGAAGAGTACGTGCATGGCAAACTGCTCGCTAACAGTAAATGAAAACGTCTAAAATAGACACACACAACAATAGCCACATATTGTAGGAGTATCGTTGACAAGAACTGCAATCAGAGCTGAATGTAAAGGTGTGCAAAGAGTGTTATGGCTTCTCTGTTGACACACATTATGAACATGTTCCATAAAACCAGCCATAAAATCGAAACATTTGATTGCATTTGATTTGGAGAACAAATTAAAAAATCAATGAAGGTACATCAAGATTCAGTTTTTGATGGACTTTTAACCCATCATAACTTCATTTCTGGGGGATCTCTCCCCTTAAGGGTTAAAGTTGAAATTACAACGTATATGTGTTTCCAGCCATGGAACTAACCCCTTAACAACTAGAAGTTCACAGGTAGATACTCCGATCTGTTTCTTTGGTGTTATGGTGCTAAAGATCTTTTACCTTTTATGTGTTACGTTTGCTTTGATTATGTGTGGTCACAGGCCTTCTTGGGTCGGGACCCATTCGAAATCGCCGAGCCTTTGAAAGCTTTCAAGAAAACATAGAAACACTGTAGTTGACATTTAAAACGCAGACACTAAGGTCTGAATGGCGCAATTTGTTAAGACAATCCTGGCAATAAATCTCATGTTTTTAGTACTCTCGAGACAGGTGGAACGTGAGCATATGAGCTTATTGTGACCAAGACCTCCAAAGCAGAGAGGTGGGGGGGGGGGGGATGGTCTACAAGATCCGATTTGAACCCGTGCCTCATCTGTCCTATCGACAGAGAGACAAGTACATAGGCCACTTCCCGCTCATCTGAATATACGTGAAGGAAAGTACCCGGGAAACTGACTTGTTAAACAGCTAAACCATTTTTAGCTGTATTCTAATCAGCGTGCTCATCGATATTGATACATGTACTTTTCAGATCCTCGTCGCCTTTTAGAGATAGATCCTGATTCTTTTCCCTTTCACATTGTCCAGTAAGCCAGCTTGCAAAGCAGTGTGGAAATTCTGAATACTTCTCTTGTACGTTGTAGGTGTGGATAGAAGTCATCCGACCTTTTTCGGCTTAATTCCAGGATCTGGGCATCTCCTGTATTCAGCTTCAGAGTATCTGGCAAGCATTACACATATCGTTCCGCAAAGCCGAAACTTGAATTCAGGTAAACGTTTTGTTGTTTTTTTTCATTGGAAAAAGATGACTATGTCTTCATCGTTTTGGTATTTTTCGCCCGGAATGCATTTCAGTATGTGCCTTAGCACAAGGAAAACTATTTGACATTTCCCAGAACTGCATAAGCATAACACAGATCAGTGACGTGAGGGTACGTTCCTTTACTTATAGCATACATCCGAAGAACATCTGTGACCTTGTTGTAGTGGAAAGCCTCATTACGGTAGTGGAAAGCCTCATTACGGTAGTGGAAAGCCTCATTACGGTAGTGGAAAGCCTCATTACAATCATCTTATTTATCCAGGGTCGATGATTGCTGTATGGTCAATTTGCAATTATTGATGGTGAACGCCGATTTTGGTTGAAGGTTGTCGTTTTGTCGCCTATGTTAATTAATGTCGTGGCATTTACCCTGTAGGTGCCTGTGATATGGAAGCGAGTGTACTGAGGTGGGTGAGTGACATCATCGGATACCCCGAGCAGGCCCGAGGAGTCACAGTCTCCGGGGCCTCAATGGGAGTTATAGTGGTTTTTTCCACAGCCCGCCATATCATGCTCACTAACAGCAGTCAGTTCAGCAGGTACCTGGTTACACTGTCAGAAAGAAACTAAAAACGTGCTTAACATTTGCTGACAAATGTTCAGTTTTCTTGCTTTTTTTTTTTGTTTTGTGTGAAATTTTACACATTACCTTAAAAGTAGTTAGGATTCTTTATTCCTTACGTAACAAAGAGTACTTTCCTTGCCCTAACGTCAAATGCACATTTAATAAAGTCGTACAGCGCCCTAATAGTTTCTACGGTGTAATTCACGGTACACTTATTCTGTAAGGCGTATTTGCAATGTGATTTGTTGTATCTGTGTCTCGCTGAGGCTGTATTTATCTCTGTATTTTTTTCGCGCCGGTTGCTACCAATCCAAAAACATTACAAACAGGTAATCAGCTTGAGTGCGAAACATGCAGCCACTCCCCAACGAAAAGGATCCAGTCATCGCTGTGAAAAATGTGCTCGGGTTTCCCGTGCGTCAGACATTCTCTACCTGTCAGCTCCTTCGCAACGACGCTTATACTAGGTATATGTAACGGTGATTCACTTTATACATGTACTGACGCCCCCCAGCTACAATTACAGCACCCAGCCCGTCAGCAACAACAGTGCACCTGCTGCCCGAATTCAAAGTTAGAATTAACACTCAAATAAACGCCTTTCGGTGTACAGCGCCCTGACGGGGATCATCGCATGGACGTTAACGAAATCCGTGCCGGAATGGTCTGATTCGACACGCCAGATATGGGCCCTCATACCACAGGCCGGCCTTTTCTAGGTTTCTACTTATGCGTTTTTACTTTGGTCTGTGCGCTCTTGAAAAATCACACAAAGAACACGCAATCTTGCTAACGTACACGCTCTAACCTCGTAGCCGGAGATCGTCACCTCACAACCACACAATCTTAATGCGATTCCAAAGCAACACCCCTTACTACTTTCTTATTCTTTACTAGATCAGTCGTGTATATGACAGACGATGCACATCCCTGCCATGCACGAGCTCTTCGCATCGTCGGGCTGACAGACGTTGTGCGGAGACGAGTGCCTACCCGGAAATACCGGATGGACGCCGGAAAACTTGAGGAGATGATAATAGAAGACCAACAGGTTGGCTGGACTATATTTTTTTAAAATTTACTATTAATGTATGCCACATGTATGTCAACATTTTAGATGTAATGTGTGTTAATTTGCGCAGCTCAGTATGCTGTACCATATGCGTCTGTTGTTCTTACAAAGACTGTGTTATCATTTAGAAGATTTTGGATAATGCGTAACAGTACAGTACCTAGACGTATACAACTTGTGTTATCAAAGAATGTGGTAATACGAATAATGTGAGAATAAGACTTTGGAACCGTGTGTCATTCACCAGAAGGTTGTAATACTAGTAATGTCTAATAATACCTAGATATATGCACTTAGCAGATAATCAGGAAAGTACTTCAGCAACTGACCTCAAAGATGTCTACATTTTACAATTAAACTAATGTTTAAACCAGCATGGACTGAGGCTCAAATGCCATGTATTCCAGACCGGACTACGTCCCTTTATGGTGGTGGGTACAGCTGGCACCATGAGCTTGGGAGCAGTAGATCCTTTGCCAGCAATCAGCCAGGTGGCCAAGAAGCACGGGCTGTGGTTCCACGTGGATGCTGCCGTTGGAGGATTTTTGATGTTAGACGATTCTGTAAAGAAGACCTGTGAAGGTGAGACTGCTGAGTTAATGTCAAGATGACAAGGTAATACTATTTGTATAGATGAAAACGCGGCGAACACCAAGTGGAAGCCGAGCTAATTGAGTACAAGAATAAACAGAAGATGGGAATGATCCGATGGTAAGAAGTCCGAGTATACATGACTTTGCGGAATTGTGCAAACGTTTGAGAATTCAAACAGATTTGAATGCGAAAATGGCGAGTAGATGTACAGATGAGTGGGTCAGGCCATGAGAACTGTGATTATGTGGAAACAGAATACTGTTGAGGACACATTCATAAACGTTTTTTTACTACGTATCTTTTGGCAGGCATTAAGCTTTTACCCCAAAAAGTTGAAAACTTGGAAAAGTGCAATAAACTTTAGGTCTAAAATGAATCTTTGCTGTCTTTTTCAGGGATACACATGGCCGACTCAGTTGCAATGGATTTCCACAAAGCCTTGTCAGCTCCATACGGAACTGCGACTGTGCTCTTACGGAACGGAAGTCACCTGAAGAGGACGATGGCAAGGGAAAGCTCCCCCTGCATTTCAGAATTAGCCCAAGACGAAGAGTATTCACCAGTAGATTTCACTTTTGAGTTTACCCGACCTTGCAGAGCAGTTCCAGTATGGTTTATGTTGAAGATTTTAGGACTAGACATGATTAAGACGGCGATAACAGAAAAAGTGCGGCTGACAAACTACGCATATAAGGCAATAAGCGACATGACAAATGTAGTCACGTGCATGGAGCCCGATCTGACTGTTATCGCCTTCCGGTATGTCCCGACGGATGATAAAAACGGAAATGACGTCACACGTGAATGGCACCACCTGATAGCCGAGGAGGGACAAGTCTGTATGACACCCACAACAGTAGATGGCTTGTTCTACATCCGGTTGTGTATTTTGTCCTTCCGGTCCCATGTGCACGACGTAGACATCGCCCTGTCCTCTATCACGAGGAACTTGGGTACCATAATCACACAGAAGAAGTAAAGAACAAGTAGCCTACATTTCATTTTTAATTGTGATTGTACTGTTAACACCACTAAGTCTGTTTTACAGTTCTCTAAGATGGTTTCTTGGTTACAGAAAAAGTGTAGTGCTGGTTACATATTTTGTATAATAGCATTCCATCATTTGGTGAACTTGTACAAAAGTCAGCACTGAGATTTGTTTATTTTACGAAATGTGTTTACTCGTGGCTAATTAATGCTGCGTATACATATAGGTGTACACTCGCCAGGTGGCTTGAAACACTGCACGTACATGTGTGCCTGTGGCTATTGCAATGCATGTATGTGAATTCACTTTCTGTAATTCTCATGTGTTATTGTTTTCGTTATATTTATAACCATGGATTCCTTATGTTTGAAATAGAAAAAAACTATTATTGTTACATTATCCATATAGCGCAGATCAAACTAAGGTGGTATGGGTGTAAGTTACAACAATATATGATTACATTTAGAATAAAACCCTAACTGAGGTAAAATGACTCTGGGCTGGATTTCTTCAATCACTTGTGACCATTTGCCAACCATTACACTGTCGTCGCTGCTCTGGTTCTGCTTTATCTACTGTATGGCTACTACATATATCATGACTATCGCCTCGTCTTTGCTTGGGAGAAGGAAACGAGTACCAAACTGACGAACACCGATGTATTCTATCTCAGTGTAGCGCTAAAAATTATGAACAATTAAGAAGACATCTTGTTATATAGGTAAATTTATTTAATTGCCTTACTAATTTGGTGTCTCATTTTTTATATGCTTGCTCATAATTTGACATCTCATTATTTTATGTCCTTGCCCAAAATATTTAGCGTCCATGTGAATAACTTAGCATGCAATATTATCGTAGTCTGTCGATAAAATAATGATATCTTATGTTCGTATTGGATTATTTTAATGTGGGAAAAACACTATCCATAAGGTTAAGCACTATGTGAAAAGGTTCGTCACGTTTATTTTTATCATACATGTTTAGAGCGTAACTGAATTATGACCGGAAAAATAACCTACAAAAAACAACTGGGCTCATTGTTGGATAGACGCTGAACTAAAATTCTTTATCTGACACATGTAGTCAGGCATATACAGATGATGTCTAAGATCTACATTTAATGATATTGAGCTATAACGCTGTCTTTTCCCATTTTCTTTAATGCTTTATTTCTATTGTGGGAAGCCAAATCTGTTTCTTGACTGCGACAAGTTTCCGTCACGGTACTGGAACAATGATAAACTCCACAGCTTTACATACCGGCATGTTGCTGATATGGCTAAAATTTGACAAACACGCGACTAAACTCAACTGAACTGTCTTAGGCAGTCGATGTCAGTTGGCGAGTGGAGGCTAAGCCATCCGAATCGCTCCGTTGTTGTGCACACACGAGTGCCTAAGACTCCATGTAACCGTCGAGCTGAATTGAGTTGTCTCTTTATAAGTTCCTATGTATACCGAGCTTTGACTTCAATCGACATACACGTAACGACTGGAGTACAACTCTAGTTGGGAGGCGTCGTAATTTCGCATACATGTGACCTTCGAACCCGACGTGATAATCGGGTTGTACTTGAATGTTACGCTTTCAGGTGTATAGTGCTTGAATTTGCCCGCGTACACGATAAGACGGTGTGAAAAGCTAGGTGATAATCTCGATCATTGCTGCCAAGACCTGGATACCAAGTTAATCTCCGCCACGGACCTGGGTTATAATGACAGTCATCTTTATGAGCAGACTCCAGTTTCACGAAGCATACTTAAGCTATGTAAAGCCTTAGTGAACTACCATAGCGACGTGTGTTATACAGATATGAAGTACACCTAGCTAAGTGCTACTTACAACTAAGTATGCTTCATGAATCTGGCCGCAGGAATATGGCACCACTTTCAACCACTTCACCACAAAGCCTTCTTGGTGATGAAGAAGCTGCCCCTTTACGGGGCACAGAAGCGTTTATTACAGCCGTGCGGGTCATACAGCTCAATATATAAGTAATTACATCCACATGTACATTAAACTATTTGTTGATGGAGTCAAACATAAGCTTTCCACAGTGAGTTTTCGCAACGACCTTGTTCTGAGCACACTCCGGAAAACGACCACGAGAACAGTCCAACAACAGTCAAGAAAAAAGTAACTAGAAAACTTCAAAACTGATATATAGTACTAAGGCGAAGTCTGCTAACCAATGAAAATTGCGTCTCGCTGTAGGCAACCTGTTTTTCTTAAACTCAGATATATCCTGACAATTGCAATATATTGAGAATATTATCCTCGTTTCTTAAATTCTTGGCATTTAACCATAATTTCGACATCTGCGTGGCGTCCTATATTCTCATATCGCCTTTATAAACAGTCCACATTCTAATGTGCCATTATTCTTAGATCCATTCCATGGGACTAAACTTCATGCCCGCCATGATTGAGTATTTATTCTCATTCAGTATTAATGTTTATATTTGCGATAAATGAAATTAAAATCAATTCTTTATACATGGCGCGATTTACAAAATAACACAGGCACAGATTAAGACTGAACCTTGTTTGGACAAGTAGTGTGTAGCCAAAAAAAAAAGCACGTAAAAATCCAATGCATCTCATACTTATTATAAACACAAAGATCATCAATAAATTTCTAACCCACAGGATTTACAGACGGATCCTTAAAACCATTGTCTTTGATGAGTTTAGTGAAGTAATGCGCGGATGACTTCGCCTTTCTAGGACGGGCCGGGTTGTTGAAGTCCACAGAGTAAATACCGAACTTCTGAGAGTAACCACTGGCCCATTCGAAATTGTCCATGAGTGACCAGAGCGTGTATCCCTTCACGTTACATCTCTCATAGTGGATCGCTAGCAAAAGATAAGCAATGTCAGCCTCATTAGCCATGTATGTATGATTACTAAGTTGAACATTCATCTTCCCATAAAACTTCCTCAAGATTACTATGGGTTTTGTGATTATTGAATCTGAACAACCTTAAAAAATTCGGATAAAGGTTTTGTAGGCCGTGATCTCACCTGACAACCAGAAAACATATTATCATTGGTTGCTTCTGTCGCGGTCAATGCCGCGATATTGTCTCGTCGATATTATATCATGACAGTGACATCAGCAGTCAGTAACTGTATAATCTCAACCATTTTGCCTGTAAAATACAACCACCGGTATGACCTCTCCATCCAAAGGTTGTTCTTGGACAGGGAGCGAAGTAGGTTTGACTGGATTGAAATCGGTGAATGAGGAATTTGACACTTGGCTACATTAGCCTGCTAAGCACATAAAGGAGCCAAGAAACAATGAAGAAAATTACAAGGCAAAGGAAACCAAGCATTTATGACTCGAAGCCTTCTGGAGAATTACTAAAATATCTAAAAACATTTTTATATATAATTATTTTTTAAAAATATTTTTCACCAACATGGAACCCAATCTGGAAACTAAATTGCAAGCTGACTTTCACAGACCAGGATTATCTTCAATGAGGTCATACCCAGTTTTCTTTTATTACGCCTGATACAGGGATTTGAAAACTAACGTGTTTCCAACAATAGCTATGAGGTTTCTTCACGCTGAACTATGACTAATTTAACAAACAACAGAGACGCACTCTCTTCTAATATTAGTACAAGAACAGTATAAACACAGTTCAAAAAGCAAATCAAAAGGCAGTATTTGAACTTTCGTTCTCCATGAATTTGTCACATAATGACTCAATTTTACCTGACCATTCTACAGTTAGGTCCGAAAATAATTTAAACCTCTAAAAATTTAGACAGGCAATCATTACCTTTCAGCACCTCATTGGTATAGAGTCTGATGTATTCGGATCTGTAAGAATCGTGAAGCGTGTCTTGATGACCTTGCTCCTGAGGGCGGCCATTTTCCGTGATATACACCTCCGGGTTGTTGTACTGTTGTTTAACCCAGTTTAGTACTCGTCGCATGCCCCATGGGACAACCTTTAGCCAGTCAGCAGCCGTTCTGAAATAGAAACAGCAAAATGGAAAGAAATAAGACATTACAATGAAACCGCTTATTGTAGTCAATGCACATTTTTGGTTTCTTAGAGTATTTTTTCTTCCTTAAAAACATGAAATCTTCGCCCATGGACAAGTTTGGATATTTTAACGTTAAACAGATTTGCGCACACAATTACCCTACCCTGGCCAGTGAGGGTCGCTACTTATGCCTACATCCTGGTCATCGTCATAAGAGTTTGAACCAGCCTTCCGGCTTGACACGAGCTGTGTTGTGTACTGATTGATACCAAGGAAATCAGCAGATCCTTTAACAAGATGTGACAAAGGTATGTATACAAATATGCAGCATAAATGCAATAGTTATACATTTTAAAATATGCGTTTTTAGTTGACACGACCGCCCTGTCTAATTAATTAAATAAAAATCGGAGAAAGGTTCCATCGACAAAATTTTACGGTAAGAGGGCGTGGATTTAAGTGTTATATTTCGAGACCACGCCTATTTTCAAGTCACGAATCTTAATTATATACTCCCCTTTACAAACCTCTGTTTAGACTTTTCTCGGCGGCGGTGAATTCCGGAAGTCGCGACTTCGACAATCCTTGGCTTTTCTCGCGAATTTGCGTCTTCATGACTTCTGGGTAATCGCCATTACCGAAGATCGGATGAGCGAACCAGCCCAGTTTAAACTGTATGGCTCGATCGGCTGCAGCTCTGTCCGCGGCTGATGACGTCTTGGGCTCCGTCCACGATACATCCAGCGTAATGCCCACTTTACCTGAGAAACATTTTCAGAGGGAGGCAAATATAATTTTCATCTATCAATTATTTAAAAGCTCATCGATCGCCCATCGTAACCACCACCAGACCTACATTGTATCTAGCAGCCAAAATGGTTTCATGGGAATGTTTAGTCACCAAAGAGCAACACTGCGAAATTGTAAAAACTAGACAACTTTAACAAAGAAACACCATAAAAAACACACTGTTAAATTTAGTTTTTAGATTTTTGCGCTTAAAAGGCGTTGGGCTCAAATAATCAGTGTAGATATTTTAATGAACCAGCAATGGTCGTTATATCCAAACGGAACAGGGTCACATATACATCAGAATGACCTGTTTTTAAGCTCCGGCAAAGGGTTCAAATATTAAGTTTCACCTTTACTGACTAGTGAAAAGCCTCTCTTCAACTGATCTATTTATTTGAATACATGTAAAAGACTAAACACATATATTATTGGTAAGATTTAGACGAGTAACAAATGAAACCAGGCATATTCTGTGACAAAATTCGACATTTAATAATGTCAGAAAATTCGATATTTTTCTTTTGTTTGCTTATTTTTTCCCTCGACAAGACTTACCGTGCTGAGAATGTTTAAAGCTGTGTGCGTAAGTGTGATAGGCTTTCGCATGCGCACGAATGATATTGTGGGTGGCTCGGTAAGGTCCTGTGTTAGGTTCGTGTATTCCCGGAGCAAAGGAACCGTAGGCATGACCGAGTACGCTTACGACCCAGGGTTCATTGAAAGTGATCCACTTTTTCACCTGTATAAGAAAACGATGTACAATTTAACCAAGGGTCAGCGTAAGGCTGTGTATAATGTGTATAGTCACCAATGTACAAAATCAAGGTAGGCTAGCACGTATTATTCTTTCTTGAGAAACTAATACTTCGATTCTTAGCTTAATCTTTGCTGAATTTTGCAGATCAAGCTTATGTTGCTAATACAATCAACCAATATACCGCCAGTAAGTACACAGGTAAGGTGCAATTGTTTGCAGATGTCTTGATGAATATCGGAAGGCGTACAATATGCCTCGGCAGTCTTCATGTCTAAAATATAGGCATTTTAACTAGTGAGACTGTTTCGGAAAAAATGTCATGCAAGTGAATTTTAACGGGAAAAAACCTTCGTTCTCCTGGCAACGTAGGATGATTTTAGAAGCAAGTAAATCTGCATGTAAAAGCTGTTTTGACAGAAACGGAAACAGAATAGGTTCCTGGCCTCATATCAGGCTGATTACGTGATCTGCACCATTGGGAGAAAATGGTGTCTCCAATATCGTTGTCATTTTTAAAAATATAGCCACGGATAGTTATCTGCGTATAGTTTCATGAAACTGAATAGCGTAATACTTTTTCTAACCTAATCGTTAACCTTTTTCTGAAGTCCTTAAACAATTCATGTTAGACTTAGCAAAAAGGAAACATTCTCACCCGATCTCCGAATTTCTGGAAGCACAACTTAGCGTAGTCGTTGAACCAATCGGCTATGGAGGGGTTATAGAAACCGCCTTTATCCTGCAGAGCCTGCGGAAGGTCCCAGTGGTACAGAGTAACCATGGGCTGGATGTGCTCTGCCAGCAGCGCGTTGATCAGATTGTTGTAATAGTCAATGCCCTTCTGGTTGACCTTGTCGATGGTCCCGTGCGGTAAAATTCTGCTCCAGGCGATCGAGAAGCGGTAATCGCTTACCTATAATTAATAACATGCGCTGTACCAGTGCCCCTCCGTGAAAAAGACTTTGCACCCCATTTTATTGCCTCGTTTACATATACAAATTCACTCGGCAATTCACTTTCGTACTTTTCCCGATTTTCGGAACGGAAAGCATCTTCGTAGTTGACAAGTGGTATACGTATTTAGGGTTTTACGCTTTGACTCAGCGATGTATTCCGATGAAAAAAATGTGCATAAAATCGTAGGAGAGACAGCAGGTAACGGTTGTGTGTAGTTTACCGGCTAATGGAATATTTAGTCCAAAGAATTAAAAAAGCACTGCCAATTCTCTGCTCAGGTTCAAGTAATTCATCTTGGTCATGAAAACCGTCACTGAGATAGTTCCTCGGATTTTCATGGTAACGTGTGACCATTCCCTGACTATCACATTGACGTCACTACATTGGTTTTACTCTGTGTGCTGCTTGTAGAATCTTTATATTACTTCATCGAAATTAAATATTCCTTCACGAGAGCACGTGCAACAACAGGAGTGATTCCAGGCCTTGTGAAGTAACAGACTAAGTACAACATGAAACGAAATGAAGCAGGATTAAGGTATTGCAGGATTGGAATGAATAACATACATGTACAATAGTGTCGTTTTTCATTACATTTAAAATGTATACAACATAAATTAGCAAGTAGATTAATATGTGGCCTGAACGGTTTTTAGGTTCTATAGGAAATGAGGCCACTTGGGTGTCTTACATTGTAAAAGATATATACGAATGTCCGACCTGGAGCTTAGATTCAAAATTTACAAAAATGGAACGAACACAACCACAACGACTTAAAATATATGTATATGTGTATAAACATTTATAAAAATTAAGGCTTTACGGTTGTGGACGTTTTTGCATTTCATTACGATGTATATATCAATACTGCATGAGTGTAGATTCAGCCTTTATATCATACCCCGAGCTCTTTCAGTATCTTCACATCTTCTCGGTATTTATGGTAGCTGTCACAGGCCACATCGCCCGTCTGGTGGTTATAGATCCGGCCATTGTGAGAAAAAGTGTCCCATATGGATGCACCCTTGCCTACAACGTTATTCAAGAAACACAAGATACAAGGCACATTAAAACTATGTAAAATTACGCTAACAGGTATAATTATTCAAATATATATCGTGCTGTTGCTAAACTTTGTTTCGGCTTTAATAACGCTTTAATACTTTAACGTGTCCAAAAAAAGCAGGAGTTGAACTTTGACCTTGTTTTGTTCAATGGTAGATAATTTAATACGTTGTCATTTTCACAAGTTACACATCAAAAAAAGTCGAAATATCAGTAATTATGAAATAAGTAGCTATGACAACAGGTCACTAGTGGATGTTTATAAATTGCTCAGTTTTGTGTCACCAACGTGTTCTGTCCGTTTCCTTTTTTGGTAGAGCATAAATTTTGGTCATAAAAACTGATGTCTTTCTGTATCAGAGTACTGAAGTCAGCTTTATGACAATCATACAAGAAATGTTCCTTCACTCCAACATGATGCGAGAAGACACCCGTGCCTGCATTCCTCCCAGTATCAATGCAATCAGTGAGGGTCCAAATACTTTGTTTATTTCTAAAAACACCTGTTGAAAATACCAGATTTCAGCAGATGTGCAGAGTTTGGAAAGTCCTTAATAGCTTCTTTAGCAAGGTGTGAACATTGGAAGGTACATTTAGAAATATTTAGTTGTGTTGTTAGTAAGTTGCGGACATAAACAGGGTTATGAGTTCAGAAAGATTTGTACAAACTTTTCTAGGAGGCATATTGAGGCGATTAATGGTGCGTTGCTTTTCTCGAATGTGACCTTGTTCTGCATCTCTACGAATTTGTTATGGAGCCATTTGATATGACACAGAATGTGGTAGCCAGTGCAAATATTCCCCATGTTTAGAGACAAATAGGGGAATGAAATTCTTTAAGCGGTGGCGGTAATACACGTAGTTGTAATCATTGAAAACGCAACCGTGTGTAATAGGTTCCAGAGGGTTGTGAAGTTACACAAGAGAAGACGTCAAAATACCACAATTAGTAGAACTGTTGTAATTTGGAACACCTTCCACTGGATATCGTGAATTTTTGAGGTAACTTTTATACATTGTCAAATCGCACTCACCGTCCGCGTTCCAACCACCCTCAACCTGATAGGCCGAAGTAGCCGCCGCCCAGACGAAATCGCGCGGGAAGGAGCCGTAGAGGAAGTCGTGCACGTGTTGATGGACGTCAGCTGAGCAGAGTTGAAGCCAAAAAAGCACAAAAGCGCACAGGCTGTCTTTGATCAACATGCTGGCTTTGAATAGCAAATACTTTTACACACTGGTGCCGTGCCACAATAAACAAAAGTGGGTGCAGCTTTAAATTGTAGTGATAATTTTGGCGCTATCTTCTGTCTTTTATCGCAATGTAGTGCATTTACGGTGATCTACGTTTTATTCCTTTGGTACAGCCAGAAGGGGCTGGTTGTCGCAAGAAAAGATTGGTGCCTGGGAAAAGGACAGATGTTTATCTTATTCTGGGAAGATTGGTGACGTTGGACACACGTGGATTTGTAGTTCAAACGGGTCGAGATGGGCAGTTTAACATGTGAAGGACTCTATGCATGAGAACTATACAGAATATACAATAAAAGATAACTATTTCATGTGATGATTATATAACAAGGTTGCTGCATCACCGACACCTGAGGAAAAGGACCATTAAAATCCGAACTGATTTCCAATCTAACCAAGGCCGCCCTACACGAAATTCATATAGTATCAACTCCATATTCAACCGAACAGTGTGCGATTTCTGACCTCCAACCAAGCCAGTTCGAGTTCATTTCCCGCTCTCATTCTTCACTCTCAGCCTCACTCATGATGAGTTTTACATTTTTCTCTCTTTCAAGCCAGTTGAGACAAGGACACCAAGCTCGGCTATGATCCAGTGGTTAGAGGCGCTTGCCTATCAATGATCAGGACAAAAATATTGAGGTTTTAAACTTTGCCATATACAGGGAATTTCTAGATCCAGGCCGCTCTCATTGTGTTTGGGGCTGGGTGACAATAAGCAGTCGACGAGATTCGTGTGGCCGTGTGCGCTGTGTTAAGTTGCTAAAAACCGCGTGCCTTCCATCAATATGGCGCGCCAGTCCCTGCATCATAATAGGAAAATTCGTCAGTAACTGGCAAATGGTTTTTGCCTTAACACACATACATATTGTTCAGTTTCGCTATTCTGTTGTTAACCAGATATCCAGAATTTTCCCCACTCAGAAATGTTTCACTAAGAATGATAAAACACATCTGAACGCAATATTGTAGTGGTTGATAATTCAGAGTGTTTAAGAGATGTGGAAGTTGCCAGAACACTGACAATAACAAACGTTTATCCAGGTGCGCCCAGCTAAATTAAATTATGTATTAATTCTGTGCTGATTTCGCTTAAATGCATCTTTTTCCACGTGGGCCGTGGAGTAGAAGTCAGCTTAATCTCGAACTTCTTTAACCGGACTCAGCAATAGAGAAAAAAAAAACACTTACATAAACTATTGCACACAGATGACTTGAATACTTTAGTAAATTTTACAGAATTTATTGGGAATCAGTCTGTTATAGAACAGAGATTCGTCACGCTCGATAAATTGAATTATTTCCGGAACTCTTAATTTTATACACTTGACCTGATACCCGCTTTTTGTTTGAAACTTTTTATATATACACTGCGCGACAAGCATTTTCTACTGCTTACATTGCAGTCTAAAGCAACTAACAGTTTGGAGGCGAACTGAGAACGAGGTCAACCAGAACAGGGTGCTAGAGACCCTAACGGATTATACAAAACCCTTTCTCCGCCGTCTGGAAAAAGATGAAAGTGTTTTATATAAGGGCGATCATAAATCATCTTGTATTTCACACACCAATAGCTAATACTGGGAATACGGGATGAGGAATCAAATGTACAAGACCCGTAAATTTGGCAAGAATATGCACCGTCATTGCTTGGTAACACTGGCCACATTTCACAATCTAAACGCCAAATGCGACGTAAGACTAGTAAATAAATCTCTTATGTTATAGGAGGAGAAGAGTCAAAAGTTCTATAAATTTGAAACTCGGCGTCTGTGAATAATTCCTAGATCAAACAGGAATATAAACTCGTCGTCTGTGAATAATTTCCAGATCACATAGGAATTACACTAGCTCAGCACCGTGTCGATGTCATAATCATATAAATATAATGAATGTGAATTCTTATATGGCCGTTGGCCGGATCCATATGAAAGACAAAGTTACCTCTTAGGATATAGATCTCCAGAAACACTGAACTCTATCCGCATCTGCCTTCCAGAGTGTAAAATTGTAAAAACTTTAAGTGAAGACAGAAATACACACACAGACCCACAAACCAATTACCGCGTGGTTTAGAGTGTGTGCTCTCGAGCTCTGGACAAAATATAAATGACTACAACATAAAGAGCACAGCAGCGACGAAAGTGTGATAGTTGACAAATGGTCACATTACCGGAAAAATCCGGCCTCTTTTTTAGTTTACTTCAGTTAGGGCACGAGTTACGTAAGTGACATTATAGTAGTTTTAAGCTTCATAATTTTCCATTGTGTATTTGACTACCAATGGGCTAAAACATCTGTCTAGGTGCCTACGATATTGAACAAAGTGTCCTAAGGTTGGTGAGTGACATCCTCGGATAACCTGAGCAGGCCCCAGGAGTCACAGTCTCCGAAACCTCCATGGGGGCTGTAGTAGCCTTCTCCACGGCTCGCGAAATCGTGCTCTCTCACAGTCGCCAGCAGGTACATGTCCAGTAAATTGTTGGATTTGATTTATTTGTTTGATGTTTTACGCCGTACTCAAGAACATTTCACTTATACCACGGCGGTCAACATTATGGTGGGAGGAAACCGGGCAGAGCCTGGGTGAAACCCACGACTCACTGCGGGTTGCTGGCATATCCTCCCACGTACGGACGAAGAGAAAGCCAGCATGAGCTCGAGTGAGCTCACAGTGACCGCGTTGGTGGGAGGCTTCTGGTTGATTACGCTGCGCTAGCGCGCTAATCAAGTGAGCCACGGAGGCCACGTAAGTTGTTGGACTTTGAACGGTAAAGTCTTCCTGATGTTTTGCAGGAAAATTAAAAAAACTTGCGTCAGCAGAATTTGAATATTTGTACTCTTAAAATCTCAAAGCAAGTTGGGGCCTCCGTAGCCGAAGGCCTTTCACTAATGCGATCGCTGTGAGTTCATGCCTAGCTAACGCTGGCTTCCTCTCCAGTCTTTGGAAAGTCCACCAGCAACGCCCTCAAAACACCCACCATAATGCCTGGCCGCCGTGATATAAGTGAAATAGTCTTCAGAACGGCATAAAACACTGATCAAATAAATAAATAAATGAAAGCAAATGCAAAAGAGTTTGTGTTGTCTAACCCACATATACCAGAAGGCGTTTTGTTGACTCCAGTTTCAACTAAACAGCTGTTGCATTGGTTGAGTGCCTCTAAAATATAAATGTCATTTAATTATCATCAAAGTTTTACCTTGTAAAGAGGTCATTTTTCAATAAGATGTATTTGCCCTTGACTAGATCGATGGTGTATATGACAGACGCAGTAAATTCCTCTCATATACGAGTCCTCCAGGTGACAGATGTGGTGCTGAGAATGTCTATCTAGAAATACCGGATGGACGCCGACAAAGTTCAGATGATTACTGAAGACCTTCAGGTGGGGCTGGAGTACACTTTTCCGGAACGATGTGTATTGATTGCTTCCGTACATATATGCAATGTGAATAGGTTATTTAGCACGTCGCATGTATTGCTCCTAGCGAAGCTGGTTTAGACACAATTTTCAAGAAGACTGTCGCTCTTCTTATGTCCAGTAAAATCAAAGTTTCTTCCACAACTTTTGACAAGTATTGTTAAAATCTAATCGATGCTCAATTTACAGACTAGTGAACGAGAAGGGTTGACCTTAATAAAAAGTAACGTTGTATATAGCCTTGATCATTTCAGAATAGGTATTGATGTGTGAAAACTGAACTGGGGGTTGGGGGAGGGGTACGATTTGAACTCAAGTGAATTTTTACACCATGTCATCATATATGAGTGTATTCTTCATTTATGTGACGAAGAGGATCCTTAGAATGAATATATATACTGTGCCTTCTTGCGACAGGACTCCATGCTTCAAAAGTGCTACTGCCACTGAAAACATCACGCCGAAGACAGAGAATGTACTTCAAAATGAATTTCAACTGATTTAAAGTGTTCATTCCCAATAAAATGAAAAGTTTAAACTGAATTTAAAGCATTTTCTTTGGACGTACAGTGCAATATCCTCACACGTTTATTCAACTAATGTATTGATTTGGACACAAGTACTAATACAAATATTACTTTATAATTACAACCGAAATTCAACAAGTGAAACGACAATGTCTAAAGTTCATATTTAAGGGGCATAATCATTCAGTCGGTATCCAAAACTCTACTGGTTTTGTCTTTGCTTACGTGTGATAGCACTAAAACCAGGCTACAGTTGGAATTTTAATTGATTTGCCACATGCATGATCATGTTCGCCGGTGATTTAGAGTTGTAAATATGTAAGTATACTTTGGTTTTAAGTCATACTTAACAATTCATCAATCATATGACGGCGAGAAGTCCGTTATAATATATGTATATATTCTGTGTCTTTTTGTGGCAAGGCGAGTCTATGCTGCCAAAGTTCTGCCGCCACTGCAATATCATGCCGAAGACACTAGGCATGACACCTCACCCAGTCATATTATACAGACACCGGGCCGATCAGTTTTGTTTCCTTGCTCTAACCTGCGAGGCAGTACAACTGCCATTTTTTAAAAATCTTTTGTACATCCTTCCGTAGGGTGACTTTTCATATTAAAGCTGTGTGCCTCAGAAGGATTCATGTGTTTTCTAAGCTAATAATGTATGTCTATAAATTTACACGTCCAACAAATATTCCTTTTCCAGCCGTCAATCAAAATGGGTGTCGATGGTCAATAGTCGCAAGACCAGTTTCCAAAACAATGTTTAACACAAATCATTGTATTTATTCTTTATTTGATTGGTGTGTCACGCCGTGCTCATGAATATTTCACTTATACGACGGCGGCCAGCAATATAGTGGGAGGTGACCAAGACAGAACTCGAGGCGAAAACCATGACTATCTACGTGTTTCAGGCAGACCTTCCCATGCACGGCCGGACAGGAAGCCTCCATGAGCTGGACTTCGACTCACAGCGACCACATTGGTGAGAGGCTCCTGGATTAGGATCACTTAATACATTCAAAAAAAGATAACTTGTATCTAATCTCATAACACATCACTTGGGATCACCAAACACATTCGGACTATACGCTTATTGTAAAAAGCGACGTTCCTGTTATACAAGTCAAAACGTTGCGAAATTTAACAATGTTTTTTTTTTACGTTTTCACAATTTATGTAAAACATCATCATACGTCACGTCGCGCCAACAAACGCAGTCAGGAAAAAATACATGTCTCACCTTTTTCTGTGGTATTTCTATAACTTTCAAAGTTTATTACAAAAAAAATGAAACGATCTGATCAGTTAAGGATGTTGAATTCTATGCAAAAAAAAAGGGATGTGGTTGAATCTTAATTGCTTGACTCTTGGCATGAATTCGTAAAGAAAAACGTTGTTTATGCAATGAGCATTGTACCACGGACCTGTTTGTCTCCAATCATCTCCAGAAAAACAAAAGTCAGTGTTTCCGCTTCAAGCAGAAGAGCCGGCTTCAGATGAGGAAATGCATTGGGAAACATGGACTGCTCCGATTGGGTGCGAGGCTGAGGGAGATGAAAGAAGACAGGAATCTGCTTAGTGACTTGGTTGTAGTGGCCAACTGAAGATTAAACATCAACCTGGAAGAGGCATTAGCAGGTGTGAGCTCTCCTTGGTACCAGGGATCCTCTTGGATACTTATGAACAGATACTTCAGTGCTCAACAAAATGCCTTCCTTGCAAATCTACCCGAGGAAGCAGCAGAAAGCGATAGTAATACTTGAAAAGAACGAGATCTAACAGGAGGACACGTGTTTGTTGAATTGCAATTGTTGATTGAATGACAGAAGTCCAGTTACTGGAAAAACGTGACTGGATCAGGAATTTTGCCCTCAGCGGGTTGACCAGTGTTACTATCGAATCAGGAGAAATACAACCACATGGATGAATTGCATGTACATATCTTTTTGGATTGGTACGGTGTTCCCCACACCTGAAGCTGGTAACTCGTCAGAACAATTCAGACTCCAGACGCAACCTCACGTGGCTTATTACATGCCGCACGTTACATGTACCAACATAGCCAAGGTGTCAATGAGGTTATAACAACATTTTCAAATAAAAAGGGAGATAACGGGCTATCTCGAGCAGAAAGCATTGGAACACGCATTGACAGAAAGGAGCCACGTTGTTATGATATGGGTAAAATGAAGGAAGACAACCTTCGCTGGTAAGAGTTACATGAACAGTGGCAGGATAACACTGGCAATTATTTTTTTGCACATTAATCCAAATAGAGGTACACAGGTCTATAAATCATTTCTGGTGAGTATTTGCTTTCAAAGATGGATGGCGTAAGAAGTATATAACGATTCAGTCTATGATTGTTAGACAACCTAGACGTCGAAACTGATGATCATATAACAGCCGTCCACCAAAATGGGCGTTCCGGATCAATAATCGCAATAATTATAAATAAAACACTCACCCAAAAAGAGCTAAGAATGTATCAAATATAAAAGTTAGGGCAGATTCATGCAAAGAGAAGCAGTCAACTGTTTTCATTGATGACGAAAAGACGTAATGAACGTTCTAGGCGGCTGAATAACCTCAGTTACCAAATCGTGTACCATTTTAGTATATATGGTGTCTATAATCAACTATGTATCTCAGTTGCGCTTTCATTCTAACTGTCCATATATCCAACTCATCATAATGAACATAGGGACTCTAGCGCAGTCTAAAGCTCAGGAAAAAGGTTTTATCCAATCTGTTTAGGGCCAACTTCCGTCCATACGTAGGTGTGTTCTATGGATATTTTCTTTACTTTTGCTTGACTCTCGGTCACAAGATCTTCACACGTGAATCACTCTCCTCTGGATGCTGATTCTCGCCTCTGTATTAGATGTTCAGATCTATCTAATATACTTGGAATATGTTCTTTGTTGAAACTGTATTGAAAATTGGGTGATGAGTAACCGCATACTGTAGTTATTAAAAACCTATTCGAGCGGTGTACAAAATGATAACTAGAATTAAATGTTTCAAAATGTCAGACCATGTCCTTTACTACCAGGAAACATGCTGGTGAATTTCGTTATGTTATTGAGCAATTGTGTTTCAAGTAAGGTAAAGGAAGAGAGAGACCTCGGGGTTTTACTTACCTCAGATTTTACTTACCTTTCAAAAACGTGTAAATATCATTACCCAGAAAGCTGTGAGGATGACAGAGTTTCTTAAACGCACATGCATGCCTTTTAGGTCAGCATCTTGTATGAAGTCAATATACAAATCTTTTGTTATAGTACTGCTCCGTAACCTGGGAGTGCCCGGGGGCGTGTAAGCTGTTGCTATTAAACAGTTACGTGAATGGTTAGAATTAAACCCTAAGTCCTGTAAATTGACAAGAGGCCGGATTTTACCAGGAAGGTGTGAACCTTTGCAAAGTATCACTCTGTTGTCACTGCTGCGAGTTGAACTCTCTATGCTGTAGTTTTGTTACATTTTTCTGATAAACTACAGAATATAGTTGATTAGTTCTGTGGCCTTTCAGTCTCAATGCGCATCTTATCCAGCACAGATATCCACATGTTTTTGTGCAAGGCCGCAATTTCCACAACTGCTCTCAACTGGCCTCCATTATTTGTTTAAATGCTCCTAAGAGACTCCACGCTACCTGGTCCTATGATCCGGGTGCAGACGAGATGTTTAACAAAATATTAAGCATTCACCCAACCTTATACTTGGCCCCCGTGCGCTTCTGTTGATTTTTTCTGTGTTATCGAACCTCTTTGTACAGAATCTCCTTGGTCTCGAATGAACATGTAACAGACTTATTGTGCCTGTTTGTAGACGTTTGCTATTTTCTTCGACCTTGAGGTTATTACTGCTAAAACGTGTTCGACAGCTTTATTGTTCAGCTTTATCATGTAATCTGTTTTGATATTTCAGCGGTGCAACTGATTTACTCGTTAGTTCAGCCTTGAGCTTAAGCTGTTCTATTTCGCAGCTGATTGAATCAAAGTTACTTCCACAGTCTGTCAAATGCATTTTAAGGTGGCCGTCATGAGAGTTTATACTGGCTGGGGTTACCATGATCTGCTTGGGCATGGCTTCTCCGATAGCAACATGTATCTGATGTTTGCTAAAAATCTGCAATTTTGTGCTTGACTGTATATTTCTTCCGCCATGCGCACAATTAGTTCCAATACTTCGTATTTATCCTCTACGACTGTGTTGTAGGCTAGAACATGCAGAACGTTTTGCATTTCCTAATAACCTACCGAAACTAAGCCCTATAGCAAAATAAAAAGACTTCTAAAATCGGAACAGCGACGGTGTGATAGTTGGCAAAAGGTCACACGTAACCAGCGAAGCATAGCCTTTCGTTAATGTACCTTGATCTTTACTCCATCTGTGCATGTAAATGCCATACTAGCACAATGGCTTGAGAGAAGTCTTAACTACTTGGCTTTCTTCTAGCGCCAAGTTTATAAGGGTTTGGGCTGTCTTTGTTGTTGAACACCATAAATACCATCTATTTATCTGATGAAAACCATTGCTATACACAGCGGTAATGCCTATATTAATGTAATAGATCCATTGATCAGATTAAAACTTTTTTTTATCACTGACAGGAACACGGAGCAACATGCTAAAGGTAGGACATGAACTGTGGATTTCATGAATTATAACCAATGTGTATACAATGCACTCTGTATCTGTTCTGCTTTCGTTCAGAAATTTTTTTGGAAAACTTGCTGTTATCCACTGAATTGTATCTTCACTAAGGGTGACTGTTTTTCCATGAACGTATTCAGCCCAACGGTGAACCTTTCGGTAACTTGGAGTGACCATACTGTGAAAAATACTGCTCTTAAATTTGTGGTTAGTGATGACCGACCACAAACATTATGTTTTTGGGGGAAAGATCAAAAAATGCCGATCATAAATTTGTGGTCATCCATGGCAGACCATAAAAATCATGGTTACTTGAGTGCGCGATGAATTGGTCAGTTCGACCAAGTGTTCTTAATAACTCCAAGAGAGTTAGATGTGGTCAGTCTTACCAAGCAGTTTGTGGTCAGTCGAACCGAGTTTCTTTTGGTCAAAGTTAGACTCTGATGATGTGAACCAGAACACCTCAGTTAAGAATCCGACCAACACATCTATGTCGAGAAGGCGACCAATACACTTTTAGACTGCATCCTCTGTTTACCCATTTTGTCGATGTCGACCAAACTTTTTGGCCCAAATCCTTCTGACATTGTAAGCGGTCGAAAACTTCTGTCTCCGCTGTTTGCCGATATTGATTAGTTGTTTTCTCTTTTCTACCTCGAGGCGACGCTCCTCCGAAAACGGCTGTTTAAGTATACGTAAAGAAGCAACCACTTCCTCTTGTTGCAGTTTTTATGAGCTGGCGAGATTTCTACATCATTTGCTTACTTCATGCGGGTGATGTATACACTTTGTTATATTCCAAAGTCCCAAAGTTTTACAGGATGCCTGTTTTGGTGTCACATGTGTATTAAAATTGGTGCTATATCTTTCCCTAAAGTTTTCTCTTTGTCTTAGTCCCAAAGGTGGGATACATTGGAATCTTGGAATTTGAGCTCCCATACCCGTGTCCAGCATCATAGCTCGTCTGGTGACTTTCTCACTTCATGATTACGCTTTTTGCTGAGAGCAGCCAGATGACTAAGAGGTAAACATAGCAGCTGAGCTTGTCCCGTTTAAATGTACGTGTATATAACGAATATAGAGAGGGGTCGAGTTTCGGGGATATAATGTTAAGGAGAATTTGGGTACATCTGCTGAAATTAACCTACTGGTTTTTGTTTCTTAGTACACTGAAATGGTCATACAACTGGTGAGATGTATTCTGCACGGAGTACGGGCTAATTTAACAAGATTCAAGGGGTTTATGTAGACTTCATGTTACGGCTAATAGCAGATCATCTGCTGATTCTCAGACACAAAATGAAAGGATATAAATCAAGCCAGAAGCTTTGTTGTGTTAATGAAAAGCATCTACACCCTAAAAGTGCTTAACTATTTAGAATATTTTGTTTGAATTACTTATTTTACCTATATCCTATTAGAAGTCTAGCGGTTATGGGATACAAGAAAGGAAAGAATCCAAACGTTTGACAAACACGTTGAACTCTTTTAAGCTGACAAAATGTCTGTAAAGATCACACTACTTTGATGTTGTAACCGACATAACAATTTCTCAGCCCGACGTATTTATTCTGTATCAGGTCAGTGGTGTACATGACAGATCATGCACATTTCTGTAACACACAAGCTCTTCGCATTGTCGGGCTGACGGACGTGGTGCTGAAGCGTGCGAATACCCGAAAATATCGGATGGATGTAGGAAAACTCGAAAAGATGATAACTGCTGACCATAAGGTAAGAAGGAATAGGTGTGAAATTTGGGTTAGATGTCATGTCTCGAAAATCGACAGCCGTTTCTTGTATCATTAAGAGACTGTCGACTGCTTTTCTCTTACATATTACCAGCTTTAACTAATTCCTGGCATTCCGGACAAAGGATTAGCCGCGAAGCTAAGATCTTTTTCTACTTTGCAAGCAAATTAGACTTTTAACCAACATAGACTATGGTTTAACTGTAATGTATTCCAGGCCGGATTACCCCCCTTTATGATGGTAGGTATAGCGTGAGATGCCAGCCTGGGAGCGGTCGACCCCTTGGGAGCGATGAGCGAGGTGGCCCAGAGGCACGGTCCACGCGCGCACTGCTATTGGAGGGATTCTGATGTTAGACGAATCAGTAAATAAGACATGTGATGGTGAGAATCGATGTAAACATTGAAGATGATATATGAAAGTTGGAATCACACATGATGAGAGGCTTAGAATTCCGTACAAAAATATATATACGAAAATAAGAACACTGAGGAAATGTTGATGTGAGTGTAGCGATTGACGGTAAAGATGGCTTTTCGGATAAGAGATAAGCACATGGCTGTTGCAACATTCCTGATGTTCAAAGTATAAAGATAGGTGCATGTGTATGAACGACAGCTCTCTTGTATATTCAAGATTTACGTTGCCAGGTTTTTGTATTTTAGGAAAATGTGCCAATTGTCGTGAGTAACTCTTTGATGCATGCTTCAGGAATAAATACAACCGGCTCAGTTCAATGGATTTCCACAAAGCCCTCTCGGCCAAATACGGAACTGCGGCTGTGCTCATACGGAACGGAAGTCACCTAAGAGGGCGAGGGCAAGAGATAGCTTCCCCTACTCCCCAGCAGAAACAGCCCCTAGTACCATGGCTTAAGGCGAAGAAGGATAAGAAAAGAGGTGTAAATTTGAGATTTAATCGACTTCACTGGTCAGAAATTTTTCAAAATGCGGTGACATCCCATTTAATTTCTAAATACATGAAAATAATACATTGGACCAGTCTTCGGGGATGCATAGTCCAGAAGGAGAATATAGATTTAAGCAAGAATACAATATAAAAGACTACACCACCGACAGTAAGGCCAGAGCACCAACGACAGTGTGGTAGTTGGCAAATGTTCACTCGTGCCCGGTGAAATCCGGCTATCTGTTAGTTTCGTCAATTAGGGTTTCATTCTACGTGTTCATGTAAATGCTTAAACAGTAGCTACGTATATACCCGCTAGCCCCACGGCTTCAGCAGATTTATGTAGGAAAAAAACGGCAATTCATTCAATGTCAGTGGTGTACAATGACACAGAATTTGTACACCACTGACACTGAATGAATTGCCGTTTTTTTCCTACATAAATCTGCTGAAGCCGTGGGGCTAGCGGGTATGTACGTAGCTGTGTTGTTATCACATGGCCGCAATGCAAAAAGGCCATGCAAGGCCCAGGGGAGTTGGTGAGAAGACGACATTGTTCGGAAATTAGTGTGCTTTTGATTGTAATATAGAGTGAGTGTGGAAGTGGTTAGGGTGCCAGTGCAGCATAATGACCCAGAAGCATCCGTACGATTTGATTTATTTGTTTGATTTATGTTTTGCGCCGTACTCAAAAGTATTTCACCCATACGACAGCGGCCAGCATTATGGTGGGAGAAAACCGGACAGAGCCCAGGGGAAACCTACGATCACCCGCAGTTTGCTGCCAGACCTTCCCATGAACTCTCTCACTCACTCACTCGCTCGCATTGGTCATTACGCTGCTGTAGCGCGCTAACCAACTGATCCCCTGCCTCTGTACGACCAGTGGAGTTTAGTTGAAATGCATCATAAGCTTGGTATACACCATTATTTAAAACAAAACTCAGCACAACTGATCGTACACAGTTGGTCTGACTCGCTTATAAATGGTCATAGGACTTAAACATCGACTGGCATACTCGCACCGGCTAGTGTGGAAACACTGTTGAGTCGCGTTATTGTACTTACTTTGCAAACACAAGGGCTTTGTGCCCGATGTAAAACTCGTGTTGAGTTGAGTTTGATCTTTAGCTCTCGTGTATATATGCCGAACAATAAGCTCTCGGTATCCCAAGCCTTAGCCTTTATACATGTATATGCGAAATAATGAATCCACTCAACTAAGGTTGGGGGCCTGCGTGGTCGAGGGGGATAGCGCCCCAGGGCTCCTGCCCATGCTGACTTCTCTCCGGTTGTCCATGGGAAGGTCTACCACTAATATAGGTTTCCTCCGGGCTCTGCCCGATTTCCTCCGACCACATTGCTGGTGTCCGTTGTATAAGTGAAATATTCGTGAATACGGCATGTAAGTCCACTAAGACAACGTTCAAAACGCGTACGAAAAGCCGCAAGTTTTTGCCTGGTTAAGTGATCAATAACATGTCACAAACATTGATTAAGACACAAAATTTATGCCCCTGATTGAGAAAGGCACGCAGTTCCGGATTGTCGTACAAGTACTATATGCTTCATGCCCAAAATTATTCATACAGCCATATTTCAAAGTACTTTGTGCTCTAGAAAGAGAGTGCTCCAAGATTGACTGAAAGATTGCCACAATGTCCGGTTTTTTTTGTCTACTTATTTTTTCATTTTTTTTCTTGTCTTTTCCAATTGTCATTTAGAGGTAGTTATTGTAGATCTTTTATGCCGTTCAGGGAAAAGTAGATGTAGAAAATATTACAGAACACGCTCCAAGCAGCTATTAACCTCAATACCGTGACCCTTCCACTGCACTTATAAAAACAGGATGAAAAGAAAACAAGAAGGTCAGAACCAGGTAAAGGTGTCATGGAGCTAATTTAACCTCTTATTTTTGTCAACCGCTTGAGCTCAAGAACGAAGCGGAGAATCAAAGTGAGAGCCTTGCTTAATAAACTTTTGACAGTAGCTCCGGTTACACTGTGCAAGATAAATAAAAGAAAAAAAACACGCTAAAAAAGGGAACACACTAGATTTATCACAGGCATTTACAACACAACTCTATTCCCTCTCGTCAGAGGTCCACCAAAGAGCGCAAGGCCAGGCATTATCATTTATGAAGGCAAGCTACCAACAAAAACGCATTCCCCAACTCCCGGGCTCATTAACACATGAATACCACCATAGGACTTGTTTTGGAAAGGCTCGTGATGTTACGTCAACCCTATTTCGTAAACATACTGATATATCTCTTCACTCTGTGTTGCCATGGTGTTTTACGCCGTACTCAAGAATATTTTACTTATGAACGGCAGCGGCCAGCATTATGGAGAAAAGCCCTCAGTTACCTTAAATTTTGCTAATATGTGCCTTCCATGGAAACGCGACATACGCGTTTTACAAACGTGCCAGAACTCCTTGAGTTATTTACTTTAACATCGTGTTGGTAGGCAAGTAGTTGGAGTATAGGTGGGAACAGGACGCCTTGTTTGAGAAAAGCGTTGACGTCTTGAAAATTTGATCTTTTCAAGAAATCGTTATCTCACAAGTCGAACATTTTGCGCTACTTGAATACATAATCCTAAGACTCAAACCAAGGCACCCCTCTTCTCACTAGCCATATACCAACTCAATTTGACTGTCACAGTCATAAGAGTGTCATACACAATAAACGGAGACATTTGGTACCATTTCTCAAGGACAGCTGAGACTGACGATGACATGCAGTTTATGCCAACATGTATCCCATGCATCACTCAGAGTTAAAAACTTCATATAAAACTGGGGCCCTGGCAATGTAGGTCAGTCCAGGAGTTAAATATACTTCAGTGCATAAGGCTGGATCGTGCATTTTTACATAAGACGGATAAGTAGGCTAACAGTTACACAGTGGTCCTCAACATATGTCGGTCACAATTATATAGACGTAATTGTTAGATAATCTTACATACACAAATTCTTAAAAGGTGTTTGACAGATCAATCCCAAGAGCTGAAATAAACCGGAGCGAGAGAAGTGTTTGTTGCTACACTTAGTTATAATACACTTTACCATGGAACGTCACCTCCAAGCAGCAGAGAGACAACAGCTAACTGAAATCGCCGACCAGTGGAGGCGGACTGAGGATGAGACTAACCAGAACAGGGTGCTACGGAGCCTAACGGACTATGCAAAACTATTTCTCGGCCGTCTGGAAAAACCCCAATATATCTCCGATAAGGGCGACTATGGAGCATCGTCTATATCTGACAACAGTAGTGAAGTGAGGACTGGAAACGGGACAGAAACTAACACCATTGATACAAGCTGCCCAGCGAATCTAATACCCGAAGCTCAAGCGAGTACAACATGCCTGGATCAAGAAAAAATATCTGAAGTCAAAAGATCGAGACCACACTCCTTTACTTCAAGTATAGTTTTCAAAACGGACCCCAAAGAAGATATCACACTCAGTGGCGATAGAAATGAAAAGCTACAAAACATTTTACAAATAGGACACGACAGAGTCGAATTAGAGGAGTTGATACGGGTGTTTGATCACGACATGTGTTCAGGTAGGCATTTTAATCTCTTCAGAACAACTTCAACTGCTAGTGAAAATTTGAGTTAATAAATAAACCATTGGAAGCTATTCTTAACAGTAGTCTATGGCAAGTTATATCATATCACAAAAGAAATTTTAAAGTGAAATTAAATATATTAAATTAGTGTTATTAGTATCAAAATATGTCTGCATTACCACGCACTGTGGTGTTTTCACAGAAACCATACGACTTGATAGATGCAAATTCTTCCTGATATCTGTTAGCCCCGACGGAGTCTTCGTGTATGGAAACGAAAGGTATATTGCCTGCACAATGTTTGCCAGATGTGCGTTAGGAACATAATTCGGCATCGCCTTTCCTTTTGTTGACTCTGACTTGAAGAAGAGTTCTCCAAGCAAATACCGATTAATGGCCTCGTTGGATATATGAACAGTTGCAGTGAAAGCACAACTGAGATACACATTTGACTATGGACACCATATCTATTTAAATGGTAAATGATTTGGAAACGAAATTGATTTTATTCTTGCACATAGACCATTTATCGCGTATTTCCGTCATCATTGAAAACAGTTGACTCTTTCTCTTGGCATGAATCCATCCTAATTTTTATATTTTATATAGTTCCTCAGCTCTGGTGAATTGTGTTATCTATTGTTTATAGAAAGTGGTCTTGTGTTTCTTGACCCTGAACGCCCATTCTGCTTGACAGCTGGTATATGAATATCGGCTTACACGACTAGCAGCAACCGTCTTCAGTATTAATTTGTCATTAATTTGGGAGAGAGAGCAAGATCTGTGGAGCCAAAATTGCCCTTAACTGGATTTTATATATATATGTGTATCAATAGGGATCGACGTATGAGACCAATCATCGCAGTTTACCACGGAAACAGGAGTAAACTTTGCAACAATGTAACCCCTCTGTGTTTTGTTATCGGCTTTGAGTAAGATAACAATGTTTATTTATTTTGATTTTCTCTTTCAGGGGAAAAGAGTATTTTAAAATAATTTTGTATGGACCACCTCTTGGTATGTATAGTCTGTGCACGCATGTAATAATGCTGTAAGTATGGATAAGGTGTATGTCTAATGAATGTATTTGAATGTAAATTAGCTGTTTATTTTAAAATATATATATTTAATCTGAATTATGATTTGTGAATATATTAAAATACATATATGATCAAAATTATCACATTTTTGGATGAAAAGAGAAAAATCTAGTGCGAACATGTTTATTAAACATGTTCAACATCCTTATTTTATAATATTATGACGCAAAGACAATACATACCAAGAGGTGATCCCAAATAACCACCATACAAAAGCATGATTAAATACCCTGTGCTCTTTTCTCCTGAAAGAGAAAATCAAAATAAATATTAAAGACCATATCTGTAAATAAACTTTCACGTTCTTTGATCTGATTTTGGCATTTTTATGTTTTCTTCTTCATCAAGAGCAATCAGGTTAAATATATAAGACTACAGGGTGGAGAGCAAAGCAAGACAATTCAGGACAAAACGTAATAGTTGGAAAATTTGTTTCATGTAATTGTTCAAATCCGATCTCTGCTCAGTTTACCTCTGTTAAGGTTTTATTTTAACTGCTCATGGAAATGCATAAATACTTGTAAACTGAACATCCCACAGCACCTGAATATTTACTAAACGTTGTAAAGATGGCCTCGTGACGAGACATAAGCCGCCTAAGTGCCATAGTGAAAGGTAAATATCGTTTTAAATATATAGAAAATTTCTCTTTACCCGAGGCTGTATAGGGTCGTGACTTCATAATTTAAAGGAGAATATTGTGTGTAATGTAAAATATGGAACTTCTTAAAGTTTAAACACAAAGTCTTGTGGACTACGTCTGGCCGATATCATCGGAAAGAGTCGACAATTTCCATATCCAATTTATTTAATTTGTGCTTCTAATTTTACTACTGAAACTGGCCTTGGGGAACTTGACTTTTCATATGTTTTAACGGTTAACGGTTTTAACCGTTAAAATTTTATTCATTCACTTGAAACATATACATGTTCTTAATTACATTCTAAATTTAATAGTGAGTATGCTTCAAGAAGAGAAACCTTTTCTTCACGCTCTTAAAAAAGTCGTCCATGCATTTAAAGCAATAATTACCATCTGTGTTTTGCACAAACTGCCTTGGACTTACTTGTATAAAATCCAGAAGAGATTTTGCTTGAGTAATAAATTTAACACAGTAAATAATGCTCCCCAACCCGCCAAAAAAAAAAGATTACGGTTATGTATACGATTAAAAACAGCATACCAGCTGGGATAGCATATATTTGTTGCACTAACTTGGAAGTGATGCAGCTAAGGACTAAAATATCATTTCCCAAGCATGAGGATATGCCTACCTTAAACACAGGTGTAAATTTTTTGACTTATTACAATTTAACTGAACACGTTTTCATAAAAGTTTACACTGAATGAATGAATGAATGATTTTGGCTTAACGCCACATCGGCAATATCTCAGCCATATCGTGGCGAGAACAAGGTGGAACCACGAGACAGTTCAGGTCTTCGATGGTGACATGAGAACATTAAAAACAAACCAAAAACGTACGGACATGATTAAAATCAGGTAAGAAAACCAAAACAGCTAAAACTCGAAAACCAGCATAATAAGGAAGTTTTATCACTAGTACGTATGAAAATAAAATTTATATTTTATGATACAGGCCAATGGCCTTCAAATATTCTATGACAGCGTCGCCAGCGATGCTGTCAAACAAATCATACATGGAGTTTACTGTGTAGAATTTTTGCCGCACATGGGCAAAGTCCACACAGTCAACCAGTATATGTTTGATGCCGTATTCAGCACCACATCCAACACACTCGGGAGCACTGCTCCCATCCAGGATGAAATTGTGTGTTAGATGAGAATGCCCAACACGGCATCTTGTTAAAACCACTTGGTCTCTACGAGACATACCCAGTGTATAAGAGTTATGGCCAATGACAGGGTGAATAGCGTGCAGTTTATTACACACCTGCACGTCCCATTCACCCTGCCAAAGGCGACGAATATACTTAAGAATGTTAGATTTAAAATCAGCGTATGGGATTTTAACTTTTGATACGGATTTATTTAGGGCAGCCTTTGCCTCCCTGTCCACGACTGTGTTTCCATGGATACCAACATGGCTTGGTATCCAACAGAATATAATATCTTTGCCTCTTTTAATCAATTTTCTATGTAAGGCTAAAATTTCCAGAATAAGCGGGTTTTGCAATTTATTATTCTGCATTGCCAAAAGGCAGGAGAGCGAGTCACTACATACCATTGCCCTCTGGGCACGCCCAGAGGAAACATATGATAAGGCCAGGAGTATAGCCCTGGCTTCTGCTGAAAAGATAGACGATGAAGACGGAAGACGAAGAGAAGAGACCCGCTGTTCTAAGACAGCCGCAGCCGCAACCCTGTCCTCATCCTTTGACCCATCAGTGTATATAAATTTATAATTTGGATAATTAGCCTTAATTTCAGCAAAAGCTTGTTGAATTATAAGAGGGTTTGTATTCGATTTATTATATTGACGTAGATCAAATATTAGTTTAGGTTGTGGAAGAAGCCAGGGAGGAGACTCCGGAAAGGATACCGGAGCTATCTCCTCTAGCTTGATGTTAGCTTCCACAACATGGTCCTGTATACGAAGACCGAACGGAGGGATCTTGTTCGGACATTTAGTATATTTGTCTACATATGATGGATTGAAAACACAGTCGTAGGCAGGGTTTGTTGGGTGAGCTTTAAGCTTTGTTGCATATTGAAGGCTGAGTTTAATACGTCGGTTATGTAAAGAAGGCTCATTGGCCTCCACGTATAAACTCTCTACTGGTGAGGTTCTAAAGGCACCAAGGCTGAGCCTCAGACCTTGGTGATGGACCGGATCCAACATTTTAAGATATGATTTCCTAGCGGAACCATAAATGATGGACCCATAGTCCAATTTAGACCTCACCAGAGAACGATATAAATTAAGTAAAACAGATCGGTCAGCACCCCAATCGGTGCTAGACACGACCTTAATTATATCGAGAGCCTTTATACATTTAGCTTTAAGCGTTTTTATGTGAGGTATAAAAGATAATTTACTATCGAATATAACTCCTAAAAATTTATTTTCCCCAACAATCTTCACTGGTTCACCACAAAATTTAAGCTCAGGGTCTAGATGAAGTTTGCGTTTATTGCAGAAATGCATACCGACGGTTTTAGACGTAGAAAATCTAAAACCATTGGCAACTGCCCATTTCTCGATCTTATTGAGACAAAGCTGCAGTTGCCGCTCGATGTTATTCATATTTTTCGCCCGGTAGCATATCAGAAAATCATCTACATATAAACAACCCTCGGTTCCAGATGTTAATGTTTGGGCCAAGCTATTAATTTTTATGCTGAACAGTGTAGGTGAAAGGATACTGCCCTGGGGTACACCCATCTCTTGCTCATAAGAGTCCGAAAGAGTGGACCCCACCCGTACCTTAAACTGACGATTTGATAAAAATTTGGATATAAATATAGGTAATCGACCTTTAAGGCCCATATCCGCGAGGTCTTTTAAGATGCCATATTTCCATGTGGTGTCGTAGGCCTTTTCAAGGTCAAAAAATACTGACACCACATGTTCATTATTAATAAAACCATGGCGAATGAAACTTTCAAGTCGAACAAGGTGATCCACTGTGGATCTACCTTGACGAAAACCACATTGGATATTAGATAGTAACTTGTTGGTTTCGAGAAACCAAACAAGTCTATCATTTATCATCCGTTCCATAGTCTTACAGACGCAACTGGTAAGAGCTATGGGACGGTAATTATTTGGATCAGTATGATCCTTACCCGGTTTGGGAACCGGGATAATACATGCCTCCCTCCATGAGGGTGGAAAATTACCAGTTATCCAAATATCGTTCAGTAAGTCCAAGAGAGTCTCAAGTGGTTCAGCTGATAAATGGTTCAGAAATTTATAATATACGTTATCAGGACCACATGCTGTATCATGTGCCTTTCTCAGTGCAGTTTTTAGTTCATCGATATTAAAAGGACGATTATAATCTTCTAAGTTTTTAGAAGAAAAGGGCAATTTCATTTTCTCCTTCTGGTTTTTGATATGTTGAAATTCTGAAGTATAATTCTCCGAAGAAGATTTTTTAGAAATGGATTCCGCTAATTTATTAGCTATATCGGATGGAGAAGTTAGTGTGTTATCTCCATCTTTCAAGTGCTGGACTTTTGCTTTGTTATTTTTACCCTTAAGTTTCTGAACCATATTCCAGACCTTACGCATAGGTGTTTTTGACGTAATGCCTGAAACAAAGTTCCGCCAACAAGATCGTCTCTTGGACTTAAGTAATCGACGAGCCTTAGCTGCAAGAATACGAACCTGGTTTAAATTTTTATCAGTAGGACAATGGTTGAACTTGCGCTCAGCCCTTTTACGGTCCTTTATGGCTTTACGACAGTCATTGTCGTACCAGGGTTTACTTTTGGATTTTGGACTGGTCGAGGTCTTAGGGATAGTTCTATCTGCAGCTCGTAATATAAGCTGATTAAATTTAAATATTGGGTCATCTGCTGCATTGAGAGTCTGTGGCGTGATATCAGCCTCACAGAACATCTCAAATGCCATCCAATCTGCTTTATCGAACTTCCACCTAGCTACACGTTCTAAAGAATTAGAAGTGACATGCTCTAGGATAATAGGAAAATGGTCACTACCACAAAGATCCTCGTGCACTCTCCAAGAAAAATCCAGGAGAAGTGATGGATCTGTGATAGTGAGATCGATAGCAGAATAGATGCCGTTACCCGCATGCAAATGAGTATTAGAACCATCATTGAAATAACACAGTTCCTCCTTGGTTAAAAAATCTTCTACTACCTTGCCCTTATTATTTATGCTGTTACTTCCCCATAAGGGGTTATGGGAATTAAAATCGCCCATTATTATGAAGGGTGTGGGTAATTGTTCTTTCAAATTATGTAACTGTAAAGCTGACAAAGAAGTGTTCGGCGGAATATAAACCGAACACAAAGTGACTGTCTTAGACATTGAGACACGAACGGCCACAGCCTGAAGCTCTGTATCCAGAGCAACAGGACTGTGGATAATATTGTTATTTATGAAGATAGAGGAGCCGCCTGCAGCTCGCTCTTCTTCGTGACAAAATGTACTATAAAGTGAATAATTTTTCAGAGTTATTTTATCTTTGTCAGATGTCTTCAGGTGAGTTTCCTGAAGACAAAGGGCAATAGGGTTTAATGATTGGACCAGCTGTGTTATTTCAATAAAATTTACCTTAAGACCTCGACAATTCCACTGTATAATTTTGTCGTATGTAGACATTACGGAGGGAGGCGAATAGGAGACTTGTCTTTATATTTGGACCGAGGACGACCCTTTCTTGGAGATCGGCTGGAAGATCTCCCTGGTGCGGGTGATGTATCCATCACATCCGCTTCTAATGTTGAAGGGACGACGTCCTCCAACGATCCAAACCTGTTAAATGTTTGGATGGGATCTCGAGTGGCCTTAGACAGACGTTCTGTATGGCCACTCGGTTTACTGGTTTTAATATTACTTTGAACTTTGTTATTGGATTTGTTTTTGTCGTTATGATTTTTAGAGGGCTGAGGTTCAGGTATATTTTTTTCGGTATTCTTTACTGGTTTTATTTCTTCTACTGTGAGGGTCTGGGTTGAGCAGGAGTTCCGTTCAGGTTGAGCTGGACGTTCAACGTTGATCGGGTTAGGTTTGTCGTTTCCAATGGGCCAAGTCAAGGAAGTTTGAGTTGCAACAGATGTTGCAGCTCGCTTGACTACATTGGCAAACGAAGTCTGCGGTGTCGTACTCGAAAGTGAGGCCAATTTGCGGGCCTCCTGATAGGAAATATTGTTTGTAGTTTTTAAAGTGATTATTTGTTTTTCTTTAATGAAAAGAGGACAGTCCTTAGAGGAGGCCATGTGATCTCGGCCGCAATTGCAGCACTTAATTGTGCTGCTGCAGTCAAAACCATCATGACCTTCACTGCCGCATCTGAAACAAACCAGTTTATTTTTACACTGGCCTTTGCCATGACCAAACTTTTGGCAAGTAAAACACCGTGTAGGGTTAGGTATGTATAAATCCACATTAACCCTATACGGGCCAATGTAGATATATGATGGTAGAGAGGTACTATTAAAGGTTATCAGATAGGTGTTTAATTTGAGGATGTTGCCAGCTTTTTTTGTTGTGAAACGCTTCACTCTGACAACACCCTGTGGTTTTAGTTCTGCACAGATTTCTTCTTCAGATAGGTCGAAAATATCCCCATCCCTGTCACGTATTATTCCCTGACAGCTGTTCAGGGTATTGTGAGGGGATGTAAAAACAGATATATCAGAAATCCTATTCAATGACAATAAATTTTTAGATTGTTGCTTCCGGAAACATTCGATTAGAATGTCTCCGGATCGCAGCTTTTTAACGTTTTTTAAAGTGCCTGCTGCACCCTCCAAAGCCCTCTTCAAAAGAAAAGGATGAATTTTAGAGGCCGGCTTTTGTTCACTCTTTGTTGAGAGAACAATAAAAGCCGGCCAACTTTCCTGTCGAATGTCTATAGAATCTGATAAAGCCTCCAGCTTCCTCTTTTTATCAGACCCTGAAATTTCCTGAGAAGACGATCTCAAATTAGAAACATTTTTAGAAAGGTTTAGGGTATTCATAATAATTAATCACGGATTCACCCCACGTGTTCCCCACCCACCACGGAGTGCCAACAAGGGCGATGCCTGAACCTGGGGATACCCAGCAGGAAAGACACCAAGGATTCCACATGGGGTATACTCAAATAGATGGCCTTAATATGCACACCCCATTCCCCACCCGAGCTCCTCCATCACCCACCCTATGAAGGAGGTTGCACATTAGACACGGACTACTTGAGTGACCCTACAGCCACCGCCTCAAACGCAATCCCACGAACGAAATTTGAGAAAAGTCATTTGATCTCTAAAGAGTGTTTTTATAGAGAAATTTTGGGACTACGCAGAGGCAAGGCGTGACCAGCCGATTGATCGGAGCGGGCCATCCGACCGCCCGTCTTTGGAGAAGTAAGGGCCGAAGTGGAGTGTTGGGCGTGAGGATCTCGCAAGTTCAACCCGCCCTCAGCCACCAGGATCCCGTCCTCCCCCATCACGGGTCGCAACCCACGGCAAACAGGTTGCCCCTTTTAGTCGCCTTGTACGACCAGCCCGGGGAGGCTGTGGAACTATTCTATTCACCGGAACCACACGGGAGAGCCCTAGGTTAGTCGCCTCGTACGACAAGCTTGCCTAGAGAACTGGGGCCCTATTCTTTTCACTCCCGGGAACCCCACGGGGGAGTTTACACTGAAACAAAGAAACGATTTTGCACGAATATAAATTCGAATAGCCACCTAAAGTCACCAAAATGAATGATTCCAACGATGTAATGTCTATCTTATACCCATAATAATACGTAATATAGTTAATGCCCATTCCAAGATGGTAGAATTGACTAATAAGGCTTGATTTGTGTATACACACAAATATATTTTCAGCCAATGCAACATGCTTTTGTGTTAAGAAAGATAATGTTTCTAGTCACATTTAAGATAATACATAATAATTAAATTCTATGCTAAAATAACACCAATAGTCTAAACTTTTGGCTTGTTTGAATGTAACTGTTTAAAGGAGTTCACATTGCTGATAAAAACATTAAGAGCATACTCAAGTTCACTGTGTTACATGTATATACGTATATGCCCTTCTTAAGAACTCTAAAAAGCCAGATTTTTTTAATTAAAATATACAATACTTTAAAACATTGTTAGCAGTATGATGTATAACACGAACATGGAACCAGTGAATGGTTCGAGACCTTACACCTGGGCATGGAGCTAGCCGGATAATTGGTACACGGAAGACTGTCACTCCTGACAAAGTTAAGCAAATCAATGGATAATGACCGGGCTATCAGAAATGTTTTTAACAGAAAAGGCACAAATTAATTCGTAAAGATCTCGGTTATAGTTCAGTAAGTGACAGGACTAGCTCGCGTCCTACATTGTACAGAGGAGCTGTTGTCAATCATGCCGAAGCCTTTAATCTATTCAGTGAGCCTATTCGACCTGTGCAGGCATATCCTTTTTGTGCATTTCATTTATAGCCGAACACGATTTTATGGAACATCCTGGATGTTAGTCATTTTGTAAACAGCTATTATAATTTACATATACACTAGACAAGATTGCACCTTAAATGTCAAAATGGAAGAAGGTAGATCCTTCAGTACTTGACATTTGACTTGGACTGCACACTTCAAAGGACACAGCCATTGAATCCTTAGGGTTTCCATGTCCACATGGTGCATGGTGGCATCCTGTTCCATGTATTAGCACCCTATGTGCAAGGTTCCAGGTTGCAACGGTATATTATTAGGACTACGTGGAATTTACGATCAAGGTGTTTGTTCAGTGCGCTGACAACCAGTTATACGAGATTACGCGATGTTGCTCGACCTTTCTAATTTAAATATTCATTGCTTATGAAATCATCTTCATACTTGTTTTGGAGTTGAAGTTTGAAAAATTTTATTTGTCTTTCTTTATGTCCACAATTTTGAATTTGTCTGATTTGTTTGAAGAGCGAGCGTTCGCCAATAGAACCCCATCCTCTATCACCGAACCTTCGCACTAATCCAGAACACCGTAGGCCTTAGATTAGAACCGTACGGTTCTTTATAGACTTTACTGAGCCATCTGCCGGACTGAAGCAATATTGCTGCCATATAGAGGTTTGTCCTTTTCGTGGTAAATATCACAAACTTATAAGCAGGCCTATGAGCAGTATATGTACACTACTTTGCATAGCCTACAGACAAAGGACCTGCCTAGTTACAGTTGCAGGTCTAGGTCATTCATAGTGGCTCCAATTCATAGTGGAGGCTATTTTCTCACACTCACGGTAAAAGTACATGCCTATAAATATTTAGTGCCCTATATAAATGTACCTGCATATGACCGTGCATCAGCTTATTAAATCGGTCCCGATATGACCGGATAAACCCTTGTGAGACCACTGTCCTAAAGTAGCCTGAAAATATGTCCGTCGCTTTAACATAATTCCTAAGCCTGAAGACTTAGGCTAATAGGAGATAAGACATGTTCGTTAGTCACACTTTGCTTTAGCTTTTCACTGGTAGGTCTGCAAGCAAATATGTTGATTTACACAAGCCTATCCTTGCAGGCCCTATGTTAATTTCTTTGCTCATGCTTAGACTACACAGAGAAAGTTCTAAGTGTTTTCACTTTTGCAGAAAACGCTTAGGTATTGCACAAACAACGCAGTATGATAGCAGAAAACTATATGTTTCTCTGTGATTTGTACCCTCGTGTGTAGTCCGTCATGCAGAGTCCACTATTAGGGTTTTATAATAATTGTTTATGTAAATGCTTGAAAGTAGAAACTTACATGACCCCCTGGCCATATGTCCTGAGCAGAATGGGGGAAAATAATTCGGTGATGTTAACTGTATTTTAATAGACGTTAATTGTCTACTCAAAATAGCGTGTTGTCATCACGTTTAATGCAAAGGGGACAGGCGTTAATCAGCCGATTCCTGGTTTATGCAGGTATACAATACATTTATAACAAAATATAAATGATAACAGGACAGAAAATGAAAAAGACAACAGCGACGACAGTGTGATAGTTGGAAAAGCGTCACCTATAAAGTTAGTGAAATACTCTCCTCTTCAAGACCTAGTTGAGGTTCTACAAAAACTGCTCTTAATGGTCAGGTTTTACTGGTCTCATATCCCTTCCAGCTTACAGCGATTTAACTTAGTCACTCAGTTTGCCAGTTTATTCGGTCAAGTGGACTTTATTTTGTATGGATGTCTCCTGAGGTTTTACATCTGAATTGCACGTAACATGTACTTTCCATCTTCTGTGTTGTAGGTATGGACTGGAGTCACCCGACTTTTTTCGGCTTAGTGCCGGGATCCGGTCATCTCCTTTACTCCGCTTCCGAATTTCTGGCCAGCATCGCGCATGTTACTGCTGTAGCTAGATTCGAAAACGCAGGTAAACCTTACTCTTTGGTTCTTCACATAAAATTTATCAAAGCTGCTTGAGGTAGGGTGTCATTTCCTTATGCGGAATAATTTACTTGTATAAACACTGCCTGTCAGCAATGTTACCCTGCAGAAAGTGCGGGGAGAAAAAGTTGAAAACCGGCAAGAGAGAACCAACTTATGGCAATGAGGATTACTTTTCCAGTTGTGATTACTTTTCAAATGTCCTAATTCCAGGGGCCTAATAGAAAAAAAAGCAGTACATATAGGTCAACCTATAGTTCTTTCGAGTGGATGTTAAAGTCCATTACTCCGATTTGTTCATTGCATTTGCTTACACAAACTTGGAAACGAAGACTGTTTGCTAAATGTTGTGAGTATTTTCTGCAGTTCTTTGTGACGTGGAAGAAAGTGTACTAAGATGGGTAATCGACATCATCGGATATCCTCAGTATTCAAAGGGTGTCACAACCTCCGGGACTTCCATGGCCGATATATTAGCCTTCTCAACCGCCAGGTATATCAAACTCGCGTCCAGCAGCGAGTTCTGCAGGTAAGAACAATGTATGTTATAACAGACATGTGAGCCCTGTCTTGGACAGGAAGAGGCAAATGTGACCGGATTGTAGAGCAAAAGGGGAGTTTCTTTGTGGCGTCAAAACGCTTATATCGCTAACCCACGTGAAAGTGAAAGGTATCTTTTTCTCCCTTAGTCTCAACAGCATACCTTACAGAACCCCCCCCCCCCCAAAAAGTAACCTCTTTAAAGATAAGAAAATTGCAAACTTTGATGTGATTACCTGCGTGATAGTTTGGTAGATCAAGATATTTATTGTATATTAGATCAGTGGTGTACAGGACCGACTTTGCACATCCCTGTCAAACCCGGGCACTGCGCTTGATAGGGTTGACGGACGTGGTATTGAGGCAAGTGCCTACCTGGGAATACCGGATGGACGTCGGCAAACTCGAGGAGATGATAACAGAAGACCTAGTGGTGAGTTGTTGACCAGTTTCGTTCTAGGATATAAAATATAGCAGCAACATATCATATATGTTGTATATATCAGTATTTCAGATGGAATGTGTGTTTACTTAGTAAAGTACACTGATTTATATTTGGGATGCAATTTCAATGGTGTACGATTGATGCGGGGGGGGGGAGCCTTGACGGCTTCATTGTGATATCCATAAAAATAGATATGCAAACTTAAGTCAACGAGTGTGAATAAATTTATTTCGCGAAGACCGGGTGTAAATTGTAAGACACCGTTAAAGCTCAGATGCATCTCGGCATTCCACATAAATTAACGTTTAAACCACCACAAATTGTAGTTAAAAACAGGTGAAGTTCAGCCGAATATTTTTTATTCCCATTTTGATTCTCCGTTTTCTTATGTTTTCTCTCGTGAAATGATGAAAACCAAATCAAAGTATAAATACTTTGAATTAGAGAAAACGTATAGCTTGTTGTGAACTAAGGTGTGGTACTCCTGAAGACGTTTTGGTCATTTTCTTTCTGTTTTTGAAAGAGTCGTGCTGTAGAATACTTTCATTTCTCAATTATTTTTCAAAATTTAAACAAGTTCTGAAATTTGGCAAAAAAATTAATCTAAGCTAAAAAATTCTTACAAATTTTTTTGATATCTTTTCTAGTTAGAAACGTGTTAGCAAAAGAATACCAAACTCTCTAAAACTTACATTTTGGAAAGTTTTATTTTTAAGTGATCACTCAGAACAGTCTCAGATGAATACTAGAAATTTTGCACTCGAGGAAAAAAATTGCTGAAACTTCGCTAAAAATAACATTCTTAAAAACAGCTTGAATTCTTCTATATACTGTTTTTATAATCCAGCATATATATATATATATATATATATATATATATATATATATATATATATATATGTATATATGACAATATGCGATTGATATCTTGACCTACACTAGACAAAATACATCATTTTCTTCAAAGGTGGTTCTACTATTAATATTCGTGTATTTCAGGCTGGATTACGCCCCTTTATGGTGGTTGGTACAGCTGGTTCTACCAGCTTGGGAGCGGTAGATCCACTGGCAGCGATCAGCGAGGTGGCCCAGAAGCACGGTCTGTGGTTCCACGTGGACGCTGCTATAGGAGGGATTTTGATGTTAGACGAGTTTGTGAAAAAGAGATGTAAAGGTGAGAATATTAAGTGCAATTAAAATGAACCAAAAGTTAGCCAGAGTTCGGAAGTTTGTCAGGGCAAATTTCGTGAGCGCGGTCGCATACAGTGCACATCTCTCAGCGGTTCTTCTCGTAGGAATGTGACGTCGCAGCCAAAATATCACATGACTTTTACAGGGCTTGGTATTGGACAAGTCCTTCAGAGTTTTTACAATATGGTTACTCGGACTGAACTGCCCGATAATCCCCTCTTCCGAGAGTTTGAATTCCGTCTTCTCGGCATTTAAACCGCCACTGAATTTTGAAAAATATTTTTCTGTGATACCTATGGCTTATTGGGTTTTTTTCTGCGTATATATAGTGAGAGAGTGTATGTTCGTTCTAAAGATGGGAATAGTAAGAGAAGAAACAAGAATACAGTTCAGACCCTCAACCAGGAACACAGGTTGGAAGGTAAGGTGAGAATTTCGAGCTCAGGGGACGCTAAGATTTCGGAGTATATATGAAAGGTAAGGACACACAGTTCTTTACCTAAGTACATTCAGGCGATGTAAGGTTTGGACTACAACGTCGTGGCACACGTATGCTACTACTGACAGCCCATGGTGGTTCGACGCTTACCTCCGTACAGCCCTGTACGTCCGCCCATTTGTGTTGATAACAACATGGCCCTCAAGCAAATATTATCTTTCTTCGAAAGCATTTTGTCTTAAACTTACGTTAGAAAAAGACCAATCCCTCAAAAGTCACCGCAAGGTCTCCATGGTCATGTGTGATGGCGGACAAAGCTTAGAGATTGCGGTTTTTTCGAGGCCGATAACGCCTTATGTGATTATGTTATGACTGGATATCATCAGTGCATACTTTCGTGAGTTGAAAGAACATTAGGATACAGTAAGAGAGATATGGGAGGGTCGGGAGGTAAGGTTTGAGTCCTGTAGAACAAAATGGCTCGTATGATATCTCGACGAAGGCCTGTGGAAGGAAGTAGGATCAATTCTATTTTAGAACCGGCCTACATGTACTTGATTAACAGTTGATATGAAACACTGAATTGTGAGGTTACATTTAGCAGAAAATGCTAAGATGAAAATCATGAATCCATATGGGGCGGGAAAAAAAGAATGTGATACTGGGAAGTGCGAGTGTACATGGTTTAGAAGCACCTTGAACATGTGAAGGTTAGAACGTCCAGAATATATAACGGTGAGTAAATGTGAAGTTGAGAATTGCGAACAAATATAATGGTGAGAGCAGCGGGCATAAATGACAGTAGCAATATGTGTATGTGAGTATTCTAAGTACTTGTAGAAACAGAAATCCCGAGGATATATAAGCGTAAGCAGTCTGTGCATCTGGCTGCTGAAACATTCCTAATTAAAACAATCATTTTGTTGCTTGACTTGCTTTCTCGTTGGAAATTGTGTGTGAGAGTTTTGGGAAATACATTTTTATTTGGTTTTTCAAGGTGATTAAAGAAATTTCGAATAAAACAACGAAGCAGATCTTTTCTGCTCTTTTCCTTCAGGGATAAATATGGCCGACTCGGTTTCCATGGATTTCCACAAAGCCCTGTCATCCCCATTTGGCACGGCTGCTGTCCTCGTCCGAGAGGGAAGTCACCTGAAGAGCACGATGGCAAGAGACAGCGCCCCCTACTATTTAGACACATCACAGGAGGAGGATTATTCACCGGTAGACTACACCTTTGAGTTCACCCGACCTTTCAGAGCATTTCCAGTTTGGTTTATACTGAAGATTCTGGGTGTAGATATGATTAAAACGGCCATAACAGAAAAAATGAGGCTGACGAAATACGCGCATGCGTCAATAAGTGACATGACCAATGTAGTCACGTGCATGGAGCCCGATCTGACAATTGTCGCCTTCCGGTATGTGCCGACGGATGACAAAGACGGAAACGACGTCACACGTAAATGGCACGAGCTGATAGCCGAGGAGGGACAAGTCTGTCTGACACCTACAACAATAGAAGACATGTTCTACATCCGTCTGTGTATTTTGTCCTTCCGGTCCCATATAGAGGATGTAGACACCGCATTGACGTCCATCAAGAGGAATTTAAACGTGATAAGAAATGGAAAAGATATTATTGGTAAAGTAGACCTGAAAGAATCATAAATACATGCTCAGTTTAAAGTAGTGCCCAAAGTGATTTTATTTTTCTGGTTTAATAAAACCCCAGTGACGCATATTCTTGACATCTGACTTCAGGTGTTTAACACCAAGCACCCAGTCAGTCACTCAGCCTTTGTACTACAATGAACGTTTTACTAACGCCTTAAGAATCCATTGTGAGACGAATTTTCGAATTCTATAATAGACTTTTGAACGTCCCTTTGTTTTTGTGGCGATTGGCTTTTAAATAGGGTACATTAGTCGTCAAGTTTTTTTAATATATGTGTAAATTTGACACAAATTTCAATAAACTGATGATGGTTTCCTTTAATTAACAATAATCAAAGTCATTTGGTCATATATCCGTTGAAGTATTTCTTAGTCAATATGTCCGAGCTCTTTTAGATATACCTTTTTTGTGCTATGCTCATTGTTTTCACTTGATAAAGGCATGTAAATGTTTGTTTTGTGATAACATGTTTATTAAACACACTTTTTTGAAGTTTAATCGCCGATGAAACGCGTTGGGGGTTGGTCATGTTGCAGTGTAATATGTTTTGTTATTGTATAATATGTATTAAAATTTGTCTGTTTATCTTTTTCATCATTTGTCGGTTCAAGTTTTTAAGCTATTTTTCTTAGCCTAACTCACTGAGATAGTGACTGCCTCGGTAACCTGGCGACCAGAGCGTCCACCTCGAGGTCGAGAGATCCGTGATCAAACCCGGTTGGGGTCCTAGCAAACGACCAAGGGACGTCAACAGTGGGTGCTCTTATCGATTCTTTAGAAGTGGTCGATCGCTGGGAGAATAGGAAGACATCAGTGCCAAACAATTGAAAACTGTGTAGCTCATGCCGATTTGGATGGTACCAAAGACTTTTAAAATGGTACTTGTTGCTGCCTAGCTTGGCGCTCAGGACAGAGAGGTTACAGCAAGGAAACTGGACCACATGGTCGACCCGGTGTCATTGTAATGTGACTGCGTGGGGTGTCATGTCTGGTTTCTTCGGCATGATGTTCCAGTAGTGGCAGCACTTAGGGGACATGGACTCGCCCTGCCACAAAAAGACACAGAATATATATATATTATAACGGACTCCTCGTTGTCATATGACTGAAAACTGTTTCGTATGACTTAAAACCAAAGCATACTTACATATATACAACTCTAGATCACCGGTGAACCTGGTCACGCATGTGACAAATCAACTAAAATTCTACCTCTGGCCTGGTTTTAGTGCAACTTTACGGGCAAACCACTCAAGCCTTGGATACCGACTGAATGATTATGCCCATTAAATACGAACTTTAGACATTGTCTTTTCACTTGTTGAGTTTCGGTTGTAATCAAAAAACAACATTTGTATTTGTACTTGTGTCCAAATCAATACACTAGTGTAATAAATATGTGAGGATATTAAACTGTACGTCCAAAGAAAGTGCTTCAAATTTATTTTAAACTTTTCACTTTCTTTTTTTTTTTTTTTGGAATGAACACTTTAAATCAGTTGAAAGTTATTTTGAAGTAGATTTTCTGTCGCCATGTTCTTTTCTCTACGGGGGTATATGTATGTTGAGACACTTGCATGATAACGTAATTCTTTTTAGCTGATGGGGGCAGTTGGTAGGCGATGTTAGTATCTTAGCAACTGAATTGTAAGGGGTTTAAAATGCGAAGATATGACTACTGGGGTTCCACTTGTGTGAGATAATTAGGTGACACATGCTATATTTTTCTACATTTTATATTCATCACACAGATTTCGTATTTATAAAATGAATTCAAAACATGTAGTTAAAATTAACCAACAGTTGGTTGAGCTGGAATCACAGCTCACAACTATAAGAACAATTATACAGAAAACAACCTAATCTGTTTCCTAAATCTTGGGGAACAAAAACTTCTTTCCGTAGTCCTAAACTGAATGAAGAGAAGTTTCCGAAGATTGTTCCTCTCGTGGGCACGCGGCTCCGCCTTTCTCCAAGAGTCCCCGTTTTATCCCCATCTGTAATCCATCCCGCCGTATGACTGTCCTGTTTTTACTCTTTGTGCTGTAGTCATTTATATTGTATTCCTGCATAAAGCGGGATTCTGCTGGTGGACTAAGTATCCCTGAGGTCTGGTACCTTTTCATGTTATTCTGTATTTATGTGTTAAATGTGATGACAACACAGCACTTTGAGTAATTCTAGATCAGTGACGTCTAATAAATTGCTTTTAACATCACTGACATTTTTCCCCCTAATTCTGCTTAAGCCATGGTGCGAGGGGGCGTTTCAGTTGTTACTTGTTAAACACTTACATGAACAGTTAGAATAAAACCCCACATGAGGTAAATTTCTCCGCTAATGTGTGACCATTCGCCAAATGTCTGTCGTGCTATGGTTTATTCCCTGTGCTGTAGTCTTTTATATTGTAATATCATACATGCCGTCGAAGTAAATCCTGTAGTTTCCCATATTTTAATTTAACAATTGACTTATATTCTTTGAATGGTTTAACATACAGACGCACATTTCCATAGAATAAAACTGAGTTCGGTTTTCGCTGTATATGTCAACATCTGATTTTGCTCAATCCTCTCCAAGGCATGTATAGCGACCAGCGCCCATGTGGGAGGCGGGAAGAAACGGACCGGGAACGGATCAGAGAAAAGGTCAGCGGAAACGGAGCGGAACGAAAAGCATTGTTAGTGTATGCATTGTTTAACGTAACCTGTTCTGTACAAACTCTCTTCACATGTTATTAATAGCCAGATGAACTTATGTTTTACATGTACCTATATGTAGGCTACATGGAAGATGTCGGAACGTTGCATAAACAGCTAATCCCAGCTCAATCAGTTTTAATAATCACGCTCACGACATGCCTGTATCAGAAAAAAAGAAGGCAGAAAATTTCCAGTGCCCATGTCTTCATGGAGACTTTCGCGTCTCTTACCCTATATACTTTACACGAATTCTCCGTTTTTTCTTATTTGATGTCAAGCTGGAGAGGTGCAATACGTTGCAGATATTAGCTGATAAACTATTGCGTGAAAGGACACTGTGGACGCTCATCTATAATAAGGAATATATTTTTATTGCTCTCCTATTCCACGGCAAGACCTACTATACAACAACTTCAACCCCATAATTCATCGCTACAACTCAAGACGAATTCCCAGATCCAGACCAGGCATAAAATTCAGCCCTGGCAACATTTCCATCGTTAGTGTTCTTTACATTTCAGTGCAAGGGTCAAGCAACGACAAATTACATAGCTTGTGTCACACTCCGTTTATTTTAAGATAATCGCAGGATGTATGGAATTTTATCCGAACGAATTGTAATTAGGTATGTGAAACCGGGAAAATTATATAAACTGGTGCTGCAGAAGTGGTTACTTCCACACCTGACAGAATTAGATGAAAGACTGCACTAATATTTAATGCCACCTACTTTGACTAGAGTATATTGTACATTCAGTTGAGTTACACTAGGACTCCCAGAAACAGACCAGACATAAAATTCGAAAATATGTAACAAGATATCCATTATCAATATTTAACTACATTTCAGTGCTTGGTTCAAGCTTGGGTCAAGCACTTTTATAGTACATTGATAAGGGTACGAGCAGTTTCATAGCGTGCGTCACGCTCCGTTCATTTTCACGTGATTTCGCCGGAGAAAATTGAGACATTTTAAGTGAGTATTTATTTATTTCACGGTTCTTAAGCAACCCATGGCGTATTTTGAACATTTCCATAAGTGGTGTAAAGATATTCGCAATATATACATGGAGTAAAACGTTAGGCATATCAACGAACGTTATGCACATCCAAGTGTTATAAGCGCGTTGCCACTGTTAAAAGAACTTCGTCGAAACTACCAGAAACTTGGTAACGAAATATTTCTAGGTATAGACTTGATGGACTAAAAGTGTATTGGTGGTCGTCTCGATTCAGATGTTTTGGTTCGAATTGACATAGTTTATCTTTGACCAGAAGAAACTTGGTCCGATAGACCACAAACCACAGACACACGAAAGCGTGTGTCGGCTGGTGGAAGAATGGCCGGTGTATGGCGACAGAAAGTTACAATGGGATGTTCAAAAGCAAAATTATCCACCTCACTTCTCTACGTTACAACGGCACTCCCTTCACCATTATTTTTCTGGATTTGACTTTAAGAACAGTTATCTAGAACAGGTTATACATGTAACGTCTCTCTTTAAATAAAATATAAGTTCTTCTTGGAGATAAAAAAATTTTAACTGCAAGAAAATTTCCGTCAATAAATTAACCCAACAAATGGACAAAGCATTTAAACAATCAGTACCTAAGCCTGCAAAGCTGGAGAAATCGGGATGAAAGCGCAGTGTTATATTCCACTGCCATATTCACTCCAAATTCGACCATAGTTCTGAACCGTTAATTAGTTGAAACATGAAACTCCACAATCATTCCCATACACTGTGGAGCTTTCACAGAAAATTTCACACTTGACGCACCCTCTTTATGAATTCTTTCACGATCGAGTGGGGCTTTGTGTATGGCTGCACAAGAATTTTCATCTGCAGAAGGCCCACTGATTGTGCAACATACAAACAATACTGTACATTAGGAACGTAATACAGTGCTTTGCACAAGGTCATGCACCGGTGCTGTATTATCTGCATAATCTCATACCCCTTCTGATTTGTCCATCTTCACAAAAATCGTCAGAACTGGATGAGATTGGCTCATTGCACCATATCTGGTTTTCATGTCTGAAAAAAGGGGCAAAGAAATCACAAATCTGAAACAATTGTTTATTTATTTGATTCGTGGTTAACACCGTACTCTTTTTTTCTTGTACGACGATGGCAGTCAATTACTTAATGGGAACAAGAAAACCGCCGCAAGTCGCAGGTATTTTGGCTTTCCAAAATCGGAAGATATTTTACCGAGTTGTTCACAATTTTGAGGAAATGTAGACCAGTGACATTTGATTTTATGAAAATCACTGCATTCTTTCACCTAATTCAGCTTAAGTCATTGTTGTTAGGTTGGTCTAAGTTGCTTTGCGTAGGCATTACGTGACCATATTTCACAGATGTAAATTGACAAAAGGTCATGCTTCACTGTACAGTGTGACTGTTTGACATCATACTGTCGTCTCTGGTTTGATTCTTACGCTCTGTGCTGTAGTCTAATATATCGCGTGGGGCGTAGTTTGGGTCAGTAAGTTGGAAATGCAAAACGTTCTGTATACTGAAAAGAAAGATACAGCTAAGCAAGCACACAGATTTCTGACAAATATCGCACAAATATCTTCAGCCTGTCTGAAGAAAAGGATGTCATTCTTAATTTATCTGAAGTACATTTTTCACCCTGAATGGTTGTAATCAACACCTAGTATGTGTTGGAAGATGGGGAAAGCAAAATGTCTATAGTATCTAGAGTAAGTGTGTGAGTGCTTGAGGATTTAACGCCGTACTTAACGAGGGAACCTTGTAGTGTCTTCTTGTGGCAGGGCGAGTCCATGTCCCCAAAGTACTGCCACGACTGGAACATCATGCCAAAGACACCAGGCACATGACCCTCCACGTTGCCACATTATACCGACACCGGGCTAACCAGCCTTGATTCATGTCTCTAACCTCTCAATTCTAAGCTCTAAGTGGACAAGCAACAAGATCTTCAGACCTCGAGAGAGACGTTCTAACCACTAGACCACCGAGGCGGTCTATCGGGCAAGAAAAACAGTATCAATAAATAGTTCAAACTCATAAAAGTTATTATACATGTGGCTTAAAAATAATCTGCGTTATCTACTCCATTGGTACCTAAGCTTGTGTATTTCATATTGTCTGTCCGGAATGTAGTTTACACTTTCCGTTTTGTATGCTGTAGGCGTAGACTCAGCCGCCCCTCCATTTACTCTATTCCGCTGGAGGTTTTCTGCTAGTATTTCGCATCTCTGCCCCGTTTTCAGACTCCAAAATGCTTTATGGTTTATCATAAATATCTGTTGGAGCTGTAGAGGCAACGTTATTTAACGCACTTGTGTAAAATACAAAAAATAAATAAATATTAAAATATACAAAGGGCGCATACCGGAAGGACACAGTTGGTCCTTTGGCAGCTTATAATTTCTCAACTCGTCTTTGACGCCGTTATAACTAAGGTGGTGGTGATGATTGATGCATATACGGCTCGGATTTCTGTGCAGCTTTGTGCGACGTTGAAGAGAGTGTACTCAGATGGGCGAGTGACATCATCGGATACCCGGAGCAGGTCCGAGGAACCACAGTCTCCGGAACCTCCACTGCCCACCAAGTCAGGCTGCCAGACAGTAGCCAGATTAGAAGGTATATGGTTTTGCCCTGTAAATTAAGTCGATTAAGCCCAGTCCCGACAAGAAAAAGCTGAAGGTGCAGGTGCTAAATATTTCGTGGAAAAAAACATTGTCCTTTGTTCTGTGAAAACTATGTATTTCTTCCTGTTCAAACATCCGAACGTTTGACAAATACGTTGAACTCTTTTAAGCTGACAAAATGTCTGTAAAGGTCACACTACTTTGATGTTGTAACCCACATAACAATTTTTCAGCCCAACGTATTTATTCTGTACCAGGTCAGTGGTGTACATGACAGATCATGCACATTTCTGTAACACACAAGCTCTTCGCATTGTCGGGCTGACGGACGTGGTGCTGAAGCGTGCGAATACCCGGAAATATAGGATGGATGTCGGAAAACTCGAAGAGATGATAACTGCTGACCATAAGCTAAGAAGGAATAGGTGTGAAATTTGGGTTAGATGTCATGTCTTGAAATTCAACTGTCGTTTCTTGTAGCATTAAGAAAAAGTCGACTGCTTTTCTCTTACATATTACCAGCTTTAACTAATTCCTGGCATTCCGGACAAAGGATTAGCCGCTGGGGTAAAATATTTTTCTACTTTACAAGCAAATTACACTTTTAACTAACATAGATTGTGGTTTAATTGTGATGCATTCCAGGCCGGATTACCCCCCTTTATGATGGTAGGTATAGCGGGAAATGCCAGCCCCTTGGGAGCGATGAGCGAGGCGGCCCAGAGGCACGGCGTGTGGTTCCACGCGCACACTGCTATTGGAGGGATTCTGATGTTAGACCAATCAGTAAAGAAGAGATGTGATGGTGAGAATCGATGTAAACATTGAAGATGATATATGAAATTTGGAATCACACATGATGAGAGGCTCAGAATTCCGTACAAAAATATATATACGAAAATAAGAACACTGAGGAAATGTCGATGTGAGTATAGCGATTGGCGGTAAAGATGGTTTTTCGGATAAGAGATAAGCACATGGCCGTTGCAACATTCCTGATGTTCAAAGTATAAAGATAGGTGCATGTGTGTGAACGACAGCTCTCTTGTATATTCAAGATTTACGTTGTCAGGTTTTGATACTTTTAGGAAAATGGGCAAATGTCGTGAGTAACTCTTTGATGCATGCTTCAGGAATAAATACAACCCACTCAGTTCAATGGATTTCCACAAAGCCCCCTCGGCCAAAAACGGAACTGCGGCGGTGGTCATACGGAACGGAAGTCACCTAAGAGTTCGAGGGCAAGAGATAGCTTCCCCTACTCCCCAGTAGAAACAGCCCATAGGGGATGCATAGTCCAGAAGCAGAATATAGATTTAAGCAAGAATACAATATAAAAGACTACACCACCGACAGTAAGGCCAGAGCACCAACGACAGTGTGGTAGTTGGCAAATGTTCACTCGTGCCCGGTGAAATCCGGCTATCTGTTAGTTTCGTCAATTAGGGTTTCATTCTACGTGTTCATGTAAACGCTTAAATAGTAGCTACGTACATACCCGCTAGCCCCACGGCTTCAGCAGATTTATGTTGGGAAAAACGGCAATTCATTCAATGTCAGTGGTGTACAATGACACAGAATGCTGTGTTGTTATCACATGGCCGCAATGCAAAAAGGCCATGCAAGGCCCAGGGGAGTTGGTGAGAAGACGACATTGTTCGGAAATTAGTGTGCTTTTGATTGTAATATAGAGTGAGTGTGGAAGTGGTTAGGGTACCAGTGCAGCATAATGACCCAGAAGCATCAGTACGATTTGATTTATTTGTTTGATTTATGTTTTACGCCGTACTCAAAAGTATTTCACCCATACGACAGCGGCCAGCATTATGGTGGGAGAAAACCGGACAGAGCCCAGGAAACCTACGATCACCCGCAGTTTGCTGCCAGACATTCCCATGAACTCTCTCACTCACTCACTCCCTCGCCGCATTGGTCATTATGCTGCGGTAGCGCTCTAACCAACCGAGCCCCTGTCTCCGTACGACCAGTGGTGTTTAGTTGAATTGTGTCATAAGCTTGGTATGCACCAGGGCTTAAAACAAAACTCAGCACAACTGATCGTACACAGTTGGTCTGAATCGCTTATAAATGGTCATAGGATTTAAACATCGACTGGCAAATCTCGCACCGGCTAGTGTGGAAACACTGTTGAGTCGCGTCATTGTACGTACTTTGCAAACATAAGGGCTTCGTGCCCGATGCAAAACACATATTGAGTTGAATTTGGTCTTTCGCTCTAGTGTATATATGCCGAGCAATAAGCTCTCGGTATTCCAAGCTTTAGCATTTATACATGTATATGCGAAACAACGAATCCACTCAACTAAGGTAGGGGGCCTGCGTGGTCGAGGGGGATAGCGCGCCAGGGCTCCTGCCCATGCTGACTTCTCTCCGGTTGTCCATGGGAAGGTCTACCACTAATATAGGTTTCCTCCGGGCTCTGCCCAGTTTCCTCCGACCACATTGCTGGTGTCCGTTGTATAAGTGAAATATTCGTGAATACGGCATGCAAGCCCACTAAGACCACGCGTACGAAAAGCCGCCAGTCTTTACCTGGTTAAGTGATCAATAACATGTCATAAACATTGATTAAGACACAAAGTTTATAACTCTGATTGAGAAAGGCACGCAGTTCCGGATTGTCGTACAAGTACCATATGCTTGATGCCCAAAACTCTTCATACAACCATATTTCACAAGTACTTTGTGCTCTAGAAAGAGAGTGCTCCAAGATTGACTGAAAGATTGCCACAATGTCTGGGTTTTTTTGTTTACTTTTTTTTTCATTTTTTTCTTGTCTTTTCCAATTGTCATTTAGAGGTAGTTATTGTAGATCTTTTATGCCGTTCAGGGAAAAGTAGATGTAGAAAATATTACAGAACACGCTCCAAGCAGCTATTAACCTCAATACCGTGACCCTTCCACTGCACTTATAGAAACAGGATGAAAAGAAAACAAGACGGTCAGAACCAGGTAAAGGTGTCATGGAGCTAATTTAACCTCTTATTTTTGTCAACCGCTTGAGCTCAAGAACGAAGCGGAGAATCAAAGTGAGAGCCTTGCTTAATAAACTTTTGACAGTAGCTCCGGTTACACTGTGCAAGATAAATAAGAGAAAAAAAAACACGCTAAAAAAGGGAACACACTAGATTTATCACAGGCATTTACAACACAACTCTGTTCCCTCCCGTCAAAGGTCCACAAAAGAGCGCAAGGCCAGGCATTATCATTTATGAAGGCAAGCTACCAACAAACCCGCATTCCCCAACTCCCGGGCTCATTAACACATGAATACCACCATAGGACTCCTTGTGGGAAGGCTCGTGATGTTACGGCAACCCTATTTCGTAAACATACTGATATATCTCTTCACTCTGTGTTGCCATGGTGTTTTACGCACGAGTCAAAAATATTTTACATACATTTTTTATATTTTTTACTGGCAGCGGCCAGCATTATGGAGAAACGCGCTCAGTTATCTTAAATTTGCTAATATGTGCCTTCCATGGAAACGCGACATACGCGTTTTACAAACGTGTCCGAACTTCTTGAGTTATTTACTTTAACATCGTGTTGGTAGGCAATTAGGTGGAGTACAGGTGGGAACAGGACGCCTTGTTTGAGAAAAGCGTTGACGTCTTGTTAATTTGATCTTTTCAAGAAATCGTTATCTCACATGTCGAACATTTTGCGCTACTTGAATACATAATCCTAAGACTCAAACCAAGGCACCCCTCTTCTCACTAGCCATATACCAACTCAGTTTGACTGTTACGGTCATGAGATTGTCATGCACAATAAACTGGGACATATAGTAACATGCGTCAAGATCAGCTGAGACTGACAATGACATGCAGTTTATGCCAACATGTATCTCATGCATCACTCAGGGTTAATAACATCGTACAGCCCTGGCAATGTAGGTCAGTCCAGGAGTTAAATATGCTTCAGCACAGTAGACTGGATTGGCATTTTCACAGGAGACGGATAAGCACACAAGCAGTTACACAGCGGAACCCATGTTGGCCACACTTATAAAGACGTAATTGTTATATAGTCTTACACACACAAATTCCAACAAGGTGTTTGACAGATCAATTCCGCGAGCTGACATAAACCGGAACGAGAGAAGTGTTTGTTACTACACTTACCTATAATACACATTACCATGGAACGTCACCTCAAGGCAACAGAGAGTAAAGAACTGACTGAAAATGCCGACCAGTGGAGACGGACTGAGGATGAGACTAACCAGAACAGGGTATTACAGAGCCTAACAGACTATGCAAAACTATTTCTCGGCCGTCTGGAAAAACCCCAATATGTCTCCGATAAGGGCGACTATGGAGCATCGTTTATATATGACAACAGTAGTGAAGTGAGGACTGGAAACGGGACAGAAACTAACACCATTGAAACAAGCTGCCCAGCAAATCTAATACCCGAAACTCAAGCGGGTATATGTCTGGATCAAGGAAAAAAATCTGAAGTCAAAAGATCGAGACCGCATTCCTTTACTTCAAGTATAGTTTTCAAAACGGACCCAAAAGAAGATATCACACTCAGCGGCGATAGAAAAGAAAAGCTACAAAACATTTTACAAATAAGACACGACAGAGTCGAATTAGAGGAGTTGATACGGGTGTTTGATCACGACATATGTTCAGGTGGGCATTTTATAATCTCTTCAGAACAACTTCAATTGCCATATAAAAGTTGAGTTAATAAATAAACCACTAGAAGCTATTCTTAACAGTAGTCTATGGCAAGTTATATCATATCACAAAAAGAAAATTTTAAGCTGAAATTAAATTTATTAAATTAGAATTGACTAAAACACTTAATGAAAGTGACACTGCAGTACACGTGCTATATTTTCTTCTTACTTTCAGTTACATTTTGATCAAATGTCTAAATTAGTGTTTTAGTAACAAACTTGGGACGCATTACCACGCACTCTGGTGTTTTCACAGAAACCACAACACTTAATTGACACAAATTCTTCATGATGTCTGTTAGCCCCGACTGGGTCTTCGTGTATGGAAACCTAAGGCATATGCCTGCACAATGTTTGCCAAATGTGCATTAGGACCATAATTCAGCGCCGCCTTTCCTTTTACTTCCTTTGTTGACTCTTTCTCTTGCCATGAATTCATCCTAATTTTTTATATTTTTTATACTTTCTCAGCTCTGGTGATTTGTGTTATTTGTCGTTTATGGAAAGTGGTCTTGTGATTTTGGTTGGCCGGTGTGCGAATGTCGGCTTACAGGACTATTGGGAACCGTCATCAGTATTAATTGTCATTATTTGGGAGAGAACAAGCTCTGTGGAGCCAAAATTTCACTTAACTGGATGATGTGTATATATATTTATATATTGGTTATTAAAATGTCAATTCAAGATATCAGTCCTTTCGGCAAAGACATTTTTATCGCTCAAACACTCCGATGTACAATGGGTGTGGATAGTAAACAACCCAGAGGCATTAACCAAGGGATTACACTTGAATCAAAAGCGCTATAAACACGTATCCGCAACAGATTTTCAAATCTTTACACTTCAATTCCACATCAAACTTTAACCCAGCCCCACAGTAAGCTGATCACTTCGGTGCTTCTAAAGACAGACCATCACTTCTTAAATGCCAGAACACTCAGGGTTAATTTGATTTCCCAACCGTATCCAGGTAATCATTCTTAGCATATTTTACTTAACTGCTTGAAATTATGATTTGCAATGTAAATTCAGCAGCGCTATGCTTCAACAATGGATACTATCCGGGCTCCAAAATCAGCAGATCTTTACTTTTTCAAAAATCGTTAGGATTATTATCAATATTTATTATCATTTTTTTTGCAGTTTGCCCTACCAAAGTTTGAAGTCTTGATAATGAAGATATGAAGCAACTTTTAACGTTTAGTGTCTATTTGCCAGTCACGTGGTTTAGTTTCCATTTTGAATTTCATTGCTAAACTTAATTATCTTCTCAAAAAGATGCAAAGATGTCGGGATGAAGTTCCATTTGCTATTTCTATGTGGATGGAACTAAGCAGTTTCTCTTACACGTCAGATCTGGTATGCAACTTAGACTGTAAATGACCTCGGCAGTTACGAAAATATTACGTTACCTCTGAATACCACAAAAAAATGATTAATCAAACAAACTGTGTGGTGCTCCTTGTTATCAGGATCACAAATGTGCAAGAATTACTTTCGTACACAGTACATTTTTCAAATTATGACAAAAAAAACAACCAACATTTTGCAAAACCCTCCCATTCAAACAAAAGTGGAACTTCGTGCAACATGATATGAAATCTTTACCTGAGCTAAGTCAGTGACATATAGAGAAAGCCTGGTGTCGATATATCCGGTTATCTATCAGCGAAAGTCCTCGGAAACTTGAATATCTCCGGTCGGTGTCTTGAAATCGCCCTAAAATCTGACCACAATGTATTATTTCTTGTCTTGCGATATCGGCTGTGAGACGAAGATCAAAGCGGTATGTTGGTTATGCTGGTGTAAAGTACTGGAATATATATATGATACTTGGCAGTCTACGGTTCAAATCCAGTTGATATATTTTCAATTTTGTAATGCTTTATCCATGATTTTCCAGCCTTTTTATTACTACTAGGGTTTAGGCTTGCAGAACATGCCGAACCCGGGATTGCTGTTCCCGACAGCTATATTTATTAATAGGGGTCGACTTATGAAAGGAATCACTGCAGTTTACGGCGGAAACAGGAGTAAATCTTGCAACAATGTAATCCCTCTGTCTTTTGTTATCGGCTTTGAGTAAGATAACAATGTTTAATTATTTTGATTTTCTCTTTCAGGAGAAAAAAGTATTTTCAAATAGTTTTGGTGGTTATTATATGGTGGTTATTTTGAACCACCTCTTGGTATGTATAGTCTGTGCATACATGTACTAGTGCTCTAAATAAGGATAAGGTGTATGTCCGATGAATGTATGTGATTAAATTAGCTGTTTATTTTAAAATATATATATTTAATCTGAATTATGATAACATTTGTGAATATATTAAAATACATATATGATCAAAATGGTCACATTTATAGGATGAAAAGACCAAATTCTAGTGCGAACATATTTATTAAACATGTTCAACATCCTTATTTATAACATTATGAGACAGACAATACATACCAAGAGGTGACCCCAATTAACCACCATACAAAAACATAAATACCCGGTGCTCTTTTCTCCTGAAAGAGAAAATCAAAATAAATATTAAAGACCATATCTGGAAATAAATTATCACGTTCTTTCATCTGATTTTGGCATTTTTATGTTTTCTTCTTCATCAAGAGCAATCAGTTTAAAAATATAAGACTACAGCTTGGAGAGCAAATCAAGATCATTCAGGACAAAACGTAATAGTTGGAAAATTTGTTTCATGTAATCGTTCAACTCGGGTCTCTACTCAGTTTACCTCTGTTAAGGTTTTATTTTAACTGCTCATGGAAATGCATAAATACTTGTAAACTGAACATCCCACAGCACCTGAATATTTACTAAACGTTGTAAAGATGGCCTCGTGACGAGACATAAGCCACCTAAGTGCCATAGTGAAAGGTAGATATCGTTTTAGATATATACAAAATTTCTCTTTACCCGAGGCTGTATAGGGTCGTGAGTTCATAATTTAAAGGAGGATATTGTGTGTAATGTAAAATATGGAACTTCTTAAAGTTTAAACACAAAGTCTTGTGGACTACGTCTGGCCGATATCATCGGAAAGAGTCGACAATTTCCATATCCAATTTATTTAATTTGTGCTTCTAATTTTACTACTGAAACTGGCCTTGGGGAACTTGACTTTTCATATGTTTTAACAGTTAACGGTTTTAACTGCGATTTGTGTACCTGCTTTCTCTTAAAATTTTATTCATTCACTTGAAGCATATACATGTTCTTAATTACATTCTAAATTTAATAGTGAGTATACTTCAAGAAGAGAAACCTTTCCTTCAAGCTCTTAAAAAAGTCGTCCATGCATTTAAAGCAAAAATTACCATCTGTGTTTTGCACGAACTGCCTTGGACTTATTTGTATAAAATCCAGAGGAGATTTTGTTTGAGTAATAAATTTAACACAGTAAATAATGCTCCCCAACCCGCCAAAAAAAAGATTACGGTTATGTATACGATTAAAAACAGCATACCAGCTGGGATAGCATATATTTGTTGCACTAACTTGGAAGTGATGCAGCTAAGGACTAAAATATCATTTCCCAAGCATGAGGATATGCCTACCTTAAACACAGGTGTAAATTTTTATGACTTATTACAATTTAACTGAAAACGTTTTCATAAAAGTTTACACTGAAACAAAGAAACGATTTTGCACGAATATAAATTCGAATAGCCACCTAAAGTCACCAAAATGAAAGATTCCAACGATGTAATGTCTATCTTATACCCATAATAATACGTAATATAGTTAATGCACATTACAAGATGGTAGAATTGACTAATAAGGCTTGATTTGTGTATACACACAAATATATTTTCAGCCAATGCAACATGCTTTTGTGTTAAGAAAGATAATGTTTCCAGTCACATTTAAGATAATACATAATAATTAAATTTTATGCTAGGAGTTTAGAGGAGTTCACGTTGCTGATAAAAACATTATGAGCATATCCAAGTTCACTGTGTTACATGTATATACGTATATGCCCTTCTTAAGAACTCTAAAAAGCCAGAATTTTTTTATTAAAATATACAATACTTTAAAACATTGTTAGCAGTATGATGTATAACACGAACATGGAACCAGTGAATATTTCGAGACTTTACACCTGGGCATGGAGCTAGCCGGATAATTGGTACACAGTGCGTTTACGGAAGACTGTCACTCCTGACAAAGTTAAGCAAATCAATGGATAATGACCGGGCTATCGGAAATGTTTTTAACAGAAAAGGCACAAATTAATTCGTAAAGATCTCGGTTATAGTTCAGTAAGTGAAAGGACTAGCTCGCGTCCTACATTTTACAGAGGAGCTGTTGTCAATCATGCCGAAGCCTTTAATCTATTCAGTGAGCCTATTCGACCTGTGCAGGCATATCCTTCTTGTGTATTTCATTTATAGCCGAACACGATTTTATGGAACATCCTGGATGTTAGTCATTTTGTAAACAGCTATTATAATTTACATATACACTAGACAAGATTGCACCTTAAATGTCAAAATGGAAGAAGGTAGATCCTTCAGTACTTGACATTTGACTTGGACTGCACACTTCAAAAGACACAGCCATTGAATCCTTAGGGTTTCCATGTCCACATAGTGCATGGTGGCATCCTGTTCCATGTATTAGCACCCTATGTGCAAGGTTCCAGGTTGCAACGGTATATTACTACGACTACGTGGAATTTACGATCAATGTGTTTGTTCAGTGCGCTGATAACCAGTTATACGAGATTACGCGATGTTGTTCGACCTTTCTAATTTAAATATTCATTGCTTATGAAATCATCTTCATACTTGTTTTGGAGTTGAAGTTTGAAAAATTTTATTTGTCTTTCTTTATGTCCACAATTTTGAATTTGTCTGATTTGTTTGAAGAGCGAGCGTTCGGCAACAGAACCCCATCCTCTATCACCGAACCTTCGCACTAATCCAGAACACCGTAGGCCTTAGATTAGAACCGTACGGTTCTTTATAGACTTTACTGAGCCATCTGCCGGACTGAAGCAATATTGCTGCCATATAGAGGTTTGTCCTTTTCGTGGTGAATATCGCAAACTTATAAGTAGGCCTATGAGCAGTATATGTACACTACTTTGAATAGCCTACAGACAAAGGACCTGCCTAGTTACAGTTGCAGGTCTAGGTCATTCATAGTGGCTCCAATTCATAGTGGAGGCTATTTTCTCACACTCACGGTAAAAGTTCATGCCTATAAATATTTAGTGCCCTATATAAATGTACCTGCATATGACCGTGCATCAACTTATTAAATCGGTCCCGATATGACCGGATAAACCCTTGTGAGACCACTGTCCTAAAGTAGCCTGAGCATATGTCCGTCGCTTTAACATAATTCCTAGGCCTGAAGAGTTAGGCTAATATGAGACAAGACATGCTCGTTAGTCACACTTTTCTTTAGCTTTTCACTGGTAGGTCTGCAAGCAAATATGTTGATTTACACAAGTCTATCCTTGCAGGCACTATGTTAATTTCTTTGCTCATGCTTAGACTACACAGAGAAAGTTCTAAGTGTTTTCACTTTTGCAGAAAACGCTTAGGTATTGCACAAACAATGCAGTGTGACAGCAGAAAACTATACGTTTCTCTGTGATTTGGACCCTCGTGTGTAGTCCGTCATGCAGAGTCCACTATTAGGGTTTTATAATAATTGTTTATGTAAATGCTTGAAAGTAGAAACTTACATGACCCCCTGGCCATATGTCTTGAGCAGAACGGGGCAAAATAATTCGGTGATGTTAACTGCATTTTAATAGACGTTAATTGTCTAGGCAAAATAGCGTGTTGTCATCACGCTTAATGCAAAGGGGACAGGCGTTAATCAGCCGATCCGTGGTTTATGCAGGTATACAATACATTTATAAACATAATATAAATGATAACAGGACAGAAAATGAAAAAGACAACAGCGACGACAGTGTGATAGTTGGAAAAGGGTAACCTATAAAGTTAGTGAAATACTCTCCTCTTCAAGACCTAGTTGAGGTTCTACAAAAACTGCTCTTAACGGCCAGGTTTTACTGGTCTCATATCCCTTCCAGCTTACAGCGATTTAACTTAGTCACTCAGTTTGTCAGTTTATTCGGTCAAGTGGACTTTATTTTGTATGGATGTCTCCTGAGGTTTTACATCTGAACTGCACGTAATATGTACTTTCCATCTTCTGTGTTGTAGGTATGGACTGGAGTCACCCGACTTTTTTCGGCTTAGTGCCGGGATCCGGTCATCTCCTTTACTCCGCTTCAGAATTTCTGGCCAGCATCGCGCATGTTACTGCTGTAGCTAGATTCGAAAACGCAGGTAAACCTTACTCTTTGGTTCTTCACATAAAATTTATCAAAGCTGCTTGAGGTAGGGTGTCATTTCCTTATGCGGAATAATTTACTTGTATAAACACTGCCTGTCAGCAATGTTACCCTACAGAAAGTGCCGGGTGAAAAAGTTGAAAACGGGCAAGAGAGAACCAACTTATGGCAATGAGGATTATTTTTCCAGTTGTGATTACTTTTCAAATGTCCTAATTCCAGGGGCCTAATAGAAAAAAAATGCAGTATATATAGGTCAACATATAGTTCTTTCGAGTGGGTGTTAAAGTCCATTACTCCGATTTGTTCATTGCATTTGCTCACACAAACTTGGAGACGAAGACTGTTTGCTAAATGTTGTGAGTATTTTCTGCAGTTCTTTGTGACGTGGAAGAAAGTGTACTAAGATGGGTAATCGACATCATCGGATATCCTCAGTATTCAAAGGGTGTCACAACCTCCGGGACTTCCATGGCCGATATATTAGCCTTCTCAACCGCCAGGTATATCAAACTCGCGTCCAGTAGCGAGTTCTGCAGGTAAGAACAATGTATGTTATAACAGACATGTGAGCCCTGTCTTGGACAGGAAGGGCCAAATGTGACCGGATTGTAGAGCAAAAGAGGAGTTTCTTTGTGGCGTCAAAACGCTTATATCGCTGACCCACGTGAAAGTGAAAGGTATCTTTTTCTCCCTTAGTCTCAACAGCATACCTTACAGACCCCCCCCCCCCAAAATAAGGTCTTTAAAGATAAGAAAATTGCAAACTTTGATGTGATAACCTACGTGATAGTTTGGTAGATCAAGATATTTATTGTATATTAGATCAGTGGTGTACAGGACCGACTTTGCACATCCCTGTCAAACCCGGGCATTGCGCTTGATAGGGTTGACGGACGTGGTATTGAGGCAAGTGCCTACCTGGGAATACCGGATGGACGTCGGCAAACTCGAGGAGATGATAACAGAAGACCTAGTGGTGAGTTGTTGACCAGTTTCGTTCTAGGATATAAAATATATCAGCAACATATCATATATGTTGTATATATCAGTATTTCAGATGGAATGTGTGTTTACTTAGTAAAGTACACTGATTTATATTTGGGATGCAATTTCAATGGTGTACGATTGATGCAGGGGGGGGGGGAGCCTTGACGGCTTCATTGTGATATCCATAAAAATAGATAGGCAAACTTAAGTCAACGAGTGTGAATAAATTTATTTTGCGAAGACCGGGTGTAAATTGTAAGACACTATTAAAGCTCAGAAGCATTTCGGCATTCCACATAAATTAACGTTTAAACCACCACAAATTGTAGTTAAAAACAGATGAAGTTCGGCCGAATATTTTTTATTCCCATTTTGATTCTCCGTTTTCTTATGTTTTCTCTCGTGAAATGATGAAAACCAAATCAAAGTATAAATACTTTGAATTAGGCAAAACATATAGCTTGTTGTGAACTAAGGTGTGGTACTAATGAAGGCGTTTTGGTCATTTTCTTTCTGTTTTTGAAACAGTCGTGCTGTGGAGTACTTTCATTTCTCGATTATTTTTCAAAATTTAAACAAGTTCTGAAATTTGGCAAGAAAATTAGCCTAAGCTAAAAAATCCTTACAAATTTTTTTGATATCTTTTCTAGTTAGAAACGTGTTAGCAAAAGAATACCAAACTCTCTAAAACTTACATTTTGGAAAGTTTTATTTTTAAGTGATCACTCAGAACAGTCTCAGATGAACACTAGAAATCTGTGGGACTGTGTTTTAGTTTAAGTAGTAAATTTTGCACTCGTGGAAAAAAATTGCTGAAAATTAGCTAAAAATAACCTTCTGAAAAACAGCTTGAATTCTCCTATGTACTGTTTTCATAATCAAGAACATATATATATGACAATATGCGATTAATATCTTAAGCTACACAAGGCAAAATACATCATTTTGTTCAAAGGTGGTTCTAGTATTAATATTCGTGTATTTCAGGCTGGATTACGCCCGTTTATGGTGGTTGGTACAGCTGGTTCCACCAACTTGGGAGCAGTAGACCCACTGGCAGCGATCAGCGAGGTGGCCCAGAAGCACGGTCTGTGGTTCCACGTGGACGCAGCTATAGGAGGAATTTTGATGTTAGACGAGTCTGTGAAAAAGAGATGTAAAGGTGAGAATATTAAGTGCAATTAAAATGAACCAAAAGTCAGCCAGAGTTCGAAAGTTCATCAGGGCAAACTTCGTGAGCACAGTGTCATACAGTGTACATCTTTCAGCGGTTCTTCTCATAGAAATGTGTTGTCGCAGCCAAAATATCACGTGACTTTTACAGGGCTTAAGATTGGCCTAGTCCTTCAGAGTTTTTACAAAATGACTATTCGGAGTGAACTGTCCGATAATGCCTTCTTCCGAGAGTTTGAATTCCGTCTTCTCGGGTTTTAAACCGCCACTGAATTTTTAAAAATATTTTTCTGTGATACCTATGGCTTATTGGGTTTTTTTCTGCGTATATATAGTGACAGAGTGTATGTTCGTTCTAAAGATGGGAATAGTAAGTGAAGAAACAAGAATACAGTTCAGGCCCTCAACCAGGAACACAGGTTAGAAGGTAAGGTGAGAATTTCGAGCTCAGGGGACGCTAAGATGAAATTTCGGAGTATATATGAAAGTTAAGGACACACAGTTCATTAGCTAAGTACATTCAGGTGGTGTAACGTTTGGACTACAACGTCGTGGTACACGTATGCTACTACTGACAGCCCATGGTGGTTCGACGCTTACCTCCGCACAGCCCTGTATGTCCGCCCATTTTTGTTGATAACAACATGGCCCTCAAGCAAATATTACCTTTCTTCGAAAGCATTTTGTCATAAACTTACGTTAAAAAAAGACCAATCTCTCAAAAGTTACCCCAAGGTCTCCATGGTCATGTGTGATGGCGGACAAAGCTTAGAGATTGCGGTTTTTTCCAGGCCTGTAACGCCTTATGTGATTATGTTATGACTGGATATCATCAGTGCAGACTTTCGTGAGTTGAAAGAACAGTAGGATACAGTAAGAGAGATATGGAGGGTCGGGAGGTAAGGTTTGAGTCCGGTAGAACAAAATGGCTCGTATGATATCTCGACGAAGGCCTGTGGAAGGAAGTAGGATCAGTTCTATTTTAGAACGGGCCTACATGTACTTGATTAACAGTTGATATGAAACAGTGAATTCTGAGGTTACATTTAGCAGAAAATGCTAAGATGAAAATCATGAATGCATATGGGGCTGAAAAAAAAGAATGTGATACTGGGAAGTGCGAGTGTACATGGTTTAGAAGCACCTTGAACATGTGAAGGTTAGAACGTCCAGAATATATAACGGTGAGTAAATGTGAAGTTGAGAATCGCGAACAAATATAACGTTGAGACCATCGGGCATAAATGACAGTAGCAATATGTGTATGTGAGTATTCTAAGTACTTGTAGAAACAGAAATCCCGAGGATATATAAACGTAAGCAGTCTGTGCATCTGGCTGCTGAAACATTCCTAATTAAAACAATCATTTTGTTGCTTGACTTGCTTTCTCGTTGGAAATTGTGTGTTAGAGTTTTGGGAAATACACTTTTATTTGGTTTTTCAAGGTGATTAAAGAAATTTCGAATAAAACAACGAAGCAGATCTTTTCTACTCTTTTCCTTCAGGAATAAATATGGCCAACTCGGTTTCCATGGATTTCTACAAAGCGCTGTCATCCCCATTTGGCACGGCTGCTGTCCTCGTCCGAGAGGGAAGTCACCTGAAGAGCACGATGGCAAGAGACAGCGCCCCCTACTATTCAGACACATCACAGGAGGAGGATTATTCACCGGTAGACTTCACCTTTGAGTTCACTCGACCATTCAGAGCATTTCCAGTTTGGTTTATTCTGAAGATTCTTGGAATAGATATGATTAAAACGGCCATAACGGAAAAAATGAGGCTGACGAAATACGCGCATGCGTCAATAAGTGACATGACCAATGTAGTCACGTGCATGGAGCCCGATCTGACAATTGTCGCCTTCCGGTATGTGCCGACGGATGACAAAGACGGAAACGACGTTACACGTAAATGGCACGAGCTGATAGCCGAGGAGGGACAAGTCTGTCTTACACCCACAACAATAGAAGACATGTTCTACATCCGTCTGTGTATTTTGTCCTTCCGGTCCCATATAGAGGATGTAGACACCGCATTGACATCCATCAAGAGGAATTTAGACGTCATCAGAAATGGAAAAGATATTATTGGCAAAGTAGACCTGAAAGAATCATAAAGACATGCGCAATTTAAAGTAGTGCCCAAAGTGATTTTTATTTTTCCGCTTTAATAAAACCCCAGTGCCACATATTCTTGACATCTGACTTCAGGTGTTTAACACCAAGCACCCAGTCACTCACTCAGTCTTTGTACTACAATGAACGTTTTACTGACGCTTTAACAACCCATTGTGAGGCGAATTTTCGGAATTCTATATAAGACTTTTGAACGTCCCTTTGTTTTTATGACGATTGGCTTTTACATGGGGTACATTCGTCGTCAAGTTTTTTAATATATGTGTAAATTTGACACAAATTGCAATAAATTGATGATGGTTTCCTTTAATTAACAATAATCAAAGTCATTTGGTCATGCATCCGTTGAAGTATTTCCTAGTCAATATGTCCGAGCTCTTTTAGATATACCTTTTTTGAAATAACAAAGTAACTATTTTCCAATAGTTTTTATTCTTTTTGAATTTCTCGCTCCTCAAAGAAGATGAGGTATTTTGTTGATAAAATATGCTATGCTCATTGTTTTCACTTGATAAAGGCATGTAAATGTTTGTTTTGTGATAACATGTTTATTAAACACACTTATTTGAAGTTTAATCGCCGATGAAACGCGTTGGGGGTTGGTCATGTTGCAGTGTAATATGTTTTCTTATTGTATAATATGTATTAAAATTTGTCTGTTTATCTGTTTCATCTTCTGTCGGTTCAAGTTTTTAAGCCATTTTTCTCAGCCTAACTCACTGAGATAGTGACTGCCTCGGTAACCTGGCGACCAGAGCGTCTACCTCGAGATCGGGAGATCCGTGATCAAACCCGGTTGGGGTCCTAGCAAACGACCAAGGGACGTCAACAGTGGGTGCTCTTATCGATTCTTTAGAATTGGTCGATCGCTGGGAGAATCGGAAGACATCAGTGCCAAAGAATTGAAAACTGTGTAGCTTATGCCGATTTGGATCGTACCAAAGACTTTTAAAATGGTACTTGTTGCTGCCTCGCTTGGCGCTCAGGACAGAGAGGTTACAGCAAGGAAACAGGACCACATGGTCGACCCGGTGTCATTGTAATGTGACTGGGTGGGGTGTCATGTCTGGTGTCTTCGGCATGATGTTCCAGTAGTGGCAACACTTAGGGGACATGGACTCGCCCTGAGACAAAAAGACACAGAATATATATATATTATAACGGACTCCTCGTTGTCATATGACTGAAAATTGTTTCGTAAGACTTAAAACCAAAGCATACTTACATATATACAACTCTAGATCACCGGTGAACCTGGTCACGCATGTGACAAATCAACTAAAATTCTACCTCTGGCCTGGTTTTAGTGCAACTGTACGGGCAAACCACTCAAGCCTTGGATACCGACTGAATGATTATGCCCATTAAATACGAACTTTAGACATTGTCGTTTCACTTGTTGAGTTTCGGTTGTAATCAAAAAACAACATTTGTATTTGTACTTGTGTCCAAATCAATACATTAGTGTAATAAATATGTGAGGATATTAAACTGTACGTCCAAAGAAAGTGCTTCAAATTTATTTTAAACTTTTCACTTTCTTTTTTTTTTTTGGAATGAACACTTTAAATCAGTTGAAAGTCATTTTGAAGTAGATTTTCTGTCGCCATGTTCTTTTCTCTACGGGGGTATATGTATGTTGAGACACTTGCATGATAACGTAATTCTTTTTAGCTGATGGGGGCAGTTGGTAGGCGATGTTAGTATCTTAGCAACTGAATTGTAAGGGGTTTAAAATGCGAAGATATGACTACTGGGGTTCCACTTGTGTGAGATAATTAGGTGACACATGCTATATTTTTCTACATTTTATATTCATCACACAGATTTCGTATCTATAAAATGAATGTTTTCAATCTCTGGCTTGATGGATAATCAATGTGGCATTCAATTATATCTGTTATTCCCATGTGATTCCACTCCTGTAGTGCTCCTAACAATAAGTTCATAGTTCATGGAAGCATTCTTTCTTGGGATAAAGGGTAATAAAATTGTTCACCATCATATATGAATACGCCAGTGATTCTGGGATTAAGACTCTATATTAAGTTTTGCCACTTTCATATACTGAAAGGGCATAACGAAAATTTAACTTGTTTCCACTGAGATGGAATCACAGTTGAATTTTGCCCCTTGCTGTTTTAACGAATTCAAAACATGTAGTTAAAATTAACCAACAGTTGGTTGAGCTGGAATCACAGCTCACAACTATAAGAACAATTATACAGAAAACAACCTAATCTGTTTCCTAAATCTTGGGGAACAAAAACTTCTTTCCGTAGGCCTAAACTGAATGAAGAGAAGTTTCCGAAGATTGTTCCTCTCGTGGGCACGCGGCTCCGCCTTTCTCCAAGAGTCCCCGTTTTATCCCCATCTGTAATCCATCCCGCCGTATGACTGTCCTGTTTTTACTCTTTGTGCTGTAGCCATTTATATTGTATTCCTGCATAAAGCGGGATTCTGCTGGTGGACTAAGTATCCCTGAGGTCTGGTACCTTTTCATGTTATTCTGTATTTATGTGTTAAATGTGATGACAACACAGCACTTTGAGTAATTCTAGATCAGTGACGTCTAATAAATTGCTTTTAACATCACTGACATTTTTTTCCCCTAATTCTGCTTAAGCCATGGTGCGAGGGGGCGTTTCAGTTGTTACTTGTTAAACACTTACATGAACAGTTAGAATAAAACCCCACATGAGGTAAATTTCTCCGCTAATGTGTGACCATTCGCCAAATGTCTGTCGTGCTATGGTTTATTCCCTGTGCTGTAGTCTTTTATATTGTAATATCATACATGCCGTCGAAGTAAATCCTGTAGTTTCCCATATTTTAATTTAACAATTGACTTATATTCTTTGAATGGTTTAACATACAGACGCACATTTCCATAGAATAAAACTGAGTTCGGTTTTCGCTGTATATGTCAACATCTGATTTTGCTCAATCCTCTCCAAGGCATGTATAGCGACCAGCGCCCATGTGGGAGGCGGGAAGAAACGGACCGGGAACGGATCAGAGAAAAGGTCAGCGGAAACGGAGCGGAACGAAAAGCATTGTTAGTGTATGCATTGTTTAACGTAACCTGTTCTGTACAAACTCTCTTCACATGTTATTAATAGCCAGATGAACTTATGTTTTACATGTACCTATATGTAGGCTACATGGAAGATGTCGGAACGTTGCATAAACAGCTAATCCCAGCTCAATCAGTTTTAATAATCACGCTCACGACATGCCTGTATCAGAAAAAAAGAAGGCAGAAAATTTCCAGTGCCCATGTCTTCATGGAGACTTTCGCGTCTCTTACCCTATATACTTTACACGAATTCTCCGTTTTTTCTTATTTGATGTCAAGCTGGAGAGGTGCAATACGTTGCAGATATTTGCTGATAAACTATTGCGTGAAAGGACACTGTGGACGCTCATCTATAATAAGGAATATATTTTTATTGCTGGCCTATTCCACGGCAAGGCCTACTACACAACAACTTCAACCCCATAATTCATCGCTACAACTCAAGACGAATTCCCAGATCCAGACCAGGCATAAAATTCGAGCCCTGGCAACATTTCCATCGTTAGTGTTCTTTACATTTCAGTGCAAGGGTCAAGCAACGACAAATTACATAGCGTGTGTCACACTCCGTTTATTTTAAGATAATCGCAGGATGTATGGAATTTTATCCGAACGAATTGTAATTAGGTATGTGAAACCGGGAAAATTATATAAACTGGTGCTGCAGAAGTGGTTACTTCCACACCTGACAGAATTAGATGAAAGACTGCACTAATATTTAATGCCACCTACTTTGACTAGAGTATATTGTACATTCAGTTGAGTTACACTAGGACTCCCAGAAACAGACCAGACATAAAATTCGAAAATATGTAACAAGATATCCATTATCAATATTTAACTACATTTCAGTGCTTGGTTCAAGCTTGGGTCAAGCACTTTTATAGTACATTGATAAGGGTAAGAGCAGTTTCATAGCGTGCGTCACGCTCCGTTCATTTTCACGTGATTTCGCCGGAGAAAATTGAGACATTTTAAGTGAGTATTTATTTATTTCACGGTTATTAAGCAACCCATGGCGTATTTTGAACATTTCCATAAGTGGTGTAAAGATATTCGCAATATATACATGGAGTAAAACGTTAGGCATATCAACGAACGTTATGCACATCCAAGTGTTATAAGCGCGTTGCCACTGTTAAAAGAACTTCGTCGAAACTACCAGAAACTTGGTAACGAAATATTTCTAGGTATAGACTTGATGGACTAAAAGTGTATTGGTGGTTGTCTCGATTCAGATGTTTTGGTTCGAATTGACATAGTTTATCTTTGACCAGAAGAAACTTGGTCCGATAGACCACAAACCACAGACACACGAAAGCGTGTGTCGGCTGGTGGAAGAATGGCCGGTGTATGGCGACAGAAAGTTACAATGGGATGTTCAAAAGCAAAATTATCCACCTCACTTCTCTACGTTACAACGGCACTCCCTTCACCATTATTTTTCTGGACTTGACTTTAAGAACAGTTATCTAGAACAGGTTATACATGTAACGTCTCTCTTTAAATAAAATATAAGTTCTTCTTGGAGATAAAAAAATTTTAACTGCAAGAAAATTTCCGTCAATAAATTAACCCAACAAAAGCATTTAAACAATCAGTACCTAAGCCTGCAAAGCTGGAGAAATCGGGATGAAAGCGCAGTGTTATATTCCACTGCCATATTCACTCCAAATTCGATCATAGTTCTGAACCGTTAATTAGTTGAAACATGAAACTCCACAATCATTCCCATACACTGTGGAGCTTTTACAGAAAATTTCACACTTGACGCACCCTCTTTATGAATTCTTTCACGATCGAGTGGGGTTTTGTGTATGGCTGCACAAGAATTTTCATCTGCAGAAGGCCCACTGTTTGTGCCACATACAAACAATACTGTACATTAGGAACGTAATACAGTGCTTTGCACAAGGTCATGTACCGGTGCTGTATTATCTGCATAATCTCATACCCCTTCTGATTTGTCCATCTTCACAAAAATCGTCAGAGCTGGATGAGACTGTCTCATTGCACCATATCTGGTTTTAATGTCTGAAAAAAGGGGCAAAGAAATCACAAATCTGAAACAATTGTTTATTTATTTGATTCGTGGTTAACACCGTACTCTTTTTTTCTTGTACGACGATGGCAGTCAATTACTTAATGGGAACAAGAAAACCGCCGTAAGTCGCAGGTATTTTGGCTTTCCAAAATCGGAAGATATTTTACCGAGTTGTTCACAATTTTGAGGAAATGTAGACCAGTGACATTTGATTTGATGAAAATCACTGCATTCTTTCACCTAATTCAGCTTAAGTCATGGTTGTTTGGGGCGTGTAAGTTACTTTGTGTAGGCATTTACATGAGCACGTATTCACAGCTGTAAATTGACAAAAGGCCATGCTTCGCTGTACAGTGTGACTATTTGACATCACACTGTCGTCTCTGGTTTGATTCTTACGCTCTGTGCTGTAGTCTAATATATCGCGTGGGGCGTAGTTTGGGTCAGCAAGTTGGAAATGCAAAACGTTCTGTATACTGAAAAGAAAGATACAGCTAAGCAAGCACACAGATTTCTGACAAATATCGCACAAATATCTTCAGCCTGTCTGAAGAAAAGGACGTCATGCTTAATTTATCTGAAGTACATTTTTCACCCTGAATGGTTGTAAACAACGTCGAGACAGACGTTCTAAACACTAGACCACCGAGGCGGTCTATCGGGCAAGAAAAACGGTATCAATAAATAGTTCAAACTGATAAAAGTTATTATACATGTGGCTTAAAAATAATCTGCGTTATCTACTCCATTGGTACCTAGGCTTGTGTATTTCATATTATCTGTCCGGAATGTAGTTTACACTTTCCGTTTTGTATGCTGTAGGCGTAGACTCAGCCGCCCCTCCATTTACTCTATTCCGCTGGAGGTTTTCTGCTAGTATTTCGCATCTCTGCCCCGTTTCCAGACTCCAAAATGCTTTATGGTTTATCATAAATATCTGTTGGAGCTGTAGAGGCAACGTTATTTAACGCACTTGTGTAAAATACAAAAAATAAATAAATATTAAAATATACACAGGGTGCATACCGGAAGGACACAGTTGGTCCCTTGGCAGCTTATAATTTCTCAACTCGTCTTTGACGCCGTTATAACTAAGGTGGTGGTGATGATTGATGCATATGCGGCTCGGATTTCTGTGCAGCTTTGTGCGACGTTGAAGAGAGTGTACTCAGATGGGCGAGTGACATCATCGGATACCCGGAGCAGGTCCGAGGAACCACAGTCTCCGGAACCTCCACTGCCCACCAAGTCAGGCTGCCAGACAGTAGCCAGATTAGAAGGTATATGGTTTTGCCCTGTAAATTAAGTCGATTAAGCCCAGTCCCGACAAGAAAAAGCCGAAGGTGCAGGTGCTAAATACTTCGTGGAATAAAACATTGTCCTTTGTTCTGTGAAAACTGTGTATTTCTTCCTGCTCAAACATCCGAACGTTTGACAAATACGTTGAACTCTTTTAAGCTGACAAAATGTCTGTAAAGATCACACTACTTTGATGTTGTAACCCACATAACAATTTTTCAGCCCAACGTATTTATTCTGTACCAGGTCAGTGGTGTACATGACAGATCATGCACATTTCTGTAACACACAAGCTCTTCGCCTTGTCGGGCTGACGGACGTGGTGCTGAAGCGTGCGAATACCCGGAAATATAGGATGGATGTCGGAAAACTCGAAGAGATGATAACTGCTGACCATAAGGTAAGAAGGAATAGGTGTGAAATTTGGGTTAGATGCCATGTCTCGAAAATCAACTGTCGTTTCTTGTAGCATTAAGAAAGAGTCGACTGCTTTTCTCTTACATATTACCAGCTTTAACTAATTCCTGGCATTCCGGACAAAGGATTAGCCGCTGGGGTAAAATATTTTTCTACTTTACAAGCAAATTACACTTTTAACTAACATAGATTGTGGTTTAATTGTGATGTATTCCAGGCCGGATTACCCCCCTTTATGATGGTAGGTATAGCGGGAAATGCCAGCCCCTTGGGAGCGATGAGCGAGGCGGCCCAGAGGCACGGCGTGTGGTTCCACGCGCACACTACTATTGGAGGGATTCTGATGTTAGACCAATCAGTAAAGAAGAGATGTGATGGTGAGAATCGATGTAAACATTGAAGATGATATATGAAATTTGGAATCACACATGATGAGAGGCTCAGAATTCCGTACAAAAATATATATACGAAAATAAGAACACTGAGGAAATGTTGATGTGAGTATAGCGATTGGCGGTAAAGATGGTTTTTCGGATAAGAGATAAGCACATGGCCGTTGCAACATTCCTGATGTTCAAAGTATAACGATAGGTGCAGCTCTCTTGTATATTCAAGATTTACGTTGTCAGGTTTTGATACTTTTAGCAAAATGTGCCAAATGTCGTGAGTAACGCTTTGATGCATGCTTCAGGAATAAATACAACCCACTCAGTTCAATGGATTTCCACAAAGCCCTCTCGGTCAAACACGGAACTGCGGCGGTGGTCATACGGAACGGAAGTCACCTAAGAGGGCGAGGGCAAGAGATAGCTTCCCCTACTCCCCAGTAGAAACAGCCCATAGGGGATGCATAGTCCAGAAGCAGAATATAGATTCAAGTAGGAATACAATATAAAAGACTACACCACCGACAGTAAGGCCAGAGCACCAACGACAGTGTGGTAGTTGGCAAATGTTCACTCGTGCCCGGTGAAATCCGGGTATCTGTTAGTTTCGTCAATTAGGGTTTCATTCTGCGTGTTCATGTAAATGCTTAAACAGTAGCTACGTACATACCCGCTAGCCCCACGGCTTCAGCAGATTTATGTGGGGGAAAAACGGCAATTCATTCAATGTCAGTGGTGTACAATGACACAGAATGCTGTGTTGTTATCACATGGCCGCAATGCAAAAAGGCCATGCAAGGCCCATGGGAGTTGGTGAGAAGAAATTAGTGTGCTTTTGATTGTAATATAGAGTGAGTGTGGAAGTGGTTAGGGTACCAGTGCAGCATAAGGACCCAGAAGCATCCGTTCGATTTGATTTATTTGTTTGATTTATGTTTTACGCCGTACTCAAAAGTATTTCACCCATACGACAGCGGCCAGCATTATGGTGGGAGAAAACCGGACAGAGCCAAGGAAACCTACAGTTTTGCTGCCACTCGCAGTTTGCTGCCAGACATTCCCATGAACTCTATCACTCACTCACTCGCTCGCATTGGTCATTATTCTGCGGTAGCGCTCTAACCAACCGAGCCCCTGTCTCCGTACGACCAGTGGTGTTTAGTTGAATTGTGTCATAACCTTGGTATACACCAGGGCTTAAAACAAAACTCAGCACAACTGATCGTACACAGTTGGTCTCAATCGCTTATAAATGGTCATAGGATTTAAACATCGACTGGCAAATCTCGCACCGGCTGGTGTGGAAACACTGCTGAGTCGCGTCATTGTACTTACTTTGCAAACATAAGGGCTTTGTGCCCGATGCAAAACACATATTGAGTTGAATTTGGTCTTTAGCTCTCGTGTATATATGCCGAGCAATAAGCTCTCGGTATTCCAAGCTTTAGCATTTATACATGTATATGCGAAATAACGAATCCACTCAACTAAGGTTGGGGGCCTGCGTGGTCGAGGGGGATAGCGCGCCAGGGCTCCTGCCCATGCTGACTTCTCTCCGGTTGTCCATGGGAAGGTCTACCACTCATATAGGTTTCGCCCGGGCTCTGCCCAGTTTCCTCCGACCACATTGATGGTGTCCGTTGTATAAGTGAAATATTCGTGAATACGGCATGTAAGCCCACTAAGACCACGCGTACCAAAAGCCGCCAGTCTTTACCTGGTTAAGTGATCAATAACATGTCATAAACATTGATTAAGACACAAAGTTTATAACTCGGATTGAGAAAGGCACGCAGTTCCGGATTGTCGTACAAGTACCATATGCTTGATGCCCAAAACTCTTCATACAACCATATTTCACAAGTACTTTGTGCTCTAGAAAGAGAGTGCTTCAAGATTGACTGAAAGATTGCCATAATGTCTGGAGTTTTTTTGTTTACTTATTTTTTCATTTTTTTTCTTGTCTTTTCCAATTGTCATTTAGAGGTAGTTATTGTAGATCTTTTATGCTTTTCAGGGAAAAGTAGATGTAGAAAATATTACAGAACACGCTCCAAGCAGCTATTAACCTCAATACCGTGACCCTTCCACTGCACTTATAAAAACAGGATGAAAAGAAAACAAGAAGGTCACTACCAGGTAAAGGTGTCATGGAGCTAATTTAACCTCTTATTTTTGTCAACCGCTTGAGCTCAAGAACGAAGCGGAGAATCAAAGTGAGAGCCTTGCTTAATAAACTTTTGACAGTAGCTCCGGTTACACTGTGCAATATAAATAAGAGAAAAAGAAACACGCTAAAAAAGGGAACACACTACATTTATCACAGGCATTTACAACACAACTCTGTTCCCTCTCGTCAGAGGTCCACAAAAGAGCGCAAGGCCAGGCATTATCATTTATGAAGGCAAGCTACCAACAAACCCGCATTCCCCAACTCCCGGGCTCATTAACACATGAATACCACCATAGGACTCCTTGTGGGAAGGCTCGTGATGTTACGGCAACCCTATTTCGTAAACATACTGATATATCTCTTCACTCTGTGTTGCCATGGTGTTTTACGCACGAGTCAAAAATATTTTACATACATTTTTTATATTTTTTACTGGCAGCGGTCAGCATTATGGAGAAACGCGCTCAGTTATCTTAAATTTGCTAATATGTGCCTTCCATGGAAACGCGACATACGCGTTTTACAAACGTGTCAGAACTTCTTGAGTTATTTACTTTAACATCGTGTTGGTAGGCAATTAGGTGGAGTACAGGTGGGAACAGGACACCTTGTTTGAGAAAAGCGTTGACGTCTTATTAATTTGATCTTTTCAAGAAATCGTTATCTCACATGTCGAACATTTTGCGCTACTTGAATACATAATCCTAAGACTCAAACCAAGGCACCCCTCTTCTCACTAGCCATATAGCAACTCAGTTTGACTGTTACGGTCATGAGATTGTCATGCACAATAAACTGGGACATATAGTAACATGCGTCAAGATCAGCTGAGACTGACAATGACATGCAGTTTATGCCAACATGTATCTCATGCATCACTCAGGGTTAATGACATCGTACAGCCCTGGCAATAGAGGTCAGTCCAGGAGTTAAATATGCTTCAGCACAGTAGACTGGATGGGCATTTTCACAGGAGACGGATAAGCACACAAGCAGTTACACAGCGGAACCCATGTTGGCCACACTTATAAAGACGTAATTGTTATATAGTCTTACACACACAAATTCCAACAAGGTGTTTGACAGATCAGTTCCGCGAACTGAGATAAACCGGAACGAGAGAAGTTTTTGTTACTACACTTACCTATAGTACACATTACCATGGAACGTCACCTCAAGGCAACAGAGAGAAAAGAACTGACTGAAATTGCCGACCAGTGGAGACGGACTGAGGATGAGACTAACCAGAACAGGGTGCTACGGAGCATAACGGACTATGCAAAACTATTTCTCGGCCGTCTGGAAAAACCCCAATATGTCTCCGATAAGGGCGACCATGGAGCATCGTTTATATATGACAACAGCAGTGAAGTCAAGACTGGAAACGGGAGAGAAACTAACACCATTGATACAAGCTGCCCAGCAAATCTAATACCCGAAACTCAAGCGGGTATATGTCTGGATCAAGGAAAAAAATCTGAAGTCAAAAGATCGAGACCGTATTCCTTTACTTCAAGTATAGTTTTCAAAACGGACTCAAAAGAAGATATCACACTCAGCGGCGATAGAAAAGAAAAGCTACGAAACATTTTACAAATAGGACACGACAGAGTCGAATTAGAGGAGTTGATACGGGTGTTTGATCACGACATATGTTCAGGTAGGCATTTTATAATCTCTTCAGAACAACTTCAATTGCCATATAAAAGTTGAGTTAATAAATAAACCACTAGAAGCTATTCTTAACAGTAGTCTATGGCAAATTATATCATATCACAAAAAGAAAATTTTAAGCTGAAATTAAATTTATTAAATTAGAATTGACTAAAACACTTAATGAAAGTGACACTGCAGTACACGTGCTATATTTTCTTCTTACTTTCAGTTACATTTTGATCAAAAGTCTAAATTAGTGTTTTAGTATCAAACTTGGGACGCATTACCACGCACTCTGGTGTTTTCACAGAAACCACAACACTTAATAGACACAAACTCTTCATGATGTCTGTTAGCCCCGACTGGGTCTTCGTGTATGGAAACCTAAGGCATATGCCTGCACAATGTTTGCCAAATGTGCATTAGGACCATAATTCAGCGCCGCCTTTCCTTTTACTTCCTTTGTTGACTCTTTCTCTTGCCATGAATTCATCCTAATTTTTTATATTTTTTATACTTTCTCAGCTCTGGTGATTTGTGTTATTTGTCGTTTATGGAAAGTGGTCTTGTGATTTTGGTTGGCCGGTGTACGAATGTCGGCTTACAGGACTATTGGGAACCGTCATCAGTATTAATTGTCATTATTTGGGAGAGAACAAGCTCTGTGGAGCCAAAATTTCACTTAACTGGATGATGTGTATATATATTTATATATTGGTTATTAAAATGTCAATTCAAGATATCAGTCCTTTCGGCAAAGACATTTTTATCGCTCAAACACTCCGATGTACAATGGGTGTGGATAGTAAACAACCCAGAGGCATTAACCAAGGGATTACACTTGAATCAAAAGCGCTATAAACACGTATCCGCAACAGATTTTCAAATCTTTACACTTCAATTCCACATCAAACTTTAACCCAGCCCCACAGTAAGCTGATCACTTCGGTGCTTCTAAAGACAGACCATCACTTCTTAAATGCCAGAACACTCAGGGTTAATTTGATTTCCCAACCGTATCCAGGTAATCATTCTTAGCATATTTTACTTAACTGCTTGAAATTATGATTTGCAATGTAAATTCAGCAGCGCTATGCTTCAACAATGGATACTATCCGGGCTCCAAAATCAGCAGATCTTTACTTTTTCACAAATCGTTAGGATTATTATCAATATTTATTATCTTTTTTTGCAGTTTGCCCTACCAAAGTTTGAAGTCTTGATAATGAACATATGAAGCAACTTTTAACGTTTAGTGTCTATTTGCCAGTCACGTGGTTTAGTTTCCATTTTGAATTTCATTGCTAAACTTAATTATCTTCTCAAAAAAATGCAAAGATGTCGGGATGAAGTTCCATTTGCTATTTCTATGTGGATGGAACTAAGCAGTTTCTCTTACACGTCAGATCTGGTATGCAACTTAGACTGTAAATGACCTCGGCAGTTACGAAAATATTACGTTACCTCTGAATACCACATAAAAATGATTAATCAAACAAACTGTGTGGTGCTCCTTGTTATCAGGATCACAAATGTGCAAGAATTACTTTCGTACACAGTACATTTTTCAAATTATGACAAAAAAACCAACCAACATTTTGCAAAACCCTCCCATTCAAACAAAAGTGGAACTTCGTACAACATGACATGAAATCTTTACCTGAGCTAAGTCAGTGACATATAGAGAAAGCCTGGTGTCGATATATCCGGTTATCTATCGGCGAAAGTCCTCGGAAACTTGAATATTTCCAGTCGGTGTCTTGAAATCGCCCTAAAATCTGACCACAATGTATTATTTCTTGTCTTGCGATATCGGCTGTGAGACGAAGATCAAAGCGGTATGTTGGTTATGCTGGTGTAAAGTACTGGAATATATATATGATACTTGGCAGTCTACGGTTCAAATCCAGTTGATATATTTTCAATTTTGTAATGCTTTATCCATGATTTTCCAGCCTTTTTATTACTACTAGGGTTTAGGCTTGCAGAACATGCCGAACCCGGGATTGCTGTTCCCGACAGCTATATTTATTAATAGGGGTCGACTTATGAAAGGAATCACTGCAGTTTACGGCGGAAACAGGAGTAAATCTTGCAACAATGTAATCCCTCTGTCTTTTGTTATCGGCTTTGAGTAAGATAACAATATTTATATAATTATAATTTTATATATTTATATAAAAGTATTTTCAAATAGTTTTGGTGGTTATTATATGGTGGTTATTTTGAACCACCTCTTGGTATGTATAGTCTGTGCCTACATGTACTAATGCTCTAAATAAGGATAAGGTGTATGTCCGATGAATGTATGTGATTAAATTAGCTGTTTATTTTAAAATATATATATTTAATCTGAATTATGATAACATTTGTGAATATATTAAAATACATATATGATCAAAATGGTCACATTTATAGGATGAAAAGACCAAATTCTAGTGCGAACATATTTATTAAACATGTTCAACATCCTTATTTATAACATTATGAGACAGACAATACATACCAAGAGGTGATCCCAAATAACCACCATACAAAAACATAAATACCCGGTGCTCTTTTCTCCTGAAAGGGAAAATCAAAATAAATATTAGAGACGATATCTGCAAATAAATTATCACGTTCTTTCATCTGATTTTGGCATTTTTATGTTTTCTTCTTCATCAAGAGCAATCAGTTTAAAAATATAAGACTACAGCGTGGAGAGCAAATCAAGACCATTCAGGACAAAACGTAATAGTTGGAAAATTTGTTTCATGTAATTGTTCAACTCGGGTCTCTACTCAGTTTACCTCTGTTAAGGTTTTATTTTAACTGCTCATGGAAATGCATAAATACTTGTAAACTGAACATCCCACAGCACCTGAATATTTACTAAACGTTGTAAAGATGGCCTCGTGACGAGACATAAGCCGCATAGGTGCCGTAGTGAAAGGTATATATCCTGTATTTCAGTGGAATTAAAGGAGACTAGTGATCCCCCAGTTGGCAACTGCGATGGATGGAGAGTCTTATTTAGATATGTGTAACTACAAAAACGATCAGGGCTTCCTCTGGCGTAGATTGTATGACAACAGAGATGACGCTAATGTCGACATTGTTAATTGAGGATAACAATGTACAGAGCCAGAGAAAGTCCAACCAGTAAAGGGACGACAGAAAACCTCATGCAGTACCTCCCCTTGGTATTTTTTTCAGATGAGGATTCTTCGTTGTAAAGATGGCATTGTGACGAGACATAAGCCACATAAGTGTGGCAGTGAAGGGTATATATCCTATATTTCAGTAGAATTAAAGGAGACTTTAATGTCGTGGGGTGTCTTGGCACATCTCATAGATATGTTTCACTACAAAAACGATCAGAGCTTCTCCCAGTCATTGTATGACAACACAGATGACTGATGACGACATTGTTAACTACGGATAACAATATAAAGCACTAGAGAAAGTCAAATCAGAGAAGAGATGGCAGAGAACAGTACTTCGTCTTAGCAATTTATCTCAGTTAGGATTTCGTTCAAACTCTTCATATAAGCGCATGTAACACAATTAGGTAAATACAGCGATGCTTTTGGTAATATATAAGAGTTGCACTCTTAGACTAAGTTTGCTTCCTTATTTCGAAACTGGTCTGCTTTTTCTTCTGCGACGTGCTGTGCCTTGTCGAAATATGCGATCATGGTGCAAACATTGAATTTTTTTCCAATGTTTGGGTTACAATTATAGAAAACTTATTGCTGTATAGCTGAAAAATAATGGGCTGTAGAAGGGCTACGTAAATGGGCTATGTGTTTGCCAAAATGATTGATCTGTACACATACTACTGATATGCACGACGGATTTAAAGAGTTTTTAATCGCTGATTTACTAAAGATTTTTACACGTACATACAGCATACATGTAGATTAATAGCTATAGAAAGGATGTACGTTTCCTACTAAGGTATAGTGTACAGCTCCCCATTCCCGAAGTGAATTTATTCTCACAGTCCCGGGTAGGGTCATATCAAAGAATTTAAAAATGGTACTCGTTGCTGCTGAGCGCCAAGGAAACAGGGTTGGGGGCCCGATGTGTCTTCGGCACGATGTGCCAGTGGCTGCAGCACTTTGGTTGCATGTACCCATAATGCCACAAGAAGACACACTACATTTACACACACCAGAGGGAGTCGTCATCATGTGATTGAAACATTGCTAAGTACGACATTAAGCTCAAGCACTCACTCTATCACTCTCTCATTGTCAGAGTCAGTTAAGCAAGAGTTCGAATCTAGCTTGGTACCACACTTGTCGTTGATGTTTTTTGTTGTTTTTTTTTTCCTACGTTTTAAACATTCTATCAACATTCACAGTTCCCAATCCATAATACCAGCCTGGAAATCATCAGTATTATGTAAAGAGATGTACGCAGTGTGGAGTTCGTTATAGCACTAACAGACTGCGTCGTTTTCTTTTTAAACCTTGACCCTCGGTGTAGCTCTGAGGAACGTTTATTTGTAAATATATAGAAAATTTCTCTTTACCCGAGGCTGTGTAGGGTGGTGACATACCTGATGCAGTTTTCATACCAGTGCCGTGTTTATGTGAACCATTGCAATAAAACCATAACTGAGATAACTTCATAATTTAAAGGAGGATATTGTGTGTAATGTAAAATGTGGAACTTCTTAAAATTTAATCACAAAGTGTTCTGGACAACGCCTACCCGATATCATCGGAAAGAGTTGACAATTTTCATTTCCAAGTTATTTAAGTTGTGCTTCTAATTTCATTAATGAAACTGGCCTTGGGGAACTTGGCTTTTCATATGTTTTAACGGCTCTTAAAAAGTCGTCCATGCATTTAAAGCAAAAAATACCTTGTGTGTTTTGTGCGAACTGCCTTGGACTTATTTGTATAGAGTCCAGAGGAGATTTTGTTTGAGTAATAAATTTAATTTAGCATAGTACATAATGCCCCCCAACCCGCCAAAAACAAAACAAAAAAACAGTTTACGGTTATGTATGCGAATGAAAACAGCATACCAGCTGGGATAACATGATATATTTGTAGCACTATCTTGGAAAAGGTGCAACTGAGGACTAAAATATGATTTCCTAAGCATGAGGTTATGCCTACCTTAAACACAGGTGTAAATTTTCATGACATTACAATTTAACTGAACACGTTTTTATAACAGTTTACACTGAAACAAAGAAACGATTTTGCACGAATATAAATTCGAATAGCCACATCAAGTCACCAAAATGAAAGATTCGAACGAAGTAATGTCTATCATATACCCATAATAATGCGTGATATAGTTAATGCACATTGCAACATGGTAGAATGACTGATAAGGCTTGTTTTGTGTATACACACATACACATTGTGTCGTTTCTCTGTAGGTCGTTTACGTACCCTTAGGGGCAGTAGTGAAGCTGAAGCCTGAAATAAAATACGGCAGCGCTCTTTAGATTGATTATTATTTAAACCTATTGCTGTCATAAATAACTTAAATGACTGACAAACTACTTATTACATTTTATTATTTTTTTATTTTCAGCCAATGCAACATGCTTTTGTGTTAAGAAAGATAATGTTGCTAGCCATATTTAACATAATATATAATAATTAAAGTTTATGCTAAAATATCGCAGATAGTGTAAACCTATGGTTTGTGTGAATGTAGCTGTTTACATGAGTTCACATTGCTGATAAAAATATTATAAGCATACTCAAGTTCACTGTGTTACATGTATATACGTATGAACTCTTCTTAAGAACTCTAAAGAGCTGTTCGTGTAATGATTAAATAATATATTTTTTGAAACGTGGCATTTGACGTAGATATGTATGTAATGCGTTTATGGAGCGGTGATTATGAGGACAAATTGCCTGTTCACCTATCCAGTTTCATTTATTAAAATAGAGAATGCTTTTTAAAACATTGTTAGCAATATGATGTATAACAGGAGCATGGAAGTAGTGAATAGTTCGAGACTTTACACCTGGGCATGGAGCTAGGTGGGTATCTGGTATAAAGTGCGTTTATTTTTTGAATAGCGGGCGTTCGATAATACAACCGCATCCTCTGTCACCGAACCTTCGGACTAATGGGAAAGCAAGATTAGAAAGGAAAACACCTTAGGCCTAAGAATATAACTGTACAATTCTTTATAGCACTTTACAGAACCCTCTGCCCGATTGAAGCAATCTTGTTGCCATATAGAGGTTTGCTTCTTTCCTCATGAACATCACAGACTTATAAGTAGGCCTATGAGCAGTATATGCAAAATATTTTCTACAGCCTACAGACAAAGGACATTGTCTAGTTGTCGTTGCAGGTCTAGGTCATTCATAGTGGCTCCAACAGTGGAGACTGTTTTCTCAGATTCCCGGTAAAAGTACATGCCCATGAATATTCAGTGCCCTATATAAATGTACGTGTATATGACCGTGCATCAACTTATTAAATCGGTTCCCATGTGAACGGATAAACCGGTGTGTTAAGACCACGATTCTAAATTAGCCTGAGTATTTGTCGATAGCTTTAACATATTTCCTTTCCCTGAAGAGTTAGACTTGTAGGAAATAAGACAGGCTCGCTAGTCACATTTTGCTTTAGCTTTTCACTGGTAGGTCTGCAAGCAAATATGTTGATTTACACAAGTCTATCCTTGCAGGCACTATGTTAATTTCCTTGCTGATGCTTAGATTACATAGAGAAAGTGTTTTCACTTTTGCAGAAAGCACTTCGGTAGTACACAAACCCTGCTGTGTCACAGCAGAAAACGATATGTTTCCCTATGATTTGGACACTTGTGTGTAGCCCGTCATGCAGAGTCTACTATTGGGGTTTTATAATAACTGTTTATGTAAATGCTTGAAAGTAGAAACTTACATGATCCCCTGGCCATATGTCTTGAGCAGAACGGGGCAAAATAATTCGGTAATCTTAACTTAATTTTAATAGACGTCAATGTAAAATATCGTCTTGTCGTTTAATGCAAAGGGGTCAGGCGTTAATCAGCTGAATCCCGGTTTATGCAGGTATACAATACATTTCCAAACATAATATACAAGATAACAGGACAGAGAATAAAAACCACAGGAGCGACGACAGTGTGATAGTTGGCGAAGGGTCACACATTTAGTTGGTGAAATACTCTCTTCTTGAAGGGCGAGTTGAGGTTTCTAGAAAAACGGCTCTTAACGGTCAGATTTTACTGGTCTCATATCCCTTCCAGCTTACAGCGATTTAACTTAGTCACTCAGTTTGCCAGTTTATTCGGTCAAGTGGACTTTATTTTGTATGGATGTCTCCTGAGATTTTAGATCTAAACTGCACGTAACATGTACTTTCCGTCTTCTGTGTTGTAGGTATGGACTGGAGTCACCCGACTTTTTTCGGCGTAGTGCCGGGATCCGGTCATCTCCTTTACTCCGCTTCCGAATTTCTGGCCAGCATCGCGCATGTTACTGCTGTAGCTAGATTCGAAAACGGAGGTAAAAGTTACTCTATGGTTCTCCACACAAAATTTATCAAAGCTGCTTGAGGTAGGGTGTCATTTCCTTATGCGGAATAATTTACTTGTATAAACACTGCGTGTCTGCGGAAAGTGAGGGGAGAAAAAGTTGAAAACGGGCAAGAGAGAACCAACTTTTGCAATGAGGATTATTTTTCCAGTTGTGATTACTTTTCCAATGACGTAATTCAACCTAATAGCCTAATAGAAAAAAGCAGTACATATAGGTCAACATATAGTTCTTTCGAGTGGGTGTTAAAGTCCATTACTCCGATTTGTTCATTGTATTTGCTTACACAAACTTGGAGACGAAAACTGTCGGATGATTGCTAAATATGGTGAGCATTTTCTGCAGCTGTTTGTGACGTGGAAGAAAGTGTACTAAGATGGGTAATCGACATCATCGGATATCCCCAACACTCAAAGGGTGTCACAACCTCCGGGACTTCTATGGCCGATATATTGGCCTTCTCAACCGCCAGGTATATCAAACTCGCGTCCAGCAGCGAGTTCTGCAGGTAAGAACAATGTATTTTATAACAGACATCTGAACGCCGTCTCGGACAGGGAGGACCAAATGCGACGAGGCTGAAGAATAAAAGGGGAGTTTCTTTGTGGCGTCAAAACGCTTATATCACTATCCCACATGAAAGTGAAAGGTATCTTTTTCAGCCTTAGTCTCAACAGAATGCTTTACAGAAAAGAAACAAAAAAACCAAAAAGAAAAAGAAAAACAAAAAAATGAGCTCTTTGAAGATAAGAAAATTGCAAACTTTGATGTGATAACCTACGTGATAGTTTGTTAAATGAAGATATTTATTGTATATTAGATCAGTGGTGTACAGGACCGACTTTGCACATCCCTGTGAAACCCGGGCACTGCGCTTGATAGGGTTGACGGACGTGGTATTGAGGCAAGTGCCTACCCGGGAATACCGGATGGACGTCGGCAAACTCGAGGAGATGATAACAGAAGACCTAGTGGTGAGTTGTTGACCAGTTTCGTTCTAGGATATAAAATATATCAGCAACATATCATATATGATGTATATGTCAGTATTTCAGATGGAAGGTGTGTTTAGTTAGTAAAGTACACTATATTTAGGATGCAATTCCAGTGGTGTATGACTGGTGCACGGGTGTGAGCCTTGACGGCTTCATTGTGATATCTATAAGGGAGAACGTCGTAAAAGATAGGCAAACTTGAGTCAACGAGTGTGAATAAATTTATTTCGCGAAGAACAGGGTATAAATTGTAAGACACTATTAAAGCTCAGATGCATTTCGGCATTCCACATAAATTAATGTTTAAACCACCATAAATTGTAGTTAAAGACAGGTGAAATTCCGCCAAATATTCTTTATTCCCATTTCGATTCTCCGTTTTCTTATATCATTTCTTATATGAAATGATGAAAACCAAATCAAGTATAATTCAAGTATAAATACCTTGAATTAGGGAAAACGTATAGCTTGTTGTGAACTAAGGTGTGGTGCTCCTGAAGACATTTTGGTCATTTTCTTTCTGTTTTTGAAACAGTCGTGCTGTGGAACACTTTCATTTCACAATTATTTTTCAAAATTTAAACAAGTTCTGAAATTTGGCAAAAAATTAGCCTAAGCTAAAAAATTCTTACAAATTTTTTTGATATCTTTTCTAGTTGGAAACGTGTTAGCAAAAGAATACCAAACTCTCTAAAACTTACATTTTGAAAAGTTTTATTTTGAAGTGATCACTCAGAACAGTCTCAGATGAATACTAGAAATCTGTGGGACTGTCTTTTAGGTTAAGTAGTAAATTTTGCACTCGAGGAAAAAAGTTGCTGAAAATTCGCTAAAATAACATTCTGAAAACAGCTTGAATTCTTCTATATACTGTTTTTATAATCCAGAATATATATATATGACAATATGCGATTAATATCTTGAGTTACACAAGACAAAATACATAATATTATTCAAAGATGGTTCTACTATTAATATTCATGTATTTCAGGCTGGATTACGTCCCTTTATGGTGGTTGGTACAGCTGGTTCTACCAGCTTGGGAGCAGTAGATCCACTGGAAGCGATCAGCGAGGTGGCCCAGAAGCACGGCCTGTGGTTCCACGTGGACGCAGCTATAGGAGGGATTTTGATGTTAGATGAGTCTGTGAAAAAGAGATGTAAAGGTGAGAATATTAAGTGCAATTAAAATGAACCAAAAGTTAGCCAGAGTTCGGAAGTTTGTCAGGGCAAACTTCGTGAGCACAGTGGCATACAGTGTACATCTTTCAGCGGTTCTTCTCGTAGGAATGTGACGTCGCAGCCAAAATATCACATGACTTTTACAGGGCTTGGTATTGGACAAGTCCTTCAGAGTTTTTACAATATGGTTACTCGGAGTGAACTGCCCGATAATCCCCTCTTCCGAGAGTTTGAATTCCGTCTTCTCGGCCTTTAAACCGCCACTGAATTTTTAAAAATATTTTTCTGTGATACCTATGGCTTATTTTTTCGGCGTATATATAGTGACAGAGTTTATTTTCGTTCTAAAGATGGGAATAGTAAGAGAAGAAACAAGAATACAGTTCAGGCCCTCAACCAGGAACACAGGTTAGAAGGTAAGGTGAGAATTTCGAGCTCAGGGGACGCTAAGATGAAATTTCGGACTATATATGAAAGGTAAGGACACACAGTTCATTAGCTAAGTACATTCAGGTGGTGTAAGGTTTGGACTGCAACGTTGTGGTACACGTAAGCTGCTACTGACAGCCCACGGTGGTTCGACGCTTACCTCCGGTCAGCCCTGTATGTCCGCCCATTTTTGTTGATAACAACATGGCCCTCGAGCAAATATTACCTTTCTTTGAAAGCATTATGTCATAAGCTTACGTTAAAAAAAGATGAATCTCTGAAAAATCACCCCAAGGTGGCCATGATCATGTGTGATGGCGGACAAAGCTTAGAGAGTGCGGTTTTTTCTAGGCCGATAACGCCCTATGTGATTATGTTATGACTGGATATCACCGGTGTAGAATTTCATGAGTTGAAAGAATAGTAGAATAGAGTAACAGAGAATTGGGAGAGTCGGAAGGTAACGGTAGAGTCCTGTAGAACAAAATGGCTCGTATGATATCTCGACGAAGGCCTGTGGAAGGAAGTAGGATCTGTTCTATTTTAGAACGGGCCTACATGTACTTGATTAACAGTTGATATGAAACAGTGAATTCTGAGGTTATATTTAGCAGAAAATGCTAAGATAAAAATCTTGAATCCATATGGAGCTGGAAAAAAAAAGAGAATGTGACACTGGGAAATGCGAGTGTACATGGTTTAGAAGCACCTTGGACATGTGAAGGTGAGAACGTCCAGAATAACGGTGAGTAAATGTGAAGTTGAGAATTGCGAACAAATGTAATAGTGAGACGAGCGGGCATATACGACAGCAGGAATATGTGTATGTGAGTATTCTAAGTACTTGTAGAAACAGAAAATCCCGAGGATATATAAGCGTAAGCAGTCTGTGCATCTGACTGCTGACACATTCCTAATTTAAACAATCATTTTGTTGCTTTCTCGTTGGAAATTGTGTGTTAGAGTTTTGGGAAATACACTTTTATTTGGTTTTTCAACGTGATTTAAGAAACGAAGGACGATAAAACAATGAAGCAGATCTTTTTTGCACTGTTCATTCAGGAATAAATATGGCCGACTCGGTTTCCATGGATTTCCACAAAGCGCTGTCATCCCCATTTGGTACGGCTGCTGTCCTCGTCCGAGAGGGAAGTCACCTGAGGACCACGATGGCAAGAGACAGCGCCCCCTACTATTCAGACACATCACAGGAGGAGGATTATTCACCGGTAGACTTCACCTTTGAGTTCACTCGACCTTTCAGAGCATTTCCAGTTTGGTTTATACTGAAGACTCTGGGTGTAGATATGATTAAAACGGCCATAACAGAAAAAATGAGGCTGACGAAATACGCGCATGCGTCAATAAGTGACATGATCAATGTAGTCACGTGCATGGAGCCCGATCTGACAATTGTCGCCTTCCGGTATGTGCCGACGGATGACAAAGACGGAAACGACGTTACACGTAAATGGCACGAGCTGATAGCCGAGGAGGGACAAGTCTGTCTGACACCCACAACAGTAGAAGGCATGTTCTACATCCGTCTGTGTATTTTGTCCTTCCGGTCCCATATAGAGGATGTAGACACCGCATTGACATCCATCAAGAGGAATTTAGACGTCATAAGAAGTTGAAAAGATATTATTGGGAAAGTAGACCTGAAAGAATCATAAATACATGCTCAGTTTAAAGTAGTGCCCAAAGTGATTTTATTTTTCTGGTTTAATAAAACCCCAGTGCCACATATTCTTGACATCTGACTTCAGGTGTTTAATACCAATCACCCAGTCACTCAGTCTTTGTACTACAATGAACATTTTACTGACGCCTTAAGAACCCATTGTGAGGCGAATTTTCGGAGTTCAATATAAGACTTTTGAACCCGGTTTGTTTTTGTGGTGATTGGCGTTTAAATAGGATATATTCGTAGTCAGGTTTTTTCATATATATATAAATTTGACATAAATTTCACTCAATTGATGCTGGTTACCTTTAATTAACAATATTCAAAGTCCTTTGGTCATACATCCGTTGAAGTATTTCCTAGTCAATATGTCCGAGTTCTTTTAGATATACCTTTTTTGAAATAAAAAAACCAATTATTTTCCAATAGTTTTTAACCGTTTTGAATTTCTCGCTCCTTAGAGAAGATGAGGTATTTTGTTGATACAATGTGCTATGCTCATTGATTTCACTTGATAAAGGCATGTAATTGTGTATTTTGTGATAACAGAAACGGTAAATCGGTTTCTTTTCTACAATTAATTTCGGCGTTTAAATTAGAAACACTTTTTTACATCAGATATTAAACTCCTTGAGGACATAGCATTATGATGTAGGCCTATACACATGATTTAGACACTTATGTTTAATACTTAAGTATCTCTGTATATTTTTTAAACATACTTATTTCAAGTTTAATCGCCGATGAAACGCGTTGGGGGTTGGTCATGTTGCAGTGTAAGATGTTTTGTTATTGTATAATATGTATTAAAATTTGTCTGTTTATCTATTTCATCTTTTGTCGGTTCAAGTTTTTAAGCCATTTTTTTCAGCCTAACTCAATGAGATAGTGACTGCCCCGGCAGCCTGTTGCCTAGAGCGTCCACCTCGAGGTAGGGAGATACTTGATCAAACCCGGTTGGGGTCCTAGCAAACGACCAAGGGACGTCAACAGCAAGTGATGCTATGGATTCTTTAGAAGTCGTCGATCGCTGGGAGAATCGGAAGATATCAATGCCAAACAATTAAAAACCACGCAGCTCATGCCGAGTTGGATCGTACCAAAGACTTTTAAAATGGTATTTGTTGCTGCCTAGCTTGGCGCTCAGGACAGAGAGGTTACAACAAGGAAACAGGATTACATGGTCGACCCAGTGTCATTATAATGTGACCAGGTGGGGTGTCATGTCTGTTGTATTAGGCATGATGTTCCAGTTGTGGCAGAACTTTGGTGGCATGGACTCAGCCGTGCCACAAGGAGACAGAGTGTGTATCTATATTTTAAGCACTCCTAGCGAAAAACATATTGACCTTTTTTTATGTATTTATTTCGCTGGTGTCTTACGCCTTATTCAAGAACCTTTCACTTATACAACTGCGGTCAGCCTTATGTGAGAGGAAGGCGAGCAGAGCCCGAGGGAAATCTACAAACATCTGCAGGTTGCTTTAGACGGTTCCATGTACGGCCGGATAGGAAGCCAGCATGAGCAGGAATTAAACTAACAGCGACCGCATTGGTGAGAGGTATCTAGGTCATTGCGCGGCGCTGGCGCTATACACCCCTCGGCCACGGAGGACCTGAAAAATAGTTGAGTACGACGTAAAACCCAAAGATACATACACATACTCACACATACACTGGAATAGTGAATTCTACACCGGACAGTCAGGGTGAAGGGGATTAGAGCGCAAACCCATCATATAGGCATAAAAATAAGAACATTATGAAATAACAATTATTTATTTATTTGTTTGCTTATTTATTTGTTTACTTTTCCCCCGTTTTACACAATACATAGGAATATGTCACTCTTACACGGTCGCCAAGATTATGGTTTGGCTTTCTAATTTTTAGTTCACGGATTACAATGACTCGGGCTCTAGTCCAGCACATGCTGCTTTCCTCTCCAGTCACACAGGGGAAGGTCTGAGGAAGATCTCGGTTTCGCTGGGCCTCAACCTGCGGATTCCTTCCACCATAACGGTCGGCAGCGTGAAATAAGTGCAAAGTATCAATCAATGGCGATGGGCACACCCATAGGTTTCAATGTCCGAAAGCAATTTAGCCCAGGTCTGATGATTTCGTCGGGCTCTCGTGTTCTGTTCGAGATAACTATCAGAGACATATAGATTCTCTCAGACACTTCACTAATTACAAAATAATGCATACACCTGTTTTTGTGCATGTTATTACATTGCACAGAATTTTTTATTACAATACCGCGGATTGGCTTTACTACATAACACGGCAAATTTTATTACAGTACGCGGTGATATTACACCACACTGAGATTTTTATTACATTACTCGAACATTATTTCATAACACGGTGTTCTCCCCCTTTCCTGCAACCATAATTCTGACCGCCATCGTATAAGTGAAATATTCTTGAGTACAGTATGAAACATCAATTAAAAAAATAAAAAAAATTTTATAACGCGGTGTAATACATCGTCTTTTGCACCAAACCCAAGTCATTCCCATCAGATGTACATGTGCTGAGAAATATCTTGCACAGTAACATTTCATATTGCTTCACATCAACAGCTCAGAGATAATGGGTATTCATTGACACAACTCTTCAGTGACCTATTTTTTTTTTTTGTTTTTTGTTGTTTTTTTTTTGGATGTGATATTTTCGAGTTTGATAAACTGAACTACAGGCTTTGTATGGCTCATTCTCTCCAGAGAAAAAGAGAAAATCGAGGACCTAGTGGGACCACTGGGAATCTGGAGACGTAACTGCTCTGCCTCCAGAAGGCGATATCACTAAGCTACCCGGCTGGGAGCGGGCTAAGCTAATACCTGCTAATGGAAATCCGAGAAAGAGTGTAGCCCAACCCAATGATCTGAGCAATGTCCCTATGCATCATTTATCAATTACACGGACTCCGCGAATGACCGGAAAAAAGGGAAAATCCCCTGAGCCGGATTCCCCTTGTGTTCTACGTGTTATTGAGTTAGCTGTGTTCACGTGGAGATACCTAACACTGTAGCAGAAAGGAAAAACAAGGGACAGAATGCAGGTCATCATGGGTTAAGCTGGCGGGGTAAACATAGGTTGCTGTAATACGGGAGTAAAATAATCCTCATTTATTTTTATTTGATTGGAGTCGTGTGCCGAACACAAGAATATTCACCTCATTTGACAACAGCCAGTATTGTGGTGGGAGGAACCCGGGCCCAGCTAAGGGGAAACTAACATTCACCCTGGCAGACCTTTCCTGTGTACCACAGAAGACAAAGCTGGCGTAAGCTGTAGATGAACAAATTAGTGAAAGGCTCAATGCTCCTTGCGCTGCGGTTTGTATTCTAACCATTCAGCCACGGAAGCCCCACTGTAAAACAGCACCCGTGATGTCTTTGAGTTTCGAACTCTTGACAAAGGTTGGAGAGAACAGTACTTAGGTTGTAGGGATAATGATAAGGAAGCGCAGTACAAGGTGATGACATTGACCTTTAGTGGCAGCCTCTTAGAAATTCCTGACCAAAAGAAACACACATGGCTTGTCGCATCGTTCTTGTTTACTCTGGTTGGGCAGAATTGTTCTTTTAAGATATTCTTTTAACGGACACTGAAAGTTTCTCATGGCTTACATTTCATGGATTTGAACCCCCGGGTCTACACACTGCAAAAACAAATGGCGATTATGTAACCAGTAATTTTGCTGTATATTTACACATTTCTGTAGAGACAGTCAACTGTATATTTACCGTATATTCATCTGTTTACTAGAACCTTTCTTACATGACGAATTACACCGATTATTGGACTTTCGTGCGATACATTTGTAAATTTACAGGTGTGGTGAATATTTGCACAGTAACTTATAATCCCACAGGAACAGAGAGTAAAGTAACACCAAAACTTGGAGCATTATTTTACAGTTAAATTGACTTTTCCACTTTACATTACTGTGTCATGTAACATTACATTCTTTTCTGCAGTGTAGCTCAGAACACTTACACTCTAAGAGATCCTCAACTTCAAAGACAAAGTAAGATCATCCAAAGTTGTAAACACGGTAAAAAAAACCCGGCATTTACTCTTAATGGGTCACATGAGCCCACGTGATTTATTTTAACAGAAAGACCATGCCAAATTGGCCACAATGGGCTCGAACTGATCCGTATTCCCTGGCTGGGTGACGTTTAAATTAACGCAATCTGTTATGTGCAGTTTGATTTGGCTTTAGTGTGGGACGGAATGACGCGAATTCCTTTCGATTCCTTGTGATCAGCGAACCCAAAAAGCATGAACATAGTTCGACTGTTTTAAACATAGACGCCACTTTACAATGAGCATTTTTGCACCATTGTGGATTTGAAGTTTTGAAATTATACTGTGAGGAATTTTACCCTAAGGAAACTGTCATTCGTTATATAACAAATACCTAGAGTTAGAACATCATCACAAATATCATTGTCTTCAAAAATAAATAAAAAATTAAGACTTTCTGAAAAGCAGTGGAAAGCACACAAGAAATGAGCCTGTCGTGGATACATAGTTCATGAATTTATCTGATCAGCAGTGAAAGCTTGCACCCACCATCAATCGTCAAGGAACAAACAGTCGGAATATCAGTCTGTGGATTAAGAAAAAGGCTGACAGTTTGGGAACTTTACTTAAAGACAAATTAAAAGATTTTCCACCAAACACAAAGGGAACTTTTGCTTTAGAAAAAAGTTGGTTTTAATGTTTTTGATACCAATGCATGCCCTGCTTTGGTTCGTGTTAGGCATGAACAAGGTATGTGACATTGGTTTAAGACGTGCCACAACCAGATTCTACACTTACGGCTTACACAGCAATCCTTCAGCCCTTCACAAATTTAACATTTCACACTTTAGGTGTTGTCTTCCGGATTATAAGTATGAAAAATCTCGTAGTCTAGCATTATGTCACGGACAGCAAACACCCATTACATATCTTCAAATTCTAAGATGATGACATTCACGTTTAACCTTACCACTCTAAAAGTGAATAATAAACTTTTCACCTAATGTATCATAGCAGCAAGATATGTCAAACTCAAAACTGACTTTAGATTCTCCTTCAGTTTATACTCACACTGATTCAAATATAATTTTTTCTTATTTTAAACCTCTGTATGAACGCCTTGAGCCTAAAATGGATAGATTCGACGGTAACTTGAACAGGTATCTTCGAATTCACTTTTTGACATGTCAGTTCTAATAAGTGAAGAAAACTTGAAGGTTTCCTCGCAGTAAATAGTGTAGTATTTACCTCCCTCGAGCCTTGCTTCGACATAGCCCATGAAGGCAGTCACTTCTTCCCTGAATTCGTAACTGAAGTTGCCGGAGTTGCACACATGGGCAGCTTGACATGGACTGCCCACAACCTAGCCTTCTGTTGTCACAAACACTTTTATAATCCAAATAGTAGTCAGACCCATTGACACTTGACAGGGAAAGATGGTGTAAATTGTACTTGACAAAATACCTGCAAAAGATGACACAATACAAAACGAACGCACATGGAGAGCGAAGCTAATGCACCGAAGACGGTGGGCTGGTTGACACTCAAACGGTGAAATCCGGGAACTTGTCTGTTTACCTCTGTTTTTTTTATTCAAACTCTTCATTCAGGTGCCTAAACGCCCGTCCTCATTGCAGGCGACAACCACAACCGCAACTGCAACTGCAGCTATATGACTTCAGTGAGTCCCGATTTCCGGCGTCTTGAAAATAGCTGACGTGAAAATAGAACCAGCTCGACAACATGGATGTCGTCCTGATGTCGTTTCGACGTGACGTAGGCAGTGGGGACGGTACTACAGATTTATAAAGAACGTTCTATTTCTTTGACGTTGTAATTGCGGTTTCAGTTGTAGTTTTCGTCCGCAGTCTGGACGGGTCTTCACTCGGGGACATGGATATGGTCTTGATGTTATCGCGACATGACATCATCGAGAACGGTACATGTATTACATGATAACGAACGTCCTATTTTGCCGACGTTGTAGATGGGGATGCAGTTATAGTTGTCACCCGCAGTGAGTCCGGGCCTTAAAAAGTAATATCCCGACGTATGCAGAATTATATGACACACTTCAGTTTTGTAAATAGTGAATGAGATTATTGTTATTCGGTTTCATACAAAGATTTTGATCCTAAAGTAGCTGCTTAATGGCCCAGATGAAAAACACATGCAAACATCACAATCAGAAAATGGCTCCCATCATATGACTCTATGACAGACGATATTTTGTCTGATGGCCTACTATTAGTGTTATTAACTGTAATCAGGAGGACCTCTTCCGTCGTTGGAAGAAATCACCTAGTTTAATTATACATATATCTTCACAACTCGCATTGCCTCTGTACATTGATTTGCACTAAAACGTTTTGCGGTATGGAGGTTACGGTTTCTCTCTTCCTTCATATTAAAAACAACGTTGACCTGCCTTGACATAATGGAATACCTTATCCCGCGGAAAACTGACAGGGGTCAAAGTAGGATTGATGGATTTTCTGTTGTGCATTGCTTGAATATTACTTTACTACATGTAGATTGCCCACCAGAATGAACAGAACACACAACCTAATCCAGAAGTATCTTAAGACGGAAACCTTCCCCTTTTGCTTCACGAACATCAGGCTTAATCTTTTTACCCGCCTATCCAATCCAAGACTTTCTTCCAGGAGTTGTTCACAAGCCCCAGTAATATATACCGTCTGTACATATACGCGTATATACAGGAATTCTGGAGAAAAACTCAACATCTATGGTTTAAAGCACTTTGCAGTTTTGCTGTGTAAGATATGGGAATGTTAGATAGACTTACCCTGAACGTACATGTAGTTACCTATATAAGACTGGTTACCTGTCCAACCTGTATATCCTGTTTGAAGCCGTTAATGCCTGTACGGGGTTTAATTGACAACGCCATTAGTGCTGTTCCCTCAATGGTGGCATCAGAAAGCGGAAGAATGACGCTGAGATAAGTGTGAAAGGACCATTGGATAACTCATACACACTGCATATTTCATGTGGTGTCATTGTATGAACGTTTATGGCTTTGCCAAAACGGGTGATTACCGGGTCACCAGGTTTCTGGCTTCATGACGCCAAGCACGTAGATATAAACAGTATTCGATTGAGGTACCCAAGGTGTGACAGCCATACTTTTGCAACTTCTCCCAAGACATTTAAACTATTCAATTATTAGTGGAGGAAACCGATGTTTTGGCAAGCTGATGAGGAAACGTTCCAAGTATCAAGTACCGCCCATGACACTGTCTAGTTTGTGCAAAGCATCCTCTGATTGCTATATATCTACATTCTCCATGAACATACCTATTGTACCGCAAATGTGTCTGTTTTCCTTCTGCAAATAACAGTCACTGAACGTTCAGAAGCAAACACGTATCTGTGACGTCACTGTGCTTTACAGCAGCATCTCAGTCATCATGTCCATTTTAATCCATGTCATTGAAAAACGCCGCACACAAATCAAGGCCTAATTCGAAAATTTCATACCTGAAGCCATCACATGTATTTCCTTGAAAAAGCGGAAATCTACATGATGTATTTAGGTGAAATCCCTGATTCGAATTGTTATTGAAGTTTAAAAAGAAACCTGAAAATCTATTGCACATAATCATGGACATTTTCATTTAGAATTCGATAACTCTAAGCCAAGCATAAATCGAAGATCGCATTAAAGTAACAAAACGTTAGGCTAAACTTTAGCTGTGTACATGTAAACATGATACAAGGGTTGAACAAGATCATCAGATGTACGCTAAAGTCCAAAATTTTGACCAAGTACTCTCATTTGCGAAATACATACAAATGCACATTTTTCAATCGCAGATAAGCTTGTCCTCACAACAGTTTAGAATGATGCCTAAGTTTTGCTTGACAGAAGCCAGGGCAGTATCATCTACAGCCTTTATGTGAGCCGGGAAAGACATGACACACAACCGGATGTAGAAGAAACTGTCTATTGTTGTGGGTGTCAGGCAGGTTTGTCCCTCCTTGGCCATCAGCTCGTACCATTTACGTGTGAGGCCATTTCCGTCTTTATCATCGGTCGGAGCATATCGGAAGGCGATTACAGTCAGGTCGGGCCTCATGCAAGTCACCACATTCCTCATGCGGCTAAGTGTTTTTCAAGCATAATCCGTAAGTCTCACTTTCTCTTGGATCTCTGACTATCATTTCTCTGCCCATTGTTTTTCACAAAACCCAAACTGGAAAGGGTCGAAACGGTCTAGTAAATTCAACGTTTAAATCCAAAGGCGAAGAATCCTCCTTTTCCGTAGAGTCCGCCAGATAGGGAGCGCTGTCTCTAGCCATCGTCGTACCCAAGTGACTCCGGCTGCTCACCAGCACAGCCGCAATTCCTCTCTCATGGCACCTAAGGGATTGACCCCCCCCCCCCAAGCTGTTGGTGTCCATGGTGCCAACTACCATAAAGGGACATAATCCAACCTGCGATACAGGACAAATGCACCTTATACAGTTGTAGCATATTCTGGCTTAAATATTAGCTTATTTTTGACGCGGAAAAAATCTGTGATCTTAACGGCAGATGCTGTATCTGGACTCCCATGTGATAAATGTTATTTCGTAGAAAACTCGGTGTCTGTACATGTCTGTTTTTGACTCAACGCTTTAAATAATTATAACAGGAGAAATCAAAAGGGAGAGCGTTATTTCTGTAATTATACATAAGGAAAAGAAACCCGCGTAGATGCAGTTGTTTGAAGACATTGTCTGGTACTGCGACTATAGGTTTGATGAAAGAGCTTGAGAAAAACGAGAAGCACTTTATATCAGTATATTAGTCAAATAAATTAGCTAAATTTGAGCACATCCCAGATAATATATTATAATACATTAAATACGTTTATAATACATCTTGCATCTTTAGGCTGGGCAGAGTTTAACTCAAGCCTTTGTGTTCAGTTATGATCTCAAGTTTTCCGGCGTCCATTCGATATTTCGGAGTAGGCACTCGTCTCAGCATTGCATCCGTCAGTCCGGCAAGACGCAGAGTTCGTGTGTTGCTGGGATGTGGTGGGGCTGACATATACACCAGCGATCTAGTAAAGAATAAATAGGTCTCAGTTTCAGACTGTTACATAGAAATTTTATTATGTTTGATTAAAGCAATAGCCCCCCCCCCCCCACACTTACGATCTACATCAGGGTTGTCAGGCTCATGCGCGACTGCTTGGATAAAGATATAAATGAACTGGGTCGGCTCATCTCTTAAACGTTAGAGCGAGGACGCTGCGGATGATTTTTTTGCCTTTTTTGAGGTGTTTACACCGTAGCATCTGCTTTTCCTTGAAAAATTTCGTTCTCCATAAACGTATGTCCAGGTAAAGGGGACGAAGTGGAGTGAAGAAAGATCAAAACAGCGAGAAGCCGGTCTGAACCCCGTACAACGTTGTGCCGGCCACGTACAACTTCCGAACTCAGCCGTTTGAACAAAACAAAGGCGAAAGTTGAATTGAGTATCTGGCGTTTTTGTTTTAATTTGTATTTTTTAAAATATTAGGCCTGTTCAAGTACACTTGCCTGTAATTTTGAAACATTTTTTTATCACGAATGTTGCAGGGGAGCTCCCAGGCTGTAACGTCACTTCAGATGGCCACATGACAAAATGACGTCACCAAATGAGTTGTAACACAGTAGTGCCGATCGCATGAAACTTAGTCTTCTAATAAGGGTTGTAGAAAGTTTTAGATATATTTACAACAACAGTGTCCAGAATTAGTAAAATTTCCAACTTTTGATACGGCTAATTTTAAGCAAATTCGGCGTTTTTAAGGGCCTCTCTTGTCGATAGGCTGCTACATGTCAATCGGCTGTTATATTTCACACTGAAACTATTTATATTCCAAGCTGGCTACTATTTGCTAGCTTTATTTGGCGGGTCTTGGAGAAGGCTAGCACAGCCCCAGGGAAGCTCCGGAGACTCATTGGACCTGCTCGGAGTATCCCATGATGTCACTCAGCCACCTCAATACACTCTGATCAGTATCAAGGGCACCTGCAGAGAAAAACAGCACATCATTTAGCACTCATATACTGATTGTAGCCGTTATGTTGTTATGTTCGTAGAGTAGACTATTCTCTTTTCTGTTAAGTGATCGGAAATTTTTTTTTAGTAGGGCTTTTACGCGAAAATTCTGAGACGATTCTTGCTCAAGAAACGACCATTGTTGATTACAATGAGCTGAATGCCAGAAACATCTTATAGCATGTAAATTAGTCATTATGTATGTATGTATGTTGAGTTATGTTTTTGTAGTTCTGCCGGGAAAAAAACTGATTGTGTCTCGTCGAGCGCTTGTCCACTTGGCTTTGCACATACTGCTTTCATGAAATGTTATGAGGGAGAGAGACACAGCTTTAAGTGTGTAAACAGGACGAAAAGAGTTCGAACGACCAGAAGAAAGGTAACTCTTACCAAACGTCACTAAAGAATACAAGTAATGTTGGGAAATGTTAGCGAGAAGCGTTTACATGCATTTTGGAATCTAGCTGCCGCTGCGACATGAGCAATGCTAGCCAGATACTCATCAGCTGAGTAGAGGAGGTGACCAGATCCCGGAATGAAACCGAAAAAGGTCGGGTGACTTGTATTTATCCCTATAACGTGCAAGATCTGTGAATCACAATTCGCACACAGTTCAGAAAGAAAATCTAACTTCAGATCCAACCTGGTACAAGATGATCTATAGGGCGATGTGAACATAAACAACAAAATGAAATATATTCTTAGAAATAACAGACAATTACATCAGTGTCTCCATCCTTCAAATCACCCATGCCTTAAAAGTTCAATACATATGTTTTTGACCTTGATAATGAAGTGGTCAAGCTGAACGCTTGCAGGAGACGGGGTAAGAACATTTAACTTTTAATTGTTTTTTTGTGTTTTTTTTCCCATAAACTCGACGGCCGTCAAATGCGAGTTTGATTTCTTTAACGCGGCCTCCAGCACCACTCAATCAACCAATCAGTCAAAGGTTTAACACTAGTTTTTCTGACCAAGTTAAAGAACGCTTACCCGCGCGTACGGTATCCTGATCAACACAGGCATCAGCCCCTCTTATTTGATTCCATCCTTCTCTATGTGTATTAGACTCTCCAGCTTCTCAGTCCTTTGTTTTGCTCGCAAGTTATGTTGGGATTATAGCCATGTGGTTTGGAACGCTGTCGTTGTGAACTGGTGTACTGCGCTCGTCATAAACAATGCTTCGTCATATTCCTTATACAAGACACTGTCAGGATTTTCTAGGCGGCTCAAAACAAGTCGCTTGTGGTCTGATAGGCTCTGCAGTATCCTGCTCTGGTGAGTCTCATCCTCGGTTCGTCGTTCTCTTCTTCTTTTTCTCTCTTCGGTTTCCAGAAGAGGCTTCATGATAAGCGACAGTGTAGGTTAGTACAATTTGTGATAACCACCAGGCACCCTTGTGATTTGAAAAGAAATGAGGCTAATGGTGCACTGGTCACCTGTTTATGAACTGCCAACACGTCACGAAGCGTTTAGCAGGTATAATCGGCGAATCGGGGGCCTCAGTGGTTCAGTCGGTTAGCGCGCTATCGCAGCACAATGACCCGAAGCCTCCCACCAATGCGGTCTCTGTGAGTTCAAGACCAGCTCATGCTGGCTTCCTCTCCGGCCGTGAGTGGGAAGGTAAGACAGCAACGTGCGGATGGTGGTGGGTTTCCCCCGGGCTCTGCCCGGTTTCCGCCGTCGTATAAGTGAAATATTCTTGAGTACGGCGTAAAACACCAATCAAATAAATAAATAAATAAATAAATAAATAAAAAATAATAAATCGGCGAACCGTGGCATAATAGTTCATCCCAATTTTTGAGGTGTAATTACATCTTAATGACGTATAATGAAATACTATATACACCAGGTAAAAAATGTCGGTGAGCTGGCTTGTCGGAGTGAACCACACCCTTTCTGAACGCGGAGAATTTAGGGCACTGACCGAGACGACCACATCACGAACAATATATGAATGTTAATGCTGCGATTAGTAAAGACTTAAGATCTGTATATTTCTATTTGTCTTCATGCATTTTTGTTTTGGTGCGTAAATCTGTAAATCTCTCTACGTATATATGTATAATGATTGATAGACCCATACTATGTTGTGGAAATATGGAAACTACTTTTAATATCTGACGAATTTATTTATTTATTTATCAATAGAACTAATTAGTATTTTACGCCGTACTCATGAGTATTTCACTTATGTGACGGCGGCCAGCATTATGGTGGGAGGAAACTGGACAGGGCTCTGTGGAAATCCACGGCCATCTGTAGGTTGGGGACAGACCTCCCCACGTATGACGGGAGAGGAAGCCAGCATGAGCTGGGATTAAACCCATAGCGTGTCGGGCGAATGAACGATTAGACTGTTACAAGGGTCTGGTTGAATCGATCCTTTAATTTTTGATCGCCAACTCCTTTTGTCGGCTTAAACAAATTATCTAACCAAACATCATAATCAAATTTAAACTGGTTTCTTTAATCAGTAGCTCACGCAATTGTGGCTTAGGCCTGTCTTCCCCCAACATGTCTTGTTACAACATTAAACTGTACCAATGCTTCTTATTGTCACGGTCTATTCTAGAATCACTTTTAAACCATTCCTTAAAAAAATAATTTGTATTAACATAATAAAATTGGCTTCGGTTTTTTTAAATTTATTAATTAACGGATACCAATTTTAGTGGAAAAAATTAATATACTCAAATAATGATTCAAGTGGGTTATAATTTATTAATAAAACCCCATTAATGAAAAACAGGTAACTGATCTTTTGTCCACAAACAATGTTATTTTGTGCTTCCATGAGGCCAGTCCTAATGCCATGACAAAACTCTGATATTCATCCTCGTGCACAATGGAGGCTACTCCTCTGATATCGCTACAAACGACGATCGGACCGTTATAATTTGTCGCTGGCGTTAATGTTTTGGGCCCCGTGCTTGCGGCGGAGTCTAGAAGAGACATGGAATTTGATACGAATAAAGGCGGTAAGAAAATATTACGGACTTGGAGCACAAAAGTATGCTTGATCTGAGTTAACCAAGCAGTGTCTGTGGCGAACGTTAAAGGACAGGGCCAAACCACAAAGAGGCGCAGGGTCTAGTTTATAGTTTAGATCAGAAAACATCCACAAAGTCGTGCTGGCATTTGGTAATTTTATGTTTTTCTGGCAGGCATGGGATATGAAATCCAGGAAAAGCACCTATAATCTAAAAATAATTAAAACAGAAAGAAATAAAAAGTAGAAAGAATTACGTGTATTTGAACTATTTGAATTCCCACTGAAATGTTTCAGCTCCTTTGGGCATATGGTTGCTATACACGACACTGGTGTTCTCCCTGAGCATGATAATAACACCAAAAACTGATAAAATCTGATCAGTGTATTAAATGAAAAGGGAGATAAACAAGTAAAGTCAGAGAACATATCCCACGCTATATATGCAGAACTTACGCGGAACTGTAACACCATGTATCCCAATAAAAAGGCTTTTGATTTTTATTACTAATTCTTTGTTAAACCGTCGTCAGCTGATCCGCTTCAATGTATCGATCGAGAGGAGGTACTTAACCGTGCCTACGTACAGGCCCGTCAATCACAGTAACACAAACCATTTTTCCTGAGGATCCGTCACTCACTGAAGAACTACATATAGCATTTCTCTCTCGAGCGAAAACGATCATCAAGCGATTCAAAATAGGCCAGGTTTTCAAGTTTCTCAAACAAAAATATCATTCATGTTTCCACCGAAGCCATTCGTCCGTTTTCAAAAGTTTTCTCTTCTATGCGAGATATAGTATATATAATGAAAGCAGACTGTGTGTATTCATAGGATACTGTATAGACACGTGTATTTTTTTATTTTGTTTTGCTTGTGTTTTACTAAATTGTGTACTATTTTATTTCCGAATGTGACAGTCAGTAATGTTTTCTTGTGAACTTGTGGTTTTAATTCATGTCATTCAAATGTAGGCTATTGTAGAAATAATAGATAACATTGTATCTCTGCCAAAGGTTTAATTATTATTCTTCATAACTTTACTGTGGCAAAGATGACAGCCTTGAATATATATTCCGGCTTAGCATGTCTGCATATATGTACCTTTAAGCTGTGTACACATGTGATCATTAAAAAAGATGTGATTTCTGTTTCTTGTTCCATCATTCTACACTTCTGCCCGGTTTCGGGACTAGGGTAATGATAGTCTGGCTACCGATTGGCTGCAGGTATATACCGGACAAGCCAACTAGCACCATACTCTTGCGATAAACCGACGATATTCGGGTGCAGATATAACAAAAACCCAGTCATAACTTTTCGTTTATTATCATTATAGCTCGCGTTATCAGCAAATTTCGGTAACCACATAAAAACTACTATGAAAGATTGCGCAACTACTAAAACAGTGGAAATGGCTATGGGTTTATATTATATGATCATATTATACATGGAATGACAAACACTGAGCTTCCATGGGCAAATTAACCCATAGTAAACATGTGCCGCACTGTCAAAAATGACGCACCAGCAAACGTGATCACTACTACTGCCCCCCCCCCCCCTCCACGTTAATCGAAGGCAGGCCGAAAATCGCAAAATGGACCTCCGTTCCCGACCTTAGGGCTTACATGTGGGGTAAACATAATGGGACATAGAACAAGCTCTAAGTACAAAGCACATCTCACGGAATAAACACAACGTTGTGGCTACAGCCCGGATTACCCATACAAACGCCCGCAACAAAACAAGCCTGTCCGTTGTTGTTCTAGTGACTCCCTAGGCTATGTGGTCAATAGGTACCCACCTACTTCAAATAATCCGCCAAAAAAACTTCATTTTCGGGGGGCGGGGGGGGGGGTGCAACGCCCGATACCATATGGTAAGCAAAGATTACACCACGGTCAAACGGACACGGCATTGCTCGCATTGCAGATAATATCAGTTAACACTCTTGTTGGCAAATAGGGACAGAGCGACATATCTCATAGTTTTAATTAATTCAGCTTTATCTCTGGTCATATACCTATGTATGTATATCCTTGGGTTTTTGCGTCGTACTTAACAATTTTTCAGTAATATGACGAGAAGTCCTTGGTATATGGATGTATATGTATATGCTTTGACAACTCCCAAGGGGTCGATTGTTCACCCCAGCCAGTCACATTATACTGACACCAGGACGACCAATTCTGTTTCCTTGCTGTAACCTCTCAGTGCTCATCGCCAAGGGAAACAGCTACAAGTACCACATTTAAAGCCTTTGGTGTTACCAGACCCGGGACTGAACCCGGGTCTCCCGACCTCGGCTGTCGTCATGTAACCATTCATGTTAGCTACGTCAAAATGATGGGCTTAAGAAAGCTGGAAATCAAAGCGAGATTGAAATAGCTTATATCTGTGCTCAACCTATAAGTTAACCACGAACTATAAGCCGGAAGTTTCCCTTCGTGATTCACGAGCGATATTTAAATGTCTTACTTTATCCCTAGAGTGAGCATTATTTTGTCATCATTGACCCGTAACGTGCTTTAGTGGTTTACCTTAAAGATTGTCTCTTTTCTAAACTGATCGCGCGTCTACTGACCCGGAACTCACATTTTGATTGATATTCTGATTCGACGACTAGATGGGTCACACTGACTTATAACGTCCATTATGGCTCATGATTTAAAGGTGAATGTTTCCACACACGGATTTGACTACTACAATGCATGGTCAGTCAAGCGGTTTCCTCTCCAGGCTGTAGTCAGTTGCATTGTATGCTTGCATAACCCAGGAGCTGTTGGTAGGCTGGTAGGCCTAGCGTCCTTCCATTGCTTTTATATGGTAGTGTGTTATAAGAGAATACAGTATTTGGTGTAACTCTGGACCAATAACGCCTTATTCTAATAAATTTCAAATGACACCACTGCATTTATTTGATCAAATTCCGCTTAAGGCATACAGCTGTGAGTTTGTGTGTTTCAACAGTTTAAGAGTCAACCGAACACAACGCAATGCTGAGATAAATCCACAAGAGGTCAGTTTTCACCAGTGTGACCATTTGTCAGCAGTTTCGCTGCCCTCAGTTCTCTGATTATGTTATCCATGTTCTAGTCTTTTAATATGTTGTGTTCTGAAAGTGACTTTATGTGTTTAGCCATGCATTGAATAATGTTCGAGTGCTTGGGTTTCCCTCGTCAGGACATGATAAATGATCAGCCAGAGTTCACTGGGTTAAACAGTTAGTTAATAGTAATATCGTGGACAACAGATGTACCAGCGGCAGATAGAGAGAAAAGCAGCTTGAAACCTCTAAACTGCTTTATAAATAAATGACGTCTGTAGATTTACCACAATCTGATTACAATCGTTACGCTCTGTATGTCTAACTATTTCAGGAGTATCTAATTTTAATCAAGCGGCCTGAAGTGTGCTTTTTTCATTATCGGACTCCTGTTTGTGTATATAAATGGTGGGAACAGAAAGATTGTCTACATTGTCATAGCCGTTTATCATGGAGCGTCCGCTGGATCCTAAGGAGAGAAATCATCTGACTGACATCGCCGACCAGTGGAAACAGACAGAGAACAAGACTAACCAACACAGGGTACTACAGAGCCTAGTAGATTATACCAAACTATTTTTCAGTCGTCTGGAAAAACCTGAAAGAGTTTCGCTCAGCGGAAAGCAGGACTCGTCGTTTGCGTCTCACACCAGTGGTGATGGAACTCCTGATAAAACAGTACGGATGCTGAGAACAGAAGACGACGCATCATGTCTTGTAGGAAGAAATCCATCCCTACCCCAGCGATCAAGGCCACACGCCTTCAATCCAAGCATTGATCTTGACACGGACGAAAAAGCAAGAATCACATTTGGCGGGAAAAAGAATGCAAAGCTGGAAAGTATGCTGCAAATAGGAAATGACACCGTCAAACTAGAGGAGTTGATACGAGTGTTTGACCAAGAGGTCGTATGTGCAGGTAAACGTTAGAAAAAAGCTATGAATGTGTTAACGTTAGAATTACATCTTTGGTGAGGAATCTCTCACCAGTTAGGTAGTTCTGACTTTATGTCCAGCTCAGCCTGGCTCCCTATTTGGTCGTACACTGTACGTTGGAAAGCCCGTCAACTTGCCAATGGTCGTGGATTTTTCCAGGACCATGTCCTGTTTCCTCCAACAAAGATGCTGGCCGCTGTCGTGTAAGCTGACCCCAGAGGACCTCAAGGTACCTGACACACCCTTGGATATAGGTGTGCAGCCGAACCATTGGGGGCTGTATTCACAGCACTTTGGACAGTATCGAATAGCTCAATGTCTGAAGGTGTCAGTGTGTACACTGCAGAGCAGCAACGACAGTGTGATGACTGGCAATTGCTCACACGTTACCGGTGAAATCTTGCCTCTTGTAAAGTCACCTCAGTTAGGGTTTTATTCTAACCGTCCATGTAAGTGTTTTGGAAGTAAACACTTACACCCCCTAGTGACATGGCTTTAGGAGAATTAGTTTAAAGAATGCAATGATGTGTACTAAACGTCACTTGTGTAGAATTACTCAAAATGGTGTACTGTCATCACGTGTTTTAGATGTACACATTGACATGAATCTCATTTCTTTACTTGCTCCAGCGGTCTAGTTAGCCAGCTTTAAATCAGGATGTTTTTTCGTTAGGTGTCGACCGAAGTCGATTATTTCAGACATTCCAATGTCCTTTACTCACCCATAAATCGGACCGCCCTCACATGGGTTGAGATTTCTGGATTGTAAATCGGCTTATAGCACTGGTGTCCCATCTGAATTGTGTTTGAATTCTGACTCTCTCTCTTTGATGTTGTAGGTGTGGATATGAGTCACCCGACCTGTTTTGCCTTAGTGCCGGAATGCGGCCATCTCCTCTATTCAGTTTCAGAGTATCTGGCCAGTATCACACGTGTACTCCCCTTGGCCAGATTCATAAATGCAGGTAAGTTTCTTGATGGCTTTAGGACTCCATTTACCACCACTTCCACGTAGGAAGCTTCGTACAAATCAGGTGTAATAGACATATATATTGGAATTGCTTCTCCCTCAGATCAGTTTTTAAAAGCACTTTCACTATGCGCAAAGCTATGCTGAAAATCGCTCAAAGTGAAAAGAAACAACAGGCTTTTCCTAAGAAGACTGCAAGCACATACACACAACACAAAACGACTTGAAGAAAACTTTAACAGATTAACAGACTTTGCAAGACTTTGCTAATACATTTATACGTTATTTTTGTGGCTCCTTAACTTAACTCATGTCGATGGCCTGTGCATGACTGCAAAATGTGGTTTGATTTTCTCGGCAGCTGCCTGTGACATTGAACAGAGTGTACTAAGGTGGGCGAGTGACATCATCGGATACCCCGAGCAGGCCCGAGGAGCCACAGTCTCCGGAACCTCCACGGGGGCTATTATGGCCTTCTCCACCGCCCGCTTTATCAAGCTCGAAAACAGCAAACATTTTAGCCGGTACGAAGTTGCGGTGCAAAATATAAGTCACTCAAGCACTTTCTCCGAAAAAAAAAACCTAGGGTGAAAAGTGAACCAGATGAAACATTAACGCCTAAAACACCCTAAATATGTTTTATGAAACAAAATCAAAACAACTTATACTCTCTAACATAATTTGTGTTGGCCTAAATATCAACTGCAAATGCAATGGAGGTCGCCGAGCATTTCCAACATGGAATACTTTTGTCTCCCATATTACAAAGGCTGTAGGCTGTAAGTTCAGAGCAATTTCTTTTCAGTAAAATCTGTTTATTCTTTATCAGATCTGTGGTATACATGACAGACCTGGCGCATTTTTGCCATACACGAGCTCTGCGCATTGTCGGGTTAACGGATGTGGTACTGAGACAAGTTCCTACCCGGAAACACCGGATGGATGCCGGAGAACTTGAGAAGCTGATAAAAGCAGACTATAAGGTGGGTTAGTGGACACATTTCACCAAAAGGCAAAATATATTTACTCGTGTTAAACGAGGCAATGTTAGCAATACATGAACATATACTCACCTGACGTTGTCTATGTATAAAATTACTGTTCAGAGTTTATCTCCATTCAAAAATTTGAATGAATCATACTGCAAAACTTAACGTATGGGAATATTGTAATAACGGAAGTCATTCAGGGTAAATGCATGTAACATAACAAACGATATTGTGGTTAAACAGGAAGAATATGATATTCAAACGTCCTGGTTTCTAGGTCGGATTATGTCCCTTCATGGTGATTGGCACAGTTGGGAGCACGAGTCTAGGAACAATCGACCCCTTGGGAGCAATCAGCGAGGTGGCCCACAAGTATGGTCTGTGGTTCCACGTGGACGCTGCTATTGGAGGGTTTCTGATCTTAGATGAGTGTGTAAAGAAGAGATGTGAAGGTGAGAGCAATGAATCATTGTGAAAAGTGACATTAGTACATATGAATGGTAAGAAAGCACAATTAATAAGCGGTGAGAATTCCGTACACATGAGAACCCCTACTCTATTTGCAGGTGTGAATTCCGGCAGTTATGAAGGTGAGAACACCAAGTATATATGTAAATTGAAGGAACATCTATGAAACCTATTAGTCCTTTTCTCTATAGAAGCACAATTTAATGGTTTTCAGACGGTGAAAGATTAAGGTACAAAAAGCAAAAAAAAAAAAAAAAAGGGAGAGGGGGAGATGAAAAACCATAGCCAGTTGTACAAACTATAGGATACAAGATGAATAGAAGAGCAGAGCGGAAGTGATAGGAAGGAGGAAAAGTCTGAGAATCAGTATTTCATTGTATGTATGTAATTGAGAAAGACTAGATTTTGTAAACAAGAGAACTGCGATTATATATGAAGATGAGTAAAGGTGACGCTGAAACATCCCGATCAATATATAAAGCGGGAAACTCCATATATGAAGGAAACACTTCTGAGCAGATGTGAAGATCGCTTAGATGTAAAGCTGAGACCACAACCTGTTTAGACTTATTTAAAGCCTCTACTGAGTAGATCTATGCCAAGGTAACAATTCTGACTACATATAGAGTTGTAAAACACGGAAGTTATGACTTATTTATTTCTTTGTTTGACTGGTGGTTGACGCCGCAATCAAGAACATTTCACTTATACCATGGCGGTCAGACTTTTGGTGGAAGGAAACCCACGGCCATCCGCAGGTTGCTAGCAGATCTTCTCATGTACGGCCGAAAACCAGCATAAGCTAGATTTGGGTGGGAGCCTCACGGGTCATTGCGCTGCGCTAGAACACCAAGTATATGTACATATGTGAATATTGAAACCACCACAAAACTTAAGGTAATAATATCGAGGAATTGTGGAAGAGATTTCCGAGTATATGTAAAGGTGAAAATGCCAATTGCATATAAATGTGATCTCAAAACGATTTGTAATTGTAGGATTTATTTTACTTTGTTATTTGAATGGCGATTTACACTGTACTTCAGAAGAATATAGATAAGGACATCGAGAACCTGCGAAAGTGGCCATTCCGAGTAGATTTCAGTCTGAGAACACACTCACATTGTGAGAACAGATCAGATGTAAATCTGAGAACACACATCAGATATGGGTCTAATTTGAGAACAGACATTAGAAATGAGTCGGAGAATACACACTATAGACGTGAGGCTAACGACGCTAAGAAAACGGCATATTGATGACGCCGATATAAATTTATTTATTTATGTCTTTATTTATTCATTTATTTCATTGGTGTTTTACGCCGTACTCAAGAATATTTCACTTATACGACGGCGGCCAACGTTATGGTGCTAGGAAACCGGGCAGAGCCCGAGGGAAACCCACGAGAACCGCAGGTTCCTGGGAGACCTTCCCACCTACGGCCGATATAAATATGAAATTCAGGACATCAGTTTCATACAGATATAAAAGTAGATGTGAAGGTTAGAACGTAGAGGAAATCGGAAAGTGAAATATTCAAGTAGATAGGGAATCATGGTGTATGTATATACAAAGGTGAAAACACTTAGTGGATGTAAAGATAGAAGCATCTAAAAGATGTAAAGGCGAAAAGTCCAAGAACACAAGGTTGTATTATATTTTGGAGGATCGGTGAATAAAAGGAAATGTGTAACTCATACTTATCTAGGAAAATCTTTCTCAATGTAACCTTTAAAGCTTCCCTTTTTCCTTGTTTCCCAATGTGTGCCAGATTATGGAAAACACAGTGTGCTATAAAATTCAAAATGGTGTATTCGTTTCAGGTGTAAATATGGCCGACTCGATTACACTGGATTTCCACAAAGCCCTCTCAGCGCCGTACGGAACTGCGGCTGTGCTCATAAGGAACGGAAGTCACCTGAGGAGGATGATGGCAAGAGACAGCGCCCCCTTCATTCCTGATTCAGCTGAGGACGAAAAGTATTCACCAGTAGAATTTTCCTTCGAACTTACCAGATCCTTCAGAGCATTTCCAGTGTGGTTTATGATGAAGATTCTGGGCACAGACACGATTACAAAGGCGATGAGAGAAAAAGTGCTGCTCACGAAATACGCTGTGAAGGCAATTCGCGCCATGACCAATGTTGTCACGTGCATGGAGCCCGACTTGACTGTTATTGCCTTCCGGTATTTTCATAATGAGAATGAAGACGGAAATGCCATCACACGAAGATGGCACGAGCTGATAGCAGAGGAGGGGCAGGTCTGCCTGACGGGCACAACAGAGGACGGCTTGTTTTACATCCGCATGTGTATTTTGTCCTTCCGGACCCACTTAGACGATATAGACACAGCCCTCGCCTCCATTGAAAAGAATTTAAGTGTCGTTTTAAGAGAAAAAGAAATTTTTATAACAAGGCTTTAAGTTTAAAGGGAATAAAATGTCCACATGGGTAGTTTTCTAAGTCAATATTATATTCCAACTTTATGTGAACCTAGCCGTCGAGAGATGCATTCGTTTGCCAGTCATCAACAATAATGGACGTTATAACAGAATAAACGTCAGAATTATTGAGTATTCAACACGTGCAGTATGGTAGCCTTTTATGATTTCGTTGATTTTTCGTTGTTTTTCACTATCTAAGTTGAGCTATGATTGATTTATTTATTTGATTGGTGTTTTAAGCCGTACTCAAGAATATTTCACTTATACGACAGTGGCCAGCATTATGGTGGGAGAAAACCGGGAACAGCCCGAGGGAAACCCACGACCATCCATCAGGTTGCTGGCAGAACTTCCCACGTACGGCGAGAGGAAACCAGCATGAGCTGGACTTGAACTCACAGCGACCGCATTGGTGGAAGCATTCGGGTCATTGTGCTGCCATAGCGCGCTAACCGACTGAGGCACGGAGGCCCCCGAGCTTCTGTACATATATCGAAGGTGGATAGGTTATTTAGCACGACGCATATATTGCTCCTAGCCAAACTGGTTTAGACACAATTTTGAAGAAGACTGTAGTTCTCCCTAGTTCGAGTAAAATGGAAGTTTCTTCCATTTTGTTAACTTCTAAACTTGTATCCAGTCTGATCATACATCACCTGGGATCATCAAATACATTCGGAAAATATAGTACGTTTAACGTTTATTGTACAATGCGACGTTCATATTACACAAGTCAAAACGTCGTTAAACTTAACCATTTTTTATTAAGTTTTCACAGTTAATATCAAATATCATCATGCGTCATGCCGCGTCACCAAATTCTTTCAGAAAATATACGTCTCACCTTTTTCTAAAAATTTCCAAGCCCATTAAGGAAAAAATGAGACGAATCTGTGCCTAAAACGGGAGATGGTAGAGTCTTCATTGTTTGAAACTTGGAATGAATGACTGAATGATTATGGGTTAACGCCACATCGGCAATATCTCATCCATATCGTGGCGAGAACAAGGTGGAAACACGAGACCGTTCAGGTTTCCGATAGGGACGTGAGGACATTAAAAACAAAACAAAAACGTTCGGACATGATTAAAATCATGTAAGAAAACCAAAACAGTTAAAACTGGAAAACCAGCATATCAAGGAAATTTTATGAGACATATTTATGACAATAAAATTTATATTTTATGATACAGGCCAATGGCCTTCAAATATTACATGACAGCGTCACCAGCGATGCTGTCAAACAAATCATATATGGAGTTAACTGTGTAGAATCTTTGCCGAACATGGGCAAAGTCTACACAGTCAACCAGGGTATGCTTGATGCCGTATTCAGCACCACACCCAACACACTCTGGAGCACTGCTCCCTTCCAGGATAAAACTGTGTGCTAGACGAGAGTGTCCAACACGGCATCTTGTTAAAACTACTTGGTCTCTACGAGACATACCCAGTGTATAAGAATTATGGCCAATGACGGGGTGAATAGGGTGCAGTTTATTACGCATCTGCAGGTCCCATTCATCCTGCCAAAGGCGACGAATATATTTAAAAATGTTCGATCGAAAGTCAGTATACGGGATTTTAACTTTTGATATGGATTTATTTAGGGCAGCCTTTGCCTCCCTGTCCACGACTGTGTTTCCATGGATACAAGTATGACTTGGTATCCAACAGAATATAATATATTTGCCTCTTTTAATCAATTTTCTATGTGAGGCCAAAATTTCAAAAATGAGCGGGTTTTTAAATCTATTATTCTGTATTGCTAAAGGGCAAGAGAGCGAGTCACTGCATATCATTGGAAACATATGATAAGGGCAGGAGTATAGCCCTGGCTTCTGCAGAAAATATAGAAGATGAAGATGGAAGACGAAGAGAAAAGGCCCGCTGTTCCAAGACAGGCGCAGCCGCAACCTTGTCCCCATCCTTCGACCCGTCAGTGTATATAAATTTATAATTTGGATAATTAGCCTTAATTTCAGCCAAAGCTTTCTGAATTATAAGAGGATTTGTATTTGATTTATTATTTTGACGTAGATTAAATATTAGTTCAGGTTGTGGAAGAATCCAGGGAGGAGACCCCGGAAAAGATACCGAAGCTATCTCCTCTAGCTTGATGTTAGATTCCACAACATGGTCCCGTACACGAAGATCAAACGGAGGGATCTTGTTAGGACATTTAGTATATTTGTCTACATATGATGGATTGAAAACACAGTCGTAGGCAGGGTTTGTTGGATGAGCTTTAAGCTTTGTAACATATTGAAGGCTGAGTTTAATACGTCGGTTATATAAAGAAGGCACATTAGCTTCCACGCATAAACTCTCTACTGGTAAGGTTCTAAAGGCACCAAGGCTGAGCCTCAAACCTTGGTGATGGACCGGATCCAACCTTTTAAGATATGATTTCCTGATGAAACCATAAATGATGGAGCCATAGTCCCATTTAGACCTCACCAGAGAACGATATAGATTGAGTAAAACAGATTGGTCAGCACCCCAATCGGTGCTAGACACGACCTTAATTATATCGAGAACTTTTGTGCATTTAGCTTTAAGCATTTTTATGTGAGGGATAAAAGATAATTTACTATAATATAACCTCTAAAAATTTATTTTCCCCAGCAATCTTCACTGGTTCACCACAAAATTTAAAGCTCATGGTCTAGGTGAAGCTTCCGTTTATTACAGAAATGCATACCCACGGTTTTAGACGTAGAAAATCTAAAACTATTGGCAAGTGCCCGTTTCTCGATTTTATTCAGGCAAACCTGCAGTTACGGCTCGATGTTATTCATATTTTTAGCACGGTAGCATATCAGGAAATCATCTACATATAAAGAACCCTCAATACCAGATGTTAATGTTTGAGCCAAGCTGTTAATTTTTATGTTGAACAGTGTTGGTGAAAGGATACTGCCCTGGGCACACCCATCTCTTGCTCATAAGAGTCAGAAACAGTGGACCCCACTCGTACCTTAAACTGACGATCACATAAAAACTTTGATATAAATATTGGTAATGGGTCTTTAAGGCCCATATCCGCGAGGTCTTTGAAAATGCCACATTTCCATGTGATATTTGACACTTGGTAGAAAGTATGAAAGAAAAACGTTGTTTATGCAATAAGCATCGCGCCAAGGAGCTGTTTGTCTCCAATCATATCCAGAAACACAAAATCAGTGTCTGCGCTTAAAGAAGAAGTGCCAGCCCCAGATAAGGAAAAGGATGGGAAAACATGGACTGCTCAGAGTGGGTGCGAAGCTGAGGGAGGCAGGAATCAGTACATGCATCGACAATCTATTATATTTATTCATATATTTATTTAGTTCATTGGTGTTTTACGCCGAACAAGAATATTTCTCTTATACGATGGCGGACAGCATGATGGTGGGAGCAGAGCTCGGGGGAAACCCACGACCGTCAATAGGTTGCTGGCAGACCTTCCCACGTACGGCCGAAGAGGAAGCCAGCATGAGCTGGGTTTGAATTCACAGCGATCGCATTGGTGGGCAGCTTCTGGGTCAGTGCTTTGCGCTGTGATATATTATACCTGTACAATACAACTTTTGAGTGCATTTTGTAGAACTTATTCAATTTTACCCACATAGACTGTGATGAAAAACTGGTTTGCCTGTTTCAAGTTATTGCCATGTAAAGCATTTCAATAACAACAGAACAAAAATAGTTTAATACACCGTTTCTTGGATATCTGGGGATACTTTTTTGCAAGCCAATCCGAATAGAGGTACTCACGTCTATGAATCATTTCTGGTGAGTATTTGCTTTCAAAGATAGATGGCGTAAGAAGTGTATAACGATTCAGTCTCTGTTTGTTATATAACCTAGGCGTCGAAACTGATGATCATATAACAGCCGTCCACCAAAATGGGCGTTCTGGATGAATAATCGCAATAATTTAAAAAAAAGAAAGAAAAAAAACCCATCCACCAAAAAACAACTAAGAATGTATCAAATTTAAAAATTAGACACAATTATGCAAAGAGAAGCAGTCAACAGTTTTGAAGCATGACGGAAAGACGCAATTAATGTTCTGGGCGGCTGAATAACATCACCTACCAAATCGTGTACGACTTTAGTATATACGTTGTCGGTAATGAACTTTGTATCTCAGTTACGCTTTCTTTCTAGCTTCATATATCCAACGTGACGATCACACTCAACACTATGAACAGACGGCCTCTAGCCCAGTCTAATGCTCGCCAAACAGTTTTTAGCCATTCTGTTTTAGGCCAACTTGCGTACATATGTCAGTGTGTTCTATGGATATTTTCTGTACTTTTTCTTGACTTCGGCTCTCGGCCACAATATCTTTACACGTGAATCACTCCCCTTTGGGTGCTGATCCTCGCCTCTGTATTAGATGTTCAGATCTATCTAATATACTTGGAATATGTTCTTTGTTGAAACTGTATTGAAAATTTGGTGATGAGTAACTGCCTGCTGTAGTTATTAAAAACCTATTCGAGCGGTGTAAAAAATGATAACTAGAATTAAATGTTTCAAAATGTCAGAGCATGTCCTTTACTACCAGGAAACATCCTGCTGAATTTCTTTATGTTATTAAGCAATTGTGTCTCAAGTAAGGTGAAGGAAGAGAAAGACTTCGGGGTTTTACTTACCTCAGACTTTACCTACCTTTCAAAAACGTGTAAATATCAATATTCACAAAGCTGTGAGGATGACAGAGTTTCTTAAACATACATGCATGCCTTTTAAGTCAGCATCTTGTATGAAGTCAATATACAAATCCTTTGTTATAGTACTCCGTATCCTGGGAGTGGCCGGGGGCGTGGAAATTGTTACTATTAAACGTGAACGGTTAGAATAAAACCCTAACTCCGGTAAATTGACAAGAGGCCATATTTTACCAGCAACCTGTGAACCTTTGCCAACCATGACACTGTTGTCACTGCTGCGGTTTTAAGTCTCTATGCTGTAGTTTTGTTATATTTTTCTGATAAACTACAGAATATAGTTGATTAGTTCCGTGCGCTTTCAATCTCAATATGTGCATCCGGCAGAGATATCCACATGCTGTATTTGTATACAAAGCCGCAATTTCCACAACTGTTCTCAACTGCCCTGCATTATTTGCTTAAACGCTCCTAAGAGGCTGCACGCTAAATAGTCCTATGATCCGGGTGCATGTAGAGGAGATATTTAACAAAATATTAAGCATTCACCCAACCTTCTACTTGGCCCCGTGCGCTTCTGTTGATTTTGTCTTTGTTATTGACCCACCTTCTTTGGGCTTTATGGAATCTCTTTGGTCTCGAAATACACAAGTAACAGACTTATTGTGCCTATTTGCAGACAGCGTCGGAAGTGGACACATTTTCTTCTACCTTGATGCTATTACTGCGAAGACATGTTCGACAGCTGTATTGTTCAGCTTTATCCTGCAATTGTCTGTTTTGATATTTCAGCGATGCAACTGATTTTACTCGTGAGTTCGGCATGGATCATCAGCTGCTCTTTTTCGCTACTGATTGAAATAAATTTACTTTCACAGTTTGTCTAATGGATTTTAAGGTGGCCGCACTGACGTTACTGGTTTGGGTTACCATGATCTGTTTGGCCAAGTCTTCTCCGATCGCCACATGCATGTGATGTTTACTAAAAATCTGCGATTTTGTGCTTGACTGTATATTTCTACCACCATGCGCGCAATTGGTTCCAATACTGCATATTTATCCTCTTCGACTGTGTTGTAGGCTAGAACATTTCCTAATGACCGACCCCACCTATCGGAAAACAGAAAGACTTTAAAAATCGGAGCAGTGACGGAGTGATAGTTGTGAAAAAGTAATACTTAACGAGAGAAATATGGCCCCTTGGTAATGTACCTTGGTAATGACTTTTTTTACTTCAGCTGTGCATGTAAATGCCATACTGGCACAATGGCTTGCCAGAAGTCTTAGCTATTTGGCTTTCTTCCAGCGCCAAGTTTATAACGGTATGGGCTTCCTTTGTTGCTGAACAGCATAAAGACGATGTATTTATTTGACATAAAACCATTGCTATTCACAGCGGTAATGCCCATATTAATCTAATAGATCCATTGTTCAGATTAAAACCTTCTTATCACTGACAGGAACACGGAGCAACATTCAAAAGGTAGGGCATGAATTGTGCCCGTCACCATTTTTTGAAAAGCCTACTGTTCTCCACTGAATTGAAACTTCATCACTGCTGACTGTTTTCCATGAACGTATTCAGCCCAACGCTAAAACTTTTGGTAACTTGGAGTGACCATACTGTGAAAAATACTGCTCTTAAATTTGTGGCTAGTGATGACCGACCACAAACATTATGCTTTGGGGGGAAGTGACCAAAAAATGCCGATCATAAATTTGTGGTCATCCATGGCAGACCGTAAAAATCATGGTTACTTGAGTGCGCGATAAATTGGTCAGTTCGGCCAAGTGTTCTCAATAATCCTAACAGAGATGTGGTCAGTCTTACCAAGCAGTTTGTGTTCAGTCGAGTCAAGTTTCTTTTGGTCAAAGTTGTCGATGTGAACCAGAACACCTCAGTTGAGGAACCGACCAATTGTTCATGCGAACCAAAGATTCTGTGTCGAGAAAGCGACCAATACATTTTTGATCTGGATCGTCTGTGTATCCATAAGTATATTGTCCATGAAGATCAAACTTTTTTGTCCTTTGCTCAACTCCCTCTGACATTGAAACGGTCGAAAACTTCTGTCTCCGCTGTTTGCCGATATTGATAAGTTAAATATAGGTCAAGAAGCAACCACTTCCTCTTATTCCAGTTTTTATGAGCTGGCGAGATTTATACATCATTTGTTTGGTTCATGTGGGCGAAATATACCCTTTGTTATTTTCGAAAATACCAAATTTTTTTCAGGAGGCCTGTTTTGGTTTTAGTCCCAAAAGTGGCATATATGGGAATCTTGAAATTTGGTCTCCCAAGCCCGTCTCCAGCATTAAAGCTCGTGTGGTGACTTCCTCGCTTCATGATTACGCTTTTTGCTGAGAGCAGCCAGACTACTCCGAGGTAAACATGTCAGCTGAGCTTGTCCCCTTTAAATGTATGCGTATATAACGAATATAGAGAGGGTCGAGTTTCGGGGATATAATGTTAAGGAGAATTTGGGGTACATCTGCCGAAATTAACCTATTGGGTTTTGTGTCTTAGTACACCGAAATGTTGATGCAACTGGTGAGATATATATACACAGAGTACGGGTTAATTTAACAAGAATCAAGGGGTTTAGGTAGACGTCATGTTGACTCTAGTATCAGATAATCTGCTAATTCTCACAAATGAAAGGAAGTAAATTAAGTCAGAAACTTTGCTGTGTTCTTGAAAAGCATCTACACCCTATAAGTGCTTAACTGTTTAGATCATTTTGTTGGAAACACCTATTTCATATTATAACTCCAGCGGTTATGGGATACAAGAAAGGAAAGAATTGTTTTCAAAATGGTGCTGAGCAAATGCACTGGATAATGAGCCATGAGATATTCCTAATACAGATTTGTACTGTGAAACTACTGGGTAGAGACTTACCACTGTGGGGTGAAAAGTAAAAGTAACACCCAATGATTATGAGTATACATGCTTTTCTATTAAAACATTATCATTTACATAACTGTCATCTAACATTGTGCTTTAGAATTTTCGACGTTTAGGACTGCACCTAAGTCACAACAAAGCGAAAGAATCCGGGCCTGGTCAACGAGGGCATCAGCAAAGCGTAGCATCAGACAGGTCCACATTATGCATGCCTACCTACCTACAGCCAGGACACAAATGAAGATCAACCGTGTCGGTGGCCTGGTGGTTAGAGAGTCCGCTTCTTCGTCACGTTTAAAAATGTTACTTGTTGCTGCCTCGCTTGGCACTGAACCGTTAGAGCAAGGAAACAAGGCTGGTCGGCCCGTTGACAGTATGTGACTGAGTTGACTGTCATGTCTGGTGTCTTCGGCATGATGTTCCAGTGGCAACTCGACTTTGACGGCATGGGCTCGCTCTGCCACAAGAAAATAGAATACATATACATTTCAACGGAGTCCTTGTCGTCATATGAATAAAGAATTGTTAAGTGGGACCGAAAACCAAAGCATACATGCATATATACAGCTCTAGATCACCGGCGAACGCGGTCACGCACGTTGCAAATCAATTAAAATTCCACCGCCTTCCTGGTTTTAGTGCAACCGTACGTGGACATTAGGAAAAAACACTAAAGCCTTGGACACCGACTGAATGATTATGCCTCTTCAATGCGAACTTCAGACATTGTCGTTTCACTTGTTGAATTTCGTTTATAATCAGAAAACAATATTTGTATCAGTACTTGTGTCCAAATCAATACATTAGTTGAATAAATATGTGGCCAAAGAAATTGCCTCAATTTGTTTTAAACTTTTCATTGATTTTTTAATGAACACTTTAAATCTGCCTAAAGCTATTTTGAAACAGATTCCCAGTCGCCATATTGTTTCCTCTCCAGATGTATGTGTATGTTCAGAAATTTGCATGATAAGGCCATCCCTTTTAGCTGATGGAGGCAGCTGGTAAGCGATGTTATGATCTTAGCAACTGAATGTAAGTTGTTTAAATGACGAAGATATGACTACTGGAGTTCCACTTGTGTGAGATAATTGAGTGACACATGCTGTGATTTTCTACAGTTTATATTCATCACACTGATTTCATATGTATGAAATGAATGATTTTAGTTTCTGGCTTGATGGATAATCGGCAGATACCAGAGCTGAACAGATCAGCCTACTATGTATAGATATGAGCCTGTTTTCTGTGCTTTGACTCCAGGTATGAAACGTGTCAAATGCAATTCAACAACTAAACAAATGTGATATTCAGTTATCTCTGTTATTCCCATGTTATTCTACTCTTTTAGTGCTGCTAGCAATAACTCTAAATTAAACAGAGCACACTATACACTATAAATTCAAATTATATAACATAAATATTAAGTCCTGAGGTAACATAATTTTGGACGAGGAATGATATATGGTTCAATGAATAAAGCTTTTGTTCGCCATACAAATTTATTTATGACGTAGTTTTCTGCCACTTGTATTTAAAAAATACGAGAGTCTTATGGAGATTGTGCCACATACATATGTTGGAAAATGTGCGCAAAAGTCGTACTAAAATTAGTATAATTAGGAAAGTATGTTTACTTAATGAAATAGTTAAGACAGAAAAAAATGAACACCATTTGTTAAATCATGTTACCCTGTGCCCATTACTTATGTGTCGTGAAATGAGTCTAATAAAAACCCATTTCATTTCTGTTGATAGATTGGCAGGTTTTGTTTCGCAACGTTGAATTAAATAAAATAGCCAAGCAGTTGCGATGTACAGTACTCGACCCACAGCTCTGCTGGCATGGTTTCTATCCCGACAATAGTGTAATAACTGTAAAATCTGAAAACAAAGATAATGCCTCCATGTTGAAAAGTAGCTGTCTGGTCCCAATGCTAAAATATATTAGGGAATTTGTCAGCTTCATCTTTATCTATAAGCAGTTTCGGAGACATGTTGTCCAGAAGTGTTTTAAACACACGTTAAAACACGGTGAGGAGAACCACGTGCCACCGACCTGCATCCGTGTGTGTTCATGTCCAGCAGCCTTGTACTGACAATGAAGTTAGTATATATATATACTATACATACAGCAAAACATTTAACATTTTTAGCTTGACCTACCTTTCCTTTCGAGGTCAAAGTCTACATGTAACGCTTCTCAGAGTAGCCTCTACCGGCAATATCCTCAAATTTGTGGATATGTAGAAATTGGTGCTGCCTTGCCCAACCAGTAACGCGAAGTCCTTCGCAATGCCTTTTCCGCTTTCACTTCCCTTTAAGATATGAAGTAAAGGGGTGGCTGAAAAGGTTACTGTCACTTGTAGTGTTTCGTTACAACCCAATTTGATACATATAGATCAAGCCATATTGTATTTTCGACGTTTCAGACCAGACAGTACGGTTAGAGCAGTTAATTACAGACTATTCCTAAAACTGAAAGATCTTCGCAGGGTTGTTGACTGAATCAATGTGGCGCGAATTTTAAATGGTCCAGAGATCTGCAGTGCTGTTCCAAATTATTTCAACATGCAAGAACTCATTCTCTCATCTGCGTGGCAACAACACATTAAATGACAGAGTAGACGATTCGGATATTGATTTTATTGATCCACCTAGAACATTCCTTGCCTCTGTACGTCATTTACATTACGTCATTTACTGTCGTCTTTACATTAATGGGTCCTTATTTTGGTGGTTGGAAAAATTATTGTTATAGAAGTGGCAAAATGTGACTTTTCAGAATTTACATCCAATACAATCATGCATCACGTCTGTCCCCAAATTCATACCAAGTATATAACGCGTCTAAATTTTTTCCGTATTTTCCCCCCAAATTGCCAAGTTTCTCATGCAATGCGATGCTCGTATCACTCCTGTCAGAACGTTCTAAAATGTGGCAACTTTTTCTAGTTTCAAAAGGAAACCCTTGCAATCCACGGTGTTGTAGGAATGAGGTGTCATTTTTTTTTAATTCAGCAAAAGACAGAAAATCCACATGAATCTGAAGTAGAATTACTTTGCAACGTATGTGTAACAAATTGGAGTGACGTCATTCATTCATTTTGTTTTATCAGAATGTAAATGGTCGGTTTGCTGGCGGAATTCTCATGGCAATGAAAATATGAGTACGTGAACGAAAATCATTTGTGCGTATTTGATGTCAAGCTGGAGAGTTGCAATACGTTGCCAAGTATCATGTTGGTTGACGCAACCACATATTTTTAAATGGGAAAAAAGGAAATATTTTCTACGACTATTGGAACTGCATAAAAAATGTACATAATATTTCATGGCTTATAGATTGTTCTTCCCCGTAGTACAGCGGTAACTCGCGTGACTAACAGTCCAGATGTCAGAGGAGCTCAAGATTTCGATTCCTATATCTGTTTAAAAATGTTAGTAACATAAATTACGGAGAAAACGATTCAGTTAGGCAAGGGGCAATTTATTTGTTTACATTTCGCAGATCTCCATACTAGACATGTTTGCTGCTATAAGAAATATACATTAATAACGTATGATATATACTTCTAACCGAAGCTCAATGCAGTCAAAAATGTATCAGTGGCGTACATGTTATCAGTCGGTTTGAACGCGCTACGCGTCTGGTGCCTGCATATGGAATAGTAACATTGTGTGGGAAAGGCATATGTTTCTCAGTTCAGCTTAGAAAATGTCCGACCAAGTTCCATTCATATATTCATGATATAATTCTTAAAGCAAAACTTGTTTTAAATCCAACACCTTATATATATAACTTGAAGGGATATTAGCCGATAAATTATTGTGTGAAAGGACCATGGGCACGCTCGTCGTTAGTAAGGAGTACATTTTTATTGCTGGCCTATTGTACGGCAAGGCCTATTATGCAACAATTTCAACCCCATGTTTCATTGTTATAACTCAACACGAACTCCCAGAAATAGACATCACGTAAAAGTCGAACAATGGCAACATTAAGATCGTCAGTGTTTTTTACATCTCAGTGCAAAGGTCAAGCAACGACAAATTACATGTGTGTCACGCTTCATTTATTTTAAGATAATCGCAGGATGTATTGAATTTTATCCAAACGAATTGTAATTAGGTATGTCAAACCGGGGAGATTATATAAACTCGTGCTACAGAATTGGTAACCTCCACACCGAACTACACAGCCGTTTGCCATGGAGCATCACCTTCGAGCAGAAGAGAGAAAACAACTAAGTGAAATCGCCGACCAGTGGAGACGGACTGAGGATGAGACTAACCAGAACAGGGTATTACAGAACCTAACGGACTATGCAAAACTATTTCTCGGCCGTCTGGAAAAACCCCAATATGTCTCCGATGAGGACGACTATGGAGCATCGTTTATATCTGACAACAGTAGTGAAGTGAAGACTGGAAACGGGACAGAAACTAACGCTACTGATACAAGTTACCCAGCAAATCTAATACCCGAAACACAAGCGAGTACAACACGTCTGGATCAAAAAAAATGCCCTGAACCGCAAATATCAAGACCACCTGTCTTTAATTCAAGCATCGTTTCCAAAACGAACAAAAAAGAAGGCGTCGCACTCAGCGACGGCAGGGATGAAAAGCTAGAAAGCATTTTGCAAATAGATCATGACACAGTCAATTTAGAGGAGTTGATACGGGTGACTGACCAAAAACTTATACGTTCAGGTAAGCGAAGATCTGATTTTCCCAAGTAAGGTTGGATGTTAACTGCCCAGGAAAGGGTGCATTTTAACTGCTCTATAATCTGTCAGCAAAATTACATAGTGCATTGTGTAGACGTTTTAATGTAAATATAAATTTTGCCCGAGATGAAAATGACGTAAACTAACTTAGAAAAGCGAGGAGTTGGCTACTTAACCCTTCCATGTTTAGGTAATTAGAATTTTTACTTATCCTACGATAACTGAGGCAAAACTTTTACTGGCTTTTTATTCTCATGCTTCATGGTTTACTCCGACAAGTCTACAAGGCATATGACAAATACTGATAGAGTACGTTGCGTGCAACGAGGTTGGCCGCTATCATGGTGGAAATCTGGAGTATAGAAGAGCACATGCAATTATAAACTTCAGATTTCTAAGGTGAAATGACTTACTCCAGCTCCGTTTTGCAGTGTCCAAATCGCTTCGTTCGGGTAGAGAAGTCGTATTTCGGAAATTATAGACATATCCGGACAAAATGCAGAAGAAGTATTTTGAAAACTCCGAGCGAAGTGGCAAGGTAACATCGCCAGGGTAGAGCTTTATGGTGAGAAGGCATGGACACGTGTGTGCAGTGACAAGCTCATCTCTGGGTAGTATCTCTATCTCTGATATAAACTGCTGCACCCCATCTCTGACAAAATAGTTCTACAAAACTGAAGATTTGTTCTCCTTTATTAGCTCATTCCACACCGAAGTCGTTGAGGGTATTAAATACGGGTACAGCAATTTCACAATTTTCACTTTTTCAAGTTCTCGCCGACATGCTAACGTTGTGCTATAAGCCTTTGGTTTCATTCTCTGAGGCTCAATACCGTCACAAAGTTATAGTTCTTCCCTATGTCTCCTCTTTGAAACACGGTGAAAGTCGTAATAATGCGGAAAAATCCACAGCATTGACATTTGCGTGTGTCTGTGTTTGCCTGTCGTCAAATTGGAAGCATGATTCTGTATATCAGGGTGATCAACCGGCTCGGTCGCCAGATGGTTAGAGCGTGCATCTCGGTGTGCGGAGATGCGTAATCGATTTCGAGTCGGGTCAGACCAGAGACTAGTTACTAGTTACTAAATCGCTTGGTGCTTAGCTCTGCGAGGTTAGAGCAAGGAAACATAACTGGTCAGCTTGGTGTCACCATAATGTGACTGTGTGGGGTGTCATGTCTGGTGTCTTCGGCATGATATTCAAGTGGTGGCAGCACTTTGTTGGCATGGACTTGCCCTTGTCGGGATTCGAAATACTCTTTGTCGTCAGCTGACTAAAAACTTGTTAAGTACGATGTTAAACGCAAACATACATACATTCATACACACAAACATACCAGGGCGGTCAGTGGTCACGTCACCCTTATTTCACGCAACCTATAGCAAATGTTGCGCTGTGTTGCTATGACGCAGCCACACAGTAATTATTAGTTGTACGTGCAAACAGAGTTAATCTTCAGAAGCTCGTTTTCAGTATTGTTTTCTTAACTAAAGCAAACTTGGTTGGCTTGTGCTGAGGAATGTTGGGGGGATGGGGTATATTCTTATTCCAACTGTATATACTTAACAAGTAACAACAGGCACGCGCGCTATTACCTAGACATACGCAGAGTTAGATGAAAGACTGCACTGATATTCAATGTCGCCTATTTTGACGACTATTCGCGATGGCACATTGTACGTTCAGTTGAGTTACACCTGGACTCCCAAAAACAGACCTGACATAAAAGAGAGCCGTAACGACATATCCATTATGAATGTTTCACTACATTTCAGTGCCTGGTTCAAGGTTGTGTCAAGAACTTTTACAGTACACAGATTAGGGTACGAGCAGTTACATAGGGTGCGTCACGTTCCGTTTATTCCTACATCTTTTCATTATCACGAGTTTTGATAAGGTATGCAAAAGCCAGCAGAGTATATTTCCATCCACCTACCTGCATAGCGGTTCGCTGTGGAGCGTCATCTTCAAGCAGGAGAGAGACAGCTAACTGATACCGCCGACCAGTGCAGAAGGATTGAAGATGTTTTCAGCATTTTTTTATTAACTCACGCATCATGGCTATCTAGTGTGATTGGTCGCCGGGCGAAGGGAATGTTTTTTATTCCAACTGTTTATACTTAAAAAGCAGGAACTTATAACGCACTAACACCTAGACATAAGCAGAGTTAGGTAAAAGAATGAGGTGATATCAAAGACAGTCTATTCTGACTTGGTTTCTCGGGAGTAAATTGAGACATTTTAACTGAATATTTATTTATTTCACGGTTATTTAACGCCCCATGGCGTATTTTGAACATTTCCATAAGTGGTGTACAGATATTTGCATTATATGCATGGAGTAAAACGTTAGGCATATGAACGAACGTTATGCACATCCAAGTGTTATAAGTGCGTTGCCGATGACTTACACTGTTAAAAGAACTTTGTGGAAACTAACAAAAACTTGGTCGATATCGACAAAATACTTATAGGTACAGGCGTGATCGATCAAAAGTGTATTGACATCTTTCTCGACTCAGATATTTCTGTTCAAATTGATATAGTTTAACTTTGACCGGAAGAAATTTGGTCCGACTGACCACAAACCAAAAATACACGAAAGCGTGTGTCGGCTTGTTGAAGAATGGCCAGTGTATGGCAACAGAAAGTTACAATGAGATGTTCAAAAGCAAAATTATCCACCTCACGTCTTACTATACAACTACTACACTCCCTTAATCATTATTTTTCTGGACTTGGCTTTAAGCACAGTTGTCTAGAACAGGTTATACATGTAACATCTCTCTTTAAATAAAATATAACTTCTTCATGGACATAAAAATTTTAACTGAAATAAAATTACCCCCAAAACTGGACAAAGCATGTATACAATCCGTATCTAAACCCGCAAAGCTGGAGACATCGGAATGAAAGAGCAGTATTCCACTGCCATATTCACTTCAAATTCCACAATAGATCCAAATGGATAAAACATGAAAACATGAAGTTGAAAGATGAAACTCCACAATCTTTCCCATACACTGTGAAGTTTTCACAGAAAGTTTCACACATGAAGCACACTCTTCATGAAGTATTTCACGATCGAATGGGGCTTGGTGTATGGCTGCACAAGGATTTTCATCTGCAGAAGGTCCACTGTTTGTGGACCATGAAAACAATACTGTACAATAGGAACGTAATGCAGTGCTAACACAAAGCTGTGCACAAGCTTATACACCAATGCTGTATTGTCTGCATAATCTCATATCCCTTCTAACTTATCCATCTTAACAAAAATCATTAGGACTGGATGACTTTGGCTCATTGCACCATATCTGGTTTTAATGTCTGAAAAAAAGGGGAACGAAAGCACAAATCTGGAAAAATCCTTTTAATTATTTGATTGGTGGTTAACACCGTACTCTTTTTTTCTTGTACGACGATGACAGTCAATTACTTAATGGGAACAAGAAAACCGCCGCAAGTCGCAGCTATTTTTTTTCTTCATATATTTGGAATATATGGAATATATTTTATCGAGATGTTCACAATTTTGAGGAAATGTAGACCAGTGACATTTGATTTGATGAAAATCACTGCATTCTTTCACCTAATTCAGCTTAAGTCATTGTTGTTTGGGGCGTCTAAGTTACTTTGTGTAGGTATTTACATGAGCACGTATTCACAGCTGGAAATTGACAAAAGGCCATGCTTCACTGGGCAGTGTGACTGTTTGACATCATACTGTCGTCTCTGGTCTGATTTTTACGCTCTGTACTGTAGTCTAATATATTGCATGGTTTGGGTCAGTAAGTAGGAAATGCAAAACGTTCTGTATACTGAAAAGAATAAATAGTTCAGACTCTTATAAGTTATTACATATATGGTTTAAAAATAATTTGAGTCATCTACGCCATTGGTACCTGGACTTGCATATTCAATATTATCTGTCCGGATTGTGTTTTACACTTTCCCTTTTGTATGCTGTAGGCGTAGACTACAGCCGCCCCACCTATTTCGGCACGGTGCCTGGATCCGGTCATTTACTCTATTCCGCTGCAGGCTTTCTGGCTAGCATTGCGCATCTCTGCCCTGTTTCCAGACTCGAAAATGCAGGTAAAACTTGCTTTAAGGTTTTTCATAAATATCTATTGGAGCTGTAGAGGCTACGTTTACATCTTCGTCTTTCGTAATATTTTACCCATATTGTAAGCAATTTTGTTTCATGCAAAAAAGAAGGAAATCTACAGAGACAGGTGCTTGTCTCAAAATACTGGAAACCGAAAGTTTTGACTTACAAAGAGCACATACCGGAAGCACACAGTTGGTCCCTTGGCAGTTTATAATTTCTCAACTCCTCTTTGACGCCGTTATAACTAAGTTGGTGGTGATGATTGATGCATATACGGGTCGGATATCTGTGCAGCTTTGTGCGACGTTGAACAGAGTGTACTAAGATGGGCGAGTGACATCATCGGATACCCCGAGCAGGCCCGAGGAACCACAGTCTCTGGAACCTCCATGGGAACTATAGTGGCCTTCTCCACGGCCCGCCATGTCAAGCTGCCAGACAGTAGCCAGATTAAAAGGTACATGGTTTTGCCCTGTAAATTAAGTCGATTATTCCTATGCCCGACAAGTAAAAGCCGAAGGTGCAGGTGCTAAATGTTTCCTGAAATAAAACTGTGCCCTTTGTTCTGTGAAAACTGTGTATTTCTTCCTGGTCAAACATCCAAACGTTTGACAAATGCGTTGAACTCTTTTAAGCTGACAAAATGTCTGTAAATATCACACTACTTGGATGTTGTAAGCTACATTACAATATTTCAGCGAAAAATATTTATTCTGTATCAGGTCAGTGGTGTACATGACAGATAATGCACATTTCTGTAACGCACAAGCTCTTCGCATTGTCGGGCTGACGGACGTGGTGCTGAAGCGTGCGCCTACCCGGAAATATAGGATGGATGTCGGAAAACTCGACGAGATGATAACTGCTGACCATAAGGTAAGAAGGCATAGGTGTGGAATTTGAATTAGTTGTCATGTCTCGAAAATCGACTGTAGTTGTTTGTATCATTAAGAAACTGTCGACTGCTTCTCTCATACATATTACCAGATTTAACTAATTCCTGGCATTCCGGACAAAGGATTAGCCGCTGGGCTAAAATGTTTCCCTGCTTTGCAAGCAGATTACACTTTTAACCAACATAGACTGTGGTTTAATTATTACTGTATTCCAGGCCGGATTGCGCCCCTTTATGGTGGTAGGTATAGCGGGAGATACTAGCCTGGGAGCAATCGACCCCTTGGGAGCGATGAGCGAGATCGCCCAGAGGAACGGCATGTGGTTCCACGTGGACGCTGCTATTGGAGGGATTCTGATGTTAGACGAATCTGTAAAAAAAAGATGTGAAGGTGAGAATCAATGTAAACATGAAAATTCAGATGCTATACGAAAGCTGGGACCAACGTGAGTGGTTTAGAATTCCATACGAAAGATATATACGAAAATAAGAACACTGACGAAATGTCGATGTGAGTATAGCGATTGGAGGTAAAGATGGCTTTTCGGATTAGAGATAAGCACGTGCACTGTTAAAAGGATTGAGTTGGTTCGACGCCAGTACTTCGATTCACTTTATCTTCTGTACTTATAGTTGTGCGCACCGCCATTCTGCGAGCCTCGTTGCGCAGGATCATTAAATCGGGGACAATAAGCAGATCGTGATAACAGCTTGAAATAAATCCAAAGTATAATCTGCCTGTTTTTAATGTAGGCATCAAGGTTGAACACATTGATTACGCCTATATTCTGGAGTAAGCCATCGTCAATTGCCATGAAAACGTTTAGACTTTGGGCAAGTTTACCTCAATGGAAAATTCGAAAATACAGGTATACAGCCTTTACAGGTGAATTGCACAACAACAACAACTAATGTTTTTACATATAAGTGGTTGGTTTCTGTGTCTCCATAGGAATGTGACACAGCAAAGTCTTCCTGATGTCCAAAAGAAGATATATCCTTCAATAGTTTGCAGTAAACATACACATGCTAATTTAATTAAATGTGAAACATGTAGCAGGCCCTATACAACTGTATCCTACGTTGTAAAGTTAATACAAGTACAGTCTTAAGGCTAGCCCTAGAATTGTGCTAGGTTTACACTAAACAGGGGATTTTGTAAGCTGACGTTGCTGCCACATGGTAGGCTAACGTCAAGACATTACATGAAGAATCTGTTTTTCACACTGAACATCTGAAAAGTAGATTAGCCACTGTATACAAAAGCATCAACCCAGTCTTTACAACTCCCTTTTTTCCTTGAAAATATTAAACATTACACCACTGAACAACCAAAGGCTTGCGATGATTTATCGATAAACTTTGAATGACTGATTTTATTTCACTATTGCATGAAATGCCTCAAAATGCGGGTCAGCAATAGTGCCTTTTGGGTGGATATAAAAGACTTCTTTTTTGAAATACCTTTCGTTAAATATCTAATTTAAAATTTATTGCATAGTTTAGCCCATGTCATTTTCCTACAAGACAAAAAGGTATAAAAAAATGATTTAATAATGGATTTGTCTTGATTTTTTCTATATGTATATAATACATAGCATAAGTCCAGGTTCAGATCTGTCCAGTTTCTTCCAAATTTTGTATATGCAATACCCATAAGGAAGTCAATCTTTTACGCCAGTTGACAGCTAGGATTCAAACATATCTGAATGCAACCTAAACTGCCGACAAGTATATGCACATTTTTAGATGTTCTATATTTACTTACTTATTTCATTGGTGTTTTATGCCGTACTCCAGAAAACTTCACATATACAAATGTGGGAGAAAACCGTGGGGGAAGCCCACGAGCATCTGTAGGTTGCGATGGTATGGCCAGAGAGGGAGCCAGCATGAGTTGAACTCACAGGTACCGCATTGGTCAGAGGTTCCTTAGTCATTACGCTGTTAAATCTTCTACACGAAATCTCTCACATGTTATATCTTATTACAACGTCTAACAAATTTGTGCAGAAGGCCATTATTTAAAGTCAAAAGGTATAAAGTTTTAAAAAAATATCTTACAAATTTCAAATATTTGGATGAAAATTAGGGGACTGTTTAGTGAGAAGAGAGTTTCGGCGTAACCCTGTGTGTTTTGAAGGACTAGGTTGATCAGTTTTTGGACTATGTATTGTTTGGTATCCAGACTGTATTGGTGTATGTGCTTACTTCTGCAATACATCCAGAAACCAGCTGGTTATGGTCCAAATTGATTTATTTGTTGTTGTGTTTAACAGTACATTAGGCTCTCCCTTAAAGCAACCGCCAAATGACCTACATGGATTCGAACCCATGGTGTCGACTCACAATGTGGGACCCAAAATGTTTGCGTCGACTAAGCCGAGCCCAAAAATTGACTCGGCTCTTTTGGGTCGCCAGGCAGTTGACTTGATTGTTTGGGCTAGGGCTACCCAAACATTGTAACATCGTGGCCGCTGTAACAATCATGATTTTCAAAGTATAAAGATAGATGCACATGTATGAATGATAGTTCTGTCATGCTGATGTTCAATACGTGGCCAGGTTTTTGTATTTTAGGAATATGTGCCAAATGTCGTGAGTAACTCTTTCATGCATGCTTCAGGCATAAATATGGCCGATTCAGTTGCAATGGATTTCCACAAAGCCCTCTCAGCTCCATACGGTACAGCGGCTGTGCTCATACGGAACGGAAGCCACCTAAAGAGGGCGATGGCAAGAGAAAGCTTCCCCTACTATCCAGCTTTAGAAGAGCAGGAGGATTATTCACCAGTAGACTTTAGCTTTGAATTAACCCGACCCTTCAGAGCATTTCCAGTTTGGTTTTTGTTGAAGACTTTGGGCATAGAGATGATTAAAATGGCGATGACAGAAAAGGTGCGCCTGACGAAATACGCACACAAGTCTATAAGTGACATGACCAATGTAATCACGTGCATGGAGCCTGATCTGACTGTTGTCGCCTTCCGGTATGTGCCGACGGATGACAAAGACGGAAACGACGTCACACGTAAATGGCACGAGCTGATAGTCGAGGAGGGACAAGTCTATCTGACACCCACAATGGTAGATGGCTTGTTCTATATCCGACTGTGTATTTTGTCCTTCCGATCCCATATAGAGGCAGTAGACACCGCACTGGCGTCTATCAAGAGGAATTTAGACCGTCTGGTTGAGTGAAAACGAAGTAGACCATATTTCTGTACATTCAAATATAGATTTGTATTGACCGTAGTAAAAAGGACTTTCGTCACTGTTTGTATTACAGTGGCTATGTTTCGGATTTCAGTACTGGCTGTTTTATTAAAACTGGCGTGTTTTGTATTATGCGTAAGTAACAGTTTCAATAAGATGTATTCCTAGCCACTGACTTAGTTACAATTTTTTTTACAGGTATAGTCTATATAAGACAGTTATCATACGGCCAAGGAATAAACCTTGAATAAACGAAGTCGAATATAATTTTGAATTGGAGAGAGAAGGTCACATAGGTTTACACCCACAAAACCGGATCACAGCAACTTCCATTTCGTTTTAGCTGGACGGAAAACCGATGTCACAAAACGTAATGCAATCAGAAGATATAAAACTGAAATTGTTCCATCCCAATATAGACACGAAGATTAGTTCATGAAATCTCCCCTCGACTCGATAGAAAAAACACCGGTGCCCTCCACTTTTTGTTAAAAAGAAAATTAGATCTGACGACAAACCTAGGCGTCGAATGCGACATTCGTATACCAGCCGTCAATCAAAATGGGCGCTCCGGGTCAGTAATTGCAAGACCAGTTTCCAAAAACGACAATTAACACAAACAACCAAAGAACTAAGAAAATGCATAAAATATGAAAAGAAGGTGGGATTCATGCAAAGAGAAATCAAAAGTTTTCAAAATGATGACGAAAAGACGCAGTGAATATTCTAGGCGGATGAATAAAATTAGTTTCAAGATTGTGTACCATGTTAGTATATATGGCGTCCATAATGAAGTATGTTTCGTTATTGCGTTTTGATTGCATTGTTCATGTATCCAATGTGGCGATCATAATGTACGGCAGGAACCAGAACACCAGCTCTTGATGATATGATAGATGTTTATTTCATCATGTGTGGCAGTCACAGAAACCAACACTGAATGGAACAAACAGGATGACCAGATTGCAGTTAGTTATATGTATACCACCAGACAATTATATTGATATGAGCGGTTTACACAAACTACAATTCCATTCACCTCTACATCGACAGTTCCATACTATATTATGATAGCTAGGGCGGAATCCCAAATTCGAGTGTCCTCAATGCGACAGGGTGTCGCCGCTCCTAACAATCTACCTAAACCGTCTTACATATAACAACTATATACAGAGAACAGTAGAAACTGTAGAACTAACAACGTCAAAAGAAACTAATACCTGAAACGTTTGAAACCAAATGGTACTTGAAAAATGTAGAAATTATTACTTCTGACTATTACAACTCAGCAACGCTGTCTGACGTCCCCACGCGTCTTAGAACAGGACACTTGGAATAAACTTTGAACACTTGCATAAAACTCCAATAACCAATAGAATTAACATACATTCACCCTAACGCACTTGCTATACTACTTCATAACGTACCTACGTTCCTTTGTAACTGTGTAACATATTATGCAACCGTATAAACTAGAACGTCTAAACTCGCGGTACCATTACTCTATACATGTGTCACTTACCCCTAACATAAGACAGCACCAGCCACTGTAATCAGGCGACAGCATCGTACAGGGTGTTGATACGTCAGTATTCTAGGGCGTATGACTGCAGAGTAAAAAAATAAAAATCCGCAATTATACAGCAACACTAATTTCACACAATATGTGCAAAACTCCAACTGAACGTAAGATCAACACACCACAACCTATCTGCATGACCGCCAGCCACTTATATTGCTTAAGTTGTACAAGGGTTCTCGCCTTACAATTTATAACGAACGGGTAAGATCACACCGTCCGTCACAGAACTCCACATGGTCAAAAATCCCAGCAGCTTCACAGCACACTTGTAAACAACTGGACACTATAATCATTTTACAGTTATATTATATAAATCTTATGTCACGATGTTGTATAAGAATTGAATCTGTACCTATTTTTTTTTCGTAGTGTTCTATCTCGTGTTTCCCTCGCTCTCAAACATGGATGCCGTCTGGTCATGTAATCAGCCGCCGGTTGTATATAATATCAAATAAATTTACAGCACCAAAAGAAACGAATGGTGGGGCCGTTTTAAGGCGTCGTATGCAAGGAACACTAAAAATAGTATGTTACAATACTCAACACGACGAACATACGGCCTCTAACCCCAGGTTTAGCGGAATTAGACACATTTGTAAAGTAGAGTACCAGAGATTCTGAACACTTCATCCATACTTCCTAACAAAAGGGGCGTAGTTGTTGTAAAATTTAAGAAACTTAGAGTGAAGGCGTTTGATGGAGTATGCCTGAGACACTAGTTTTTACAATAATAACTTATTACTTGATTGAAATCACCACACAGCATCTGACAAATGCTAAAAGGCAAGATATTTATACGCCATAAGCAGGACCATTCGGAGGCAGAACTAGTGGGAATAATTCACAACATCACAATCGAAACTATCCATCTTGTAAAGCCCACGTGACAAGAAACCATTGTCGTCAGAGCAGGATGTACGGCAGGCCCACATGGGATGTACCATCTGGAGAATCTTTAGATCCAGCCAAGGTGGACATACATCTTCAACAGCCTTTGTTATATACGGGTTATTTACAGCTTGCAGGTCATCAGCTTACCATTTGGTGTGTGAGAAAGATCGAATCTGATGAAGATTACTCTTTAATAACTTCTGCGTATAATCGTATACATACCAGAACAGGTATGGGTCTGCCAAAAGTGGTACACAATTACAAAGGCAACGAATTCTCTAAAAATTTTTTATCTGTCTTGGCTAAAAACCCAGTTGATTTGTTACAGATTTGTATCACTTATTTTTGTTCAGGTTTATTACAAACAAGGGAAGCTGAAATTTTGTTGTGTTAATATGCCTAAATGTTAAATAAAGCCTGTGGTGTTGGTATAGTATCTAATCTTATGTTAAAACACTCTGCCGTACATTTAGCTTCTTCGCAAATTATTATTTTTTTCAACAGGCAGCTTTACTTTTCGTCTTAACCAGCGCTTGAAAAGGCGTTTGTTATCATTATAACGACTTTACCAACATTTCAAGCATAATAAATTACTTATACCCAAAAAGCCTGGATGTAATGATTCCATTGTTTATCAAGTCAAGTGAAATGTTCACAATACATAACAAGCTTTGAACAGAGATTTAGATGCTTATTATATATTTAGACGTCAGTAACGCCTTTCATAAGGTTTGGCACACTGGACTTTTGTATAAACTTGTTGTTGTGTAAACAAATAGGAACCCATTGTGATAGGCTAAAATGCTATACAACTATTTATGCAACTGGAGGTGATTCTGGACACACTTGGTGATTACCCGTGTTGTTTCTTATCTTTATTAATGTTATAGACAGTAATTTATTTATTTCATTATTTATCTGATTGGTATTTTACACCATAGGGAAATCGGGAAAAAGGCTAAGAACAAAACCTCGCAGACACACTGACGGGCAACTAAGCGCAGAAAAAAATTTGAACAGCCCACTGTCCATTTTCAATCATTTTTGCAGAATGTGGTTAATTTTCTTCCACCTCACCGTTTGCTTCATAGGCCTGTGGTCCCGCATAATCACAAATTCTTGAAGCAATGAAGGACAAATTTGGAATAGATTCTCGGATGTTACATATGAAAAGCACTGCTGTTCGCATAATCCATGTATTTTCTGTGTCACCAACAGCCACATCACTGTCCTTGAATGGACTTGATTCTCTGAAGATCACTAATTTAGGCCCCAGGTCCACTTCAATTTTGTTGCGGGTGATGTCTCTATCGTTTTGAGAGTCATGCCAAAATTAACAATGTAAAAAAGAAGTCATAAGTGATATCTCCATGGTTTTGAGAGTCCTGCCAAAATTAATAATGCAAAAAAGAAGTCATAGGTGATATATCCATGGTTTTGAGAGTTCTGCCAAAATTAATAATGCAAAAAAGAAGTCATAGGTGATATATCCATGGTTTTGAGAGTCCTGCCAAAATTAATAATGCAAAAAAGAAGTCATATGACAAAATGCCTTTTTTTCAAAAAACTGAAATGTAAAGCCATTTCTTTGCTAAAATCTATCAAACCAATCATTTCATGTTGGTTCCTTAATACTCATGACTACCATGACTTTGATATGCACTAATCCTGATCATGATTTGATGTGTCATTATCCACAAATTAACATCAACAAGAACTGTCTAATTAAAATCTAAACATGTGCAAGTAATACATGTGTATGAGTAAGTATATGGACAATGAAATCAACATACATTACAACTAAAACAACTCAATCACACATGTGACATACACGAACTTTTAACAAGGTTGCCATACTTTTTACTGTACACATAGACGTACCAGCACTAATTAAGTACTCCATATGAAATACTACGAGTTTACCTGGCATGGCTTATAGTACACCACGGTACCAGCAGGGAACACCTGACTGGACTGGTATTAGTCTGTAACTTACTTATAACAGCATCACAACTTCTGACTGACTGCTTAACAGGTCACATGTTCTGACATCTTCCTGTGATTATTTCAGCGGCCTGATCAGACGTGATCTGCTCACGTTGTAATCTGCGGAGGGAGTAACTGTCTCACATAACATGGCAAAGAACGTCTCTAAGGGAAGTTTACTCTAACTGACCCGTCACATACACCCCTTTTTGATAATAATCATATCCTTATGATTACCATAAAATATTTAGATATATATGCGCTAGTTCTCAATTACTGAAGAGCAGATCTGGGAAGTCTGAAGGGATCAGGATGCACACCAGCATTCGTACGTCTAGGGTAACGAGGTTCTATCGGAGGTGAGGGATAAGAAGCAGCAACTAAAGTCAACTCTTGGTCACCGTGCCGTAGAATGACTGGATCTGCTACAGGGGCGGGCTCCGAACTAGTCGGAACTCCGGAATGAACGATAACAGTTCGAAAATACTCACCGTGGCGTAGGGTTGTGATGGAGACGTATGCAGTTTCACTGGGGTTACCTCTGCTCTCCCAACTCAACGAGTAGGACCCATGCCGACTGCTGCTCCATCGTGTAAACTCGATCACTGTACTCCAGGATCTTGAACACTTTTGAGTCAAACTTGTCAGCGATCTTGTGTCTGCCTCGAGCAGAAGGAGTGATGTAGACTTGGGTACTAACGCTGAGTAGGGCGCTCCTAACATCAGCATCATGACGTCTCTTGCGCGCTATCGACTTTACATCAAGTCGATGCTCTACCTGTTGTCTGGCATGCCACAGTCCAGCTTGGTGATTGGTTACTCAATTTAATATAAGTCCTCATCTCTGTTTTTTCTGACTCTTCCTCCGCCAGGCCAAGGGGTATGTTGATTGGAATCACAGGATTCATTCCAAACATCAGACAGAACGGTGCATAACCAGTACTGCTGTGCGGTGTAGCATTATATGCGTCACACAACAAATTGTGTGGCGCTCGATTGAATCTCTCAGTCTGTCCATTCCTTTCTGGGCGGTATGCAGTGGTAGGGCTTTTCTGTCCTGCTCACTGTGGAGACGACTAGGGACTCCATAAATGGGGAACCATTCCCTGACCTAGGCAACAGTCGACGCACGCTGGTCACGAGTCACTAGAGCGACAGAAATCTTTGAGAACCAGTCCGTAATCACTAATACATTGTTCATCCCAATACTGGCTTTGTAGAGCAAAGTGTAATCAATGGAAACTACTTCCAGTGGTTTGCTGTCACCAAGTCTGTACTCTCTTGGGTTCCGTCATTTGTTCTACTGCTGTTGGTCTTCGCTGCAGCTTACGGTAATGAATCAACCGGCTAATCTTCATGCTAAAACTTAGCCATCTGCTCAGAGTCCCAGGATGGATATCCATTCGCAAAAGTGTTGTCTGTTAACTGTGGATCAGCTGCAATAGTAGCCACAGCACACGCACTATGTGGAGCACTGCACATAACTTCGTCTGGGAATTCAGTGGACTCTATAACACTGGTTAAAACTTGCTCGCAGTTCACAGCTTCTAGTGGATGTTCGATTCCACAACCAACTGCATATTTCTTCGAAATAGAACTTCTCTGCGAAACAGATTACACTTTGAAGGCTCTACTTTAAGTCCATTTTCCTTCAATTTCTGCAGCACAACCTCTAAGCGATCTAGATGCTCACTTGTGTTACCCGCCCGTACCATGATGTACAAATACACGAAGGGGCGCTCCATCAACTCATCTAAAAAACTATGGGTCATCAATCTCAGGAGAGTTGCAGGTGCATTTGAAATTCCAAAGGGCATACGGTTGTATTCATATAGGTCGAAACTCGTTGTAAGCGCTCTCTCGTGCCTATCCTGTTCATCGACCTCAATCTGGTTGTATGCAGGTTTAAGATCGACTGTCGAAAACTCATTTGAAGCAGCCATAAGATTAAGAGACTCTTCAATACGGGAAATAGATATACATCACGGACAGTTGTCAATAATCGATGCACATCCTCAATTCGCCAGACTTTGCCCTATCTAGTACAGGCGAAGAACTTGACTCCACTTTACAACAACTCCTTAAGGACTTCTTTCACAGCGGAAACGTGATGAGGAGGAATTCGACGATATGGTTGAGAAGCGGGTACACTGTCTATTATGTGGATACGGTGCTTTATAGTTTGGGTTCGCCCAAGACCAGGGGAGAATACCCCCACATGATCACTAAGAAGCTGTTTTGCACGGTAAAGTTCCTCTAATGTTCCCTCAAAGGTAGAGAGGTCTGGAAGTGGTATGTCGCTTAGCGCCTGAACATTCCAGCTGTCGACACCAATGTTGTCGCATTCAACAGTCAACGCGATATCTCCTGCCAATTCACAATCACCAATGATACTGATTCTGGTTCTAGGTGGAAGCCAAACATCAGCCTGGGTCAGGTTAACCACCTCCACATAACCTGTAGAAACTGTTGGAGCAACCTGTAATCCGAGGTTCGGAGATTCCTTAAGCTGTTCAGCGACTACATCCTTGCCTCTGGGTAGGACAGAACAAAGAAGCATCATGGAGAATGAGAATGCCAGTACTAAAACAGGGTGATTTCCAACAACACGTGCAAACTTTGGCTTGGACTTGACCCTCTCCACTGAAACACTGGATGACTACCTGGACAAGAACTTAAGGTATGGAATCCTGCTGAGAACGTTCATGCCAAGGACACTTGGTCTCCTGTCTAGCTTACCGGAAGGATCAGGCCTGCCCTTCAGTACCAGCACACCGACATCATCATCCACTGTATCCATTACCTTTATAGCTGTTCTCAAGCGTCCCAAATATGGCAACTCGAGTCCATTCGCAGCAGTGAGGTGCAACCAGCGATCCGGATCCAAATCCTTTTCAGCGAAATGTCTCCCACTGTCATTGTACAGACTTGTGAACCTGTATCCAATAAACACACCAAAGAGATGCCGGCAATTTCTGCTTCCACTTGTGGACAGTTGCCGACAAGCAGGCGTCAAAATCCAGTACCAGTTGTGTCCTTTGAGCTGTTGGCAGTTGAACTCAGTGCTGCCCCTTGACAAGAAGCGTTTGCCTTTCGCTCGTCATCTCTTTGTTTCTTGCGACATTACCTTTTAACATGCCTTATTTTAGAACAATAAAAGCATTTAACATTGTCATGGGGTTTAACAGTGGGTGTCGCTTACTTCTGATGTGAAACTGACACAGGCTCTACCTTGGAATTATCTACTGTTGCAGTAGTAATTGAATTAGAGTTCTTGTCCATTCTGTCCAGTCTGTTCGCGCAGCTTCGCAACCGTAACATCAATATGGGGACATTCACTCAAGGCGATTTCCCGAAATTTACTAAACGAAAGTTCACTGTGATCGCGAAGACGACGCTGCAGGAACTGCGCAGTGAAGGCTGGCGAATAAGATCTCTTCATGAGATCGACAGTATACAACAGGCAAATAAAAAAGACAATTGAATAACCATGACAACCATCATATCAACTGGGACACCTATATGTTACATACATTACATATTCACCCAATATACCATTACAATTGATATCTGCAGTCCGTACAGACTCTAGAGCAATTGAATGGGATTCGTACGATACACCGTAAACACTAATTGATATATCCGAGGTATATTATCGTAGGACTAGTGAACAGTAGTAAAGCAATTAAATGGACAATATGCAATGGTATGTTCCAGACTGGATATGGCCATATAGCCTTGCACTCCCTGTATAACTACTGACCAAAAACTTCCTGTAGCTATTTTGTAGATTCCTTTGTACTTATGACTGCCATGACTTGATATGCAGTAATAATGATTTGATGCCAGACGTACCAGCACTAATTAAGTACTCCATATGAAATACTACGAGTTTACCTGGTATGGCTTATCGTACACCACTACAACACCAGGGAACACCTGACTGGACTGGTATTAGTCTGTAACTTACTTATGACAGCATCACAGCTGTTGACTGAGTGCTTAACAGGTCACATGTTATGACATCTTCCTGTGATTATTTCAGCTGTCTGATCAGATGTGAAATAAGAAATGTGACATCAGAAATGAGAGCGTCCGGATGAAAGCGCGTAAGCGCTGTGAACAGGCTCCAGGTATTTGTGATCGGTTTGGAGTGATCAAGAAAAATGTTTCGCGACATAGCACATTATTTAGTTGTTTTTTTGTACATTACATATATTGTATTTATAGTAACGTTTTATTTATAAAGTAATTTACAGGGAACCGAAAAGCATACATAAGACACTGTATGATTATAAACTCAGTCAGAACAAAACATCGTATGAAAGTGGAGCCCTGGCAATCTAGATTAGTTCAGGAGTTAAATGTACTTGTTAAATGTACAGTGCATAGGGCTGGATCGTGCATTTTCACAGGAGACGGATAAGTACACTAGCAGGTACACAACGGTCCTCAACCTTTGTCGGTCATTTATAAATACGTATTGGGACACCGTTTGTATAACAAAAGTGCAGTCAAGACTGGAAATAGGATAGAACCTAAAGCCACTGATACATCTAGCACAGAAAATCCAACACGTGAAACACAAGGGAGTGCAACACGTCCGGGTGAAGGAAAAATATCCGAAGTCAAAAGATCCAGATCATGGTCCTTTAATGCAAGCACAGTTTTGAAAACGAACCAAAAAGAAGACAACGGCGATAGAAAAGAAAAGCTACAAAACATTTTACAAAATGGGCACGAGAAAGTCGAAGAGGAGTTGATACGGGTGTTTGATCACGGCTTGGTGCGTTCAGGTAGGCATTTTTTAATCTCTTCAGAACAACTTTAACTGCCAGAGAAAAGTGGAGGTAATAAATATATCGACCATTAGAAGCTAATGTAAACAACAGTCTATAGCAAGTTATATCATATAAAAGAAAGAAAAATTTAAACTGAAATAAAATTTATCACAATATAACTGGCTCAAACACTTAAACACAAGGTAAACAGAGTTCAAGAAATAAAAGTGACATTACAGTATTGTGTTTCCTTGATACTTTCAGTTACATTTTGATCAAATGACCACATTATTGTTTTTAGTATCAAGCTTGGTCAGCATTGCCACACACTGTGGTGTTTTCAAAGAAACCATCAAACTTGATAGACACAAATTCTTCATGACGTATTTCGGCCTCTACTGGGCCTTCGTGTGTGGTAACCTATGGCATATTACCTGCATAATGTTTACCAAATGTGAGTTAGGAGTATAATTCAGCGCTGCCTTTCCTTTTACTTTGCCTGAATTTAAAAAGATTTCTCCAAGATCGGTTATAGCATAAGATATCACTCCGCAAACCCCAGGATGAATCGCCACATTGGATATATGAGCAGTTGCAAATAAAGCGCAACTGAGAAAAATATTTGATTATCGACGCCATATATATTTAAATGGTACACGATTTGGAAACTGGTATTAATCATCCGTCTAGAACATTCATTGCTTATTTTCGTTACTAATGAAAACTGTTGCCTGCTTTTCTTGACATGAATCCGTCCTAATTTTTACATTTTACATACTTTCATAGCTCTTTGGTGTTTTGTGTTATATGTCGTTTTTGGAAACTGGTCTTGCGATTATTGACCCGGAACACCCTTTTCGGCTGACCACTTCCACAACTAGGGCCAACCATCTTCAGTATTAATTTCTCATTAGGTTGGGAGAACAGCAAGCTCTGTGGAGTCAAAATTGCCCTTAAATGGATGATGTATACGTATATATTGGTGAATAAAATATCAATTTTAAAGAATCCATTATTTTGATATAGACATTTTTATCCCTCACACACTCCGATGTACAATGGATTTGGATACTAAACAACCCAGAGGCATTAACCGAAGAATTAGATTTGAGTCAAACGCGCTATAAACATGTATCCACAAGGGACTTTGACTCTTTACACTTGAATTCCTCATCAAAGTTCTACCCAGCGCCTTAGTAAAGTGATTGCTTCGGTGCTTCAAAAGGCAGAACATCACTTCAGAATTGCCAGAGCACACAGGGCAAATTTGATTTCCCAACCGTATTCAGGTAACCATTCTTAGAATACTTTACTGAATTACTTGAAATTATGATTTACAATTTAAATTGAATAGCACTGTGCATCAACAATGGGTACTGTACGGGCTCTCCTATCAGCAGATGCTTATTGTTTTACATGTGAATACGCCCATATGCGGAATGCGTTAAAGGAGAAGAAAACATGAAAACCACAGTAAAAACAGTTGAAAGAGCCTGAAATTATTTTCAGGTATGATATTTATATATTAAATAATAATTTTGATTTTCTCTTTAAGGTGAAAAGAGCATTTTTAAATATTTTTGGTTGATGGTTTTTTGAGATCACCTCGTGGTGTTTGTAGTCTTTGCATAATAATGATCTAAATAAGGATGTGATGTATTTATAATAAATATATTTGAATGTAAATTAGTTGATTATATTAAAAATATACTTTTAATCTGAACTCTGATAATATTTGTAAATATTTTCAAATAAAAATATGATCAAAATCCAGATTGAACACATTTGTTAGATGAAAAGACCAAATTCTAGTGCGAATATACTTATTAAACATGTGCAATTTATTTTATAAGCCTTCGTGGCTCAGTTGGTTGGCGCGCTCTCGCAGCACAATGGCCCGAAGCCTCCAACCAATGCGTTCACTGTGAGTTCAAGATCAGCTCATGCTGGCTTCCTCTCCGGCCGTGCGTGGGAAGGTTTGCCAGTAACCTACGGACGGTCGTGGGTTTCCCCCGGGGTGTGCCGGTTTCCTCCCACCATAATGCTGGACGACGTCCTATAAGTGAAATATTCTTGAATACGGCATAGAAAATAAATCATAATAGCACGTTTTAAACTTATGCTACTTTTTTGCCAAATTTCAGAGCTTTATGTTGAAAAATAATCGAGAAATGAAATTATTCCCAAACTTGACTGTCTCAAAAACAGAAAGAAAACTGAAATGACTGAAAAGTCTTGAGGAGTACCATGCCTTAGTTCACAGCAAGCTATACGTTTTGCTTAATTCAAGGTATGTGCACTCTGATTTGGTTTCCATCATTTTATGAGAGAAGAGATAAGAAAATGGAGAATCAAAATGGGAGAAAAATATTAGACCGAATTTCACCTATCCTTAATTACATTTTGTGGTTGTTTAAATGTTAATTTATGTGGAATGCTGAAATGCATCTGGGCTTTATTAATGTCTCACCATTTATGCCGGGTCTGCGAGAATTAAATTTATCTGGTAGCGTTCGACCCACTGCCAGCGATCAGCGAGGTGGCCAAGAAGCACGGCCTGTGATTCCATGTGGACGCTGCCATTGGAAGGATTTTAATGTTAGACGAACCTGTGAAAAAGTGATGTATATTAATAATATTAAGTGCAATTAAAGTGAACCAAAAGTCAACCACCAAACCTGAATTAATTCACAAAGAAGTTTTCTAGAGGTGTTCTGAAAATGTTTAAAAAATACCACAACGCTTATCAGCATAGTAAATTGTCTATGATCGTCAATACTTAGCTACTCATCTGTAGACGCCATTTTGCCATGTTAGTCATCTTAAGTGACGTCACATTGCCTCAGAACTTCCTTGCACCATGGGTAATATAAAAGGAACTGTTTCAAAATTATATCCAGTTGTACGTGACAAGACAAATACTTTAAAAAATACAGATGAAAAAAATAAAAAAAAAAATAAAAAAATAAAAAACGCTAGGTACGCAATTCAACAGTGTCACCTTTGTTTTATTTTGAAATGGCCTTGTTCCGAAGTTTGTCGGAGCAAACTTCGTGACCACAGCGTGATATAGTCTTTCAGCGGTTATTCTCGTAGCATAGTGACGTCGCAGCCAAAGTATTACGCGACTTTTACAGGACTGGTGATTGGTCAAGACCAGGGCTTCTACAATATGGCTCCCAGAGTTTGAATGCCGTCTTCTCGACTTTAAAAGCGCCATTGAATTTTGGAAAATATTTTTCTGTGATACATATGGATTACTTCCGTTTTTCTTGATATATATATTGGCAGACTTTATGTTCATTTTAAACATAGGAGTAGTGAGTGAAGTGACCACAATACATTTCAGACCTTCAACCAGGAACACTGAGTAGAGGGTCAGGGGAGAATTCTACGTTCAGGGGACGCTGAATTTAGCTGTTAAGGTGAAATTTCGGAGTATATATGAAAGCTAAAGAACACTAAGTTGATTAGCCAACTAAACACAGGCGATGTAACGTTTAGACTATAACGCCATGGTACACGTAAGCTCCTACTGACAACCCATTGTGATTCGACGCGTAGCTCCGCGCAGATCTCTATATCCGTTTCTCCCGCGTATTCCTGACTGTATCCTATAGTTTCTTTGGCACTGGTGACGTTCCCGAGCAATAACATTTTTGTTCATAACAACATGACCCTCGACCAAATTTGTTTGGAATCATTATGACATAATCTTACCTTCAAGAAAGGCCAGTCTCTCAAGTCACATTAACGTCTCAATGGTCATGTGTAATTGTGGACAAAACTTAGAGACTGTGGTTTTCTCGAGGCTTGGAGCACCTTGTGTAATTATGCTGTGACTCTGGGATATCACCAGTGCAGAATTTCTTGAGTTCAAAGTAGGGTACAGTAATAGAGACATGGGTTGGTTCGAAGGTAAGGGATGAACCGTCATGGTGTCATTGACGGTTTGGCGTTGTAGTGTGTGCGAGAGGAAAAATGGTACAACATTTTTGAAAGCTACCAAAAAAAATTCATAATCCTGGCTTCAGAGTAGCATTAGAATTGCAAGTGGAAAATAAAGCCAAAGACATATCAGCGGAGGAAAACGAATGCGAATTGCTTGACGCTGTCCTAACGTGGCGGTGCCAGGTAGTGTGACTGCGACAATATATCCGGTAGTTACATGATTCTACATCACATGATCCTTGCTCATGATCGGGTGACCTTACCAGTTAACCCCTGAAAGGAGTCCGTCAGAACAAAATGGCTCGTATGTATTTTAGAGCTGATATTTCGACGTAGATCTGAGGAAGGAAGTAGGATCGGTTCTGTCTTAGGATGTGCCTATAAGTACTTGGTTAACAGTTGATCTGAAACAGGGAATCATGAGTTTACATCACACAGAAAATGCCGAAGATGAAAATGCTGAATCCATATGAAGCTGATAAAAAACAACAACAAGTAAATGTAACACTGTGAGGTGCGAGTGTACATGGTTTAGAAGCACTTTGGACATGTGAAGGTGAGAACGTCCGGAATATATAACGGCGAGTAAATATATTGCTGAGAATTCCGAATAAATATAATGGTGAAACCAGCGGCCAAATACGGCGGCAATAAGGTGTATGTGAGTATTCTAAGTACGTGTAGAAACAGAAATCCCGAGGAGATATAAGCTTAAGACGTTTGTGCATCTGGCAGCTGACACATTCCTAATTAAAACAATCTTTTTGTGGCTTAGTTAGTTTTGTCTTTGGAAATTTTGTATCAAAGTTTTTGTAGATATAATTTTATTTGGTTTTTCAGTGAGATTAAAGAAATTTATAAAATTCGGATCAAACAACGAAGCAGATGTTTTTTTGCACTGTTCATTCAGAAATAAATATGGCCGACTCGGTTTCCATGGATTTCCACAAAGCCCTGTCATCCCCATTTGGCACGGCTGCTGTCCTCGTCCGAGAGGGAAGTCACCTGAAGAGCACGATGGCCAGAGACAGCGCCCCCTACTATTTAGACACATCACGGGAGGGGGATTATTCACCGGTAGACTTCACCCCTGAGTTCACTAGACCATTCAGAGCATTTCCAGTTTGGTTTATACTGAAGATTCTGGGCATAGATATGATTGAAACGGCTGTAACAGAAAAAATAAGGCTGACGAAATATGAGTCAGTAAGTGACATGACCAATGTAGTCACGTGCATGGAGCCCGATCTGACAGTCATCGCTTCCCGGTACGTCCCGACGGGGAACAAAGACGGAAATGACCTTACACGTACATGACCTTGGCACCAGTTGATAGCCGAGGAGGAGACGTCTGTCTGACACCCACAACAGTAGAAGGCATGTTCTACATCCGTCTGTGTATTTTGTCCTTCCGTTCCCGTATAGAGAATGTAGACACCGCATTTACATCCATCAAGAGGAATTTACATCTCATAAGAAATGGAAAAGGTATTATTGGCAAAGTAGACCTGAAAGAATCATAAATACATGTGCAATTTAAAGTAGTGCCCAAAGTGAATTTTATCTTTCCTGTTTAATAAAGCCCAAGTGCCTCGTATTCTTGACATATAACTTCAGGTGTTAAACCACAAGCACTCACTCTAACCTAATGTAATGTCTGCACTACAATGAACGTTTTATTGACGCCCTCAGCATTCATTTTAGGATTGATTTTCGGAATTCCATAAGAATCATTTTAACCTCCTTTTGGTCTTGTGGTTATTGGTGTTTAAGATGGGTATATTAGTTGTCAGTGTATGAGAATATACATGTCTTAGAAATAATGTTTATTACTTAAGTATATGGGTATATTTATTAAATATACTTTTTTGAAGTTTAATCCCCGCTCAAACTCTTTGGGGGTTGGTCATGTTACAATGCAAGATGTTTTGTCACTCAATGATGTGTATTGAAATTTGTGTTTGTGTTCGTGTTTATCTGTTTCGTCTTTTGTCTGTCCGAGTTTTCAAGCCATTTTAGATGCCTAACTCACTGAGATAGTACCTCCCCCCCCCCCTTTGGCCTGCCACCTAGAGTGTCCATCTCGAGGTTGGGAGATCCGTGATCAAACCCTGGTCGGGTCTTACCAAACGACCGGGGGACGTGCTACAATGGATTCTTTAGAAGTAATCGATCGCCTGGAGAATCGGAAGACCTTAAAGCCAGCAATAAAAAACCGTGTAGTACATGCAGAGTTGGATCACACCAAAGACTTTTAAATGGAACATATTTGCTGCCTCGCTTGGCGCTCAGTACTGACAGGTTACAACAATGAAACAGGGCTGCATAGTCGCCCCGGTGTCAGTATATATACAATGTGACTGTATGTGGTGTGATGTCTGGTGGCTTCGGCATGATATTCCAGTGGCGGCAGTAATTTGGACGCATGGACTCTCCCTTGCCAGAAGAAGATAAAGCGTATATCTATATTGTAAGCACTCCTAGCTGAAAAATTGTTCACTTTTTTTATTTATTTGTCTGGTGTTTCACGCTGTACTCAAGAATATTTCACTTATTCGGCGGTTGCCATCAATATGGGGGAGGAAACCGGGCAAAGGGGGAAACCCACGACCACCCGTTGGTTGCTTGCGGACCTTCCCAGGTACGGCCGGAGAGGAATCCAGCACGAGCAGGACTTGAACTCACATCGATCGCATTGGTGAGAGCCATCTAGGTATTTGCGCGGCGCTGGAGCACTAATCACCTCTGCCACGGATGCCCCGAAAAATTGTTGATTACGACGTAAAACCCAAGTATGCATACATATACAAGTACATACAGTGAGAGTGAATTCTGACAGCGTACCGTTCGGGTGCCTCCATCCAGGAAATCGGTGGCCATCATATACGCATCAAAATGAGAACAATATTACATAAACATTTTTTATTTTTTTCGTCCGTTTTAGGCAGTACATAAGAATATGTCACTGTTACACGGTAACCAGTATTATTCTGTGTGCTTCTAATTTTTAGTTAACGGATTGCAATGACCCAGGAGCCTGATGCAGTTCCAGTGCCAGTTCCAGTCCAGCACATGCTGCTTTCCTCTCCAGTCATACATGCGACGGTCCGAGGAAGGTCTGGGTTTCGTTCGGGCTGTTTCTCGGGTTCCTCCCACCATATCGCCCGACAGCGTCGTATAAACGTGAGGCACCAACCAAATAAATATTATGCACCGTTAGAACCACTTAGGGGATAAGAGTGGGAGGATTCATTAATAAGTCTGTTGACAGTAACTCCAATTAAAGTGTACATATAATGAAAAAATATATATAAAAAAACGCCTAGGATTTATTTATTTATTTCATTTGTGTTTTACACTGTACTCGACCAGAAATATGGTGAGCGGAACCCGTGGGCAACCCGGAACCATCCGCAGGTTACTGGCAGACCTTCCCAGGGACGGCCGGTGAAAAAACGCATAGAAAGACGTTTTAATGTGAGCACGTGGAGTGTTGGATCATTGCAGGGGTTTACAACACGACGAGACTGTTTCCGTTCCTCACGGATCACCATCACAGACAGACGGAGATTCACAGTTTATGCAGGCAAGTTATGACATAAGGATCCCTCGCCACCGTGCCCAATACCGGGTCTCGTGTATACCACACCGTTTTACAAAGCTTGACAAAGCTATGTCAAGCGTATTGCCTGTGGTAAAATGTCCCTGCGCTGTACATAGCGATGGATTGGGCCTCAGGCGAATTATACGACTGATTGATGAAACGCATAGTCGGGAAACGTCTTACGAATCTGTCGCAAGTTCATTTACCATAACGACGTATGTCTACACTTTGATTTGTTTATTTAATTTGTGCTGTATTTGTCGCACTCAAGAATATTTCACTTATTCGACGGCGGCTGGCATTGTGGCGGGAGAAAACCAAACCAATGACCATTCGGGGGTTGCTGGCAGGTTTTCCCACGTACGACCGGAGAGGAAGCCAGCTTGAGCTCAAAGTGACCGGACTGGTGCGAGGCATCTGGACCCGCTAATCCCCTTGACCATGGAGGCCCCGTGTACAGTTGGAGTTACGATGGAAGTTACGCCAGACTTAAGTCACGACTGCTTTTAAAGCAGGTTCCTGGAAAGACATCACCATCACCACAGTCAAATGGAAATGTATGGTTTCCGGGCCAAGTCTGCAAATATTAAGTCTCCAGTGAGGTCTGCCACAATGCAAATGTACATTTTCCGCCTACATTTGCCATAACACATAGCACATAACACATGGACGGTTTCCAAGTTAGTGCAGGAGATTGAACGGGTTACATCGTTGGCTGTAGGCCCATCGTGAACATGGTTGTAAGTGTGGTTTTGGTCAGTCATCATTGCACGTAAGAGATGAATTTCATAAAACTTGGTATGGACAACTTTCCCCGTATGTATCGTCACGGTATTGAGCTACACCACCTGAGAGTGCAGAATTACAGAATAAAATATCTGTACGAAGTTTTATGAGGTTGGCATAAGCAGGTTTTGCGGAATATCAATAAATAACCAATAAAAACCAAGACTCACCCTACATCAGATACAATAATACCTATATGACCTACTGGGCGTTTACATGCGTGGTGTTGTTCAACTCTCATTTTTACGAGCGGGTACCCACAGAATAGGTAATCCTTCAAGAATCAATGTAATAAAACCGGCCACATTCTCCTTTTAAGTTTAAAAGAGATTGACAAATCCAGACCTTTAATTCACAGTAAAGTATCACCCCAGTGAATTTTTCACATTTTCAGTCTGACCCTACAACTCGGGACGTCACACGCGCAGGTAACGGTCGGGCGAGGCCTACCGTAGAAAGAAAAGTCCCATTTCACGGTCAAAATAAATTCACAAGGAGAATGTAGGCGTCGAAAGTAACATTTGTATACCAGGTGTCGACCCGAATGGGCGTCCCAGGTCAATAGCGGCAAGATCAGTTTCCCGAAATAAAAACAATATATATGCACTCTTGAGTGAAATATTCAGGAGTACGGCGTACAACACCAATCAAATAAATAAATAATTTTGCAACACACCGTCCTTTGCGTCAAATATAACGGCAAGAAACCTGTTTTGAAACCTCATTCAACCCGATGATAGTCGAGTTCGAGTGTGCAACTTCCTTGATAAGAGGTATGCCAGATACGCCCCCCCCCCAAAAAAAACAAAAACAAAACAAGAAAAAAACACGATAACGTGGGAAAGTTTGAATTGTCATGAGTAGACTTTTGTCGGGAAAAGGGCTGCTGATTTCCTGTGGGCTTAAAAAAATATCTGACAGGTCCCTAATAGTACGCTCTTGCAATACGTCTCGAGTAAAACCATTTTAGGCCCTATTAATAAGCCATTAATTTCATTGACGTGATGGACATTTTTACCACTGTACGTGAGATGAAATTAGACGCTTAAGCTGGTTAGAATTGTTCCAAACCCAAGTCAACCTTACCAGATGTACAGTTGCTGGGAAATATCTTGCACATTAACATTTCATATCATTTCTCAGGAACAGCTCAGAAATGAGAGGTAATTCATTGACACAACTGTTCACTGACGTTTTTTGGAAGTGATATTTTCGAGTTTGATAAACTGAGCCAAAGGCTTAGTATGTCATTCTCTCCAGAGAAATAGAGAAAATCGAGACCCTACTGGGACCGCTGGGAATCTGGAGGCGTAACTGCTCTGCCTTCAGAAAACGATATCACTAAGATACCCAGCTGTGAGCGTGCTAATCTAATAACCGCTAATGGAAATCCGAGAAAGACTGAAGCCCAAGCCAGTGTCTGAGCAATGCCCCCTTGCATCATTTATCAATTACCCGAACTCCGCAAATGGCCGCCAAAAAAAGAAAAAAAAAACACCTGGGCTGGATGTGTGTGTTTTCCATGTTATTGAGATAGCTGTGTTTACGTGGAGACACCTTACACTATAACTCAAACAGAAATGAGAAACAAGGAAAAGAATGCAAATCATCCTGGATTAGGCTGGCAAGGTAAACATAGATTGTTGTAATAATGGAGCAAAGTAATATTTATTTATTTGCTTGATTGAAGTCGTGTGCCGAACACAAGGATATTTCACTTATTGGACAGCAGAGAGCATTGTGGTGGGAGGAAACCGGGTCCAGCTCAGGGGAAACCCACATTCACCAGGATGCTGGTAGACCTTTCCTGCATACGCCATACGACAGAAGACAAAGCCAGTGTGAGCTGTAGATGAACCAACATCGAGCGCATTAATGAATGGATCAGTGCTCATTGTGCTTCGTTTGTATGCTAACCATTCAGCCACGAAAGCCCCACTGTAAAACAGTACCCGTGATGTCTTCGAGTTTCGAACTCTTGACAAAAATGGGAGAGAACAGTTCTTAGGTTGTAGGGATAATAACAAGGAATGAAGTTACTGATATGTTTATTTGCAGGTTTGTGATTTACTGTCGCTTTCAGCATTACTTCTATGGTGTCACTGTACTAGGTGATGGCATTTTCAAGTAGGGCTGCCTTAAAAGAACCATACATAGCCTGCCGCATCACCACTGTTTACTGTGTCTGGGCAGAATTGTTCTTGAACAATACCTTTTTGACCGACACCCAAACAGGGAAATAAGAGTGTCTCAGGACTCACATGTCATAGGTTCGAACCACGGGTCAGTAAGTCAGAAGATTTACACTCTAACTACTGCGATCTCCAAGTGTATGTTCAAACACAAAGTAAGATCACCTGGGGCAAAGTAAAGATGGTGAAAAAAGGGATATTAAGCAGAAGGTACCAGCCCTCCACACCGGCATTTGCTCTTAATGGATCATATTCTTTACGAGATTCTTTACGTCTATTTTAACAGAAAGACCGTGCCAAATTGGCTCCAATTGGTTCAAACTGATCCGTATTGCCGGTCTGTGTGACGTTTAAATTAGCGCACTGGGCCATGTGCGGTTTGCTCTTCGCATTAGTGTGAGACGGAATGACACTATTTTTGCAGATTTCCTGCTCACCGGCGAACACAAAAACATGTTCGACTGTTCGGCTGTTATAATCATTGACGTCACTTTACAATCAGCATTTGTACTCCATTGTGGATTTAAAGTTTTGAAAAGATACTGTGAAGAATTTTAGGGTCACCAAACTGTCATTCATTATATAACAAATACCTAGAGGTAGAACATCTCCACAAATATCTTAAGTGTACAAAAAAATGAATAAAACAAATGCATGACACTTTCTGCAATACAAAACAAATTCATTAATTCATTAAATTGTCTTGCCAGCAGTGAAAGCTTTCACCCACTATTAATCGCCACGGAACAAACAATTGGGAAATCAATCTGCCCACTAAGAGAAACCTTCAGAGTTTAGGTACTTTACGTAAAAATACGTTCATGTGTACAATTATGACAATCGGTAAAAGATTGTCCACAAAACAAAAAGCGAACCGCTAGCCTTTGCTTTACAAATAAAGTTTGTTTCAATATTTTTGATACCAGTGCATGCCGTGATGAGGTTCGCGGTAGGCATGCACATGGTAGGTGACATCGGATTAGGAAGCACCGCGACCAGATCCTACACATACGGATTACACGGTAATCCTTTAGTCCCGATGTTCAAAAGTTTAACATTTTACAAAATGGTAAGAAAATATTGTAGGTCAGATTAACACTTCAGGTGTTGTCTTCCACATTGTAAGTATGAAAAGTCTCGTTGTCTAAGATTATGTCACGGGCAGAAAACACCCATTACATGTCTTCAAATTTTAAAATGATAACAATCACATTTTAAAGCCCTGAACATTTCAATTCTGAAAATGTTGACATTTTACCTTAGCACTCCAAGAGTGAATGATAAATTTTTCACTCATAGCAGTAAGATACAAGTCAAACTTCACACTTAGTTCATCTTCTCCTTCAGTTTACACTCACACTGCAACAAGTAACCCAAGGTAATCACACTTAGAGAATAAAGATTCAAAGACAAGCTTTTATTATTTTAAAACTCTATGTGAATTCCTTGAGCCTTCATGGAATAGATAAGACGGTAACATGAACAGCTATCTCTGAATTCACTTTTTCACATGCCATATCCAATTGGTAAAGACAAAAAGCACTTGAAGGTTTCCTCGCAGTAAATAATGTAGTTTTTATCCCCCTCGAGCCCTGCTTCAACACAGTACATAAAGGTAGTCCCATCTTCCTTTGACTTGTAACTGAAGTTGCCAGAATCAATGGGCAGCTTGACATGGACTGTCCACAACTTAGCCTTCTGTTGCCACAAACACTTTAATAAACCAAAAAGTAGTCAGACCCATTGGCACTTGGCAGGGCAACATGGTGGAAATTGTACTTGGCAAAATACGAGCAAAATATGATAAATATGACTGCACATGGAAAGCAAAACTATAGCACCTAAGATGGTGTACTGGTTGACAAATGGCCATACTCAACCGGGGAAATCCGGCATGTTGTCAGTTTACCTCCGGTATGGTTTTTTATACAAACTCTCCATTCAGGTGTCTAAAAGCCCGTCCCCAGTGCAGGCGACAACCACAAACGCAACTATAACTGCAGCTATCTGGCGTTGTATACTGTCCCTACTGCCGGCGACGCGACAACATCCACTCACCGCCATTATACAACACTAAGAATTTTTGAGGTATGTAGGTCAAGGTGTGTCTCTTCCTTCAAATTAAATACAACCTTCACTTGCCTTGACATAATGGAATACCCTCTCCCGCGGAAAACCGAGACTCGGAAAAGCCGGGTTGACCGATGTTCTGTTGTGCATTACCTGAACAATACGTTACTACATGTAGACAGCGTGCCTGAGTGAACAGAACACACAACGTGAGCCACGGTGGCTCAGTTGGTTAGCGCGCTAGCGCAGCGTAGTGACCCAGAAGCCTCCTACCAGTGCGGTCGCTGTGAGTTCAAGTCATGTTACAGGGAAGGTCTGTGGTCGGTTGTAAAATCGGTCACATTACTATTATGTGTTCAAAAAATGCTAAATGTATACATACTCCCGCATTACAGACAAATGGACAATACCCTGCATTTGTTGTCCTGTCTGTCACTGATGACAAATCGTTAAAAAGATCACCAGCAAAATGCTATGGATCATCCTTAGCCGAAGCCAACCTGCACACTCAGCTCAGTTCAAGTCCCTTCACTTTTTTCCGGGAAGTTGCTCACAGAGACATATGGACGGCCGTACAAACGCCAGATAAGCGATCATGCCCTTGTCGCAAGGATTATTTCCTGTCAGTGATGAACAAGTTAATTAAGACCTCCATACCCTCCCACATTAAATCACCACGATATGGCTAAAAAAATTTCAATGTGACCAAATTAAACAGTCCAAAACACAGTGCCATAACATTTTTGTTTGCCGCAAAGCATCCTATCATTGCGATATGTTCACGCTTTACATGTACATACCTATTATACTGCAAATGTATCTGTTTTTGATGTGCAAATATAAGTTACAACACGTTTAGAGGCAAAAAAGAATCTGTGACGTGACTGTAGCTCACCGCAGCACCTCAGTCATTATCCACATTTCAATCACTTTTAAAAAATACCCAACAATAACGAAGACCATATGTGGAATCAGCACAACAGGGGCTTTCGGGTGATGCATACTTTATTAAAATAATTCATGTTCTTTCATATCAGTTTTCTAAACTTCACAGGTTTTTTCAGTGACGCAAGAAAAAGTTTTCAGACTGTGGACAAGTCTAGTCGATGCTTTATTCATATACCAGGCTCATCCTTTTTTGGCACAACAAAGTTTCTCCTTAAGATGTAGAATGCCAATGACTAGCGCATAGGTGAAATTTCACATGACAAATCTGCTTTAATTTAAAATTGGATAATTAATAATTAATTTTCAGCCAACTTACACGATCAAATAATCAGACTGTCGGTAATCATAAAATAAAAAACTGAATCTCATTCAACTATAACACCAGGGGTACAAGTAAACGACCTTCTGACCATCGGGTTCTATTTAAGGTTTTCCTTTTATGTTGGGTATAGTATTGAGAAGTTTTACACTCTCACTATTATTTTCTGATTGTAATCTAGGCGTCGAAACCGACATTCGTACACCAGGTGTCAACCAACATGGGAGTTTCGGGTCAGTAATTGGAAGACCGGTTTAAACCACGACAAATAACAGAAACAACCAGAACTAAGAAAATACATATAATATAAACATTAGGACGGATTCATGCAAAGAGAAGAAGTCAACAGTTTTCAATGATGACGGAAAGACGTAATGAATATGGAGGCTTTCTTTTTGGGATGGATATAGTATTGAGATGTTTCCCACCTAGTATACTCTGGTTGTAACTACGATGCCAATGTACGTCATTATAATATTTCACGATAGCACCACAGAACAGGATTCAGAGCACAAATAGTAACATTTCTTCTGAATTTCCCATTTCCTGTTAGCCCATCAACAGTTACAATTTCTGTCATTTTTGTACCAACAAAAATGCAATCACCGTCGTAATTGGAAAATACCTTTTGCCTGACAATAGCTTTACAATAACTTGGAAGATAAGTGTATATATAATATATACTTGGTATACTTAATACAAATTAGATAATAATGTGTGTGCACTGCGAATTTTAAATACATGTATGTCCCATTTCTATATGCTTAGAAAGTTGTAGTAATATCTACATGGGCAATGTCATTAAAGAACATCGAGCACAGGTCATAGCCGGAATCGAAAATTTTATATATGAAGCCATCCCACGTATTCTCTCCAAAACTTGAAACCTACATAACGCACTTAGGTGAAATCCATCATTCGAATGGTTATTGAAGGTAAAAAGCTACCTGGAAATCTGTACCGCATGATTATGGACATTTTAATTTTGGCATTTCGATAACTCTACGCCAAGCATAAATCGTATATCGCGTTAAAACAGTAAAATGGTAGGCTGAACGTCAGCAATGTGCATGTAAATGTAATACAGTGACGTACAGGGTTTAACAAGATCATGAAATATACGGTATAGTCCAAAATTTTGTCCTAGGACTCACAATTGCTTAGTATACACAAATGCACCTTCTTAAAACGCCGGTAAGCGAGATAACCTCGCCCAAATTCCTGTCAGTCACAGCTACACAGAAGGAAAGTAATTTTCCCGAGGATCCGCCATTCACTGAAGAACTATATATAGCATTTCTCCTTGGAGCAACAATAGGCCTGATTTTCAAACAGAAATATCATTCATGTTTCCATGGAAGCCATTTAAATATTTAAGCCATAATCATTCATTTATTCCCAATGAGCTATAGTACATATAATCAAAACAGACTGTGTAATCATAGCATACAGTATAAACGTGTAATTTTTTTAATTTCCTCTGTTTGTGTTTTACAAGATTGTGTAGCACTTTACTTCTGAGTGTAACAGACAGTAATGCTTTTCTTGTGAACTTGTAACTTTAATTATTTTATTCGCATGTAGGCTAGGGTAGAAATAAACTAGAACCGTGCATTTTTGTCAGATGTGCAATTCTTATTCTTTATAACTCCACCATGACATTGTCAAACGATGACAACCCTTGATATACATTAGTATATGCGTATATATGTAAATTTAAACCGTGTACCAGCGATCTTGCTCGAAACTGCTGCGATAAACAGGCAATATTATGGAGATATAATTAAACAAAATAACGGATTGTCCAGGTTAAGCCCCGTAATCATAGCCAGTCTCGGCACATTTTTGGACCTATGTACATATTTCACGTGGATTGCCCACTGTTTGAGGATTCGAGGCATGCGGCCCCTCGTTCTCAAACGGTGGACAATTGCCTGTGTTATTTCAGGTGATTTGAACATGGCAAGGTATATTTTATCTCTTAGTTGAATACCGCATGGTGTTGGAGTGTCGGTCATGTGCTAGTGATGTACTGCAGTATACAGGTGATGTACAGACGATGTACTGGTATAGTTGTTGATTGTTGTCATTGTCGCATCGAGTGTGAATGTGTCTTGTTCGTTATGAAAAGGTCTGTTTGACGACATCTGTTTACACCAGAATTACTCTGTTTAGAGTGATGGTTCGAAAACAATGTAGACATAAATTCGAATGAGCGTCAACCGAAAAATTAATATAAATATAAAGTATGTTTCCGCGATTTGGAAAATGGCCGCCATGGGGCGATTTCAAGACGGCCCTATCTCCAAAAATTTAAGTTAAGGTATACTCCAACTGTGTAACTATCTACACGCTTCTATCATCAAAGATACCAATGTGCTTACAGATCTGCTGTACTAACATCGTCTCCTTACTTATTGAAATAAACACTATTGTTGTCAGCCCTTCCCAAACCTATTCAGTGATTACACGACTGCGAAGGGATATCTAATGATAAATATATGTAAGTCATCCTCACACTGTCGATGGACATGTATTAACTTATGAATTCTTTTCTGCTGGGGGCCTCCATGGCCGAGGGAATTAACGACAGTGTAGCGTAAGTACCCAGATGCCCCTCACCAATGCGATGGCTTTGAGTTCAAATCCAGCTAATGCTGGCTTCCTCTCCGGCCATAGGTGGGAAGGTTTGCCTGCCAAATACGGATGGTCTTGGGCTTCCCCAGGCTCTGCCCGGTTTCCTTTCACCATATTGCTGGCCGCCGTCGTATAAGTGAAATATTCTTGAGTACGGCGTAAAATACCAATCAAATAAATAAGTAAATAAAAACTCAGCTATTCAACGTTTGGGTCCGATCCCAAGTACCCGTGTGTGTGTTATAAGAACGCCATTGAACTTTTTCCCTATACTCGTTTTGTGCTTGCCGTTCTGTCTTGAAGTCGTATAACCAACAGCAACCTGGGCCAATTCCTCACGATCAGTTGAGTTGATTAGAGTTGCGTCTTAAGCACTCTTGTTTACTGAGCTTAAGGGAACCGGGACATATATTTGGTGATTATATAGGACAAAGTTGATGTGACATAGTCTGAAGTCAACCGTTATTAGCATTTCAGAATGACGACGGTAACGTCAAAAGTAAAGGAATAGCCGAACAAGTTACCTTTGAATTGATCCTAATTTTGACGCATCAGCACAGTTTCCCCGGACTGGACCACTTTTTTCTTTTATAGGGTCGCCTGTAGTCTCATTAGAGATAAAGCGCCAAGTGTCCATAAATAAGGAAATTGCAAAAAATCTCTGCTGTGTTGCCACCTCAAATTAAATTCAGTGCAAATCCACGGGTGTGCGGCGATCAAGTTTTATTGTCCCTATGTTTTGGCAATTGAAAGCAGCTTGGGATTAGTTGAACAACGACTTGACAGAACAGAACCGGCGTAAGCGGTTAATACGTGATCTTTTGGTAACGGAATAAGGTTAAGTTTAATAGGTAGAGAAAAACGTTCTGGTGGTTGACCAGTAAACTTCGTCAACCGCATATGATCCCTCGCCCTATAAATCGTGACAGCAATGGAATCTTCAAAACTCCACCCACATGCAAAACGTCAGATCTGAACTCTCATCTCATGCTCTGTCCTTCATTTAGCAATTGAAAAACGTCTTTAATCATTACACCAAGGTCAGTTTCCACCTTATATTTTACCATTATATCATCTAAAGCAAGGTGTCTACGTGGAAGAACGTATATGAACCGAAATAACCATTTGGTCTTCCAAAGACAGAAAACGTAGAACATGTCACTGAATGGGGTTGAAAGTAAGATAGCCATCTTCTAACGATTATTGACCTGAAACGCCCATTTTGCTTGACGGCTAGTAGACAAATGTCGGCTTCGACTACGTTCATAGTGTGCCATTGGAGAACGCCTTTACTTTGAAAATCCTTATTAGCTTAGTAAAAGGAAGATTGGCTAGGTTCCCATAACCCGATTCACAGAGGAATGACTCGAATTTTCTAGGCAGTTCACAAAACGCCATCAGTGCATTAATCTTATCATCAATCTAACACCTTTACTTTAAGTTAAATATTGAAAAAAAAATGCCTGTTTCCAGATTAGATTTTGCCATCACATTTGTTACAAACTCACTGGACAAACAGTAAGAGGCCTTTTTTCTGTAAACACGTGTTTGCATGTCTGAAGTCAGCCGTACTTCAAGAGGTAGAAAGGAATATCTATAAGACGTATTTTGCGTGCAAAATGTTCACTGTGTATTTATACAGGCTAGAAGTCAGTGCTTTGTCAGAAGGACTGAACTCTCAGTTTCGCTTTCAGATATTATCTGAATAACATTCACCAGCAAACATTGTATGTGAGTATGTGACCTACATTTTCCCTCTATGTACGTTATAGTCTGCACTGGGATTCAGTCTTGTATTCTCTAGGCTACTGTGTTTATCAGTTTCGTGTCATTATAACGCGTACATTCTTTAAAGATGTACCCACATTGTAAACATGTTTACGAACAAATCATCCACAATTTTCTTTACGTTATTTTATATATACATGAGCGATGAAGTTGTTAAGCTCGCAGTCATTTTACATTTATGTCCACTTCAGAGCAGTCTTTTACTCAAGTTCATGTGGGAGCAGTCATATTTACTCTCGTTCACTTAAAATGATTTTTTGACATTTGGAGGTATCGGCTTTCTTGTCATTCAACACACGTCGCTTTATACTCCATTTCAGTACGTAGTGCTTTATGAGCTTGTGTTTTGCCAATTGCTATTTTGATTGAGACGTTCTTTTGGCGCTTGTATCGCTCGTTGTGAGATTACGTACATTTCATCTCAGTTTGTAATATTTTAATTATTTATTTTTATATATTAATATTTTGTAATTATCTGCGGTGTTTCTGTATATTATCGTTAGTTGTCTTATTTTTCTATTTTGTTGAAGTACATGTATTGAAGTTATTCAAGCGTTTTGTGTAAGGCCGATGGCTGTCTGAGAGTTGAACAAGCCATTTGTTTATCCCTTTCCCCTCCCATTGTGGTACCCTTACAACACATTCAGTTCAATGTCTTTTACTTGTGTTCTAAAATTAAGGGGATTTGTTATACTGTACATCTCCGTGTTAATCTTGGAATCCTTAAAATAAATGCCGTTGACCCCGAGAAGCTCTGGGCTCTACTTCCACGCCTCATAAGTCTGACACGCAATAAAAGAACATGTATCTGTCTTTCTCTTGCGTAATAAGACTCCACTTGTCTCTTGCAAAATCCATATATAAGTTAACCCAAGACGTACGTTTTTAGAAAATTAATACGCAACATTTTCAAGCGTTTCTAACCGAACGTGGTGGTTATTTCAACCACGTGTGTCCATAAATGACATACAGAACTTGTAAATGCCAACAATAGTTGTATTTTTGGATATTAAAAATATGTAATAGACCAGAGAACAAGGTATAAAACACCGTACTGTCTCTCTAACTCAGCATATGTACTGTATTTTCGTACCATAAAGGTCAAGAGAATAGACTTGAACAGCGACACTAGATGATTTGGAGGAAGCGACACTAGAGACATATGCACTGGACTCTCGTACCATAAAGGTCATCAAATGAAGGAACTTGAACAGGAACACTAGCTCATTTTGAGGAAGCGACACTAGAGACATTTGTACTGTACTCTCGTAGCATAAAGGTTATCAAGTGAATGGACTTGAACAGCGACACTAGCTGATCTTGAGGAAGGGACACTAGCGACAATAGCTGATTTGACTAAGCTTGATGCGGTGCAATCACATAAATAACTAGGTTTTGCTGTCCCAGAACACGTGTAAATGTAGCATGAACTGATGCGAAGTGTTGTAAGTATTAGACTTCAGTGTAAAGCACTTTGAGTGAGGCGAGCGACAAGTACATCGCTGTGTTGGATAAGGGCCATTATATTATCAGCATCTCTGTAAACAGGAGATCAATGTTCACTCTGTTCAGTTCAGTCCGGTCAATCACGGTGCCCTATCAACCATATTACACGTTACAGTTCCATGCTTTTAGAAGCCGATGCTCATCAAACATGGCTCCGGTAGTACGAAAAAACCATCGGCTTTGAAGCCTACGATCCATTAGCTGTGTGCGTCGACTAAATGTTCGTATCTGTTAAACCACGTGTAAAGATGCAGTAAATGAATGCTCCAGTCTAGAATGTATGTCCTGCTTTTTAATCGGCCCGATAAACATAGACGTACAGTTTCACCAGCTTGTAATTGTGTTATGGAATGACTCACATAGTTCCTGCATTTACGGATCTGGCAACGTGAACGCCAAGTTGGAAATTAAGTTAACTACTGGCTACAACCGAAATTATCGACCAGAAAAACCGATAAATTTGTGCCTTAGATTAAATGTAAAACCATAAATCTATGGCCCCTGAAGTTCTGAGATTAGATAACTGCGACCTACAGATAAGCATAAAAGATATTTGCAAACTTTAAAAAAGGGGAATGCTCACGATTTATTTCCATCTTTAATCGGAGTTCAATGTACTGACTTTAAAAAAGAAGCCTTCAACTAATTATATAAGTATATACAGATTAAAGGCGAAACATTTCAAACAAGCCTCATGACACCAAGGTCTACTTCTTGAATATATTTTGGCAAAAGTGCTTTGTCTTCTACGAGTCGTTGTTATTGTCTCAACCGTGTATAATCAGCTGTTGAATAACTGCAGCACAATTGGTCGGCTTTTTTATCCTCAGGCATATTCTAGCAGTACACTGCTGGCTTCTTTCACGAGAATAAAACAGCACACTCCGCAAACTTCTATAATAGTTCACGGGAAGCGGGTCCTTGTTCTGCTTTTACTTCGGGTGAAATTTAAACCAATCAAACCGTGATATGAAGATTACTTTGAATCTCGCTGGATATCATGGTCTGTTTTATTCATCCTCTTTCTGTTGATCTGTAACTCTTCCATTCTCGGGGTGCGGATAGCTCTCCATTTATCAGGCGTTGACTAGGGCCACATTTCGCTGGGTGAGACATTTCCATGACGTATATGTGCATGAGGATATATCTAGGGTCTCGCAACCTGACAAAACAAACACCATTATCCGGTACTTAAGTTTACATCATGCTGAAGCTGTTATGTGTACTTGTCAATATTGTCAAGAGTCTTACCCGAAGCAAGCTGAACACCCGTGTTTTATCCGAAAGATGGTGGATTTTGGAACCAAATGTAAATACAATTGTAGCTAACTTGACTTTGACACGTACGAGTGCGTCTGGTTGATTATGAATACTAAAACCTTTCTTCGGATTTCCTTGAATGCGTTGTAGAAATTACACTGGACTTATGTTAGCGACACATAGTCTCGCGTAAGTCTGAATGCATCGCTGTGAGTTAGACACTGTATAAGCTCTATAGCCTATATGTTTCAGATCAGCTACACAGGATGTCATTTGTGTCTATTTAGCACAATGTAGAGACACACTAGTTGAGAGATTATAATGGTAGCAAAAAGGTCGATTGTTTCAAAGACTTGTGAAAGTATTTGACGTGACTTCTCTAAAGAACAAATTTTTATTTCTGAGAGATTGCAAAGTAATAAAAACTCAATAGTCATGTTGAAATAAAAACAAATCTTTATGTGCAGCAGTATCATTGCTGAATGCCTGCTTGTTGCACTTTTCAAGCAAGGCAATGTTTGGTTTATTTGGCTGGGAAATATAATGGAACCAGCAGTATTTAGATATGAAATAATAGGTCTCTATATTACAGCTAGAGCTAATAAGACCACACACACACAAAGAGACTTCCGGCAGAGACCGACAACATAATGTGTAAAAGAACTTCCCTCAGGAATAACCAGATTCACAAAAAGGCGAGAAATATTGCGTAGCGTAAGTAATATCGTCATGTGGTGTATGAGACAAAGGTAACTGGAGAAATCGTGCTTGTATACACAATGTGCAGTATTTGTACTTTTGAGTATTACGTGCAAACAGGAACAGAACATCAAAAATGTAATTTTTGTAAGCTTGTCCAAACAGTAATAAATTTGAAGAAGAGTCGAAAGAAACTTGTAGTTGGCAGTGACGACGTACGGAACATATGCCGCATGAATGTATTATTTAGATGAGGTCGTTCGCAAAAAATCTAACCATTATTTTAGCCTGAAAAGCGTTTTGCGTCACTAATGCTGAACACCACACAGAGATGCCTAAATTTTTCTTTCATTTGGAATCCATAATTTCAACTTTACGTGACATAATGCCATTTTGTACCGTCAATATGACAGCTCATCTTTTGATCGTGGGATAAAATCTAGAAAATGTAAATTGCGTTTTTGTTTGCAGACATCAAGTGCAATATATAAACTCCATGCCATTAAAAGATTTCCCCAAGGATTGGTATCCTTCTGTACAAAAATAATATAATCAAATTCTTTGACAGACAACATGCACTTTTCAAATCTCAATCGGTCCAGTGACATGGTGTGTTGCTTTAAGAAAGGTCAGTGGTTTTATATAAAGTAGTGAACAAGCACAAACAAAGGAGTTGTAAAACATATTAGTAATTATATGTTATAAGTTTGACGGAAGAAAGCGTGTTTGAGGCATACTTTCTGACTATACCATTGTCAGATACAATTATTTCATGAGCTGGTCCTTAAACCTTCATATAGTGTCTGTTAGGTGCATGACATTACAAAATGAGATTGAAAAACCACCATCACCTTTTCCTGCGTCTGCAGCATTGATGTGCAACTCCTATTTTACGATGTGATGTTAGTACAAGAAAGAGACGTTAGATTCGACATTCGTATATCTGTAGTGGACCACTTTAGACTAATATATACAATCCCGGGATCGAAACTGACATTCGTGTACCAGCTGTTAATCAAAGGGCCTTCCACAAATAACACAAGCCACCAAAAATCTGAGAAAGTATATAAAATATGATAAAAACAATAACACGTATCCATCTAAAGAAAAGCTACCAATGATGACGAGAAGACACAATGAATGGTCTAGCCATGTGAATAAAATTAGTATCCAAATCATTTACCCTTTTAGCATATATCGTGGTTTCATTGATAAGATATGTATCTCAGTTGCGCTTGGATTGTAACTCTTCATTTATATCCAACGTCATGAACGTGGGATCACACCTCAAAGACAGTCAGAAGGGATTGTCACCCAAATGGAGTCCTGGATAATGGTGTGATCTTACCTCAGCCAAATTGTAGTCGTCAGGGGAATTCGTTAATTAAGCACAACTTTAAGATTGTTTTAAGAGACACTTTTTGGCATGTTAGGTTTATACCAGCAAAATTCCCTCTACGTATTTCCTGAAAGTTCCATGTGGAGAAGGATTAAATCTAGCTGTAGCTGGGCAGGGACAGGGTAAAAGCGTTAACAGATCATCGAAGAACCTATCTTTTTTACAATTATTGCTGATGAAAGCAATGAAAGACTTTTAAATAGTTATGAAAGCAATACCTGCTGAAATTTAGAACCCAGCTAAATTACCCAGCAGTTGCATCTTAACAATACAGTAAGTCAGTACAGCACACGATTTTTATTGTCATCAAGAAGAGATTTAGCTCTTCTAGACATGTTCAAACGTTTCACAATGTATACTAAAATAAGTATACAGAACAAAAGCACCTGTTTTGATAAGGTATGATGTTTTGTAACTGCTGTCAGTGAATATTTACAATTAAATTAGCAAGCTCTCAGACAACTTATTTGTTTATCTCAATGATATTTAAAGCACAAAAATGTTTTACTTACTCTCTGACAGGTAGCTTTTTTGCGTGAACCAGTTGAGAGCATCAACGATAAATTTATTCCAGTTGCATAGCGTTCTCTGAGCGCTAAAGGAAGTAAAAGACCATTTTTGCTTGATGTTGTATCAGCCGTCTATACTCTGTTATATTAACATTTCTGTTGTTTCTTCCCATGCGATTCTGACATGGCCGTCATTGCTATTCGGCATTTCGGTCTGCATTGATAACGACTGGATAAAGTGCCAAGAGTCAAAGACAGATGGGAGATAACTGAGGGTCGCAAGCAGACAGATTGCGCACGACTCGATTTGAGCTGAATATCACCCATGGGAGTAAATTTGCTCGTAAAATGGCGGCTAACTGGTTTACATCTGTCCCCTGAGACACGACCGACGAGACATGAGAATGGAGTCTGGGAAAGATTGAAATACACCACCTGGTTTAAAATCGCAGAACTGAGACTGGTTTTAGGAGATAAATAACGAGTGACGAGCAGTATCGATCCGGTAAATAGCAACATTTCAGTACTATTAATACGGTCTGGAAGGTTTACGGACAAGGGATATAGATGTTCTTTTAAATAGTCTTACATCGGTGGAACTGTTAAGATAGACTTTAATTCTTCACGGGGTTGCTACATGTATGGGACCAAGCAGTTAGCTTAATGTACCAGCGCAATACAATGCCCCAGGAGCCTGTCACCAAAGAGCCTGTAGGCACTTGTAGTTCAAATCGTGCTGAGTTCTCCCTCACTGCACGAAGGAAGGTCTGTCAGCAGCCTGATCGTGGGTTTCCCCTGGGCTGCTCTCGGTTTACTCCCATCATTATGCTAGCCGCCGTCTTAGAAGTAAAATATTCTTGAGTGCAGTCTAAAACATCAAACAAAGCAAATAAATACTCCGCACTGTAATTGACGAATGTACCCCAATACACCGTAAATGAGAAACATTATTTAGACTAAAAGAGCAATAATTCTCAAACATTGTGCGGCTACATGTAGCAATTGTTCTGCATTACTAATGGCACATTAAGAGAGTATTGTCGATGCATTAGTACCCCCATAGTTGCACTGAAACGCAGGCGGAAAAAGACGCACATATCGAAATTAGATTGGCCAAAACTTTTATAATTTGATGGGGCGTACCAAGAATGAAACCTTATATGCCGGGGATTAATTATCAAATCATGAATTCAAGGTCTTGCATTATAAAATGCTACAGTCCTAAACTGTCCGTTTCTAAAAAATGGGCATTAGCAACTTGTTTCCTTATTTAAACGGCAGTCGGGTATTTATACACATTATCATGTTCACAGACTAAAGATCAGAACTGCTAGTTGGAAACAAGACATTCGAAGAATTTTATTTAAAGCATGAAAATAAAACGGGAGTATTACATGAAGTCCCCGGAGCTTTGTCCCAAACCTTCGATAAACACAGCGAATGTTTGCTTCGTATTGAATGTTTCCACCTATCGAACCTCCTGTATTTAAACATTTTTCTTCTGCCCGGCATGGAATGTGGACTTACGGTATAACTGGAGCAGAATCAGCTGGCTTGAAGCCACATTGTCTTCCCAAAGGACTCAGACATTTTCCGACAGATCACTGCTGGCTTCTTTTACGAGAACACCCCCCGGAATAAAATAATCTAATGAAGCAATCGCTTCCTTGCTCTGCTTAGACTTCGTGTCAAATTTAAACCAATCAGACTCTAGCATGAGGATCTCTTGGAATCTCGCGGGATATCGTGGCCACTTTTCTTCACCTGCAGTCCGTCAGTGTTACTTAACTCTACCATCCCTGGGGCGAGGAAAGCTCTCCATTTACTACATTTCGACTGGGAAAGCCATTTACATAACGCATATAATATGTATGAGCATATACCCGGGGTGCCCTAACCTGACAACACAAACACAATTATCCAGTAATTAAGTATCACATGACGCCCTGCGGCACGTGGTGTACATCGCCGTTACTCGTCAAGACTATTAAGTAAATTAGCAAATTGAACTTCAGAGTTTAGCAGAAAGACGGTTGATATTGTAACCAAATTCAATTACAAATCCAGGCGATTAATTTATCTGTTATGGGTATACGTTTGAGGAGTGATGAGTACTGAAGCCTTCCTCAGGGTTGTCTGAAGGTCGCGGTATTGAACATGACCGAAGGGGTTTAATTATGTTGTCACGAGATATATTCTAATGTCAGGCTGATAGTGTCTGCGTGAGCTGAGCCTTTGTATGAGCTTTAGCGTCTACAGGTACCAGACAAACCAGGCCTTGAAACCGATATTCGTATACCAACCGTCAACTTAAATGGGCGTTCGAAGCCAATACTCCCAAGGCCAGTTTAAAAAAACGCCAAATAACACATTAATTCTGAGGGAGGGGTGTACTCATTGTAAGATGTAAGAAACTTAGAGAGAAGGCGTTTGATGGAAAATCCTTGACGCACTAGAGTTTCCACTGATATCTTGCGATGTTGATTGAAATCGTCAGATAGCACACAAGATCTACAAATGCTACAAGGCGAGATATGTATACACCATAAACAGGGCTATTCGGTATATTGCAATCCAAGTAAGACAGGAAACCATTGTCGTATTTGTACAGGTACATGTCCAGATAATACAGTAAACGCATAACTTGTTGAAAAGGTAAGAAAAGTTGGCTGTTCCAAATAAAAGTGCTCACTAAATTGTTTGGCATGTCTTTGGCAAACATTTCCTTTTTAATTACAATGTGCTGTGGAAATGATGGCAAATCTAACTTTCCTACATGTCTCTCTTGGGGAATGTCGGTTCTTTTATGCATTGGAATTCACACTTTAACGACAAAGACAAAACTTTTTTTATTAAGAATTATCTGCGTTTTTTAGTCGCAGATATTTTCTGGGAAAATTTCTCTGCTGTAGTTTTGCCTTACAAAGGATGAATCTTCCTGCAATCAATACAGCGTAAAAAATATAAATATTACAGGTTTCGAAATTGTAGACAATCTGTATAAGGCTAAGAAACCCTTTTTGCAATTAAGCAAGAACTTCTGCAGAGCGCGGGAACTTCAATTACCATTTATAGCCTTCACGGAAGACAGAGCGTTCTAGACAATCACGCTGATTATATTCTCAATGACATGTGGAATTTACTCACATCTGAATAAGAGCCTCCTTTGTGTTAAGTGAGACTATTAATTGACCTGGTACGTTAAGGCAGGAAATCCGCCCCTGAGAGGTACAGCACAATTCTGTAAATTCCTGGATCAGATTTTCAACATGAAGATCGACGTTAACCAGAAAAATATTTTTGCCGAAACTTTCACGTATGTATTTTTGCATTTGTCAAAGTTTTGTTTTGGTTAACATTTGTCTTCATATGTAAAACATAAAATTTATTATTCCATGTCTATCTTTGGGTGGTTTAAATTCCTTATTTCTGTCGACGGTTTATAAATGGACGTCGTAGTACAGTGGATTACCGAACTCGGTCTGATTCCAGCAATGTAAATCCTTACTTTTGACTATCAGGTAACACATTTTGGAGCAGCGTGTATTTTCCACCAGCCGACTTGTTAGGAACGGGCAAACTTGATTTTCAGACCTGTTTATTAAATCTGGCTTATTTTGTATGAAAGACCTTCTGTACGACGTTGTGCCAGAGTTTTTGCCGAGCATGGAGGTGTGTGAAATAATCTGGTCTGCTTTCCCTGAGGCTGATGAACATTGCCTTGAATTATTGTACCTTTTTATTAAATCTGTAATTCCTGCTAAATGGTTGGTGCAGCTGAAAGTATCGAGTCAGAGCCATTCAACAGCTGAACCTGTTATTAACTTTAAGGGTAAGGACACTATGGTGTCTTCTCTCCGAACTTGGGATTATTGTAAGTTATTAAGAACTCACTGTGTGCGGCCACCGGCAAGTACTGCGTTTTGGACTGCAACTTACCCGACTTTCAATTTAAAGCAGTGTTGGAAACTTACAAACTTGCCAAGCAAATCCCCTCAAAGTGTATATTTAGACTTCAAGATTCTGTATAATGTTATCTTTACGAAACATAAATTTGTCAGATATGGAGATTGTGATACGGATATCTTTGATATGTGCGGTGTCGTCCCTGAAGATCTCATGCGTTTGTTTTTGGAGTGTGCCTATTGTAGAGAGCTACATAAATTCGTTAGAAAGCCTTTTCCAGTAACATCTTCGCTGATGTGCTAAATGATCTCAAGTATGAACAGTTGCTTCTCTTTGGCTATATGGATCGTAAGAAGGGGTAAACCGTGACTTTTTGAATGTTGTATGTGGACTTGCATGTGGACATGCATGGCTAGTTTCAAGGCTCCCAATGCGAAGCTGTGCTACGACAAAACAGTCTGTCCACTGCGATTGTACAAAACTGTGCTGCTACAACAGATCGAAGGTGTTCATTTGTACTTAAAAAACCACGCAAATCTTATTCAGAAGAGATACGTGGAATTAAATCCAATTGTTTCCCTATATGGAAGTGGAAAACTGAAAATAGTTTTCCCATAGGCGCAATTTGTTGGTATACCAGTGTCAGGCAATGCAAGTAAATGTTCCCCAAAACATGTCTTTTAGGAAGATTGTTCATATTATACTGCGTGCACATTGTCGGCTCACTCCCAACACCAGTCTATGATATTCCCTTTTATATGTTATATATATATATATATGGGTACAAGTATTTAGTTACTGAAAATAGTACCCTGAATTAGTGCCGCTAAATATTATGATATGTTAATACGTAACATGCGGCGATTGTTGCGAAATTACACGTGAATTCTGTCTGACAACCCATGACGTCAATTGTCACTAACAGACACGGTGAAGATCATTTCATTCTCAGTAAGACTGACTATCTTCAAGATTAATGTGTGTCAAGGGTGCACTGCTTTCATCTCATCCTGTGCTATACATGTAACACTGAACAGTCTTGCCGCAGTGTGTCCGCTGCGATAAACGCGGACAAAAGGGTAATGAAAAAATTAACTATTGATCATCACCAATTGTCAAAAGGTCAGTTGAGATGCGCGGGAAAATTCATATGTAATCTCTGTCGGCAACAGTACTACTATTCACAGATATCTTCGAATGGAAAGACAAGCGTCAGAAGAAAACGCCTTGAGAATGAAATACATCCAACAGCGTCGGTTTCATTGGTTGTCATGGCATGTCCAAAACGCCATTCCAGGTGTGCGGTATTCCAGACAATGGGAAAGGCACTTTAAAGTTATGCCTATTACATCGCGCCTTGATGTTTTCTTGTGTCCGGGAGTTCTTTTTCACAACGAGTGCAGATGCTGCAACATCCTTTTAGTTGGGAAGTGCCCTAAACTCGGGGACAGCGTTGATCTTACCAGGATAGCGGCGAGTAAACATACCACAACTATGAAGGCCAGTGACGTAGAGAACCTGTTGGAAATGATGCAAATGCAGGCGGCAAACACATGGTTGAATCGTTTAGACTTTGATGATGGATTGTTTTCAAAAGATGATACTTGTAATTTCACTGGCCTAACTAACCTTCATCTTGTGTCACACGCAATATCTCTACGGACCACAAAACAAAGGTTTCCGAGAGCAACCCTTAGAATGCTGCTGACAAACCTTCGGACAGGGCTCTCCCACCAGTATGATATCCCCTTAATGTCCGGTTTAAAAATGTTCAACGTAAATAATCCATGCTTAATTTATTAAGGCCCTTCTGTTGGCAAAAACAGAAACAATACAGAAAGGCTTTAAAATCTCCTTGTTGTTCTGTTTACTTCTAATACAGCGCTAAAACTGTTATAAATTCATCTCCGTGTTTGTTTGGAGCTAGTCATATAAAACTTAGGGAAGAAGGAAAACCAGAACTGACAATAAAAGCGGCCTTACGAGGTTGTCAGCAGCTCTCAAACTGCTCCCAAAGCTATAGTCAGTTTCGCTTCTTTAGTTACACAGCTCCTTATGCTAGGGCCGATTCCCACCTTACCTTACCAGGCCCTTTAAAAATCACTCACGGGTGTTTGCACAAGACATCGTTCCTGTAATAACTGAAGAATATCGACCCGGAAGCCAATGATCCAGCAGCTGCGTGTTCATGTGTGACTTATTACCTAAGCCTCTTTAATAAATTGCATGTGGAGGTGCAGTAAATGAATGGCTCACAATGGAATATTTCTTCTGCTTTATCATCAAATCAGTCAGATAAATCATGACAAACACCGTTACCGAGTGTGCTCAAGACAAAGAGGCGTGGGCGTTGTCGCCTTGAGACTTGGGAGGGATATATTGTCAGCATACCATATTTCTAATAATATATCCGAGAAAACATAAAAGTTTGCAAATACATGCAGCCCGGGTCGAACTTTTAGATCAGTGCACTATTGCTTCCTCTTTCTTCAGTCTCCTGTATTTGCTCATGTGTCTACTGTCCAGTAGGCTACGGTATACCTGGAGGAAACTCAGCCAATTTGAAACCTCATTGTTATCCCTAAGGAATCAGGCAAAAGAACAGAACAGCACACCTCGGTGACTATGACAATGTAATAAAACCAACCATTCCGTTGTTCTGCTTATATACTCTGTATAAAATGTAATCCAATGAAATCCTAGCATGACGATCTCGCGGGATATCGTGACTGTATTTATTCCCCTCCAGCCTGTGAGTGTTACCTAACTCTTCCATCCCTGGGGTGAGCAAGGCTCTCCATTTATTAGACGGCGGCATGGCTACATGTGGCTGGGGAAGCCATTTGCATGGCGTAAATATGTAAGAGCATATACCCAGGGTGCTCTGACCTAAGAAGACATACACCGTTATTCAGAACGTAAATGCAAGTTAACGTACCGGGGCATGTAGTGTTCATCGTATACAGGTCGTTACTTGCCAAGACTGTTAAGTAGCTTGGTAACCGAATTAAGTTCGTAACTTTTTTTCTAAAACAAAGTGGATTCTAAAGGGAAATTAAATTACAAATATAACGAATTGATTTAATCATACATGAGTGCGTCTGGCAGGCAATTGGAACAAAAGCTTTCCGTAGGATTTGTTGAAATGTGGTGTGCAATTTGGCCGAAGGGCTCTAATTATTTACTCGTGAGATATAGTCTGTTATACGGCTGATTGGACCGGTTTGAGTTGAGCACTAGTGTAAGCTACATGTATAACGCCTACATATTCCAGACAAATTTCACAAGATAGTTTTGTGCCCATGCAGTGAAGTGAAGCCGTACAATAGGAGATTCTGACGGGCTACACAGATGGATCCAAATCGCGGTAAAAATGCTACCTTCTGTGACGTTGTAACGCTTTTGCACCACCTAAGTGTTTTGTAAATTTGCATACCCCTGTGATGTTCTATCAGGAAAGAAGATGAGTACACAGCTTTGGGCCACTTTGTTAAAGGCGCCTAGTGTTACAAGTTCCCCATTGTTTCGAAGCGTGGGCAGAAAAAGCTGATTGTTCCTAATACTCACGACATATCAGTACTACATTTCCAAGTCATCAAAAACCACAAATGAACGACAAGTTGTACCTCAACGTCCCGTTTTTGGGCCTCCGTGGTTCAGTTGGTTAGCGAGACAGCCTCGCTGTATACTAGTACGATACCGCAAGTCGTTATGAAAGCAATATAATTCACGTTGCACAATGAAGGGACAATCGATGCAATAGGAAGACCAGCCGATACCTCAGTCAGTAGACGGAAAGGTATTGTAGTCAGAGTATTGTTTAAACCTCTGAGTTGTTGATATGTAACGTTGGATACTTTCAAATATTTTTATATTATCTTCTAAAGTCAGATCATTTGAGCCTTGAGGTAAAACAGCTGTGATATATTTTGGACAGTGTTTGTAGAAGACAGACAAACTGACATTCAGACAGCATTCCTTTATCAGGTAGCTCAGTGCTATTAATACACAATTCTTAAAGCTATACAATAGTATTGATTTTATTACTATATTATTAAGCTACATAGCTGATTAACTATGTTTTATCGTATATTGCTGTAAGAGTAACATCATCAGAGAGGAAAATTGATAAACAAATGATTTGTTCAACTCTCAGACAGAGATAGGCCATACCCAAGATCAAACAAAGAAACACGAAGACGCTTGAATAAGTTCAATACATATATTAAAAAAACAGGCATATGATACAACTGAAAATAACATACGAAAATAATACAGGTAATTACAATATATATACAGTTTCTTACTGGTGACAGCATCCAAATCCCGTTGGAATATTCCGGCTTCCAAAGGCAAGTCCGTCCACGTAAATATAGAATCCACAATCCTTGGGAATTCTCAGATCGAAGACTGACAGTCCTGTGAGTGACAAACAGCAGTGGGTACGGTACGCCGGCGATGATATATATCCAATTCCCCGGCAAGGAGGGACTTTCCTACACAGACGGGTTGACAGTAGCGTCCGTGATGCCGAACTGGCGATGCATATTTCACTCCTCGGAAATATACACAAAGTCACTTTCAAGGTAAACTGGGATAAAATGTACCTAACCACACAAAGAGATAATGAGCGATGCAAGCTGAAACAAACGTCTCCAACCAAATAGCAAGTTGCGAAATATGGCACAAAAGTGCTACGTACGAAACTGGAGTACAAACTGACAAATTCTTCGAGTGGTATGAAACCAATATCTCCAAATCCCACAAAATCCCTCTAAGCGAATGAGACTAAATACGATTGCTCAGTAGTGGACATACTTAAAATGACTGAGAGCTTAACAACTTCGTCGCTCATTTTTTTATTCGTAAACATGTTTACAATATGGGTACACCTTTCCAGAATGTACGCTCTATGTACAATGACACAGAAGCCTAGAGAACACGTGACTGATTTCCAGCGCAGTCTATCACGTATTCAGAGAATAAAATGTATGTCTTACACAGACCTGGTTAGGGTGAACACAAATAAAAAAATATAGTACAATATAAACGCGGAGGGGGAAAACTGGGCAGAGCCTAGGGAAAATTCGGAAATTGCTGGCAAACATGTACAACAGGAGGAAAAGCAAGCATGAGCTGGATTTGAACGCACAACGATCGCATAGGTGGGAGGCTCCTGAGTCATTGCACATTAACTACTTGGCTATAGAGGCCCACTTAAAGTAATGTTCGGAAGTGCTTATTAATTTTCGAAAACAACACCTTCGTTCCTCGTAGGTATTAAGCACTTATCATATCGATACCACTGAAATATCGTTATTTTCCGATTCGATACTGCTCCTCAACCGTTATTTATCTGTTATAACTAGTGACTATCACGTGTCTGTAAACCAGGTCGAGTATTTCAGTCTCTCTGGGAAGCTCTTGTCATGTTTCGAGTCTCAAGAGACAGGTGTAATTTAGATAGCCGTCGATTTACGAACAGCTTTACTCCTGCATGTGTGATATGCAGCTAAACTGGAGCATTGGGCAATCTGTCTCTACGTGATCGTCAGATTTCTATATTTGTCTCTTGCCGCGTTATCCAATCCTCCAACAGAACTGGTCCACAGCGATAGCGTAGATGTGAGAATATCACGAGGGCGGATGACCCGATGACCCATGCAACAATGTATAAATGACAATCATGACAAACGGTCTGCTTCCCCTGTAGTAAGACTTAAGTGCGTTGTTGAGGAGGGTTGGTACAGTCAAGGCAGATTTAATTACGTCCTGACAATGATTAAGGAATATGTCATTACATGTGATATAAATCCGGATGCTCAGGTATACCTGGAGAAATTCATGGGTACAGCCTTAGAAACACTTCATATCGTTCACAGGTTACTTAGAGGTTTTACTGATCAGAAACCACGAGAATGACGTTGATTAAAGAGAGTACCGGGGAAATATAATGTGAAATGGCAATCAAAAGTGTGCTGTTTTTGTTGTTTTTTTCAAGAACGCAAATGGTTTCGCTGTCTCTTATTTCCTCCATTTCAACGTCAGTCATGCATGACAATGCCGTCACGCTGACTGACAGAAGCTTCTACATGTACCTCTTAATAATTTCAAAACTCCTAATATGGAGTTAAAACGAAGTCACTGTCTGGCTTTCATTAATTTACGACATGCATAAACAATATGTGTTCACATATGTCGATCAAGAATTATGAGATTTTCCTCGTACAATTCGTCTGTAACGTATGCTGTGGTTCCATGTCGTTCGCAAGCTCGAAAATTTTAGATATAAGACTAGGTTAACAAATACGTCAGATCCAGATGATTGTCGATGCTCGATGATAAACTGGATTCCACCAGTTGCTGCACTAATAAAAAGACACTGCCATCTTGTTTCTATGACAACCCTCTATGTCATATAAAACCAAAACCTGATACAGGGTTAAGGTACCTTGCATAAATGTGGAAACGCGCTAAATATTGAATACCACTTAATATTACAAAATGTCCCGTAAACGTTTGCTCCCAACACTAAGACATAGGCCATTAAGCCAACTACATTTAAACTCGCTTATCGTATTTGTGTGTAATTGAATCTAAACGTTTTTATCCAAATGAAATAGTCATGAAAGCCCAGAACGGTATTTTGCCTAATTGAGAATTTGCCCTAAAGACTTATTACTCTAACTTATTTCATGGTATGTCTTTACCTACGCTTGTGCCAGTTAAAAGAAACCATCTTCTAACGTTTAAGACTTTGTGTTTAAAATCGGTAATGTCGATATGGGCATGTATCGATATCCGCATGTGGAGTCTAGCGTTAATTTGACGGTTTAAAATCACAAAAACAAAACGAAATTGGAAGAGGACATCTCGCAAGTAAAAATATAATTAAAATTAAAATAAATGTTGATTTCCCCTGAATGTAAAGGCTCTCTTTTAATAAACTTCATATAGATTGATCGGCTTTCCAATGTAATGATCATATTGCCAGATTACTGTTAATGTGTGCGGATAAGGCTTTCAATTACCTTGAGTGGATTCCCCCTTTTAACATGATTATATAACTGCAGTTGTCTTGGAACAGATAATTGTTCAGTGAAATATTATTTCACTCATTTTTGCTTTTTCCTCAAATTATTTCATTGTTCATTTCTTCAAGCAATACCATTGCTTTTCCGCACAGCAGAACATTATTCCAGTGAAATGATTCAGGCAGTAAAATTGTGTGTGATATGGCACAGAAATTGAATAGTCTCTACATATACATGTAGAAACAAATATTTTACTTTAACGCCATGATTTTTTTCTATATTCTGATTGTTCTCACTTTCCCGTCCTGAAATTTGACTCATACAAAATAACAGTTTAGCAGTTTGAAAATTTTATCTCCATCGGATGAGACGTCATTTTAACGATATCAAATGACAGTATATCACGCAAAGTTTAAAAAATGCGTCAAATCGAACGAATGTATAGGCATCTCTGCATGCAGTGTCTGAGTAAGCACTACTTCGGCTAAAATAATGTGCTGTTTTCCGCCGAAGGAAAAGGTAACGACGAGCTGCAAGGCTTTAAAGCTTGTTTAAAATTACTTATGTGCTCCTCAAAATAGCCCGACCATCTTATTAGTTTGCGAACAGTGGAAAAATAATTTGAGTCAAGATAGTGCATACGTGTATATACAATACACGGAAGTACATGTACTGCTTAATACCTGCGCAAGCTTTGCTGAATTAATTTTGTTCCGGCCATTTTGATTCAGTTTATATCTTCTAAGCTACAGGATCCATTTCGACGCTGAATCCACTCAGTGTTAAATAGAACACTTTAATACATGAGGTTATCGGAAAAAATTAAGTAAAGAAGTAAATTAAATTCCACATCACATTTCAGCTAATCCGAGTGAAAATTCTTGTGTTGTAAATGTATTTATAATATTCTACAGGGCTTATTAGCAGAATAAATTTCATGTCATCTTCATTACTTTGAATCTTCTTTCGTGACGCGATTATGCCCTGTTAGCCATCTGAAGTGACGTCACATAGCCTGGGCGCATCACTAGTGATAAAAAAAAAATGTTTCAGAAATTACAGGCAAGTGTAGGTGACCAGCCCTAAAATTTGGAAAATACAAATTAAAAGAAAAAAAAATCATTTACTCAATAGAGTTTCACCTTTGTTTTGTTCAAACGGCCGAGTACTGAAGTTTGTCAGGGATACCGTCGTCGCCGGCACAACGTTGTTGGGCGTTCAGGCCCCCTCCTCGTTGCTTCGTCTCTGTCTGCATGTATAAGTGTCAGAATTAGCCGGCTGTAGACATCAGGGAACATTCGGAACAGATTCTTTCTGCCGATATGGGGAAGACATTTCCTTTATAAATCTGGCTTCGCTGCCACGAAGCTCATTCTTAGGATATGCCGAGACGGTTTTCCTGCCAACTCGCACGAACAAATTACTGCAACCTCCTGCTCAACATGTATGAATTGTAACACACCTGACCGTTGTAAATTCTAGGTACATCTATGACTGTCCAGCTGGACTAAAATGCTTCAATTGAACTCTTAAAATAAACTCAAATTTCCATTTATTGCTCTAATCTGTGCCCATTCACCGTAAGAACCCCCACAAACAATCAAGGGCTGGCCTGCAATCTGACGTAGCGGTCTAACCATCACGTGATGTTTTCAGAGCTAGTTATTAGCCAAGTCCTTCAGTGCTTCTACGTCACGGCTGCTCGGAGTGAAGTGGCCGATGATGCACTCGTTTTCGAGTTAAGTTCCGTCTTCCTGTCTTTTAAAACGCCATTGAATTTTTTTTATATTTTTCTGTGATACCTGTGGCTTACTTCTTTTTTCTATGAGAATATAGTGATAGACTTTATGTTTACTTTAAATTCAGTTGTTCAGTTTGTTAAGCTGCTTAATAGTCCTGACAAGTAAGGTTGTTTCTTTTTTTTGAGGAAGTATGGTAAAAGTGCCCTAGAACGTTAGCTGGAATTTACATGGTGGATAATGGTGTTTCTGTTGTCATGTTAGATCACACTGGGTATATGCTCATACACATTTACGCCATGCAAATGGCTTCCCCAGCCTCATGTTGCCCGAGTCTAATAAACGGAGAACTCTCACCATCCCTGTGATGGAAGAGTCAAGTAACAAGCACAGACTGGAAACGAATAAAACCGGCCACGGTATCCATCGAGATTCCAAGAGATCCTCAAGGATTTAATTGATTTAAACTTCACACTGCGTCAAAGCCAAATAAGGAACCGTTCGTTATAGAAGTCCACGGAGTGTACCATTCTGTTTCCTTAAAATGACCCCGTGAAACTGGCAGAAAGCATCTGAGTCCTTCGAGATAACAATGTGGCTCCAGCCCGAATGGTTCTGTTGTAGATATACCGTAAGACTACATGAAAGTCAGTGGAAAGATTCACAGACTCTTCAAGAAAGGAAATGTTTATGCAAGAGCGTAAACTGATCTGTGCAGTTAACCTTCTTAACGCTTTGTGATGACCTTTTTCCTCTGAAGGCTTCATTTCCGGCCAGCAGAATTGTGCCCTATTTGAGGAAGTTTCTGATTACCTGCAGGAAATAAATTGTGAATGTTGTTTTTATCAAACAGAATGTTTCGTAATATGACATTTTGATTACTAGCATCCGTCCGTCACACTTTTCGTGATTTGATGATTAGTTCTTGGCAAATATGCCCTTATCGTGATATTTTGCAACAACTTTAACCAATGGCAAATCTTATTTTGATATGTGTTTTGTCAAAGCCCGGTTCGCACACATTTCCACCCTTATGCCGACAATGGGACAATTCATAACTCAATTACAATGTGGCTGATCGGAAAGCAGGGCACGTACATGTATTCTATACTAAACCATATACAATTTACTCCACCTTTCGACAGATTTGGAGAATGAGTCATTTACACACGCACGGGCAGAGTCCGTTGGCTTATTACCTTCCAGTTGGAGGGTTTTCACGTATTACAAGAGCAATGTTTTGACGAGAGTCAGCTTCTATCGGTACCTGTGTGTAGTATGGATTATGCGACACGTTCATTGACTAACCTGAACACTGAACCGATTTATAAGATAGTCCACTGAGCTGCTGTTTACTGTAACACGGGACATCCGAGCCTCATCCAGCACAGAAATGATGCACTTTTTTGCAGCCTAACTGGTAATAGACTTCGTGTTGGTCCAGTTTACCGGTGAATATTACATGGTTTAACTATCGGGTATCATTTCACGGTAAAACTTGGTCAACGACAAACATAGACAAATGGTGATTGCAAAACACTCGAAGCTTATAGAAACCGACTAGTGTACCTTTTCAAGAGTATTCTTCACACGGTGTTCGTGGTAAGGGAGATAGGTGATGTTTTTTGCCGCATTTGATGACTGATTATAGCCACACATATTCAGTGTTAACTCATAAAGGAGAGCGTTCAAATTCGGATGGCTTCTAAAAGAAAGTAGTAGAAAGCTTGCAATTTTACTTCATACTTAAGTAACTTCCAAATGAAAACTATTTAAAATAAAAGTAATACATGAAATATCAATATTAACAGGTCGTCCTCATGACTTTGTAGCGTTCAGATGGTATATATCGACATCGAGTTACACTCACGCCAAAACGCGTGTTATTGATATAGTCAATATTTACAGAAAATTTCTTTCAACACGCAGATTGGGAGAGTTACGCACAGACAACACATATCCACTCAAGAAGAAATTCTACGTACATACATAATGAACGGACAGATGTTTGATTGCTCGTGCAGTCTCACAATTTCGGCGAGATGTGGGAAGACAAGAGGATTTAATAATATTGCATCAATGTTCCTATAGTGTAATGCAGAATTATTCTTCCATGGAGTTTCCCAGCCAATGTCAACTATTGCTACTTATCCTTACAATATTGGCGATTTACCTTACATTGCTGTACCTTCCTAAACTGCAGTACTTTACTAGGGTAGGTGAAGCTATCATTTGATTTGATTGATTGGTATTTTGACCCCATGCTCAAGCACACTCCACTTACATGACGGCGGTCATCATTATGCATGCTGGGAGGAAGCCGGAGGAATCCCACAGCTATCGCCGTGCTTGCCTTCCAACATGTCCGACAACACTTGTACGACGCTGATGAGGCGCTCATGTGTCACTGTGCAGCGATAGCAGTAGTAGCAGGATGACCACTCAGACAGCCCCCCCCCCCCCCGGTCAACTGACGTTTACCAGCACAGCCTCACTTACAACGTTGTATTTTCCTTATTAATTTTGCAAAAGAACAACTCTGTTTCTTGGTGTTAAGTCTTACCATATTAACACACTGAAATATCGTTATCCACCGTAGCGATATTGCTCAACAGTGGTTATTTATCTTTCATAACCAGTTATAATTCTTGTCTGTAAACCAGGTCGTGTATTTCAGTCTTTCCCGGATTGGTATTTCATCGGCTATGTCTCAAAGGACAGATGTGAACTACATTTACGAGCAGTTTTTCTCCCATATGTGATACATGTATGCAGCTAAACTCTAGTATTGGACGATCTGTCTCTCCGTGACCCTCAGTTATCCATCTTTGTCTCTTGCCGCGTTATTCAATCCCCCAGCCGAATTGACCTACTTCATTAATACAGAGATGTTAGATTTATCACTAAAGCGACAGAATTGGTGAAAGACTCTTAGAAATACCGGAATTAGTGTGGTAAAAACACGGATTTTTCTAACAGTGTACATGTGTACACTATAACGCGTCGACATTTGTCCACCAAGATCTAGAGCATAACAATCTTTTCCTCGGTGATTCCTCTACCAGAATCGTGTGCTGTGATACATTCTTGTTGACAACATGGCACAGATACAGATATGGACTAGAAATGGGCGTCGTCCTCTTCATTCAGAAGAAGCCCCGAGACCGTTTGCTCCAGTCACCAGTAACTGTTACAAACGTTATGTGACCTTGAATGAAATAAAATCTAAGTCTGAAATGTGTAGCCACAAACCGTAAACGAGCGTTTGCTTGCTTACCGGGCGATGTCATGATGAAATCTACAGATTGGTGTAAATTTAATGGTCTAAGTTAACCAGAGTGAACATTTTATTTAGTATTCAGTGAATTCCTCTCAACATTGAGAATATAATTAGACCAGCTGTCTTTAACGCTCTTTCGTCGTTGAAAGTTATAAGGTAATCATTCACATTAATTGCCTCGTTTTACCTATCTGCCAAAGTTTTTTTTTGCTCAATACTCCAAAGCCACCGCCTTTCCAGACTGCCGCACATTATGCCATTGAAATGATCGAGATGGTAAAATTGCATGTGATGTGGTACATATTCTAGCTGTAATCTCTAGATAAAGAAACAAAAGTACTCCTTGGAGAAATCATAAACGGCACAACACATTAGCAAAATAAACCGTCGGTTACGCTTTTGTCCATCTGTATATCCGGTAACGATGGATCAGAAGTCTTAATGTCGTGCTTAAATTTACAACTGGAAGCCTCAAAATAACCCGACCCTCTCCTTTCCTCGGATGAGAAACGATATTTTTCACGTCAGATATTATGTTACATGTGTATATGCAAAACACAGCGGTGTCGTTTATTATAGGCAAGTCTCTTCCCACTACCTTTGCTTCATACAACACACATTCAATGTACAAAGTCTAAGTACTAGCTGCTCTTTAAAGTGTCTGTATACTTAAAAGTACCGTTGTTTTCGAAGTTTAGCTGAGGCTTAGTTATTTTCTTTGCTTTTTAAAATATATTCTTCTTATTTGGTTTTAGATGTCCCCAATAATGTTTTCGAAAACCATTCATGGATTCCTAGTTTAAACATTTTCTCTCTACGATATGACTGAAACATCTGCCGACGTGGCGCTAAGCCAAGCACATTAATTCAGTCATTTTAACGGTTTATGATACACTCAGTCGTGATTGAACAACTTTCATACATTCTATTATTGTTTTGTTCCCTATCTGAACAGAAATAGTTGTGTAAAAAGTGATATTTTCTATTCCAAAATTAAACTAGGCTGAGTTTTATGAAGGGTGTGTAGAACCAGTAATCTGGTGTGTCTTGTGCTTGAATAAATTTGGTTGCTTGTCTTATTTAGACAGTACAAGAAGATTTCGGAATCACCATAATGTCAACAGGAACATATCACTTATTTTTAGGTTTCATTAGTTTGAAAGTGTGGGAAAATATGCTTTTGTTGCTTAAAGAAAGATTCGTCAAATATATTGGCGAGTACTTGGAGCACTCGACCGATTCAGGGCATGTGTAAAACAAAATACAGTATCTGGTACATGTACATGTATGCGTTACAGCTTATCCATGTATCAGGGATCAACTCACAGCGACAAAATCATTCTTTGAGTAAAATATATGTCGTGATAAAATGACTAAAGATGATGTATTCAGAACCATGCGAAATTTCATACAACCGAGATGAAATTTTCCCTACCCATGGGCCAGCAGATTAAATCATCTGTCTCAATTTTTATTTTAATTTAGTTAAAAAATCCACCCTCTTTAAGCTAAAATTTGGATATTCAGAGTGGATAACCCGGTCAATAGCCTTAGCAAGTAACGACTTGTACTCAGTGTGTACTCCAAGGACGATGTAAACACTAGTTAGTACTTAGCTACTGGATAATGGTGTTCGTGTTGTCAGGTTAGACACACCTTAGCAAGTAACGACTTGTACTCAGTGTGTACTCCAAGGACGATGTAAACACTAGTTAGTACTTAGCTACTGGATAATGGTGTTCGTGTTGTCAGGTTAGACACCCTGGGTGTATGTTCATACATATTTAGGCGATGCAAATGACTTCCCATCAGATGTAACCAAAGTCGCCAACTAATAACTGGAGAACTCTCCTCACCCTGGGGAGGAAAGAGTTAAATAACTCTCACAGACTGGAGCAGTAGTAGGAAGCGTTTGATTAGATTATAGTAATCCACGGGGGTGCTCCATTCTGTTCTCTTAAAAGAAGGCAGCAGTGAAAGGCTAGAGACTGCCTGAGTCCTTCGGGGTGAAAATGAGGCTTCAAACTAGCTGATTCTGTTTTATGCAGTTGTATTGTGAGTTTATATTTCATGCTAGACAGACCGAAATGCCCACCATTCATGCCGGGGGTGAAATTAACTAATCGGTAGACCCAGGCTAAATGTACTTCCCGTAAGTTAATGAATGCCGGTTTAGCATACATGGTTAAATTTGATTCTTTGAGGGCTTTCACCTAGAAAGCCTGTTGGTTGTATTGGTACACACGGACGACTCGAAAAAGACGCCGCATTCATGCCGGGGCAGAAATTATCTAATCGGTAGACCTGTAACAGGTGTAGCATTCCAGCGCTTATACTAGTAGCAGTGGGTGGGAATTTCCATTCAGCCTAGATGGTAAAGCTCTGGACTTTGGCTGCAGAGATCCCGAGCTCAAGTCCAAAAGAGAAAATCCTCCCCACCTGCATGAACCGGTACATCACGTAGATTAATGTATTACTGTTTAATAGTTAAAAGAAAATGCAACGCCGGACCAATGCACATATGCATCTATCAACAATGCCAGTCATAGTTCAAAACACCTCACCGTTTTTGTGATGTGGGATAAGAGAGATATCTTTGTTCAAAGTAAGCAAAAAACTCCCACGTATCTATAGTCGAACGGACTGCTCTCAATTTTAACCAACCACAGTCGAGATATTTCTACAACGCGAGAAGGCATCTGGTTCCTCTGTGAGGTCACTGTTCCTAGTTCACCATATTGCCATGTAAAAGTAGTTTTAAATGAGCAATTTTCCTTCTGATTACGAGACAATTCTGATACACTTTATTGTCATTTTCAACGAGAAAGCGGTAGTGGAATACAACTGGGCTTATTCCCGAAGGTCTGAAGCAGGAGGCCACAATACGTGGCCTTCGATGGTAATAATAATAAAGGGTACCGTACTTTGGACACAAAGAAGTGTATTGCCTCTAATACTGAAGAGCCAGGGGTACGGATGGCGCGACACAGTGTTTCCAGTTTATTTAAAATGCCTCTGCCCGTCTAGGTCAGTATGGAACCCTCGTCTGAAACAACTTGGTTACACCATTTAATGCCTTCATTCTTTTGAAGGTTTGGTTTTCACCTATCACGACTGCACTTTATTCTAAGAAGTTTCACAACACCTGGAAGAAATAGCTTGTCGCTTTCCTCTTTTCTTGCGAAAAGATGTATAGAACTGAGTTATTCTATTAATATATCCATCGCAATTTTCAACTCTTCGATATATCACTTGACACATGAGGATTTTTTATTGCTATACCACATTAATATTGCTATGCACAATGTAGTTTCGGCATATATATTGGTAATGTACCACCCTTACACTAGGTTGGTAGTCAACATAGTAAAATTTAAATACCTCCCATTCAGAATGAATTCGTTTTCAGCCTAGAAGAGTACGTATTTTGAAACATCGGGATCATTTTATAACAGACTTAAAATATGAAAACATGGTGGAGATTTAAAAAAATCTGAGATTGAATATCAACATTAACAGGTGTTTTTACTTAGCTGGGAAAATTCACCTGGTAGTTATCGACATGTATTCGGATTCATTTGCTACGGAAGCCAAAACAATTAATATTGATACAGAGTCTATATTGACATCAAACTGCCTTTGACAGGCCCATTCAGACTGCAACACATTGGTGGAACGCAAACCTCCAAGAAGTTATTCTCAGTTGTATACACAACGTATACACATTTTGCGGGATGTTTTGTGAGGACAAGGGGATTTTGGCAAATTCTATGTCTTGGACTGGCATTGAGCCAACTGATTCCATCGCCAAAATTAAACTTCATTATAAACTGCGATTGAAATCACGGTGATAACTTATAATATATTGTATATGTTAGTCATCGTACTATGGTTATGGTCTAAATTAAGTACAGGCAAAATTGTTAATAAGCCGAATCTGAAATGTAGAAATCTCTTGAGATCATGCTGGTTTTGAAAGAGACAGAATGACGGCTCTCGCGCCCAACAACAAAATCAGCATCATTGTTAACCTTCGTGAAATCAAGGTAGTTCGCGAGAGCCCCTACCGTGTGTTGTCCCAAACCAGCGCAATCTCGAGAGGCTTCTGTATTGCCGAGTCGGCTTATTTTACAGCAAGAACACATTAACAATATCTTTACACTGATTGGAAATAATTAGACCAGGACTATGTATTTTACTGTTACTTTCTTCACGACGATTACAAAAAAGAAATTGTTTAAAATCAGTTTTAAGCATGAAAGGCCTTGGTTTCGTTGTAAGGCATTTCATCAATATATCGTGTTTTATTCTACCGTCGAGGTTAAGCAATCTCATGAGATATCAAACGCTGTTGAAGATCGCGCAAAGTAGCAATCCACAGACAGTTTTATGACAAAGTCCTGTGACTGATTGCTTATTTACTTGAACAGATGAAGTGAGGGGAATATGTCTTCTTGCCATCAAGGTGTGAATGCGTGACCTTTGTACAAATAAAGATACTATTTGTTTTCTGAAGGGCAAAAGCATTGTCAGTGTTGTATCATCGCAGACACAGCGTTCTGTCACAAATCTGTCCGTATCTTTGTGAGTAACTGTCATTAATTACAAGTTCTGTACATCATTTATATGCCCGTCTTGTACTGACTCAGAAATCTCTTGCAATAAATATAAATCGCGGCAATAAAACAAGGAAAAACCCATGTTTGAGGTATCTCATTCAGATCTACAGGTGCGCGTTCGTATAGACCTTAACACTGTGTGCATGGTGGACATGGAATGGCGACAACCATGGATTTGAAAAGGAAAGAAAGATTTAAGTCTGAATATGTTTATCGGTTAAACCTTTTTCTGAACACAGTTGAAACCCGATGTTGACTTCTATTTCTTCCAACAGGTGACAACATATATTTCCAGGTAGCATAGTTTCATGCAGCCTGATACACGCGCAACATTTTACACGCAAGGTACACCTCTCATCTGATTTTCTCTGCTTGTTTCCTGAAATATACCTCGTTGCAAACACCTAGATTATATGTTTACAGAAAGAACTTGTTTGAGAAAAAAATTTTTTAAACTTTGAATCAAAAAATAGATTGAAGACGCCGGATGCAGTGAAGAAAAAAGCCCCCCAAAAACCAACAAAAAAACAAAAAACGACGCATTAGAGTTAATTCAACTCAGAAAAAGGAAAGGCCAAATACGTAAATATTTCATTTCAACAAAAATGGATCTCACAATCTCGATTTGTGAAAAAATCGGCCTCGAAATAAACTAAGGGCAATTTTGTGAATTTTTGTCAAAGATTCCTCTGTACTTCGCATTAATATATCCTCACCGGCTGTCCTCTTATTTTAAAAAATAAAGATTTCCACAGTAAACGCGTTATAAAATAGCACGCTGAAACATGAATTTCTTTCCAAACGTTTTACATTCCAACCTGTTGCTTTGTTTAATTTTAGTCGTTCATGTAACTTTGCTTATCTCCTTATATTATCTCCAGATGGCCTGAAATGTACGCTTTCTTTACAAGGCTCAGTTGAGATTTTCTAGGGAACGTGGTCTGCAAAATTACATTGCTTTGGCTCTACGACAGTACCTTTCTTTGAGGATATTTTGTCAGAAAAGAAATACACATTATCAGCTTGCATGACTTTCAAACATCTGCGACTTTCATTTTTGCCTTACTTTTGGGAAAGTCTCACGTGGTTTTTTGCACTAAATGCCTCAAGGTGATTATCATCTAAATATGCATATAAGTGAGGAACAGACTGTGGAACCTTTCCATCAGTATTGTAAAGCATTGGCAGTGGTTTTGGCAGTTTCCTCAATTCATTTCTTGAGCTTCAAAGCTCTGAATCATCACTCATAAAGAAATTTGCTCATTTGAGGGGAACAATGAACCGTATGGATTTTATTTCGCTCGTAAAAATAAACGATAAAAAATTCAATGGCCTTTAATTCGTCCTAACGATGGTGCCCTCCATTTATCAATTTGCAAAGTGGATACATTTTAAAAACTTATTGCAGCCTTATAGTCTAACATGACTGATGATGTTTGCGTTTTCCTGCAGGCGAATACAAAAAGTATAGGCAAGCCTAATTTGTTCTGAAATCTTATTTTCGGCAGCAGAACAAGCCATGTGCATTGCCTGCTAATTTCACTACTCTTTTTTGATATACAGGAAAGATGAATCACATGTCTGTAAGTGACGACATGGTTGTCGATGATATGAACTGTAGTGTTGGTTTATCTTCACTGATATATGTATCTGGTCTGTACAGAGCTAATTCTGCCACCGGACACCATTGTTATAGGTAATATAGGTTATCCTCGCCTTTCATTTGTTAAGCTAATTTGAAGCTGGTTTTTAGTAGACATGTTTTCAGTGAGCCAAATATGGGGACAGTAAAACTTGATCATCCATGAGCAGCGGATGTGAACTGAATTTAATTTCCGGCGGCAACAAAGGCGCAGATTTTTTTCTGCAATTTCCGTATTGATGAAAACTTGGCAATTTATTACAATGCGACTATAATACAGAAGCTAGCCTATACAAAAGATAAAAAGCAGATCTGTTGCTGGGAAACTCTGGTGATGCGTCAAAATTAGAATGAGTTCAAAGCGAACCTGTTCGGTTACATGTCTTTCGTTGTGAGTGTGGTTTACCGTTGTCTCTCTCATGAACAACTAACTACAAACTATGTCGTTAACACACTTATGACCCGAGCACTTCGGTCGCTGTAAGGTACTGAAGTTTATCCTTATAAGTGCTGGCGGCTTAACCTATATATTTTCCTTATTAATTTTCACGAAGAACAGCTACGTTACTTGTTCGTAATACTTCCTCAGCATATTAATACTACTGAAGTTTTGTTATTTTCCGGATCAATACTCTCCATCAATCATTATTTATCTCTTATAACCTGTCACAGTTCCGTGTCTGTAAACCAGGTTGTGTATTTCGATCTTTCCCGGACTCCGTTCTCATGCCTCGTCGGAGGTGTCGCAAGGGACAGAATGATGTAAACTAGTTAGCCATCGATTTTCAAGCAGCTTTACTCCCATGTGTAATATATGTAACTAAACTCAGGTACAAGGCAATCTGTCTTTCCGTGACCCTAACATATCTGTATTTGTGTCTTGCCAAGTTATCCAATATTCCGACTGAAGTGGCCTACAGCAATAATTACCATGTGACAATCTCAGAGAAACGATGATCGGATTTTCTATACAGCAGGACATTGCATGACAAATGTAACGTCGGGTAGAAATGGTTTGTTGCTTCTTTCCCTGACAAAGATACGTGTGATCGAGATACAGGCCATGCTCTGCAGCCAGAACACATTTAACGTACATGCTATCATAAAAGGAATGACTGGGTATAACTTTGGCTAAAGCAAAAACCTTATCGCCAGTGGTAGAGGTGAAGTCTTCGACAAATTTATTGACCTAAAGATAATGATTTAAAAAGTAGTGTACCTGGATTTTCCTTGTCGTGACATTATAAACTTGGAAAAGTTTATCTCCACACCAGAAGATGAGGTGTCTTTCTAGTACTAGTTATAGCACTAGCAATTTAAATAACAGGTCATGGCGCTGTTTATGCTAAAATAAGGCTTACACCTTTTGGCGGACGTGTTATATAAATAAAACATCAATTACGAAGTTTCAATTATTATGTTAAGTTATGGTCGAAAATCAAGTCAACCAACAAGCATAGTGAGTTCTTGGGTTCTCACTAGTCGAACCAAACATTTTGGGTCGCACGTTTTGAGATGATGCATTTTTTTTCTTATTAGGGTGGACAAGTGAAATCGACCCGAAATGTTGAGTCGATTTCTTGAGCCAAATTGTTTGGCTCGCATAAGTGCCTCTTTTCATGGTCTCGCCCCGAAATAATCGGTTTTTATTACATGAAGTTCGACCCAAACAATTTAGGATGATTTATTGGGTCAAGTTTTTTAGCTTGTACAAAAGCCTGTTATGCACTCATCCAAAAATAATAGTCCAGTTTCTCATGACATGAAATCCCAGCCAAATTCTTTGGGTCAATATCGAATAAACACAATTAAGAATAGCCTGCTTGACTGAAAACATAGGAGATAGTCTAAGAGAGATAAATATAAGAAACCACAAATTTACTATAACTACATACTTCAACATTGTATGCGGGCCCTCCCTGGCCATTTGACAGTGTCAGATGCTTGACCCATGAGGCCGTGGGTTCGAATCCATGTAGGTCATATGGCTGGTTCTTCAGTTGCTATAAGGGTGGTCCTAATGAACTGTTAAATACAACAACAACAAAAAACAGTTTGGACCATAATCAGCTGGTTTCTGTTTAGTATTACAGCTGTTAGCATAAACACCAAAACAGTTTAGATACCAAACAGTAACTGACTTAAAAACAAATCAACCTACTCCCCTAAACAAACATAAATGGCTACACCAAAACTCACTCCTCACCAAATAGTCAATCTATTTTCATATAAAAGTTTGACATTTGTGAGATTTTTCAATTTTATACTTATTGACTTTAAATAATGGTCTTCTGCACAACTTTGTTAGACATTATAATAAAGACATAACATGTCAGAGGTAGAACATTTAACAGCGTAATGACTCTCACCAATACGGTCACTGTGAGTTCAAGTCGAGCTCACGCTGGCTCCCTCTCTGGCCATACCATAGAAGGTCTGCCAGCAACCTGTGGGCTCTGCACGGTTTCCTCTCACCTTTGTTTACGTGAAATATTCTTGTGTAGCGCATAAAACACCAATAAAATAAATAAGTAAATATAAAACATGTAAAGATGTGCATATACTTGTTTGTAGTTTAGGCTGTATCCAGTTGTGTTTGATTCCTAGCTGCCAACTGGCATGAAAGGTTGAATTCCTTGTGGGCATGCATATATGAAATTTGGCAGACAATGGGTGGGTCTGTACCTGCACTTATATATGTATATACATACCGAACATATCAAGACAAATCCCTCATTAAATCATTTTTTGTCATGTCTTGTTGCCTTGACAGTCAGTGACAAGTGCTAATATATTCAAATAATTTTAAAATAGATATTTAACAAAAGGTAATTTAAAACAGAAGCCTTTATTTCCCTCCATTGGGCACTCTAGTATTGACCCACATTTTGGGGGATTTTTTGCAAGAGTGATGTAAATCAATCATTCAAAGTTTATCGATAAATCATCATAAACCTTTGGTTGTTCAATGGTGTAATCTGTAATGATTTCAAGGCAAAAAGGTAGTTGAAAGATAGACTGGGTGCATGCTCTTGTTTACAGCGGTTGAACTACTTTTCAGATATTCATTGTGAGAGGCGGATTCTTCATGCAAGCAGCCTCAGCTTAGGAAACTCCCTGTTTAGTGTAAACCTAGAACAACTGAAGGGCTAGCGTTAAGAGTGTACTTGTGTTAACGCCACGAAGTAAGATGCAGTTGCATAACGCCTGTTACATATTTGATATTTAATTAAATTAACATGAGTAAGTTTACCTGTAAACTAATTAAGACCATATCTTCCTTTGGACATCAGGAAGATTTTTGCTGTACCACATTCCTACGGTGACACAGAAACCAACCACTTATATGTAGAAACATTTTTTGTTGTTATGCAATTCACCTATAAAGGCTGTATACCTGAATTTTCGAAGGTAAACTCGTCCCCTGGATAAAAGTTTTCATGACTTACTCCAGGATAGAGGCGTAATCAATATGTTACATCTTAATTGCTTTATTAAACACAGGCATGTGTTTTGGGTACATTTCAAGCTCTTATGATGATCTACTCACTGCCACCGATTTAATGACCCTGTACGAAGATCAGACATACATGGAAATTTCACAACGAGGCTCGTGAAATATGCGGTGTGTATAACTACAAATACAGAAGTTCAAGTGAATCAAAGTACGGTGGAAATTTCCATCCATAAGATCCCTAAGTCGACATATATACGGAAGCAGAAGGTAGGTAACGGTCATCATGACGAAGGAGCGTTGTTCATGTTAGGTTATTATCGGAACAAATTTTATACCACCACGAAAATAGCTTTACTAGTATGCAGTGGAAGAACAACATCGCTCATGGTAATTTGAACCTTTTGTAAAGAAAAACTAGGAAATTTTCAACACAGAATTCTTTTTGATATGTGTACATTAAATAACATGGAATGTTGTATATGGGAAAACCTAGAATTATAGTCTTTTAGTCAGACATTTTAAAAAATAAGTACACATTCTTGGTTTTATTCTCAGGCCAATCATCAGCGCTCTCTGTTGTCACCTGAGGAGAGTATTGAATATGTAAACAGAGACAGTTTACATTGCTACACATATAGATTACAGTACATTTAAGCATTTCTTCCTCTGGTCTTGGTAGCAATATCTTATGAACTACCCGGTTTGGACTGTGTTTGTGGCTTAGTAGCAACTAAAAGACTACTCATATTTTACAAGTATGACATTTGCCCTGATCCTACTCTCATGTCGCAAACGGAAATGTTCATCATGCTGTTACTTTCCAAAAATGGGTGATTTACTTTGGCTTCCTGCAGCCAAAATTGACAATCTCCATTACGACAACACTATTGAGTAGGGCATAAGAGTAGACATAAATAATTAAGGAATTAAATTATTAAAATTATAATTAATGTGTAACTCAGGTTTTGATTTATAAAAGTAACATGCTTCAGGCAGAACTATATTAACAAATAAAATGCTTTATATTTTTTCAGATGTCTCGGCATATATTTCAGGACAGTGGTGAATATGATTTAGGGAGGCCACAGGAAGTGTGTACAGATCCGTCTACATAAGTGCCAACTTTATGAGGCTAATGCGCAAACAATGACAATGTGGAAGTTAACGTTGATGGAAGACGTTTGTGTGCTACACATTACCTTCCTGTCAGAGGTAGTGCATGTGGCCATTGCCTCCCACTACATCCCATGTGGGTGTGATCTGACCGAGGAAGAGTGAACTTTACACGAATTAAGACAGAGACGATTACAAAGATTCTCTCTCTCACAGATGATTTAAATACATGTACATTTGTCCACTGCAAAAGTGTGCTGAACTGCTAAAGACTATACAGTAACACCCACAGACTTCTTGGATACCAGTGTGTGAGTTGTAAAAATTGGTGGATCTCATTTTTTGAAAGGTGGTATACACCAATTGTTTTTTGTTTGTTTTTTTTAATGCCGATCCATGAGTGAGATTCTCTGAAATTTGCTCGAGAGGAACTTGTTTTAGAGTCATGTATCCTTTCCTTTTAACTAAAATTTATACTCGAAGGTACATAAAGGTACATCATACTAATTTAGCTAAGAACAAGCTGCTGAATACTCTGCTAATGGCTCTGGCGTTTTTTGAATTATAAAAACAGTTTTTTTTATACAGTTTTTGTACGATATAAAACGCCAGCGTATAGGAGTGTAAAGATCAGTGCGTTACGTGCCACTGACCAAGGGGTCATTTCGGTAGCATGTTCGACTGACTTTACACATGTCTCAATATAGGAGATAAGATAAAGGAAACATACTGTAGTCGCATACTGTAAAATCGCATTGAAATAACCATTTTTCGGATAGATATGTCAAATTGTTTCGGAAGTATTACGATAAATCAAACGTTTCTACCCACACTTCAAACTGAGAGTATCTTTTCATTATGACAAACGGCTACACAAAACTCCGCTACCTGTAGGCCTTATAGCTTACACCACGTCTTAATTTCCACCGACACAACCCGATTTATATACACAATATATTTCGAGACAAATGATTTCAGTCTCAGGGTAAATTCCTCTCCACATTTCCGCAAATAGCAGAGAACCTTTCAGTGGCCGTTGACCTCCAAAGACTGATATAAAATTGGCAGGATTTTTACTTAAACTTGGTTTCAAAATTCGCTACAGATTTTCTAAAGATCCAACCGCATTTCTGCTAAGCTGCTTAATAGCCTTGACGAGTAGCGACTTGTTCACGACGACCACTACGTCCCCCAGGACGTTAGCTAGAACTTACGTACTGGATAATGATGTTTGAGTTGTCAGGTTAGAGCACCCTCGGTACATGCTCATACATATTTACGAATTACAAATGGCTCCCTCAGCCAGATGTAGCCCAAGTCGCCATCTAATAAATGGAGTGCTCCACCTCATCCTGGGATTGGAAGAGTTAAGTAACACTCACAGAATGGAAGGGAGCAAAAGCTGCCACGATCTACCGCGAAATTCCAAGAGATCTTCATACTACAGGATTTGATCGGTTTAAACTCAGCACGAAGGCTAAGCAGAACAAGAAACCGTTTGCTTGACTGGATTGTAGTAGTCCATGGGGTGTGCTATTCTGTTCTCGTAAAAGAGGCCAGCAGTGAACTGACAGAAAGTGCCTCATTCCTGAGGGATGACGATATGGTTTCAAGCCGCCTGATTCTGCTCCAGTTATACCGTAAGTTTCCATCCCATGTTTGACAGACGAGACATTAACAAAAACGGGAGGTTTATTTATCATCTGCAGGCGCATGGTCCAAGTACTTCATGTAAAAGTCAATGTTTCCCTGATTAATTCCAGCTAGCAGGCCTGTGCCTTATTCTATGAAGTTTGTCAATTTCTGATCCAACTTTCTGAAAAAGTTGGATGTGTTCTGTACTTTTTACCTGTAAGATGTTTTTGGCATCTTTATTATTATCAGGTCGAGTGCAATTTCCAAGACCTTAGAGTCATGATTTGATACTTAATCCTAGGCCCATATGGTTTCGCCTAGTTGGCGAAATTATGTAACTGGCGGCAGGTTATTTTCACGCGCGCATTCCCGTGATTCCGACAGGACCATTGACCAGAGTCGGCTCAGATGGCATCGGTTGGACAGGCGACTGAGCTCCTGTCTACAGGCATTGGGATGTGTTTTCAAGTCAATGAACGCCGTCTAAGTAAACAATGTATACTTATCATTTGCGACACGCGAAGTTCTTGGAATGGCCGTCGAAGGGTCAATAGATTTCGCATCGTCGGGGTTTACCAGTGACTGTTGCACGGTATAACTATCGTCTGTGAACCGATAGTGAAACACCTCCATTGGTAAACATTGGGAAATGTTTCTTGCAAATTACTTCAGGCTTATACAGGTGGAGTAGTATAATTTTTCAAGGCTATTCTGTTAACGATCTCCATGGTAAATGTTGTGCACCTTGATCACTGAGTAGGCGCACACTGACAGCGACATCTCACAACGGAGACTGAGAGTTCAAATTCACATCACACTAGAAAAAAGTATTACAAGTACAAGCCTTCAACATTATTTCACATGTAGCTTAATATCAAAAGATTAGGCGTTTATTTAAAAATAAGTGAAGGCACGTGTCTGTTACGAATGGCCTAGAGCTAACATACCACCCCAATGCACAGGTTGGTGTCTTCGTAATAAAACGTAAATACTGCCAGTTGAGAATTCATTCCCTTTCAGTGTACAACTGTTACAACGGACTAATACATTTTTTCCAGTGTCCGAATCATTTTAGGAGAATCTTAAGATGAGAAAGCAGGATCCATGGTTTAACATAAAGTACAGATTCAATAGTAACATGTATTTTTAATTCCTTGGGCACATTCATGTGGTAGTTATATAATGTAATCGGATTCACTAACTACAGAAGCCAAAATCAGTTAACATTTATGTAGAGCTTATAATGACATTCATCCCTTTTAGATACGCACATTTCGAGCTTAACACTTTGGCGGCATCCTGGCTTTGACGATGCAGTTCTACTTATATATATATATGTGTGTGTGTGTGTGTGTGTGTGTGTGTAATGAAAGGATTTGTGTTTTGCTCCTCATTGAGTATTACAGTTTTTGCCCCTGACATGCACTGCGCGAACGTCTTTCATGCCTGGTCAAAATTGAATTCGAACTTGAATTTCGACTGAAATCATGGTGATATCTTTTGATTCTTTCCTGCCTCTCAAATCAATGCAACCTCATCGACGATCCTTCTGCTTTACAAGATAGAACTTTCCACAATAAGGGTCTTATAAAATACAACACTGCCATATGCAATAAACTCATTCCAAACGATTTACACTGCAACCTTTCGCTTTTAGTACTAATCGCTTCTGTGGCGTTCTCATCTCTATAGGTCCTCCACACAAATAGGTATTGTGAAAACATTAAGTGTTCTCGACATTGGCAAGATGCTTTGCAAGAAGCAATGGAGATTTTGCTACGGAACATGTTTTCCAGAACTACTCTGTAAAAGAACTTTGTAAAACTGGCACATCCACAATGCATGTGTATCTGTGGTACACAAATTGTGTATCACTAACACACTCGTCATAGTGGATGCATTAAACAAACTACACAAACTGGGTACTGTTGGTACACAAAAAAATAATGTGGATGTGCATTATTTGACACAAAAATGTGTACCGCTGGTACACCGCAGTTTTTAGAGAGCACTCTGTAAAGATAGACTGTAATTTAGATCAGTGTCGAGGTCTTCATTGTCATCTACCTTTGGTGATGTTGAGTTACATCGGCACTTTACATGATCAGCATGGCTTAGACACCTGCAATTTTGTTTCATGGCAAGGAACATGATCGCCTTGCTTTTTGACATCTAAATATTCAGTCGGTAAGGTAATGAGTTCACAGATCTTGTGAAGCGTCCGGTCAATATTGTAAAGTGGATTAGAAATGGCGTAGACGATAGTTCCCTAAATGTATTTCTTAAACTTCAAAATCCGCATAGAATTATCGATTTGCAAAACTGATACATTAAAAAAAACTGCCGTCCTAAAATTTAAAATAATGGATGGTCTTTGTGTTTTCCTTCAGGCGAACACAAAAAATATTGACAAGCCTAATTTGTTCTGAAATTTTATTTTTATCAACAGAACATGTCGTGTGTATTGAATGCTGATTTCTGTATTTTTTTAAATAAAGAGTGCAAAAATTTTAAAACATTGTATTATAATTTTGGTTTTTGTGCTAACCGAGTCAGTGTCTGACGTATATTTTCCATCTGTGTACGTTGCAGCCTGCAGTGGACTTCAGTCGCGTGTTCCCGAAGCTTCTGCGTTCATGAGTTTCGTGTCATTGTACACATATTCTTGAAAGATGTATCTGTGTTGTAAAGAAGTTTACAATCAAACTATCCAGCATTTCCTTTACTTTAGAGTATAAATATGAGAGACGAACTTGTAAAGCTCTCAGTCACTCTGGTTATGTCCACTACAAAGCATATTTACCTCCCGTTCACTTGGAAGGACTTTGTTGGGAGGCTTTCACGCCAATTTGTCAATTGTCAAATTGTCATATGTCAATTTGTGCTCTATTTTTCTGTACGTAGCACTTCGTGAGCGTGTGTTTTGCAAATTTCTATTTTTCTGAGACGTTATTTTGGAGCTTGCATCGCTCATTGTCTTTTGTGGAATTACGTACATTTAATCCCAGTTTATCTTGAAAGTGGCATCATGTATATTTCTGATTACTGAAACACACATCGCCAGCTCGGCATCTTGGACATTATTGACAGCCCGTCTGCCCTGGAATGCACCTTGCCCAGGAGTTGGATATATAACATCGTTGGCGTGCCGGATTTGGACGCCATCATCAGTAAGAAACTATATACTTTGTAAATATCTGTATTGTTTGGTATGTTGTTGTCAGTTGTGCTATTTGTCTATTTTGTTGAAATATATGCTGTGACCATATTCAGGCGTCTTCGTGTTTCTTTGTTTGACCTTCTCAAAGGCCTGTTGGTGTCAGAGAGTTGAACAAGCCATTTGTTTATCTTGTTTCCTCTCCGATAGTGGTACACTTACAAGAGAAAAGATGGATCCCCTGGGCTCTAAGAGACGAAATGATGGGCCATGATGTTAACTGCTGCGTTGGTTTATTTTCAATGGCATACATATCTGGTGTATACAGAGTTAATTTTGTTAGTGGACACCTTTGCTATAGCTAGGGTCGATTTAATGCATTCTTTCGTTTTCTTTCATTTGTTGAACTCATTCCAAGCTGGTTTTAGTAGACCTGTTTTCAGTGAACCAAAGATGGGGATAGTAAAACTTGATCATCCAAGAGCAGCGGATGTGGACTGAATTTAATTTCCGGTGGCAACAAAGGTGCAGATTTTTTTTCTGCAATTTCCCTATTTATGAAAAAATAGGGCAATTTATTAAAATGCGACTATAATAAAGAAACTAGCCTATACAAAGAAAAAAAAGCAGATCTATTGCGGGGAAACTCTGGTGATGCGTCAAATTTAGAATGAGTTCAAAGTGGACCTGTGCGGTTACATGTCTTCTGTTATTAGTGCAGTTTGCCGTTGTCTCGCTGATGAGCAGGTAACTGCTGACTGCAGAAGATGTCGATAGAAGTAGCTCGCTTATCACCCGGCCTATAAGGCGCAAGTTAGGTACTGAAGTTTGTCGTTACAGTGCCTGCAAATTAACCCTACATATTGTCCTTATTAAATTTCACAAAGAACAGCCACTTTCCTTGTTGGTAACACGATCTCACCATATTAATACTACTGAAGTTTTGTTATTTTCCGGATCGATATATACTGCTCATCAATCGTTATTTATCTCTTATAACTACGTCGTGTATTTCAATCTTTCCCGGACTCCATTCTCATGTCTCGTCAGCTGTGCCTCATGCGACTGATGTTAACTAATTAGTCCAGGATTTACGAGCATCTTTTAATACTACCATGTGATATATGCAACTCCACTCGAGCATTGGGCAATCTCTTTGTCCGTGACCCTCAGATATCTGTCTTTGTCTCTTGCAAAGTTATCCAGTACCCAGCCCGAAGTGGCTGTCAACCATAACCGCAATTTGAGACTCTCAGAGAGGCGATGATCGGATTTTCCAGACAGAAGGGTACTGTATTAGATGACGAATGTAACGTCAGAGAGAAACGCTTTGACGGTTCCTTCAATGCCCATGAGACGTGTGGGGGAGGTACAGGTCATGCTATGCAGCCGTAGCACATTTTACGTACATACTTCCATAAAGGAATGACTATATACTCGGATAAATTAAAACGCTTACCACCTTGGTATGAGTGAAGTCCTCGCCAATATCATGGACTTTAACGTTATGAATTTGAAAAGTATATTGTACCTGCATTTTTCTTGACAATGTATTTTGAAGATTTTATCTCCATATTAAAAGATGAACTGTCATTTTAGTGGCACTAAAATATATCGAATGACGGGATATTTAAGTACTATGTCACAGCGTTCTTTTTGCTAAAATACTGACATTATTTCCCGGAAACCTCATTTAAATAGCATGTCAGTTACGCGGCTGTACATCATTGTGTTCGCACACTGCCGACTGAGATCTGCTCCTTTAAATTGTCACCTATGTCGTGCTTTGTAAACTTGCTCATACTACTATGAATATATCCTTCAGTCCGCGACACGTACACCAACACAAAGTCCACACGCTGGCATGGGGGACAGGTAATATCACAAGGGAAATGCATGTACAATACATTTTGATATTTATAATGTCAAGGTGCATGAGCTTGCAGATGGCTTCATTACTTCGACCGACATGATAATTATTCAAAATAAGTGACATGCTGAATTACGATCGCAGTTCAGTGTGTGTTGAAGGAGATCTACACCTTAAGTTACCTCAATAGTGATCACCTGGACTACAGGTAGTAAATCATGTTTAGTGTGATCAGAGTGTATAATGTCAAGAATTTAAATTTATTACATGTTGTGTGGTTTCTGAGTTCGATGCTGGGAAATTACGTCATAAAATGAATATAGCGAACTGGCTGAAGGATTACAGCATAAAGTTGATCCACGTGGAGTGTTGCTGTTGTAAACCAAAACACTCTCCATAGCAATTATCCAACGCGTCACGTTACGACGTCACCTGAGGAAAGGGGATCTATGTGCCGAAAAGAAGCTAAAGTGGGAAAAAAGAATTCCAATTAGGTTTACTCTCTAACAATACGGAAATGCAACATATCGCAGTGCAAAGCTGTTTGAGGTAGGTGTAGCGGTTATAGCAGTCGTAGGTGTCCCAGGCAAAAGATCATTTCGGTAACGTGTTTGACTGATTTCACGCATTTCTCAACTTACGCGACTAGACAAAGCAAACAGAGTGTGTACGCATAGAAATTGCATAGAGAGATTCATTCCTGCTTTCGATAGACACCCCGAATGTCTTGAAGAGAATTTGGTTTGGTTTCCAAATCCATTCCCTTTCTGCTAAAGATCCAATTCTATTTGTGCTAAGCTGCGTTATAGTCTTGAGGACTAACGACTTGTTCACGATGGTCCATTACGTGACACTGGATGTTTACTGGCACTAGTCAGAGTATGTGCTCATACATATTTACGCCATGCAAATGGCCTCCCCTGTCACATGTAGAAAAAATCGCCATCTATTAAGCGGAGAGCTCTCCTCAGCTTAGGGACGGAATGGTTAAGTAACACTCACAGAATTGAGAGGAAACAAAAGCGGCCACGATATCCCGCGAGATTCCAGGACATCCTCACACTAGGTTTTGATTGGTTTGAACTTCACACGAAGTCTAAGCAGAACAACGACCCGTTTGTTTGATTAGATTATAGCAGTCCACGGGGTGTGCTATTCGGTTCTCGTGAACGACGCCAGCAGTGAACTGGCAGAAAGTGTCTGAGTCCTTTGGGAGGAGGATATGGCTTCAAGCCGCCTGATCCTGCTCCAGTTATAAAGTATGTCCGCATCCCATGTTAGACAGACGAGACATTAACAAATACAGCGGGCTTATATCTCAGTTGTAGGCGTACTTCATGTAAAAGTTGATGCTTTCCTGTTTAGTAGCAGCTCACAGGACTGTGCCTTATTGCGTGATTTTTTTTAAATTTTGATCCCCATTTAAATAAGAAATAAATTGCATGTGCCCTGTACTTTTTAACCAATAGAATGTGTAGGGCATCTTTATTATTATCAGGCTTTCCCAAGACCATGGAAACATGATTTAATGTGCAATCCTAGACACTTATGGTTTGATTAATTTGAGGATTTATGTAACTGTTGGTAGGTTACTTTCACATGCGCATTCACGTTGCCAGTTTGGTAAATATATCGACCTTGTCATCGACTAAGAGACATTTCATATAAACACAATGACGAACTGGTAACAGCGTTTGTGTGGGTTTATCCAGATGATCAGAAAGCAGAAGACCTATGCTATGGTGAGCTCACTTCACCCTGAACATGGACGCAATTTAACAGACATGATAAGTCACAGACGATGTGCTTCACGTATTACAACAGCTATGTTTGAGGAGGACCGCCCTGTATAAACACCCGTGTGTGATATGGATGATTCGACACGACGATTGACCAGAGTCGGTACAAATGGGATCGACTAGGCAGGCTACTGAGCCCCTGTATACAGGAACGGAGATATGTTTTACATCTAACTAAACATTGAAAAATTATCCTTTGCGACACGCGAAGCGCATGAAACTGTGCCAGTGAATGTTGCACTGTATAAATATCGTTCAGGTAGTGAAACATACCCATTGGTAAACAATCGGAAATGATGGTTGCAAATTACTTTTAGGCTTCCTGGTTTCGGCTAGTGGATCTTCAAGGCTATTCCGCTGATGATTCTCGTGGTAATGGGAATATGTGGAGCATAGCTGATGTTGACGATTTAGTAGGCACATGTGGACAGAGATATCGCACAAGGGAAATGGGACATCAAATGCAGACTGCACTATTATCAGCATTAGAAATATAAGTTTCTGACTTTGTTTCACATGTAAGTAAATATCATCAGATTATAAATCGTTCAATAAAATATAAGTAGGTAATTACTTAAGTATGTAAGTAAGTGAGTATAAGACACGTGTGCATTACGGATGGCATAGTGATAACGCACCATCCCTACACAAGACTTGCTGTCTTCGTAATAAAGTTTTAACGCTACAAATTCAGAATTAATTCGTTTTCAACGTAAAACTGTTACAATAGACAAATACATTTGTCAGATATTGAGACCATTTTAAGACAAGCTTAATGTGTGAAATGGACAGTGCATGGTTTACCACATAGAACAGTTTAAAACTAAATATTATAACAACTGTTTTTAATTACCTGCGAATATTCAAATGGCGGTCATCCACATATAATCGCATTCGTTATCTCCGGAATCCAAAATCAGAAACGATGACACAGAGCCTATGATGACAATAAACTCTTCGATACGCAGATTTCGGTTGAATTGACAGCACACAGACCTTGCGGAAGCAATTTTGCATGTAAACGAAGTGAAAGGAAGTGTTATTCGGTTCTCGTTAAAGATTACAGTTTAAAAGAAGTTTTGGGAGGAAACGGAGAATGTAGAAAATCTTTCACCCTACAGACTAACATTAAACCCACACCTTCCATAGCCAAAGCAGAATCAAAATTTGAATTCCGATTGAAATCATGGTGATATCTTTTGATAGCATTCTGCATTTCAGCTCAATAAAATCTCACCGACCATTCTTTGGCTTTAAAAGATAGAGATTTCCACAATAAAGGCTTAATAAAATACCTGCTATATGAAGCTCACTCCAAACGTTTTACACCGCATTTTTTATGTGGTTTGCTCATCATTTTATATTTTCAGCACAAAACAGAACAGGTAGATAGAATGTAATCCAGATCAGGATCATTGTCTACACGGACACCTTTCTTTGGTGACATGCTGTGAGAACAGCACTCTACACTACCACCATGGCTGACTCTTGCACTTTTGATATTGACAAGGAGCATATTCGCCTTGCTTTTTAGTATCAAAATATGCATTCGGCAAGGTAGTGACCTTAGAGATTTTTGAAGCCTTCGGTCAATATTGTAAAGTGGATTATGCGCGGTGTGGACGATAGTTTCCTCAGTTTATTTCTTACATTTCATTTTTATGTAAAATTTGCTCATAAAATGCGGATACATATTGCAGCGTATGAATTTGATCGCATTATTACAAATTAACCATAGAAAATTCACTAGCTTTTAATTCATCTTAACGATAATGCTCTCCATTTATCAGTTTGCAAAACAGATACATTGCCAAAACAATTTCTGTCTTAAAGTCTAAAATGATTGATGATGGTTACGTTTTCTTGCAGGCGAACAGAGAAAATTATACACTGGTGTCGTTTGTTCTGAAACCTCATTTTTGTCAGTAGAACAGGTCATGTGTATTAAATGCTAATTTCTGTATTCTTTTTGAATATAAGGAAAAGGGCCGAGTTTGGTTTTCTAGTCCTATCTCGGTTACACCAGAGCGATTTTATCTTGTAATCGTTTAGTTCTGTTGCAGACACGTTTATGGTTCTGCCTTATAAGACAGCCATACCGGAGACACCAGTCATGTCATCCGTCATATACACACAAAATACGTAGTGCCGGACGTAATCCGATGCGAGGAGGACAAACACGGGCGAAACAGATACCTATAATGAGAGTTTAAAGCCATCAATATTTCCCACCTCTCTTGCTTATGAGGCAGATGCTTTAATTCATTCGCTACCCCATTATACATGGAAAGTTGTAGACATAAAGACATCGGCGTGACGTCCATTTCTTACGTGACGACAGAGCAGAGCTTGGCACGTATGAGGTAAAATGTGGGAGGTAAAATAGAGGCTTACTCTTGAATACTTACCATGATAGCTCAAAACCACAACGTCACGTCACAAAAGGAAGACACTGACTCTGTCTGATCCTTTACCATACAAAACTTTGAACATCTATGTTGATGTTGATATGTGATGGCAAAAGGCACTTGTGTAGCTCATAACAATCAAAATCGAACATCTCCTTGCCAGCAGGATTCATTTTATTCAAGCGACATGCTCTCTAAAACTACTGTGTTTGAATGATATACATTGTTGTGGCAAACTGCACATGCATATAACGTTTGTGTACCACTTATGTGCCACTGATAAACATGTATTGTGTATGTAAAAAATTGTTCGCAGTTATTTGACAGAGTACCCGAACATTTATTTCCATGGTGATAGGTTTTAAGGAGGGGGAAATCCGGACTGACCGGTCTTCGCCAAGATACTGACATATTTTCCCGCGTATAACATACAGATACATGCATGCACACCACATGGCTTTATTAAAGGCGAGTGATCTTCAGTGTGTAGCCTGAGGGACAGGCCATTTTCCTGTACAAACTCTCAATGCGTTATCTCCCCTGAGCTGGATTGTTAGCAGCCCGTAAGGGCGCCACCACCTAGTTTCGTCCTTGTGCCGCAAAATAAAAAAAAGTACGCGCACGGGCGCTCACCGTAGATCGACTCGTCCAGACATCGAGTTGTTTTCAGTTAGAGGTGTGTGAGTAGCATGGCACTTCTCAATTGTATTTAGTGCATAAACCAATACCGTGGGTTGCAGTGAAGACGGGGGCGGTGTCCCATGGTAGGGTGATGTCAATCCATTGAAGAATGTCCTTTTCTGAATGAACATCGGAAACGTGAGTCAGCGAAGAACAATGGCACCACCCTAGACTGTACCAATCCCATACATTCTTCAGATTCTCTGCAGGTGTATCATTTTGTTAATCAAAACAACGTGTAGTGCACTGTACCAGCTTAAACTTATGAAAAGTACTCATGTAAACATCCAGTGCGCATTTCGAAAAGTTTTTCTAACATTGGCTCTTTAGTCATGTAAAGCGATGATGTGGTTAAATCTCTCGCATGCTAGCATAAGTATGATACGCCTGATAGATGACTGTGTTAGGGGTGTGCGGCTAAAGGTGGCAGAGACTGCGCAAAATCCACACGTCATAGAGTGTTTATTGTTACCGGCGCCTAGCATACAGTGCGGGCTGGGGAGTCTACAAATTGCTTGTCCAAGGCTATAGTTTGAATCCGCAGTTTGTGCGTCTTTGTGGTTAAATGCCACGCAAATAACCAGTTTCCCAACTGACAGTGTGTAATATATAACAACGATGCTTAAATGTCCAGTAACTAATAAAGTGAATGACCTAATAGAGTTTAGTTGCCAACCACGCCATAAGTGAAAGTACAAATAAAAAAACATTTCCTGATCGTGTTAATTATGAAAGATATAACCCTTTGTTCATATATCTATCTAGTAGTACCAGACATGAAGAGGACTGAGTGCCTATATATTAGTGTTACTGGACCCGACGCCTGTGGGGACCCTCTGGGTTGTTCGACTGTGGCCTGCAAGGCACGATGATTCCGAAAAATCCCACTCCAAACATTAGGCCAGATAGAGGTTTCGACTGAGCCCCAGTCTTGAGGGGGCTGAGCAACAGCAGACCTCTCTATGTTAAAATGATATTGCTGTCTGCAGTCACACACAATTCAGTAAATGTCGTGCATTGTGTGAATATTTGTAAGCCACAAAATTTTATATGAACTGGAACATACACTGTAATTTCAGGTCGGAAGCATTGAAAAGTAGGCGTACACACGCAAAAATAGAACTTAATGCTGGGCTCTCAGCAAAGTCTGCAACGTAGAAGACGATACATAAGTCGTCTTGGGCAACTCCCTGGCCGAGGGGTTAAGGCGGGTGCCTTTAAACAATGCGGTCGATGTGAGTTAAACTCCAACTCAAGCTGACTTCCTCTGTACTCCGGCTGTATGTGGGAAGGTCCGCCAGCAATCCTCGGATGGTCGTGAGTTTCGCCCAGGCTTTTCCTTGCTTTCTCAGGTCATAATGTTGGCCTACGTCCTACAAGTGATACATTCTTCAGTACGGCGTAAAACACAAATCGAATATATAGATAAATGAAATATATCCAAAGATGCAAATCTCTACTGTCACTACATTTCAGGAAATATCTTGCAGTGTGTGAATATTCGTGACCCACGAAATTTTACATCAGTTGGAACATACACTATCGTTTCAGGCCGAGACCTTAATGCTGCTCTGGCACCAAAGTCTGCTGTGTAGAAACAGACGTAAAAATCGTCGTGGAGGCCCCCATGGCTGAGGGATTTAGCGAGGTAGCGCAGCGAAATGACCCATGTGCGGTCGCTGTGATTTCGTCCAGCTCATGCTGACTTCCTATCCGGCTGTATTGAACACCTCCGGCAGCAATCTTCGGCTAGTCGTCGCCGTGGAAGTGAAATATTGTTGAATATACGCAGTAAAACATCAATGGCTCTTTTATCACATGCGTACTGATGCGAGCTCCAAACTGCTGTAAGGCTAAACACTATCGAGGGAGAGAGTGTATTCACGCAGTTATTTAGGGCAGTAGCATTATCAATAGAACTGAAGAAATGTGCGGCCATCCTGCACTGGGTTCCTATACAAACATCGCCACCCAAAAGGACAATGACGTGAAGGTTAATAACAGTTCCTTAAATTTCCGTAATAGTTGACTTTGAACACGTCGACTCATAAGCATTGTAGAAGTTCATTTATTTTCAACTTAGATTTTCCGTAATAAGTCTCCGTAATTTCAACAATATTACCCATTTAATGTTATCTTAAAATTGAGAAATAAGAGTTGAAAGTAGAGCCTTGTAGCGTTTATCTGAGAATAGATAAAAACGACTAATAAAATGACGTTTTACATCAGTTTAGATAATACTTCTATAAACATCATTCAAACACACACGTTGGTACATGTATTAAAGAATTTAACGACTGTTTGAAATGGAAAGAAAGAGGTTATTAATAAATACATGTAGCCTGTTAGATATAGGCATATTTGTCCTCTTCCTTAACACTGATTATGTACGTGGATAACATGAACAAGGATATATGAAATTGCATCAACGGTTTCAATAACGCATGCATTACACATGCGCATATTTATCACTCACAACAGATAATACTTGGAATGATGACAAATTGTTTTTTCGGCAAAACCACACTTCTGGTTGCAAAATTGCCGATCTAACGCACTGGCAATCGTGCTTCGAATGAATATTTTCATCAGCCCGAAATAATTTAAGACAAATAACGGTAGAATAACCATATACAGGAAAATATACTCTACACGCCGGCGACGCTTCAGCATTGTGTTGCGCTTATAGGCAAAGAATGTAAGGGTATAACTCATGGTAAATCAATACATGGAAGGCATGAAGTGACCAGTTAAACAGAGTTGCTATAGACAGATGATAATTACGTATGTCATCACCAAGAGCTATCTTTCGCATATTTATTGAGTCAGCGTCTATGCGGTGAATTGATTGACTGATAATTGGGTAAGAAGGTGCCGGTAACGTAAGCGTATTGCGATCCGTTCCCGGCTGAGCTGTCGTGTTAAAGTCATCCGGTTATCGACAGCCAATCTGGCTAATCTAATGGCGCGCATGAGAATTGACCTGCGAAAAAATATTGACCTTCTGATTTGGAAGATATACCGGTTTGTTTCCCGGGCAACAATTACGGGAGAGGGTTACACGTTCAGTGAAACGGGGTGAAATTGGATTGAAGGAAACGACACACAATATCAGCGACTTCACTGGAATCTCGTGTATCACAGTCTGATAACCATTGTACAGTATGAGTAAATTTTGAGTGTTGATTGCGTCAGTGTGACTAATCATTTCCATGTGCCAAACACAATAGAGTGGGATGATCTCTAGGCTATTATAGACAAATTTCTCTGATGAAGTGTGGTTGCCCACATTATACTCCAACGCTGGTGACTTTTAAGGGGCTTCGGGGGGCTGTCACTTGGACAATGGTATTTCAGCGCTAAACTGGCCGATGGGAATTCGATAAATAACATGTATCAAAATATTCATTTTGCTTTTTTTTTGTCTCAGAATTGAAATCTTGGGTATTTCTGTACATTTACCGGTTGATTGATTCATGAAATCATATTGCACTCTATAATGGCGTGAGAGACTTCCCATTCTTGATTTGTTACAGGACAGGGGCAATTGTCAAATGTCTTTTGCACACCATTGCATGACGTAACAGTACACTCGGTACAATTGCTTCAGCAAAAATCGATAGCGCAATCAAAATAGATGAGTGGCTCGTGGCGATATAAGGGATAGACAGACAGACGCATAAGTCTTAATAACACAATTGTAGTGAAAAAATACTGCGGCGTGTATTGAAGTATCGAGGTGGTAATGACGAGATTATAGGAATGCATGTATTTCAGGTTGGTAGATAGCTGTTTCTTAAGGGCAACCATACGATACATAAACACTCATAAATTTGCTCTGAGGAACACAGCTATAGACGTTGGCTTACAACTGGTTCCAAAATATTTGTACTCAAAGATTTTTTATCGTACACGTAAGGCGAAGACAAGGGATGAATGTACGAAGTATTATCTTACAGTTCACGTAAGGATATAGGATGAAAGTGAAGGGTTTTTTTCTACATTTATATGGTAAGTAGCAGGAAATGGAATAAGTCATAATCCTATTAAATGGAAATAACTCTTTCATTTAATATGATTATAACCTTTCAGCTGTACACGTAAGATTCGAACCAGGCTAAAATATTGCTCACTTCAGCCATAAGCTCCTACCATTCATTTAAAATTCAATGCCCTTAAATTCAATAAGAGACATACGGTAGACAAGCGCGTGAATTGTCTTACATCTAGAGAACGGGATCATGGGACTTGACTACAGTTATTCCAGACAGTTTCATACAATATCTATACCATAGTGAAATAGTGTTTAACTTTTTAGGAGAAAGACTCCTTGGCGGGCAAAAAAAAACTGACTCTCGCAATTTACTTAACATGTGATATTTCGTAAAACCGGGCCCAGATTCATGCGGATAACGGTAGTATATGGAAAACTGATCTTCGCAGACATGCGGCAAATAGGATATATGACAAGATGTTTATTCGTGGAATACCATTCTGTAAGCTTCAAAACACAGTGGCCATATTTGACTGTTGCTCTATATTACCACAATATGAATATATATATATATATAGGTGAAATAAATTTTAAAGTAAAACGTATTTAGACTTACATTGGCGTAACAGATATCGTTATCTGCACCTGTCGTTTAGCTTCGAGGCGATCGTTTGACACAATTTAACCCAGCTGATACGCCATCATGTCTGAATGCTTTTAACTCCTAGAGAATAGCAACATTCCATTTGCCTTATACCTTACACGTGTGTGGCGAAGTCACGACAGAGCATTAGGCTTTATACCATGTCGTCTTCAATTCCCAGCTGTATTCATCGCATGGCATCCGTAGAAGAATGACTTGATCGTGTATGTGTAGATTAACCTATGTATATTGTAACTAATCGTCATATTTCAGTGACGACGAACTGGATCTTGACTATGCTGATTTGCTCAGTCGCTAAAATCCAGAGGGTTTTGGTGATGGTTTATCCAGTCATGATAAGGTCAACAGCAATAGTAGTGATTTATTCCTCTACGACAAAGTGGACAGATGTATTTATGGTCTGTTATGTCACGAAAATCTGGCCATAGTGCTCATCGTGTACTCCGTCAGGACAAAGTAGGCAATGGTGCTAATGGTACATTTCGTCACGAAAAATTCAGCCATGGGGCTCGTGGTGTACGTTATCACGAAAAAGTCGGCCGTGGCTGTTCGACGATCGAAACACACACTGATAGTCAGTGTAATATTTTTAAGGATACTAGAAGCCCTCATAAGCAAAATTTCACATTTTGCCTTTTGCAGCCTAAACGATGGATCAAAAATGGCCATATGTATATATATTCTGAAAGCTAGACGACTGATGATTTCAAAACAGTTTTGAAAATTTACCTAATCTTAATATTAATCAAAAAAGTGAAAAAGTTTGAAAAAAATTACAGCTGTTTTTCAGAAAGCTATTTTTTTGGCCAATTTTAAAAATTTTCAAATTTTTCTTGATTAAGAGGATAGATTACTATATAAACTAAAATTGGTCCCACAAATTTTTAATATTCATCTTAGATATTTTTGCAGTAATCATTTATTTATTTATGTGATTGGTGCTTACACCGTACTCAAGAATGTTTCACTTATACCACGGCGTCCAGCATTATGGAGGGAGGAAAGCGGGCAGAGCCTCACAAACACTATAGAGAGAAAAATTAGGTTACACGGGGGAAACCGACGACCATCCGCAGGTTGTTGGAGGACCTTCCCACGTATGGCCATAGAGGAAGCCAGCATGGGCTGGACTTGAACTAACAGCGACAGCATTGGTGAGAGGCATGGGATCATGACGGAGTGATCATTTATAGTTAAAACTTTCAAAAATTAAATAAACAAATGGGAATTTTGATGTTCCTTTACTAATATCTTTAAAACTGGAAAAGATATCCAAAATTTGTTTGTTTATTTTTCAGCTTAAGTATTTAGCTACATGTGTGTCAAGTTTCAAATCATTACGTTGCAAAATAAGTGAGAAATAGAAGTATTTCACAACACCAACATCTCCAAAATAGAAAGGGAGAAAAAGACCAAAATGTCTGGAGGAGGATTATATATGACAAAAGTTTCCAGAAATTCGTTTTCAATTAATTTTAATCATGAATTGTCCTGCTTTCAGTTTAAATATGAACATATCAACCTACTTACGGTAAATTTTAAAGCTTACTATGCTCTATGAAAGCGTAAACTGGTGTTTTACCTTGACATTTCTGGGTAAACACTGCTAGAATACATTTATAAACCCCCTGTTGTTTCAGTTAATAGGTCTGCTTGAGCTGTCTGCCTAAGTAGCCATGCACAGTTAATAGCAGGATTCAATATACATTCGCCAGAGGCAGGTCTACTCACAGCGGGTAAACCTCTTCACTGAGCTAATCCATCTAATCAGGTAAGTATGTAAGTAAGAAAACATAGCTGCCTTGTTGACAACATGTTATGCCTTTTGTCAAATTTAAGGTATTTATAATTTGAATTTGGTTTTGATCTTAACATGAGAGGAAAGATAGAGGAGTGGAGAATAAGAATGTGAAAAAATTTGACCAAATTTCAACCCCGAGGGGTTCTCGTATCCTGTCTACCAGTATTAGAAATCACATCGCTCCAAGCAAGGCCCAAGACCCTAATTTGGCTGTCAAAAATTATTGTATACAATTTTCATGTCACATGCCTTCATAAATAATTTCTGGACTCCTACGATGAGATATTATGAAAGACTCGTTGGCGGAAATGGTTCATTAAGATATGAAAAAAAACAACAACAGAGAACTAAGTACAATTAAACTTGACCGACAGATTAGATATACCTTTTTATAGGCTATGGCGTCATAGGACTGCTGTAAGAAACATAAAAACTAACCACGCACAAGAAATATAGCAAAGTACAAATATTCTGTGTCAGGAGATAATGTTCACGAAAAGTTTTCACCTCTATTTCGTCATGATAACAGTTTTAACAGACGTCGGCAAATGCAGTCCTACCAGATGGGATGGCAGCTAAAAATTAATTATCCCATGCGGTGCAGGAACATGTATGCAGGCCTGGAATGAAACAAGATTAACGAAGGTTTCTTATAAACACTGTCCTAAAGCCATGTGCAATGCTCTAGTATCAACTTGAAACGCTGGTATTTGAGATAAAATCACGAATATGATACTTTGTATAGTAGTAGTAAAACTAAATAAAAATATAAAAACGCCTGACGCGATGAACTTTACATGTGAAGCTTCAGTTCTGGAAACTTCGGCAAGAAGAAAAGAGATCATCTATTATTTTACAATCTACAACTTACAAAGCCACTGAAAATTATTCGTCATTATTCACTACTATCAGAAAGACACAATAGGACACCGTGTTCTAATGGTAGCTTAGAAATTTGGAAGTTATTTTTGTCAATACTGACTTACATATTGTTGCGAATTGATGACAAAGACAGGGAAGAATATGGAAAAAAATGGAGCGTAAGCGCGTATTGGCGAACAATTCCCCAGTTGGGATTATTTTCTGCCTTTGTGATATCTCATGGTAAAGATGTGTTCAGTAAAAACGGCCTCTAAAGTGTCTCGTTATTCATCATAAAAGTTATCGGGTGAAAATGTGCCTACCCATGGGCCTGAAGACCCACTAGCGAGTCACAGCGTCGAGCAAGACGTTCCGCCGGACTACGCACCCGCTATCATTCTGCCAATGGATTTACAATTCTTCGGGGAGCTTTTTTCATTTATTATTTATGCTTATCTATAACATACCCTGCTTTAGCGAGGGTTTAGGACCCCGAATTTCCCCCGGGGAGAAAGGACCACTCGTTACAAGCCGCCATGTCTGTAAGGTTCGCTTTGTTTTAGTTCGGCCAAATGACAAACTCCCTGTGCATTATTGATGGGTAAACCTCTGCGCCTATAGTTATATCAATTAGACTGAGTACTTTACACAACCATCAATGGCTTTGAATGCTAAAGTTACGAAGTGCCTGTGTCAGACGGTTCCTGGGAGGACGGATATACAATCATGCACACTATATACATGTCCCGCTATGTGCTTCATCCGGTAAAGGTTCATCATTATCGTTGACTTTATTTCAAAGCACATTCATCTGAATAGCGATACATGTACGAAGTTCGCTCTCAGCAATTAACACGGATAATAATAATAATAATAATAATCATAATAATAATAATAATAATAATAATAATAATAATAATAATAATGTAACAGTATTTATAAAACTGAAACAATTAAAGCCGTATAATATAAGTATATTAGTTACATCACCTAGGCATGATGAAAAAGTCCTAAAATCCTAAATAGAAAATTTGCTTCAACAGAAACTTAATTTATCCTCCGATTTCCTAGCAAGGGCGATGCCGGCGTTATTCGCACTTAGCCACATAAATCGTTACCACTACAGAAGGACAGTGAAACGACCTTAGATCCGTTTGAATCACAATTGCTTGAATGTTATAAAGCGTCTTATCCCAGAAAAAGGTCTTAAACATTGATTGTTTAAGAGTAAAGGTATGACGCAAAGAGCACGTCTTTACACTTTAAGGATATAAAATTAAAATACATATCTGTGTTACTCCATTTGACTTTCTGTTATCAACATAGACCAAAAGGTGGATCGTATAATATACATATTTGAATACAGTTTTATATTGATTGACATATTTTAAAACGAAAACAGAGGTATTCTTACAGGAATTTATCAGTATCCATTCTTGCCCCCAAAATCTTTATGTTCTAATGTTTTTTTTTATCTCCAGTTGTTGGGGCAGGTGTGATAAAGTATGAAAATATCTCTAGATGTGTTATACATAGTGGCTGATTCAAGCCTGAGAGGAAGAGTGAAGGGCAAATAACGTGTTAAAGAGGAATCTGTCTTTGTCGGCGTTGACGTGGGAAGCTGGTATTATAGTTCTTTGCAGGACAGAAAAGATAAAAATAAGGCAGGAGCTCTGGCCGATGGTAAACCTTCACTATATAAAGTTACAGCAAAGGGGCAATTTGTTGGGAATAACAGGCAGTATTACCGTGGAGACTTCATTGAAACGGCTGTAGTTTCCGGCAAATTTGGGCGCTAGGCAGAGCAATACGCGGTGCGTGTGAGGAATAAGAAGAGAAGGCCTTGATGGATGGTCCGAACTATAACACCGGGTGATTATACGCTATCTTGTTAGACCTCTCCCGGCAACTCGATGGACTTGAAATCTCATCTGAGAAATGTTCGATAAAAAAGCGGCCAAGTAGTAAACTAGAGAGATTACCGCCCGCGGAGTGGATCAAATCGAACCAGCGTGACAAACACCTTGCCTAATTAATGCGCTGGTGAAAAAAAGAAAAGAAAACAACAGCACAACATACATTTTATAGCCCGGCTGTAACAACGTCAGAGGGACAATTTTATGCTTGTGGGCTTTAAGATATGGTTCAAGTCCCCAACGCCCCGCCCCACTCAGCTCAGTATGCTCCTCAGTCGCGTTTCCAGACGCCAGCGGCAGTGGATGAATACCGGCTAAGTTCTCACTCCCCAATTATCTGGAAGACTCCAGAAACAGAAGTGCTTCTAATCTTCCCGATTTCCTTTCAACAGTTCCAAAAAATCTCAACAAAATGATTAATGTTCCCGAACAAACACAACGGTTAAAAAACCCTAGCGTTGAAAGTTTCTTGGTTTACCCATTCTTGTCTAGACAGACAAGCCGTCTTCCACCCTGAAACGTGCAACGTCTTAATGCCTTAACTAAACACATCAATACCATGATTTATCGCAAAGATCGCACGGCCGCTATTCACTTGTCTTAAGCTTTTCCACTTACAACTTATTTCCACCTGTTTTGATCGTGTCTGTAAATTCCTCGTCTGAAATGCTTTCCGAAAGTGGATGCCCTCTTTGGTAATCCTGGCGCGGAGACCTTATTATCACTGGGGAAGGGCAGGCAAAGCCTCCCTACCCAACTTGATTACGTTATAAGCCGTCCAGATCGCTTCTAGAGATGAGCAGAGGCTAGTGTCCAGGACGCGCCCAAGGCGGCTGACACGGTGAGAATTATAGCCAGCAAGAGGGAGTCACTGCGTTCGACAGCTTGGGCTCCGTTGGTCTTATCTCCAGATGAGGAAGCTACAGGCGGCATAACCTCGACAACTTCTTTCGGAACTACTTTCTTCGTCGGCGTAGGGAACGTCATTTCTGGTTCTGTGTTGATCGGTCCGTCGGGGCCGCAGAAGGAGGCGTTTTGCCGAACTATCCATTCGGCTGATGGTTCCTCGAATCCGAGGCGAAGATTCTCTGCGGTGACATAGTCACAATCAGAACCAAGAACATTGAAAATACGGTTTTCACCGTCGAATATCCAGCACAGGAATTCCTTGCTGATTCCCGTGGTCTTTGTAATAATACCTCTATACTCCTTTAGTTGCATAGAGGCTAGACACTGGTACTCCAGTCGCGGCGCGAGGTTTGTACAGTTGGCATAGGACACGGTGAAAGTGTGCGGAGAGAAATACCGGTTATATGTCAGACAGCCCCCGCACCACTGAACATCCACAAACCCCACCACTTCAGGAATTGTACGAGGTAAATCACAATTAATGAAGCGAAGTTGTTTGCGATTGATTAAAGATAACATTGGAATAGATGAAGTTTTCATGTGAGGCTTGTGGCCATGTCTGACCCCGAAAAATCGGTTATTTCCACAAATATGCTGTTTCTGGTGGTCAACGTGAAACAGAGGCCACTCAACACTGTGGCCAAGTCGGTAGCGGATAACAGACGGCGCTATTTTCTCTAGGTCTACACACGTGTATCGCGGATGACAGCCGTTGTTAAAAATTTGCAGCAAAACCTCTCTACGGAGAAATTCCTGCGCTTGCAGTTTGATGCATCGGAAATTCCCAACCCCTTGTATCTTCATGTCGCTCACCCTGACGCTGATCTTGCGATTTCCCGAATGCGAGAGCTGAAGCCAATCACCGCGGATTGTATCCAGGAACTGACACGTGTTAAGGTCGTCGTCGTAGGAACACCGACCGCACTTCATCGGACAATGAGGCCCGAATCTTGAATCACATAATCCCTCATCGGCGGTGCAATGAGAGCTCTCGTCTTCACACGTCGATGTGAATATTTTCTTCTCCATTTCCAATCTTACATAGTTATCCGTTAAGCTAACTTCCTCGCTGGGATCGCAGACGAAGTCGAAAAACAGATAGGCGGTTCTACGTCCTCCTTCGTCCTTGGTCACGCGCATGCACCAAACTCGAAGTTTGTCAATTTTGCGAATGACAATAAAGGTGTTTTGACCTTCTTGCCATCGGGCCAGACAATGTACCTTTTCAAAGCCAGCGTGAAGTCCCCATGCACGATCCACACAATGGTCGTTCCGAAATTTAAAGGTCATACCGTCTCCTTTCTCGCATTCACTCTCCAGGCGAAGTGGAAGAAGAATTTGGTGACAGATGTTTTCTCCTTGCGGGTTGTACACACGAAAATTGTAACCTCCCTGGAAAGCACAGTGCACGTTGTGGTGGAAGTAATGTTTAATTGACACGAGCGGTCGATGGTCCAGCACGAGATTTTGATCGTGGCAAATATAAGATCGCATAAATCGACTATAATTCGACGTTCTAAGTTGAATCACACTGTCACTTCGCTTCACAAATTGCATGCACAAATAACGAATTTCTTTCTGATGCTCACGGTGGGACACTAAATATTTGTCGTTATCCAGACGTTCCTCACAACTCCGCTCGAATGGCACGCCCTTCGACACAGGCGGGTGGGTGCCAATCATCATGCTTCCACTGAAGTGGGCCTGGAATCGCTGGGCCTCCGGGTGGGGCATGACCCAGGGTTGTTTGGAGCTGCTCTGGACGTAGCCTGGAAACACGCAGACACCCCTCATTTCAGGCTTAACGGAAGATGCAACGCTTAGGATGGTTGTCACCACGGTAAGGTAATCCATTGTCTGTGACAGCATGGGGACTAGCAGACGGACACGTAATCATAGATCACTATTCCGCAAGAACATTTCGCTCTGAAAACAGAAGAACCAAGAATAATCGAAGTGTGTGAATAAAGCCCTACCTGAGGTAAACTGACAAGAGGCCCGATTTCACAGTTAATGCTTGACGATGTGCTGTCTATTACACTGTCTATACTGTAGTCTTTATATTATAACCTGCTTAGAGTCCACAGAAGTAACTTGTCGGTGGAACTTTCAAAAGACAAATACTCCTTCCGTCGATTACATTTTTTTTAATTTCCTTGTTTATTTATCTGATTGTTGTTATATTCAAGAGTTCCTCACTTATTCCTTGGCTTTCAATTTTATTGGCGAAGAAAACCCGAGTGCCGAGGGAAACCAAGAACATCTGGCAAGCTACTCACGTACTGTCCCATGCGAGGCGTACAATGGGAAATCGTTGGAACTCCTTCCCTATCCCATATCATAATGTGGAAGACAAGTGACGTTCGACAACCAATTGACTTTGGAAACGACAACACGAGAGTCGTCAACAGTTCATTACCACCAAACATCCACATTTACACACGTGGATGGAGTCAAATGCTCACACGGTCTGTTTCCTCGTTTTTGTTGAGTTGTTAGAGAATGAACTCATCGGTGTGAAAGTAGCGAAAAATATAGAATGTTTTAGAGGGTTTGAATAATATGAAGGAAGTCTACGACCTTTGAACTCAATGGCTAATCTTTTACAGGCACGGATCATTACCACAAAAAGTGTGTAAAAGTGCAAAAAAATGTGTTGCAAATGCAACGTTTTCCAATCTTATACGCAAGCTGAACATAAATGTTATCATTTCTCAACTCTAGAGTAATCCAACATTAACATACACAAATCTGAAAATGCTGGATCCATGTGCGACATGAAACTCCCCAAAAGGTCCCATTCCTTTGATATCTAGTGGTAACGCAACACCGATTAAGTTAATATCGGTGTCAGAAAATATTAGCGTAGATTGCCATGAGGCACTTGCGGAAAAAATAGTAATTGTACAGCAAGTATATATTTTATATATATGTATCTTGGGACGACAGTAAAACTGCAGTTAACTCTGGTAACTTGTGAGGGTAAGGCTGAATCGCCATCAGGGGTCAGAACACCCAAATATGTGTATGACATTGGCTATTAAAGTAGTAGTAATCTTCGTCGTCAATCTTGTAATGTTTATACTCGCATCCCACTTCCTTGTCAATTGTTGACATATAAGCACGTGTACTGCTAGAACGTTGCCTCATGGCTTTGTGCCGAACCCCGCATTTCAACACGGAGCTTATCCACACAGCTGCTGGTGTTTCGGCATTTTCTGAAGATAACCCCGCTGCCCAGTAATTGACATACCATGAATCGGCATTATCTACAAACACGGATACCTGGCCATCCCCAATTAACACATGCCACTGCGTATCTAGATGATTGAGAACTGCCTTCTACATTTTTTTTCTTCGAAAATTCACTAATTATCGCCGTGTCTTCCTGGTGTAATCCCATATCTTGTCCATTACTAACTACAAACGGTTTGTTTCGTATTTTCTATCATTGCTTCCTTTGCTTTCTAATTTCTTGTCATTGTTTTGTAAAACACATTTCTGTATACTTGCCTCCAGGTTTTTCGAATAATGTGTGCACACAAACACACACACACACACACACACACACACACATATATATATACTGAATCATGTACATGTGTATACATCGGTGATAAAATTTATTATCTTTTTTTCAGTTTGAGCTCATTTCTTACATGCAGGCCTATCACTTTTCTATGTCATATATTATACACCTTATGTAGCTTCATGTATAATAGACGAATTCGTAAATAATCATGTGTCATCTTACACATGGCATATTTGGACACCTGTCTCTTACACCTTGCTACTTCCTGTTTTACACATGTAGGTCTGAAATGTCGCATTCTACAGTATACTGAGTAACTATACAAAGACACCTATCTCATACACCTTTTTACTTCCTGCATTACAGATGTATGCCCTCAGTGCAGCCTTCCACAGTATACTGAGTAACTACACAAATGCACTCGTATCCCTTACACCTTGCTATTTCATGTATTACACACGTAGGACTGAAATGTCGCCTTCTACAGTATACCGAGTATCTACAAAAATAGACAGCCATCCCTTACACCTTGGCACTGCCTGTATTACACACGTAGAACTGAAATGTCGCCTTCCACAGTACACTGAGTACTACACCTATTCCTTTAAACAACTTTGAATGAACAATCACATGCCACAGTAGACTGGGTACTAACCCATATCACTTTGTGTTCAATTCCACTACATTATGGCTACGTCACTTCAAAATTATATTGCGCATGTGAGTCGAACATCAGTGTCGCTCGAGCCTGTAAAGCACGCGGTAAAAGGCTGACATCCTTCTGTCTTTCCCAGCAGGTAAGACAGTTGTCTTGTGACTTTGTCTTTGGTATACTCCCAATAGCAGGCAGAAAGTACAGTGCTGAGAGGAATTTCGTACATTCAGATGGCTAACGGCAGTCGTAAAGACGACGAGACGTCACCACGTGGCCAGGCAAGTCACATGGCAGACACTGAAAACCTGCGGCTGCGCACCGTACAGGCTGTGTCGTCTGACCAAGATGACGGCTCGGATTACCAGTCAGCTCTGACCCGGATAAAGCTGAACACTGAGTAAAATACTCACCTTGTGAACCCACGACCATCCGCAGGATGGTGGCGGACATTCCCACGTACGATCGAAAAGGAAGCTATTACGGAATAATCTCCGTCCATATTTGACTGAGTAAGCTATCTATCCTGTTCTGTATAGGCAGATAACGATAGAGTCGCCTCCAAAGTGCACAGAGTTTAACAACTGACCTCCTGGCATCTTGGCAGATTTTACAGACGTAAGATGGAATAATCGCCTACCTGCTCTCGAGTTCTCATGTTCTTGCATTGTCTAATCGTCACATCAAAAGTTATCTTAAACACTATGTATATTTAGTCCGGCCTAAACACCTAGCGCCAGTTCCGGAAATGACATTTCTGGATGTGGAAGTGGCGGAGAGTCGGATTTGGCCCTCGGCGCCAGGAGACAACACCTCAGTGTCCACAGGTTCCGGAGCCCCGATCTCCATTACGGGACTAAGTGGTAGCACTTACAGGCTATAACAGTCCGTACGTGATGTCGCGGGATCAATCAAAGGAGCCCGGACGATCTTCAGGGGCAACCTTGGACCGGTAACCCTAGGCTCGATAATTGACATTCGCCAGAGTCAATACCGCCGCCAGAGCCATCGGCGGGTTGGGCGCGGAATGAAAAACGCGGCGCAATGGCCGAGGACTAATTTATATGTACCTTGTTAAATAGAATTCTCTAACTGCTTTTGCGACCGTGGACGGTTTTCCCTGTGATTGCAGAAACGCGTTAACGATCACTTCAGTCTATCTGGTAAAGGTCTTAACGCGGAGAAATTTTGGGATATACAGAGTTGTAAGTAGTTCGTTTTCTTCGTTTTACGCGTTTAAAGAAATGATCCCCATTAGCTCTCGGACAGGACACCAACTAGTTGTGAACAAATGCCCAACAAGATAGCCGAATACTAGTATATTAATATACAAGAACTTCAGAGTCTATGGCGCCCTGCGATTCATGAAAGTCATTACTGAACGAAGTGATAACAAAGAATAAGAAGAAAGTCTTTAAAAACTATTTGCAGACGGTGGATATTTCCTCTTTCCTTAGTCGCTGGCCGTGTCACTTTTAGATCCACGTCGGTTAATTACTGGATGTCTGACTTTGTGAAAAGCGGGATATGTGATAGTTTTTGGAAGCATTTCGTCATTATTCCCACAGAGCATTAAGTATTGCCGGTGAAGTAGGTGTGTCGCTAGACTTCGTCCATTATGGATGGTGATCGAGTCAAATTTCTGGCATATTCCACTTTAATAGGTGAAACTACAAGACTAAACTACCCATACAGGTAGATTGCATGGGAAAAAATATGTACGCCACAAATTCTATATAAACAGCGACCTTTAGCATGATGTAGAAAGGGAGAAATCGGCCTGAATAGCAATAACACATGAGCCTCTAATCCATTACTATACATGTAAGATATCTTGATCTCTGCACAGTCAGTGACCAAAGAAATGATAAGATTCATCACATCAGCAGTAAGATTTAAATCTGAAGTGATTGACATTAAAATTCACAAGCACTCCATATATGGGGGAAAACCATGGTCGAGTAAAGTGCTAAGACGTTTGTCTCATCAAACTAAACATGGCCGATCACGATTTAGGATAAACGCTATCATTCACTAAAATGTTGATAGAGAGATATAAACACGCTAATGGGTTTATATTTCACTAACTCGTAGTCTGCTACATTTATCTAGTCAGACAAAATAACCTGTCGTGAAATAAAGTTTAAACCTACTGCTAGGCCATATGTGTCTCATTTATTACCTTAAATTGCCATTTGCCGAGCTTCACAGAGTTACTGGCGCGGAGAAAGATCAAAAGGTATCTCGGCTTACTTAGGAATGTTTTACGAGCACGCAATGGTTTTGGACACCTCAGCAAAATGGTTGGTGATAGCCTCCTTGTACGTGTCAAGAACTCTGCGTGATTCCTCTGATCTATGGCGACTACCTCGGCCTGGAAACCGACCAGTCTAACATCAGACAGGTGGGTCCTGGCGAAAGGTAATTGATATAGTCCCGCGATCGGAACTCTTCTACCGTTAGTTACTCTCTCGGCACACCCCCTACGGCTTAAGGGAAATAAATCTGCACTACCATATATTATTAACGCGGCTTTAATGGTAAGAAGCGGCGGTAGGCAATGTCATATGTGCTGATTCCAACGTCAATCAGATGTCAAGCAAACGGGAAATTATGCTACACATATAGGTTGCCGGAATCTTCCGGGAAATGTGCGAATTTGTCTATGCTTGTTATTCCCTCCGATAATATACATGTGCCACTATCCTAGCTCCTGGAATGTCAATAGATCAAAGGCGTCTAAAGGTGTATTTAATGTGGTGTTATCTACGGTAGACATCTACATCACCTTAAACGCGCCAATTTTACGAAATTGATAAAATGCACAAACGCATACACTTTTTTATGCTTGAGGGTATTCTTTTTCGAGGAGGATGACTTGTGTCCCGGGGTAAGGGGCCATATGCTCATTGTGTTCCATGTGATCCCCACGTTGGATATGTGAAAAGTTGCAACCAAAACACAGCTGAGATACAGATTTGATTATCGACACCATACATACTAAAATGGTACACGATTTTCTTCATCCACCTAGAGTATTCATTGCGTCTTTTTCGTCATCGTTAAAAACTCTATACTGCTTCTCTTTGCATGAATCCGTCCTAATTTCTTAATCTTATGTATTTTCTTAATTCTTTGGTAGTTTTGTTATATGTCGTTTTTTAGAAATTGGTCTTGCGATTATGGATCCCTTTTTGGCTGACGCTGTATTACGAATGCCGGTTTGGACACCAAAATTGATAGACTAGTCTACGCAAATACAGCGAATGACAGTGTGACATAGGTTCAATGTGGACTGGAATAACCGAGAGAGATTTTAACAAACTATATGCATGCCGTAGCATGATTTAAGAAAATATAATCTTCTGAAGACTTTATCTAGCTAACCTGATTCTTCCGACTGCCAGCATAGCATTAGGAATTGTGGTGATACAAAGCTCTTTATCAGAAACAATTGATTGTAGTGCTATAGGAGATGATAACAGGAAGGATTCATTTATTTATTTGATTAGTGTTTTACCCCTAACATTTCATTTATACGACGGCTGACAAACACTATAGAGGGAAAAACTATGTTTTCAAATAACACCCGATGAGCGTCATTACCTCTGACATTCTTTGCTTAGTAATCATTAGCAAAATGTGTCTCTTTGCATTTATTTTCCCTCGAAACTTAACACATTTGGCTGAAATTCGGTTGAACATTGTTTCCAGTTGGTTTTAATGGGTACAGTTAAAGAGCTTCTCATCCATAACCTAGCTTTTAATCTGCGTTAAACCATTGGATAAGAGGACATAAAATTTCCGCGTTGTTGACGCGCAACGAACAACGTCCATAATATTTCAAAGGGAGCTTCGTAATTTCACTTAACAAGTCTTTCCGACAAGTTTTTAAATCAGCTAGAACCAGCGCCCGTTTTACCTATAGCAGGAAATTATGTTAAACATACGATGTATGATTATGATGTCAGCTAACCTATGTAATCAATGCAGGCTTTCAGAGCAATTGGCGACGCTTTTCAAGCGTAGTATGATCAAAGCGGTCACAGATAATATCTGTGGTAACTGATATTAGATGGCCATTCTCATCTAACTTATCCTGTGTTGCCTCGACAGGATACAAAACCAGCTACGATGTGTCCATGTGTAATGTGTCCATATAACTCACAAAGTAGCTGACTAATTGAAATATTAGCACGACATTAAGCGAAGCACCTGATGGGACAAGCGAGACATGATCACAGTGCTAGTTAAACGATAAAGTGATCCATGGTAAAAAAAAAAAGTGTACTACCACGATAATGTGGACTAAGTATTGGATCTCTTACAGAACGAGTAATTCGCTGCTTTTCAACAGCTATGACCTGTTGAATGGTTGACTTAGTTGACTTGTAGCCTTCTAAGTCGGTACCCCAGCTGTGGGGCCGTGAGTTAACACGGAATGTGACGCTTTCTTCTTAAAGGTGACGATGATAGCAAGGGAAGTGGCAGTTCCAGCAGAAAAACGTATATGTTATGTAATACTACCCACTTTCACGTGCAAAATTGTTTCCTTCAAACGGATTTTCGCCATGTAGCGCCGTTAATTCAGCCATCATCAAATGTTAATTTTCGACCGAACTTGTACTGACGAGGAAAATATCGCCATGAGTATGCTTATCATTTAAAGACACAACGCAGTCATTTTCGTATTCTTAAAATGTCACCCAATGTGCTCTCCTATGGACATGTCCTGTCTACTTCAGTAACACTTCAAGTATTTTTCGTTGAACTCTCCGTGCATTTTTCATTCAGTGGACATTCCATAATGCTTTAATGTTCACTGTGTGTATTTTACAATGAACGTTTCATGAGAATTGCTAATCGGAAATCGATCTTGTGACCTATCGTGTGGTCAGTCTATCAAGACATCGCACCAGATAACCTGTTGCAAACATACGATCCATCCTTCTCTTGTGAGCATCGACGTTGTGACTTACCGTTACTGGGAGACTGGCAAGTACAGGAGGCAACAGGTTGTTGTGGCTAGGCCTTGCCTACATATGAATCACAAGGCAGCGAGCGAAACGTACACTTTACGAGGGTAAAGGCAGGGCTACGTTCAAGATGTCTGAACTCTCGATTACTCGATAATATAATGGTTGATATAAGACTGTCTGATTAATGGCTCGTTTGATTGAGGATCTGCTGCAACTTGGCCACCGATCGAACTCTTCCTGTGGCGTTGCGTGAAAACGGCGAAGTCTATTGCCCAAAAGTATGTGTGTATGTGTAATTTGCAACACGCTGCCGATCGTGAAAAAAGTGCTTCAGCACGAGCTTAAATAACACCCTCTGGCAAGATTAGCGAGATGACAATTATAGTTGCACTCGACACGCAACATTAAGCCCTCGGCGGACCAATTATACAATGTGAAACAGAAAACAAAAACCACCGAAGTGTTTATCTAAATTCCAGAGAGCCCGCGGAGAGGTACACTAAGGCTTGTGATTACATTTTGACACAAGCAGCTTAAATCACACCAAAAACGTAACAAGAAAAAATTCCAGCAACATCACCGTAAATCTCGGAAAACTAGACAAGGTAATCTTATCTTAGGCATTACAGAGAGCTCTGACATAAAGATAATTTTGATTGATGTGTAGCGATGTGGTTCTGTCTTGTCAAGAAAATATCTTTACTTGACTTGCTGTATAACCAATGTTATCTTCCACACAAGACGAGTAAAGCGCACCTGTACTGCAGGTGAGTGAAGACATTAAAGAAAGTGTACTCCATGTATTGTTCTTTTTACAAAATTTATATTTTCACTCCACTGACGTCAGCCCGAATTCCTTTTCAAAAACATTCTATTCACTAACCATTTTTTGAAGTCATGACAAAAAGAATGTAAAAAAATAACTTGTATTCATTTTTTTCTTACCTGTGAATACCTCCGGTTTATACTGCATATGCTTCTTTACCAAACATCGCCTTTGCAAGATAAAATCTTGTAGCACAAAGCTCCAGAACTGCTCGTCAGCAGTATCTGGTGTGTCCCTTCTGGTACTATCGGAGTAGTCGTAAGAGAACGCTATGTGTCACCGACTCGGAAAATCCATCGCAAGCAGCGGGTTCCTCCGACTGAAGTGGAGTGGTCCGTTGAAGAGCGGTAGGAGGTTGCTATGCTGAGGGATCCGATCCGATGGCTTGTATTTCTACGCCGGTTCAGCCCATCGGGTGATCTCGTTATGTAAATTGTTGTGAAAAACAACAATGGTTGCGCCCTGGAGATTTAGCAAAGGCTACCCATCGTCCATTCGTCGACGAGTATCGGACAACTAACACCGCCTTCCATGCCGCCGCCCAAGGGAAACGGGCGTGATGAAAATCATATCTCGTCCCCGGTATACGGCTATGTCAGCAATCGATCTCTGACCGAATATAACCACTGAATAATGAACAGATATTAAAATGATACACGATGAATAGATAATTGTCCAAAGGACAAAGGTCGCCCGTCTATTGTGGGCAGTGGTTGATCCCTGCAGATGGGATTGATTTGGAAGTGCTATGGCTGAACTGTTCTGTGGAACGGACAGGTTAAGAACTGACGGTTGAGGGCAGGTGGCGCTTTTTAATGAACACAACGTCTGACCAAAGCTACTCAGCTTTGCAGAGAGGACAAACCAGATTCTCTTCACAGGCAAATGTCATTTTAGGATCGCGGAGTTTTGACGGCCAGTTCTAAGCACCTCAGGGCTGTGCCATTTTTTCCTCTCTTTTCGGGAAACCCCGAAGTTGGGTGGAGCTTAGTGGGTATTTATCTGAATGCATCAGTAAATCATATTTGAGCTCAGCGTATTTCCCTCAAGCATAAACCAATGATCTCTGCTAGGTGCTAATGGGAGGTGATTTTTTTCCCTGGCATGAGGCCGCAAAACCTCTGACGGCGAAGGTAGAGAATTATCACCGCAGTAAATTATACGGGTGATTTCTCGCTTTGGAATTCGCAGGAGGAAATGCTACCGTTTCATCTTCCCAAATTAGTCCCTGAATTATTTACCGCTTGTATCTCTGTCTCCCGGCTAATGGGAATATCTCTAGCGCCGTTACCAGTCTTCTTTTAAATGATTTATAATAAGCCTAGTGCAAATCCATCGCCGTATTAAATTTTTATTTCTCGATATTATCCATATTTCTCTGCTCTCGATTACTTTATTTATCTGATCGGAGAACTTGAAATGCAAGACAGTACACCCGTATAACCAACACGGTTTCATCTGGTCACAATGGAAAACAACTCAGCTGATACCGCAATATTTATTCATTCAGTGGTTGATTGACTGATTGATTTTTTTTATTTGCTGGACTTGTTACTTGCTTTATTTATTGCTTATCCGACTGATTGATTGATTTGTGAATAGCATTTTGCAACCACTCCCTTGAGAACTGCGAATATGTCCTGTATCCCGTGTTACGAATCCCGCCTTTAAAATATTGTATTATATTTTTTATTTGTTTCTCCGCTAACCCGGTCGGTGTCTGACGTGCATTTTACCCTCTGTGTACGTTGTGAAGTGCACTGGAATTCAGCCGCATGTTCTCGAGGCTTCTGTGTTTCTCAGTTTCGTGTCCGTGTGCATTGAGCGCATATTCTGAAAAGATGTACCCATGTTGTGTACATGTTTACGATCAAACCATAAAGAATTTTGTTTACGTTAGTCTATAAATATGAGCGAGGAAGTTGTAAGTGTGCAGCCCTTTTTTTGTGTCAACTTGAGACCAGTCAGCTTACTCATATGCATTTGAGAGCAATCATATTTACTCTCGTCCACATAGAAGGGGCCTCCGTGGCTCAGTCGGTTAGTGGACTAGCGCAGCGCAATGCGCCCGCTGTGTGTTCAAGTCCAGTTATGCTGGCTTCCTATCCGGCCGTTCGTGGGAAGGTCCGCCAGGAACCTGCGAATGATCGTGGGTTTCCTCTGGGCTCTACCCGGGTTTCTCCCACAGTAATGCTGGCCACCGTCGTATAAGTGAAATATACTTGAGTAAGGGATAAATCATCAATCAAATAAATAAATCAAATAAACTTTTTAAAGGATTTTCTGGGATTTTGAGATATCAGCTTTCGTGCCATTCGACACACGTCAATTCGTATTCCATTCTTCTGTGCGTAGCACTTTGTGAGCTTGTGCTTCGTCACTTGCTATTTTGTTTCAGACGTTCTTTTGGAGCTTGTACCGCTCATTGTCTCTTTATGCGATTAGGTACATTTCATCCTAGTTTACCTTGAAAGTGACTTTTCCGAGGAGTGAAAATATACATCGCCAGCTCGGCATAACGGACGCTATTGTCAACCCGTCCGCCATGAAAAGTTACACCTTCGAGGGTATTTGGATGTCATCGACGTCCTGTGGTCACTGCTGTATGTCTCTTACAGGAATGTCACCTTCGATTTCAGAATTCCCAACACCTGTGGATTCTATATTTACGTGGACTGACTTGCCTTTGGAAGCCGGAATATTTCATCCGGATTTGGACACTGACACCAGTAAGAAAATATTAGTTTTGTAATTGTATGTATTTTTTGTTGTTTTTGTATTGTTTGTATATTATTATCAGTTGTACTATTTGTCTGTTTTGTTCAAATATATAGTCTAGCGTCTTCGTGCTTCTTTGTTTGATGTTTCGTAAGTTCTTTCGCTGTCTGAGAGTTGAACAAGCCATTTGTTTATCATTTTTCTATTTTACTGCATGTGAATATCATATCAATACGTCATAACACCATTATTCCAGTGTGAGGATAATTCGGCTTTAAAACTGAAACGCTATTGTGTAATTTTAATAGTGTTAAATGCAGCATTTTAGCAGTTGTGGTCGACGGATAGTATCTATCATAATATTACATTAGCCCTTTACAAACAGTAATTTTACACTGCCCTATCAATTTAATATTTTCAGTTGTTGCTTTCCGCGTAGTAAATGTCAAAAATCGTGTAATCTAACATTAAAATAAAACCTAAAAAGTCATTACGCTGCATAACATTTTGAGTTGTTCAGATCACATGTTTCATAGCACTAGCATGTGTTTTCTTCATCAATTTAAAACTATTGACATTTTAACATTGGCTTTTAAAACTGATTTGTAGCATTTCTACAAAAAAATTTCCTCACATACAACAAAAATATTAGGATATTACTGCGATTAGCATACCACCTCCATCACAATATCTTCATATCCATATCGCCGTAAAGTTCATTCATCTGTTTCGCAATAAAGAGCACACTTGTATCTCATTAGCTTTACACCTGTACCCAAGTAAATATTATACCTGTGTCACAGTAAACATCACACCTGTGTTACAGTAAATGTTATACTTTTGTCGCAGTAAACATCACACCTGTGTCACAGTAAACATCAAACCTGCATTACAGCAACTAACAATGTAAAAACAATTACACTATCAACACACCACCTGCATCGCAGTGAACTTCACACCTGCATCACAATTTACTTAACGCAATTTTCGCAAAACCTAACATTAACAACCACACATGGGATATGGAACCGCCTCGCAAATATCGCAATAAACTGGGAAACTGTGCACAAATAAACTGCATTCTGCATGTACCAACATATTAACACTTTAGGTTACTGCACAGTTCAAGTTTTACCACGCATTTTTAAGAGAACCCTGGCATCACATTATCACATCGCAGTATATTTATTTATTTATGTGATTAGTGTTTTACGCGGGTACTCAAGAATATTTCACTGATACGACGGCGGCCAGCATTATGGTGGGAGGAAACCGGGCAGAGCCCGGGAAAAACCGACGGCCATCCGCAGGTACTGGCAGACCTTCCAACGTACGACGGAAGAGGAGGCCAACATGAGCTGGAACTCACAACCACCGCACTGGTGAGAGACTCGTGTGGCATTCTGCTGCACTAGCGCGCCAACCAACAGAACCACCGAAGCCCCAATTAAAACGATGCTGCTTGCGTCGATAAAACATTTAATTCGATTACAAACCAATCGAATGGTTTAACAGGTTAGCATGATTGAATGTGCAGGAGATTAAGTGGCATACGTTAAAAGCTTAGATCACTGTTGGTTGATCCTGGGAGTGCTTGCTATCCAATCCCAATGCCGACATATTTTCCCATGGCCAAAACATGAGTACATAACGCTAAGCAAAATAACATTGCAGTTGGGGCCAACTATTGTAGTTGCAGGGCCTGGGAAGAGCCAACGTTACAAATTGTTAGGATCATTTGATATGATGAGACGTAATGATATGCGCCAATGTCTTCTCGCTTTTGAAGCGGTTGAGCTAAACCATAGACCACAACAGTGCAGATTTGTAATGAGTCAGACACCGAGAAAGACACTAACTACTGGTGGCACAAGATTAAATACATGTATACACTATAATGGCAAAGTTCTGTTCTCAAAAGTGCGCAGTAAAACTATAGCTAATGAGTTCCAGCTTCTGTTAGAATGTCTTATACCCGCGGGGCATCAGTGGCCGAGGAGATGACGTGACACCACGACACAGTTAATCAGGTGCTTCTCACCAACGCCGTGAGTTCAAAATCCAACTCATGCTGGCTTCCTCTGTGGCCACCCGTGGGAAGGTCTGCTTGCCACCTGCGGATTATTGTGGGTTTCCTTGGGGCTGTAGCTTATTTCCACCTGACATTAACCTGATCGCCGTCGTAGAAGTGAAACATCCTTGACTACGGTGTAAAACACAAATCCAATAAATGAAGTACAGTAAAATTTTATATTCCAACTAAGTTTAGCCTTTAATACATGATAAGGCTAGTTGAGGATGCAGCATCAGTTCAGTTCTGCATGGTAAGCTTCTGTCACATAAATATACCCTTATGTCCTATAGATATACCCTTATCTGTACCGCCAGGAACGCCCTACAACGTGCATGTAAGTGTCAAGTTGTTATCAGTACAGACGAATCATTTGTGACGACCTCGGGGCTGTGTTAAGTCGAAAACAACTAGTGAGATGTAACAACACAGGGGCGACAACGACGTGAACATTCATGCAGCCGAAGTGTATATGAAGTGCACGTTAGGAGACTGATGTTACTTTGGTAATGGGCGGGTTAGTTGCAACGATCCCGGGTGCAACGGGTTCATGCATTTGAATATTCAGTGACAAGTAAATGAATGGCCAAGAATAAAGTAAATCACAAGCGAAACTATGGTCTCTATGGGAGAATAAATCAGACGTTTACACCACATTGTGATGACAGTTGTTGCATATCGAATGTAACTGGAGCTGGGGCGACAACTGGTGTCTCTTTATAGTGGGATATGACATGTTAAGGTAAGATAAATATTTCGTTATACATTATTTCGTTACTTGCCTTGAAACCGTAAACCCGCCCAAAAAATTTTTGTTGGGAGGTGGGGGGGAGGGGCAAATATGTTGAAACTATACTCCCAGGATAGCCATACATGAAGGAACTCCGGTATATGATGAAAAAACAAAAACTCTGTAAAAGACAAAAATCCGAACGTCAAGAGCCTGTCTTATCCTACGACAGTCACGTTTATGTGTGGAGAAAACGATGTCTGTCGTAAGCCACTGCTTTGCGCCAGGCGCTTGATACCCCACCTTCACCCGACTTAAAGTCATAGACAGCGCATGTTCTTATTTGACTTTTTTGTTTAGTCTAACAACTCCTACGACACCGGATATTGACGTTTTACCCTGGTCCGTCGGCTGATGTGAAACGCCGCCATTCTGTCTGTTCTGTGACGTAATTGATCCAAGCGCGGAACACTCTTGTCACCTGAAAATCTAGTAAGCAGCTAGGATTGTGGTTGAAACTTACGTATATACGTTCATTTATAACATGAAATGATCTAGAAACTTACTCGCTTTGCAACTGTTGGTCTTGTACTTGTTATAATTAAAGCATATAACATTAAAACAGTGTGCTGTTCCTATGTTGTTAGATGTTACATTGACAGACAACTCACAACATTTACGTCACAGTTGATAATCAGTTGATATCTCCTGGCTCACTGGTTGGTCAATTTCTCACAAGCCTGAAAGCACGATCGACTTCAGATCCCCTGTCGCCACCACAATACTCCACACTTCAGACGAAGATAATTCTTTAACAAATTCATACAGTTCATACTTGAAACAGTTTTTTTTTTACATTTTGTGAGAATTTTATAATCTCTTTAATGAACAGCACCTCAGCCGTGAGCTGTCTTTTAATTTAAAGAACGATATTTTCCCAAACTGGACAGATTTGGCGTATACTCTACTAGCCGAACCCGGTGGCCTTCACGAAATAAGAGCTTGACACCCACTGAGTGACCAAGAAAAACCATGTCAAAACTCTGTGGTCAAAAGAGTGCGACGATAAAAAAGCTTGTCACCACTGCCATTGCCCATAATTGCTTGGGTCAGTAGTAATTGTTGACAAAAAAAGTCTAATTAGAATCACATCACAAGTGTTTTCGTTACCTTGTACATCTGCGTTATCATACTGTATGTTTGTGCAGATGCCACCTCGGCCAATATCAATGTCTAGAGATATGTGCACACACATATATGTTGTAGTCACAATTATTGTTTTCCCAACACCCATTTCATAGTATATAAGTTATCATTGTGGTTGTATCTTCATTCGCATGACAACGATGTTAGAATGTACATCGAAACGTTGCGGTACAATAAATCAGAAGTTGTTGTGCATATAAACTGTGTGATGTTACAAAAAATGTTGGTTACCTTTGCGACCAAATTTTTCTGTTTTTTTCAGGGGATTATATCTCCGTGCATGTGGCCTATACTGCTGGCCTGTTGGCATACATGTAGGGGGCGGGGTGAGCTGGGAGGCAGCGGGCAATCACACAGCGACGGTATTGATTTTCTTTAATCCTAGGGCTTTGTCTGTAATAAGTTGCATTCATTAATCTATGTATACATCTTTCCTGATCAAAATATCTTAACTCTCAAGTAGCTCTCCCACGAGGCCGATTTATCTCAGGACAAGAGGCCGACTGAGTCGTGACAAAAATCGGGATAACTCCTGTTGTTGTCGTGTATAGTCCTACTGCAGTCCTGTTTAACTGGGGGTTAGTCTTGGTTGGTCGGGAATGAAAAGAGGACCTAGACTTGAGCAGATCAGGACTGTAGTAAGACTACAGGAAGATACTGCCACAGCTTGTTTTAGACTAGCCCCGACCTTTCTACGACCAGCCCAGAGTGCAGTAAGAGTGTAGTACAACAGAGGCACGACCTGTGCGACTGCTCAACGTAGTAGGACTTCTCAACGATATTAGACATTAATCACGTGAACATTTTTGTTCAAAATGGCTACTGTTAACAAGGCAAATGTCTGATCACGTGATAATGACATTCTACGACAGACACACGGGTATTGTACGACAACAGTTGAACATGACGACGACAACAATACGACTAATCCACGAGTGTTCAACGAGTATACATGAGTGGTACGATTTTACTACGCGCAATGTCACCACTGTTCTAGGACTAATGTACGAATCCAGCACGAGCTTCCTCCCATCAAGAAGCGATTTCAACAATACGACTGTACTACGACAACAGTAGGACTGCATCACAACTTGTACGACAGAGTCCCGAATACAACGACTGCCCTACGACTACAACACGCTCTATTTACGACTTAGCACGATTACTCAAAGTTTTCAACATGTTAAAAAAAAACAAAAAAACCCCTGACTCACCAAGTCTGGGTCAGATCAGCACGACCTTGCCAGGAATAAGTTAACTCCACGACCTTTCGCAGACAACGCCCGAGTCTCCCCGACATTTCACGAATTTAACACGTGAAGCACCCGACGAACTCGGCTCCGTGTGAGAGCCCCTTTACACACACTCCTTCCCGTAAATTTAGGACAAGAAAAAAAATTGGCTACGTGTGATTTAAGGGTCAGCACAACAATTGTTGACAAAGATGTTCGCAGAAATGACTGCGTTGTGCCGTGAATATAATGGAATTAAAATGTACCTAGCATTTTTACAATATCGTTGCCATTGTGATTTGCATTACTCTACAGCGCATACATGTACATATACATACATTCAGCTAGCAGTATCTATTGTTCAATTACTTAGAAGTGGAAATACATCCTTACAATGTATATTTTAGGTTTGCAGCCACAACACGCCTCACACCCACCTCCACTCCCCACCCCTACCCCAAACCCTACCAGCCCTACACCAACCTTAAATATAATGTACCCAAACCCATCACCCCACCATCGCGTACCCTTCCTTGTCCCGTCAGCAGTCGTCTACAAAGCCAACCTACTGCTAGGTGCACGTCAAGTTTGCACATCGTATTACACGGACCCGTCAGCTGACCTGCTGTATGCTTGGTAAGAACTCCCACAATTCCCTTCATGCGGCAATTTGCAAGTGGAAGTGTATCGCGAAGTTTTTTGACTCGCCTACACTACGGATATATTTGTATATACATGCATCTACTACGCACCGTGCAGATGCTATGTGTTTGGAGGTACGGACCAGCGGCCACCGGAATGCCTAATTAAATGGTGAGTGTAAATCATTTTCAGATCGTTGTCTTGAAGTTTAACTGTACAGATCCTCCCACCCCCACCCATCCCCCTCGACACTGTTTACTTCGTCAAAGTTAACGTCAATAACTATATCAGAGAGCCATTCATATCTATGAAAGAAAAGACAGGAACACGTTATAGGGGCTGTATATACTGTGACGTGGGATGTTAAATATAAGAGCACAAATTGGAGGAGTCTCGTGAGATTAAGGCTGTTTGGGTGAGACATGAGTGGGTGCTCTCGCAAAATAATGCAAAATTACACTAAAAGACGTGATTTCCAATGGTCGCTAAACCTCAGAATATTGCCCTTGTGTAGGGACTACCGGAAATGACATCTTTTTAACGTTATTTCGTGTTACTTTGAGAGAGCACCCACTCGTGTCTCGCCCAAACAGCGTTAATCTCGCGAGACGGCTCCAATGCCGATTCAGTTTATTATAGTCATTAACAAAATAACATTAGAATAAACTCCTCGCAGTGTCTCAACTTATGTTCGCATGCATGATTTTCTCAGCATGTCCTTCTACTTAAATCATTTCAAATATTTCTCCTCTTTACGATACCTTAAATCATGATTATGTGTTCGTTTATGCCAAGTAATGATTTGCAGTGACAGGCTTTCTTCAGTCTGTTTTGACACTGTACACTGACTTGTTTGTAAAAAAGACAGAGGTAATTATGTTTATGAATGTGCGAGGAATTTGCCATGCAACGTTTTGTTTAATTTTGTTCAACTTTTTTAGATAATCATTACTATTTTTTGAGAAGGTGAAGTGTCAAAACATTGACAGCTTGGTTTTAAAGACATCACGTGTTGTCTCTTGTATGGAGATCAAATTTCACACAATACTTTGCATAAGTGAGGTCCATGCTCTTTAGACTAAGAGATGCACATGTCTTGACATACTCATTACACTGCAAAGGTGTATTATAAGACTTTCAAGCAATAACAATTCATTACAAAACATTTCTTCCGAGTCCTTTACAGATATGGTGTATAAGTCCATGGCCTGTGCATGTAATAATATTTTCTTATATATTTTCATGAAATTTTCTTTTTGGAAATCAGACAGTATTCAAAATTCTTGTAATTTATGAGAATGGGAAGTTCACCTTGTGTAGAGCTAAATATAATATCATTCCAGTGCTGTGTTGCAGGCCTGTAGATTTTCCCTTATTCAAAAGAAATTTGAGAAGGTGAGGTTTGTCCATCCTTGAAGAAAAAATTAAAAGATCTTCAGAATATGAGAAAAACATTCTTGTTGGAATTAAATATTTCTTAAAATTTAATCTTTTGCACTTTTGCATTGGTAATAGAATGCATATCCGCATTTAACACTTAACCTAATCAGATAGCATCCCCTGATCACATAGGACATATAACGCAATACTCACAGAATACATGTACTTGTTTTTCTAGCTTGTCTGGTATTTATTTGTGAATGCCACGAAAGCCCTAAGATATTAAACGACCTTGTGACACATTTTTAACATGTTGTGTTTCAGATCAGATGACAACAGAAAATATTGATGCGGCCAGCCACATTCAGGAATTACAAAGAAGAAGTCAGTTCCACTGGCACATAAAATTCATTTTGGTCTCCAAAATTCCCAGAAACCATCCAGTTGTAAACTTTGCCATGTAGAGAAGGTCAGGTTAAAGGTACGTGAATGTATTACTAAATAACTGATCACGAATTGACAGCTTCATGATGTAGTAAGAAAAGAAAGTGTGGGTTGTAGAATTGTTTGCGCCATGCATAATAACAACGCTGAAATATAAAGTTATGTGTTGAACATGTTATAAGATATATTTTGTTGTTTTAAAAAGCTTTATATCAGTAAAAACTTGTTTCAATTTGCAGTCGTTACCTGACATGCCCCCCCCCCCGACCCAAACACCACCAACGACAATTCATTATAGTCGTGCTTGTAATTATGAAATTCATTACTGATCATTTTTTGTCAAATGGACGGACCAGAAAAGATGTGTCTTTATGGAGACAAAACAGTAGTGGCGTGGTCACACAAGATAATGCAAAGCTGTATATCGTGCTTGATGCAGACTTTCAAACATTGGATTCTCTCCAGGTGACATTCCTTGGATTACTACATGTGTACTGTGTGTCACAGTTTCTTGGAAAACACTAAAGTATTCAGATGGTGTGGTGCTTCATCTTAGTTTTCATTCAGAGATGGACATATCCCTGTGACTGAACTGAGGCTAAACATGCCATTGAAATTTTCTGTCCAGCTTTGATGCCTTGATCTGTGAAAATGTCAGTACCTGTGTATGTTTTTATAACATGTTTCCTTTACACGTAGTATTGTTATGGGAAATCGGATAATAATGCTCCTTAGATGGAAGGTCTGGAAAGTAACTGGAAAGGCAGTGCTAGGTGGTAAAATGCAGGGGGAGGGCATTTTTGTTTTTGAAAATCTGATTCTAATGTTCTGGTGTAAATTGTACTGACTAAGTACACCTGTCATCCTTCCACAAGCAGTCACAAACTTCCGGCTGTTTATGTTGATATGAACCACATACATTATGATATTTTACAACCAATAACTCGCACTATCTGCCCAATTACTGGATTAGTTTAACAAGCTTATTTGAGGTCACTCCGATCAAGTTACTTATGTTCAGTTCGACCATGTCATTTGCGACCAGTTCGACCAGGCTATTTGTGGTCAGCTCGACCGTAAATAGGTTGGTCGAAATTAGACTTGGTCGATTCGACCAAAAGATTTTCGGTCGAGAAAGTGACCCAAACATTTATGGTCGGTGACGTCTGTACCAAATTTGTCAACACCGACCGCGTTTTGTTGGTCGTTTCGGTCAGTTCCGATCTATCAATGATCAAAACAGATCACTGTTTGAATAAGATAACAATGGCGGATTTAAGCCAACATGACAGGTCGATACCTCCGTGGCTGAGAAGTTTAGAGCGCTTGCGCACCACTGTGGATCGGCAGAGCTCAACAAGGCGGTCGTGGTGAATTCAAGTTTAGGGCCCACTTTGACGAAGCCCCCTTAACGTTACAAACACCTAACTACCATCGCAACCAACACTGTAGGCATTGCGTCACCATAGTAGCTACGCAGTTGTAACGTTCACAGCGGTTGGAGAGCAAGTGTGTCCAGCTCCGGCAAGAATGAACAGAAGTTTACACAGTTTTGACTCGAATGTCTATGGGGTTAGAAGGCTACCCATCAGAAACAAGTCAGCATAACATATGGAGTGCTTGCGTCTCGCGCGTGGGGTTACATGGGGCGCTATGATAGGATGTAAGAGGTGCGGGAGGGCGAGTTGAAGCGCATCAGGCTGAAGAAGCTTATATCAAAAAATTTCTTGCCACCGCGATCAATTCTCTGTCTGACAAAGCCTCTGAGATGTCGCCGAAGCGTGGTATTTGGCCCATCGACAACGCTAGTATACTGCGCCCAAAACCTTGGGTCTCTATCAGACCCAATTGAAAAAAATAGCTGTTTGCTGAATTATTAATTTAAACACCACCCGGCACCGACATGTCGCTGATATAGGGCTGCATGTTAACGTGACACTCTGTAATGATACGACCCAGGATGAGACAAATTTGCCGCATTGACTGGTAAAGACTCAGCAGACGGGCAGACAGAAAACATAAAATAAGGAATGAGTCTGGCAATTACTGCAGTTAACATGCTACCTAGACGTATAATGATCGTTGGTGCGGTTCACAATTCGCGATGATATACCTCGGTGTTCTCCCGCGGAATCGGGCTGATGAACTGAGGGAAATCTTAAACCGCCCGCTGCGACCCGCGGATAATCATCGTCTGTACGCGGTCAGGATTTTATTGCTCTCTGCTTCAATCATTATTCCTACGAGACAGCGTACCGCTGCAAAAATCAGCCCTTGCCTTAAAGGCAATTTCCACGGGTCTGTCTACGGGATTATATTTACCTGTTGTAAACTTGACATTGTCTGAGTTTTGTAAGTGTAATGTGAGCCAAACGTATTCAAGAAAGTTAAGGCATTTTCATTCATAGAAATAATTCGCAAGGAGGGGTGTTTTTGTTAAGAAAAGGCAATGCGATGAATGTCCCCACAGGGAAAAAAATCCCGTTGGGAAAGATTCACTGGGGACAATCTCCGCTGAGAAAGTGAACGGGTGGGAAAAACGTCGCATTGGGTAAGCAGTTCTGGATGTCATATCCACCATACAATTTACATTGCAATCTCATTGATTCAATTAGAAAAAGCTAATTATGTTTCTGTAAAAATATAGGTCAGTTTTTGTTTTCAAATTTGCATTACGAGTAACTAACTTCACACCCTAAATATCACGAAAAATCGGGAACCATAGCGTCTTGTCGAGATATAACTGTGAAGATCATAGCAATCGAGGGTATAAAAAGTAATGATCAATTTCTGCGATTGAGACACCTAACATGTACATTCATGAAAAAGAAAAGCTGATGCAAATCATAGCGCTCCCACCGGGCTATCCAGATCTGGGGGGCACCGCTCCCAAATTAGCGTTCCCACACAACTTCACACAACACTGCTCCATGGATGTCCACAGATCATCAAAATTTCCCCATTGAAATGGGCGTTTAGATGTTAAAAAAAAACTTGAGGAAACTGGCTTCGCGTTACATGCAGTGTCATCAAGGTCAGGGATGCAATGGATTTCAATGTATTTTAACCACGATAGACAGAATCCTTATCTTTCATCTACTGGGATCTTATTTAAAGTGTATGTTTACGTCTGGAGTTGCTCATGTATCCACGTGTTTATTGTACAAGAATAGGGATCTGTCTAAAGTCAAAATACAAGAAAAATGGAAAAGATGAAAACGAAAAATCAAATAAAGCCAACACCAGCTGACAGAGGATATATAGCGTAAAAACACAAATGCTGCATATGTTTTAACATGGTGACGAAAACATCCACATCCTCTGTACTGACGACCATATGAAATTGTACACCAATCATGCTTTTGTCATGTAGAGGTCCCGTTTTCGTGCATTTGCTCATGTGCTTGCCTATTTAGCATATCTGTATGAGGTATATAGGGGACAGTGTCAACTTTTGTACGGGATCGTCGAGAAAAACATGCCCTGACTGTATATTCCCCCAAATGACAGAAATCTGACCTAATGCCCTAATTCTTATGACCAGTAACACCCAAAATATACCCTTAAACCACTAAAGTATTATCCTGCAACATCTTACTATACCCACATAATATTTGTTTTTTTTCGAAAACTAATCTTTTCGCACCAAAATGTTCAGTATATGAAGAAAACCAGTGATATTTCACACAATGTCCACCTGTGTCAGGTATGTTCACTTCACATGCAAGCATAGCTATCTCAGCAATATTTCTGCCATCTCAAAAGAAACCATTTTGAACCTACAAATACAAATTGCTGGACAAATCTCCAGTCCACATATGTGGTCAAACCTCACGGCTGCTGTTTAACAATACTTTAGACGGGTCCAAAAGCTCTGAAACCTATTTATTAATTGCATAGTGGCAAATCTCCGAAATAAGTACGTTTCACATCTCTAAAAAAAGGCTGTGTGGGCTGTATAATGGTATCATTCATCACGAACTGCATAGCCAAAGACAGGAAAATGTGATCGACATTACGATTAGAGTTGCTTTCGCTCATCATCATCAGTGTGTGAAAACTCCAATTACACCAAAACGTAAGCCGCTTTTGGACACCTTGTAATGACCAGTTTTGACCAGATGGAAACTAAAAGCCCTCCTTGTTGCTGACTTGACACTAATCACATGTACATCCGAAGGCACTAGCGCTCTAAGTCCCTCCGATGGAGGCATCAAAACTAGTACCCATCAGATTGGACGACCAACAGCACTTAGCTGAGACACTTGTAAGACATGTCGTCAAGCTCTCGTCATCATCGGTATGGTGAGCATCTTCTGAGTTCGCTGTAGAAATGGCCAGTTCCACGCGTTTGGCGAAAGTGTTGACATTACACGTCTGTGTAATGAACTAACTGAAGTTTTACCTGATGTATTTATTTGTAACAATGTTGCTATTGTTAGGTGATTTTCGATGTTTGTGTACAAAGCGGTTAAAATGAAGAAAGGGTGTACTTTATCGCGGTCGTTTTTTCCTCTTTCCGAATATAGCCTGCCATGCAAGTCTTTGTTACCTAATTATATTATCTACAGGTGTATCTTCGCGGATCAATTGATCCAATGCAATCAAGAGCTATCTATTTAACTGATTCACATTTAATGCGCACTGAAGGAATTTTCAGACATTCAGTGACACAGGGATTTGGGGATTGAGGAAGACGTAATCAGTAAACAACACCACTTTTCGCCAGGTATGCGACTAACCTCACAATATAATCCTTTGTCGCTTACTGATAAATATTATATTCGGCCGGATACATATTGTCACAAGGTCTTTTCAGCTGTGGTCTAACGCACGCCCAGCAGAAGTTAGCATTTGGTCCAGCTTATAAATCAATGTGAAATTGCCACACCTATGTAACCAGCTGCAACGGGGATCTTCACATAGGCCATTTGCTTTAAACAAGGAAAACGGCTTTTCGAAAGCTTTAACAAGCTAATCTTTGCTGACAACACATGTCGTGTTCATCTCCTGCTTAGCTTGGTTTATCCTAAAGGTAACACAAAGTGCCAATTTTCATGGCTTTACCCAATAAATCCTATGAAGCTGTTGTACAAACCATTCAGCTGGGATGGGTTTAGTAAACCTGTTTGACATCTTTTTACACGTATATTAACACGTGGTCAAACGTTTTCCTGCTGTGATGTTATTTATGCTAAAAAAAATGTTGGAGTCTTTTACACCATTTATATCAAAGACTGGCCATCGTGAGAATTTTCCAAGAAAATTCTTAGTTCTGAACTAAGTCCGATTTCTTCCACTTTGCAGTTCACCGTAAAAACCGTTGGCGGGTTTAATTAAGTGGCAGATTTAATTAAAATCATGAGCTTAAAGCTGTGTCCTTTTCTGAAATTCCAACGGATTCTTCAAACTATTCAAGATTCTACACCAATGCCACGCGGAAAAATTAAATTAAGGCTGTAATGGACGTTGTCCGCTCCGCTTAGCAAAAAACTGTTTAAGATAAGGTATGCCGCCATTACAGATGTCATGGGAAATGGAAGGGGATTTACGTTTATCCCATGTATTTAAACAGCTTACGCAATGGGCAATTTAATTAGGGAATCAACTAAGGTATTTGTTTTATTTATCCCTCAGAGAAGCAGCATTCCTCGGATTTCAAAATCTCTCTTCCCAGCATTAGTAACAAAGAGAATCTCACACTAGTGGTCATCGCATATTAAAGTTATGAAACTCGTTGAATAAATTTTGTGTTTGTTGCTCGCTAAATCTCGCAACAGACTTAAAGTCCACTTAACTCGTTTCATTACTTTATATGCGACCACCACAAGTCTGAGATACTGTTTATCACATAACTGAATAGGGAAATTTCTGAGAAAGCAACAACAGAAAAATCACACCACTTCTGGATAAATTTCACGACAGAACAGGTAGTGCGTGCATGTGCCCCATCACTACTTCAACAGTGAACGCATGCCTCCTTAAAGGTAAAATAGTTTTAGGTAAAATCTTAATGTATCTGTATATTTTATATGCAGTTAAGGTATTAAAGACAGAATCGTTTTAAATGGGGGATTAGATGAATTTTTTGCATCTTTTCCTCTCCTGGGAAACTACCTATATTTCGCATAAGCGTTTCGGCATTTTACAGACTGGCTGCGATGGAGATCGGTGCAGGTTTGACCTGGACTTAGGGGACAGAGAGCTTCAGTTTCGTTTTTATCTCGAAGTTTTATAATTAAGTGTTTAGGAATATGGCCTAAGTGGCCTGAAATTTGCATTTTGGGGCTCAGAATAAGTAATAACGCTGTCATTCAGTTTATGGACGAGACAACTTTTTATATAATATTATATGGTCAGTGAGACGTTTGCTTCATGAGACAATAGCATACGTAATCGCCGTATAATCACTAAGGACTTGTTGGGTTAACCCTGCTACTGATCGCCTAATATAAGGTTAGGACGTTGTGTTTGCTGATAAAAAAAAAATGTTTCGGCAGCAAAAATCCCCTGTCGTCTGCATCATGTCTCCGCAGAGGAACTGGTCAAGTGATGAACCGAAGGGTTCCAATACTTTGAAAGGTGTGATATTTCACCGACGGCTTTCTCTGAAAATACATGTCTAACAGTTTTGAACAACAGCACTTCACTCGTACAAAGAAAAAAGTGCATGTAGGGTGACGTGACGTAACGCTTAGCATTTTGTTCTTCCCACGCTGTGCAACCATTGAAATGTTTTCAAAAGTGTTGTGTACCATGGGCTGGCATGAATGAAAACTGCATCAGCTATGTGATGAAATGGTTATTACGAAAATATCTAAAGTGATTAATTGACTTTTACCGCATGTAATCAAACGGAGTGTTCGCACAACTTAACCTTCACATGGGTAGCAAGTGACTGAGTAAGGTGTACCATAATTATGTTTGTATGTATGCACGACGAGGAGTCCATATATGTAAATATACTTTGTCTTGTTGTGGTTTGGTGAAGTGCTGCCGTCGATGAAACACAACACCAAAGGCGCATGACATGACACCCCACCCAGTAACATTATACTGGCACTGGGCCAATTAGTCCTGTTTCCTCGCTCTAATCTCTCGGTGCTGAGCGTCAAGCGAGGAAGCAGTGGGTGCAATTTTAGAAATCTTTGGTATGACCCGGCTCTGAGACGAACGCCAAACCACTGTGCCATCGAGGCGATCTCCATCTTTATGAGACAGACCGACTTCACCAGCAGGACAATTTACTGGACAGCACGTGACCTGGTATACGAACATAGCGTTGTCAAATCTGTTAGAAAGAATACATTTCCAGGAGGCTATATCCGTTATTTCATCGGGGGTTTAACCACTGCAGTCGCTTTGGTGGTAAATCACCCGTAATAAGAGCAACACGGGTGTCAATGTGCGATTTACATATTACATGTATATTACGGCAATGTTGGCAACTATTTTACAGAGGGCAACTTGTTGCCGGGCCTTTTACGAAAATTGTATACATGTCACAGTGAAACCCTTATTGCCCTCAGAGTTCCAAAAACAATGAGGACAAGGATATCTCGGTAGATCACTGTGCGTGATTGGAATTGATCCTTCTCCTCCCGTATTCCAGAGCTTCAGAAATAATATATTTGCACCCTGCATTCACAGGATTCGGGCATCAGCCTAAAAATCATTAAAGTCTATGTCTAATGTTTATGCGATTTAGTAATGAATAACAGCCCAAGCTAAGATCAAGGTTTGGCTCACAATACACCGGGTGACTTACTGATCAATGAACAAGACTACCTGATGAGAGAGCCAGTCTGCGGGTCATACGAGGAAATAAAGCATTGCCATGAGCGCAAATCCGAGACAAAATATCAGACATTTGCCTCATTGTGAGGACGTAGAAAACAGACAAAAACATCTGTTCGGAAACATCCTTCTTAAAAGTGTCCTCCCGGTACAGAGATGGATCCTTTATGCATTTTAACACTTTCGTTCTCCCTGATACTGTTAGTTATTGTGCTACCTGTACACTTTTATGACTTTTTCTCTCCTATCCCGATCGGGACTATGGTCCCTTAGAAGCCTTTGGGCATTTCATGTCCGGCAAATGGGGGCAATTATAGGTTTTCGTCTGTTTTCTTCTTTTTTTTTACATTATAAATATACAAACAGCTGAAAGGTTCTGAGATAAACCAATACACCTGATTACGGAATAGCCGTGTAGTGTATCTCCCGGTCTAGTATAAATAATGTCTACTGATTGTGTCACGATTATATTTTGCACATACTCTGCAATTTAAAGGTGTGAAACCCCAATGTGATGACAAACAACCCTTGGGTTCTGTCTTGGCAATGAATGTGATGTAAGTACTAATGAAATGACTCAAGGAGCATAAGGTCGATGGAGTGGATTTGACGTCCCGTCTTACAGCTTAGTTTGTTTTACTAGCATTTCCGGATAATTACTTGTATTATATCCACACCAAGGTCACCACAAGGTAATTTTGTAGGACTACTCTCGAGATTGCACATATAAACGTATTGTTGCACCAACTGCAAGATTTCCACAATTCCGTTATCCGACCATGATATGACATTGTTGTCTTGTAATTCCAAGCAATGTTTTTTATCACAGTGAGTTCCACGTAGTGAATTCAGGAATATTCAAGGTCGTGGACTAATTGTGAGTAATAGGCCATACACTTCAAAAACGTTTTTAGACAGGAATTCACCTCCCAACTAAACAACACAGTTTCGAAAGCAAATGACTTTCACGGTCTTTTTTTTTTCACCGAGAGAAATACTTTCTGTTGTTCATGATGTACTTAAACGTATAACAGACATCAAGGGGCATTTCCTACATCAATGGCCCGTTGCAAACGGACGAGATGAAGACGCTTTCAGTCGGGTTTTCAAAGACTTTCCTTCCATTTCAAAATTAATGTCTACCAAGAAAGTGGAGCCTAAACATAGAACCTGCCATTTGCCGACAGCTGGAAGGCCGTCTTAAATGCCAACTTGTTTGAATACTTAAACACATCGACAGTTAACGATTTCCTCGGATTATATACATCTTGGATTCTGGCAGAAAGATGATTTGTTTGTTGTCACTTTGTTAGAAAAGCTTCCCTGAAGACCACCAGTACTAGCCATTACGTTATTATTAATATGTACCCCAGTCCACTTGTGTGGTCAAAATATTTGCATCCTGCATTCACAAAAATTCCAGGAACAGTCTAGAAATTACTTTGAATTTCTTTGATTTTTGCTAGTTTTAACGTATATATCCCGTTTTATGGCCTATGCCATTAGGTAGTGAATGACAGATGCAGCTATGGTCCAACCTTAGACCGCGATACATCGGGCGTACTGGTGATCTATGAACGAGATTACATGTATCTGATCAGACAGCCACTCTTTGAGGTTCATGTAAAGAAATAAAGCGTTGCCATGAGCGTAAATCCGAGACAAAATGTCTGACATTTGCATAACTGTGGGCAAAAGACACCACATAGAAAAAAGACATAAAAACTCAGATCAGAATCATCCTTCTTGAAAGTGACATCCCAATAGAGGGATGTATGCTTAATGCATTTCCAGACTTCCATTTTTCCATTCGTTACTATTCTCCCGCTCCAACTTTATTGTCTTTTCCCTTTCCTCATGCGCAGACCTGGCCTCTCACCCTTTGGACATTTCTTGTCCGCCAAATGAGGGCAATTATAAAATTTCGCCTGTTTTTTCTCTTTGCTTTGCTTTACAAATATGCAAAAACAGCTAAAAGCTAGCAGGCTAAATTAATTAAATGTGATTACGTAATATTTCCCCTTTTTGCATGAATGATGTTGGCAATACCGTATTTTGGCACTGATTGTGGCACGCATTTTCTTTTAATGCCATTACTCTTATTCATATCCTGGACAACACAGTCGCCGAAACTGCTGACTGATAGGCCACTTGTTAGATCTGCGCCTTACTTCAGGACGACGTGAACGCGTTGACACACATATTCAGACTCAGTTGTTACTAAAATTGGCTGAAGAAATTACACATAAAAAATACATCATATTTACTATCTCTTGTTGCTAGCACTGTCTTATTGTATTGCACAGACACTTAACTTTAAAGGTGTGAAAACCCAACGTGATGACGAACTACAATAGCGCTCTGTCTTGGTTCGGAACACGTTGTTAATAATAATGTGATGGCTGGCGGTGAATAAGGCCGATGGAAGAGATATGCGATTTGTGGAAAAGGACAGAGAACAAAGACGGCCACTGACTTGCTGTGTAGTGTTTCCAGTAACTACCAGTATTACATCCAAGCCATCACAAGGTCATTTTGTAGCATTACACTTGAGTCATGCTCATAAGCACGTATTGTGACACAGACGCTCACAATTCTTTTGTCCGACAATGATACAACATTGTTGTAAATCCAACCAATGGTTTCTACGACATTGAGTTCCACGTTACTACCGGAATATTTTAGGCTATGGATAGTGGAGAACAATGGGTCTTACATTTTAAAACATCCAAAGCTTTTTAGACAGCAGTTCAAGTCGCAACTAAACAAAACAGTTACGAAGGCAAATGACTTTCACCGTCTTTATTTCACCGTGACAAATGTTTTCCGTAGTTTGCTGTGTACTCTAACTTATGAGTGTCAACGACGGACATTTCCTACACAAATGACCTGTTGGAAACAGACAAGATGAACACGCCATGGGTGTGGAGTACAGAGACTTTCCTTCCACATCAGAATTAATAGCTCTCAAGGATTACATATAGGACCATCATAACTAGAACCTGCCATATGCCTGTTGCTGGAGGGTTGACTTAAATGCCAATTTGTTTGAATGTTTAAACACAGGGCTTGAGACAGGTAATGATTTTATCGGATTATATGCATTCCTTGAATCTGGCAGGAAGATGACTTCGCTATTTTGTGAGACCGGTTTTCCACACGCCATCAGCACTGGCCGTTATGATATTGTTGACATGTACCTGGAGGCGGGGGGATTTGTCATACAGAATAAAACGATTTGATTGAAACGAATGAAATTTCACACCATAAATTGTGAAACTTTAGTTTAAGTCCAATGTCAGCATTCTTCTTGACAAAGAAAATGCAGACTTCGGGAAAATCGTTGCATCCAGCGGAGTTCCCACGAAAACCATCCCATCCTCTCTCCCATTTTCCCTTTCATCAATAACAGCGGGATCGAGATTCAATTCTAGGTCTGTTCACGTCTCTAAGGTGCTCTAAGCAGATAGAGCGCTACACCCCGAATCCTACGAAACCCATTAAAGCGCCTCCTCCACCCTCAACAGACACACACAAAAAGAAAGAAAAAAAAGCAAAAGATATTTGGAGCTATTGTTCTTTGGATTTCCTTAAGAATAATGAATAGCCATGTCATGTGAGTGATGTGAAGGAAAATAGGGTTGCTATGGGCGTAAATCCGAGAAAAATATCTGACATTTGCACCTCTGTGAGCAAACGGCGGCACACAGAGGACAGACGTAAAACCTGCATGGAAGCGTCGTCCTTAAAAGTGTAAAAACCTAGTGCAGAGATGTATCATTAATGCATTTCAACACTTTTCGAAATACTACTCGCTATTTTGCTACCTCTACACGTTTATTATCCTTCCCGTCATGTCCTGACCATTTAGAAGCCTTTGGACTTCTCTTGTTCAGCAAATGAGGGGAATCATGGACTTCCGTCTGTTTCTTTCGTTTGTTTTTCCTTTTGCTTTATAAATATACAAAAGCAGCTGAACGCTAGGAAGCTAAACCAATAAAATCTGATTACATAATAGCCATATTGTGTATTTCTCTTCATGTATCAGTCTCCACAATGTTGTATTCTTCCAGTGATTGTGTCACGGAATTGTCCTTACATTTATTACTCTAATTTATTTATTTTTCTTATTTATTTATATCATTGGTGTTTTATGGGGCACTCCAGAAAATTTCAATTATATGACGGCGACCAGCGTTGTGGTGCGAGGAAACCGGGCAGAGTGGGGTGGAAACCCACGACCATCCACAGGTTTTTGGCAGGCCTTCGTGCGTATGGCCGGAGAGGAAGCCAGCATGAGTACTTTGATTCAAGTGGAGTTTGCTAACTGATACGTGACATTTTACTAACGCCTTTCTTTCAAAGCGACGTTTGAGCGTTGACAGACGTACTTAGTACCCTTTGTTACCAACATTGGCTGAAGACATTACATATAAACTAAAATTCAGGAAGGTGTGAAAACCAGTATCAATGGAACAGATTTACCATGTCTTGCTGCTAGCATTACCTTATTTTATCGCACATACACTGTGTCAAAGATTTTAAAACCCATCGCGCTGACAAAGAAATTTAGCTTTCTGTCTCGGAGCGGAATATGTTGAAGGTGTTGGTGTGATGTTTTAAGGAGCACAACGCCGATAGAGATACGCGTATCTGAATGTCGAAGGGAGTAAAATAGCAAAGACGGTCATGAAGTTGATGTGCTTTGCTACAGTCCAGTTTATTTTACAAACGTTTCCAGATAATTACTCCATGTCAAGGTCATCACATGGTCATTTTGCAGATGCATTTACATGCATTGTGATACCGATGCTCACAATTCGGTTGTCCGACAAAGTCCAAGCAATTGTTTCTAATACAGTGGGATCCGTGTTACATCATGGATATTGGCCGTGGACGATGGAGAAAAACGGGACATACATTTTAAAACGTTGAAATGTTTTTATACAGCAATTCACTTTGCAAGTAAACAAAAGAGTTACAAAAACCGAATGACTTTCACTGTCTTTTTACTCACCGTGACAACCGCTTTCTTTTGTCAGTAGTGTACTTGAACGTATCACAGACGTAGAGGGACATTTAATACACGAATGGTTCGCTGAAAATAGACGAGATGTACACGCTTTCAGTGTGGAGTACAATGACTTCCCTTCTATTCTACAAATAATGTCCATCAAGGAGTAGGAACATAAAAACTAGAACAAGTAGGTGTGTTCTTTTGAATATCATCTTAAGCTTAAATGCCATGCTCAAATACATCGCGTACGGCATGTCCGCGAATTACGTACAGTCCTTTGAGTCTGACAGGAAGATGACAGCTATGTTGTCAGCACGGTTTTGCTATAGACCATCAGTACCGGCCGTTATGTTACTGTTAACATGTACCTTCAGGCAGACAGATCTGTCATAGGGAATAATTTGAATTCCTTGAACGGATCGGCTTTTCACGCCATACGTAGTCAAACATCAGTTTACAACCAATGTCAGCATTCTTCGTGACAGAGAATGAAGAATTTTGATGCATTCAGCAAGTCCCCAAGAAAATCCTCTCCCACACTTTCCCTTCCGTCAATAACCGCATGCTAGGCATTCACTTCTAAGCCTCGAGATTTGGGCTTATTGTTCTAACAAACACATTTGTCTCGCTACGTAGAATATACATTCAAATGTACCCTTAAATTACTAAAATAATCTCATGAAACACCTTACATGATACCCACTACCACGTTTTTGTCTTCGAAATGTAAGCTTTCTGCACCATCACAATACTCACAATATGTAGGAAAACCCAATAATCACCTCATTTCAGTACGTGTATTTTTCATATTTTGTTCTATCCAGTATTCAAATGCTCATTGATCAGCCCACAAAAATATCATAATTCGTATCGGTCAACCCACCAGTTTCCCTTCAAAATATACACCGCTTTCGGGCCCCTTGTAGTGATCAGTTTGGTGCAGAGGGAATCTAAAAGTCACCCTATTTGCTGACTTGACACTAATTGCATGTACATCTGAAACAACTAGCGCTCCCAGCCCCTCGTATGACACCTTCAGGGATGGAGAGATCAAAACTAAAACTCATAAGAATGGGTAACCAACCAACAGCACACAGCTGGGATATGGTTTGTCATCAGCTCTGGTTAGCGTCGGTGTGGTGAGTGGGTAATGACTTAAGAATAACTGCTGAAGGAATGGTCAATTCCACGCGCCTGACCGCGGTGTTGACATATCACGTCAGGTTGTCTGATTTGGTGAACCCACTGACACGATCTATTTGCTTGTACCATTTCGATGATAATATACAAAGCTTTCACAATGAAGAATGGATATGTTTTCACGGGATCGCTTCTCCTCTTTCTCACTACTGCTCGCCATGCAGCTGTCATGTTACCAAACTACATTATGTATATGCTCATAAACCGATTGACTCAACGCAATAAATAACTATCTGTTTAACTGATTCATGTCTCAATCACACTGCAGTCATTCAATGACGGAGGGATTTTAGGGTTGAAGAAGCCAGAATAGTCAGTAAACAACACAGCTTTGCGCCAGGTGTCGGTCTGAATGAATGAATGACTACGCCTTAACGCCACATCGGCAATATCTCAGCCATATCATGACGAAGGTATCGGTCTGGCCTCATTATATAATCCTTTACCGTCTAATGAGAAGTTTTATATTTGGTCGTATTTATCGTCACATCGCCTTTTCAGCGGTTGCCTAACTCACGTTCCCGCAGAAGTCAGCTTTTGCTCCAGCTTATATATCATTGTGAAGTTGTCACAGCCATGTAACCAGCTCCACTGCGGATCTTCACATGGGCCACTTATTTTAAAGCAGAAAGAAACGCTATTTTGAAAGCTAACTTTCACATCGTGCTGAACACCTGCTTAGTATGGTATATTAGAAAGGCTATGCAAAGAAACAATTTTCATAATTTAAAAAAAAATCATCGAGCTATTGTGCCATCGATTTATCTGTAATGGGTTTAGCAGAATTTTCAGGTATGTTAATGCGTTGGCAGATGTTTTCCTGCTAAGATGTGTTTGATAGGGAAAAAATGATTTTACACCATTTATATCAAAGACTCGCCGTGGTGTGAATTTTCCGAGATGTTAGACAGATGCGTTTATCAGTTGTTACATCCATATAAGAAGACACAAAGAACAGCCATACTGGCACAGGCTAACGCTTGACAGCTTCTGAAGACTAATGCGAGTAAATGTTTGGGAAAATGTTTCTTCATTATCAAAGGCAAAAACTGTGTCAGGCAGGATACTCTAGCTTTTGCCATTTTGTGTGAAAAAGAACTCGTTTCGAGTCAATTCCTGTTTCGTCTGCTTTGCAGTTCACCGTAAAAACTGTTCCTTCTTAAGTGGCGGGTTTAGTTAAAATCATGACCTTAAAGCTCCGCCACTCCCTCTTTTTTGAAATTCGAACGGATTCTTCAAACTATTCAACATTCAAGACTAATGCCACCAGGGATAATTACATCAAAGTTGTAATGGAAGTTGTCCGCTCCGATTAGCAAAGAAGTGTTTAAGAAGAGGTTATGCCGCCATTACGGATATCACGAGAAATGGAGGGAGATTTACGCTCAGACCTTGTGTTATACAGTTAAACAGCTTACGCGTTGGTGAATTTTCTTAGAGTTTCAAGTAAGGCGTACGTTTCATTTATCCCTCACCAGCAGCTTTCCTCAGATTTACAGGTCTCTCTTTCCTGCACTCATAACAAATTATGTACGACAATATCTAAAGTGATTAATATATTTATAGTGTACATAATCAAACGGAGTGCATGCAGAGCGTAACCCACACCGGGTGAGCAAGTTACTGAATAAGGTCCTCAAGTTGTATGTGTTCATGTATACATGACAAGGAGTCCATTTATGTATATGTACTGTGTCTTCGTGTGGTAGGGCGAGTCAATACCACCAAAGTGCTTGCGCACCTGAAACACCATGCCAAAGACGCGTGACATGACATCCTAGCCAGTAACATTATGCTGACACCGGACCGACTACTCCCGCTCCCTTGCTCTCAGCTCTCGGTGCTGTGCGTCACACAAGGCAGCAACGAGTACAATTTTTCCGGATCTCCCCACCCCATAGCTTAGCTTGTTTAACAAACATTTGCAAATTATCATTTTTATTATATCATGCCAAGGCCATCACAGGGTGCGTCTGAAGCTTTCAATATGGCAATTCAGCTCGCAACCAAACAATACAGTTACGTAAACAAATGACTTTCAACTGTATTTTTTCACCATGACAAATGTGTTCTGTTGTTTGTTGTGTGTTTTAACGCATCACATACATCGAGGTACATTTCCTACACAAATGGCCTGTTCAAAAGAGAAAACATGAAGATGCTTCGGTTGTGGAGTGCAGACTTATGTTATTGTTAAATATGTATTTGAACCCAATGGAATTTCATACCATGCGCAGAAATATTTTAGTTCAGTGTCAGCATTCTTCGTGACAGAGAAAGGACAGATTTGAAGTGTTCTGTTGCATCCCAAGAAAACCATCTTCCCTCCAGTTTTTTCCTTCCCTCCAAAACAGAAGGCTAGACATTCAAATCTAGATTTGATCTCGCACCATCAAGGTGCTCTAAGCAGACAGAGCGTTATACCCCACCTCCCGCAAATCCAGCACCCCTCTCCCCGACAAAAAAGTCAGAGAGAAAAGAAAGTAAACGAGATTTGGAGGTATTGTTTCCACTCCGGTCGTACATGTGAAGGTCTGCCACAATGTGCGGATGGTTGTGGGGCTCACCTGGCAATGCCTAGTTTCCTCCCACCATGATGCTGGCCACCTTCGTATAAGTGAAGATTTCTTGAGTACGGCGTCAAACACCAATAAAATAAATAGGTAAATAAATGACTTAACACCAGATAGCCAAGCCTTTGTTTCTGTTTTGGAAATATAACCTTGCATTTTCTGGCTGGACCTGCTTACGGAATATAACCTTGTCAAAAATCGTTCTGCCACCAGGACCACGCAAACATATATGGGTCAAGGCAATCACCGTTGTGCCGCTTTTTTACGGACGTATGGAGTCATCTTCGGACAATAACCGTTTGGGCACAGGCAAGATCTAGGAGCAGCTGTGATGAGAGGTGAATTATCCTGAGACTGTGAAAAACGGTTGGTGTCAAAAAGCGACAAGGAACACTGGCATATTGGATCAGAAGACAATACACTTTAACGTTTAAATCTAACATCAAACTACTTTTACCATCGCTGTCGGAGCTTAACAGGTTTAACGCTTGCTGAGCCCTCACTAATTGTGTACAGCGATTCAGTTCTCACCCAAAAGGAACAGATATGAAAACAGATGGCTTTCTATGTCCTTTTCACAGACAAAAACGTTTTCTGGTTTTAGAGTTTGCTTAAAGGAATCAAAGACACCAGGGACATTTGTCAAAGAAATAAACACATGATATGCATGATACCGCCCCGTCTTATACGTTTTTAACTGTGTAGCACACGTACACTGACTTTTCTTCCATCCCACCATTAGCCTACACATGAAAAGCAGGACCATTTGCCAACAACTGGAAGGATCTTTTAAAATTTCGAATTCTTTGAATGTTTAGACACATCTCTCACCGAAAGCAATGCTCCGGGTCATGTTACATCTTTTTTATACAGCCTTAGAACAAGTGGATACATGATTACGTCATATCTGGGGGAAAGGTTTTGTGTAAAAGCAACCCTGTGCTATTCCTAGTGTACAACCTATGGCACAGGAGTTTTTCAAAGAAAATAATTTAAATGACATTGCTCGCCATACACAGACAAAAACAGTGAGGTAAATGGCCACATCCAGCCGAGTCCCTAAAAAAAACTCCTTTCACTCCATTTCTTCTCCCCGTGAATAACAGCAGGTTAGACATTCAGTTCTAGGCTGGGGCTGACGACCTCGTGATGTTCTGAATACACTGTCCGATATGCCACAGTTCCTTATGGGAAATCCAGGAGAGAGCAGGACAAAGCAGGTTTGGAGCTTGGGTTCTGAGGAAACCCACTGTATCGCTACCTACTAGTTGGCTTCTGTCTCCAGGAAGAAAGGAGAATAATTTGAGGCTAGGATGCAGAGTTTTTGTTCCTGTCTTGTACATAAAATCTGGCTTATTCATGCTGGCTCTGACCTGAGAGCACCTTGATTCCTATCTGCCAGACATCCTCTCCTCTGTCTCTCTCGAGTGTCATCACTTTGTAATTGCTACAAATGGGAGAGATGCCTTCTTTCTCAAGTGGCCTGAAACCTAACTAGCCATATGCCAACAGCATTGATTCTAATGCTGTTTTCATTGATGATTCGACGAAAGATATCTGGCACAGCTTGGATATGCTTTCTTATTTGAAAGGGAAACTGAACTCAGTCATGTAGAGCATTAGTTTTAGGTTCATCCAAAATTAGCCTTGTGAAACAAAATCAAACTCAGGATTTCTTCGAGTAATTTTCTGGAAAAATGCTACAGTCTGATGTTAGAAAATATACCTTATATTTATCTAGAATACTACCTCTTTATAGATACACGTATACAATGGAACTGTTCTACGTGTTAAAGCTAAGTGTACTTATTAAAATATGTTGTAATCTGTGGGTAATAAGTTAATATAGTTAGAAGAATCTATAGAATCTACTGTTAGTTGTTCAGCAACCGTAATAAAGCTTAAGGGAAGAGAAGGTGACAAAAACACGGTACATCCTTCAAGAATTCAGCTTGATGTGTCTCTGTTAGAGATCAGCCTCGATAAGTCAGATTTGCTTACAGTTCCTACATGTATCTCATACATGCCAGAGTGTGTTAATTATGGAAAATGTGCGTTGTGGATGTAAAAATTACAGTGTTTTTCGCTATCGCGTTCTGGGCCTTCAAGGCCGAGGGGTCTGGCAACCCACCGTGGCATAATGACCCAGGTGCCTCTCACCAACGCGGTCGGTGTGAATTCAATTCCAGCCCAAGTTGGCTTTCTCTCCAGCCGTAAGTGGGAAGATCCGCCAGCAACCTGCGGATGGTCGTGCGTTTCACCCGTTCTCCGCCCGGTTTCCTCACACCATAATACTAACCGCCGGAGCATAAGTAAAATATTATTGAATATGGCGTAAAACACCAATAAATAAATAAATAAATAAATAAATACGGGGTTCATTCATTTTCCAGTTAAGACTGTTTATAGAGGTGGGTGGAGGCGGGATTCTATTTTGGGTAAGGTAAAATAAGCCGCTCAGCCTGAATTTGAAACGGAAAGTTGCAGTCGATTACATCGAAAAGGCTTCGTCAATCTGTCAGTACTTTCAAAGGCTGTAAAAGGAGTGTCGATGAACAGCCTGGGAATTCTTCGGAAAATGGCTGTTTGTGCACTTAAATAGGTCCATGGAGGCAGGACAGTCCCGTCAACGAGGAACAAAATGATTAAAAAAACAAATACAATGGAGAGAATCCATATATGAGGTGACAACGGGAATTCGCGCGACCTAATATGGCGAGTGACTTTTGAGTAGTCCCAGAGGTTTTTCGTTTCACCTCTCCCGCGACAGGAATTCTGCGACATTGTTCTACACTATGTATTGTGGTCTGACACGGCACAGGCTATTTGAGTAGGAATTGAGCGCATAATAAACTCTCCAATGTGTTTATCGTCAGCAATGGTACACATTTAATAGTATATATATATGTGTGTGTGTGTGATTCAAAGTACACGTAGTTAGAAACCAGCAGTATTTTTACACATGCTAGATTATTCATATCGCTCGCTCGCTGTGAGTTCAGGTCCAGCTCATCTGCGGTCGTACGTGGGGAGGTATGTCAGCAACCTACGGTTAGTCATGGGTTCCATGACTAATGCTGGCCGCCGTCGTTCACCGTAAGTGAAATATTCTTGAGTGCGGAGTAAAACACCAATCAAATAAATAAGCACATATTCATATGATTTGTTATCTCGGACATTATAACGTTTATTCTGTGGTTTTCATCAGCAGCTGGTCTAGTTCGATCTCTTCTGTGAAAACTAGCAGTTATCCTATACATAGCTTGTTATCTTTTGAAATATGTCTTTATAAAAGCCGAAATATTAAAAAAATAGTCTATGAAATTTTTCCAAAGGCAGCAAGACTATTTGTACGTTTCATGTACGTCACATACTAGACATCGGTTTCCCAGTATTTTTGTGAGATTTAATGTGTGTATTGTACTATGCTTATGTAATTAGAAAATGAAGGACAGTTCCTTCGAGTGACTTCGTTATGACTGAGCGAGATTATCTGATCAAATAGCCGCTGTTTGTTAGTTGCATTTGCGTTTGGTTCACTGTGAGCAAAAGTCACTTAAAACACAGATCACATCTGCTGGGCACCCACTCTTTGTAGTGTCATCCCAGTACAGAGATGCAAACTTAGTGTATTGCAGCATGTACCCCCATTTTTCTAATACTGTTCGTAATTGTGCTACCTGTACGAGTTTATTATTATTTTCCCTCCTGCACCGGTCTGGCCCTTGGACTGTTTGAACTCCTTGGACATTTTTTGATAGGGAAATAAGGGCAATTATAGATTTTCGCCTGGTTTTTGTGCTATAAATATACAAACAACAGCCTAAAGGTACGGAAGCTAAATCAATAAAATCTAGCGGAATTGTGTATTTTCCTTTCTTCTATCATTCATGTCCAAAGTGCCATATCTGCCATTGATTGTGTCACAACTTTTTTTAATCTCAGTAATATGATCCACGCCTTTATCTAAAGAGTAAGCATAACTTTTAAAGAATGCGACTTTTTCTTAGTCGCTGCATGTTTTAGAACGGGCATGGACCCGTTGACACGCATTCTTAGTGTTCATTGTTAACAAGGTTAGCTTATAAAATTACACAAACAGTGGACGTCAAAGATATGAGTATTTATGTAACGGTAACAGAGTTAAAGCTTTCCTTGGTACCGTTGATGCCTTATTGTACTGTACATGCACTGCACTTCAGATGTGTGAAAACCGAGCGTAAACAACACCAGTGTTTATGGCAGCATACATGTATCAGCAAATCTATTTAATATTGTCATGTCATTTCTTAAGGGTAATGTACAATATAAAGGACGCTGTGAGGAAACTTGCGAAAAACAAGACGCAACGGGTTTTTCTTGTTGTGCTAACGTTTAGTTTGTTGCAAAGTATATATACACGAATGATGAAGGCGTACATGGACCCAGGTCCATTATGCCTGTATTAAGATCATCATAACGCCGTCTGGAACCGTTATTGTGTTATACATATACACTTATTGGGTCACCGGTGACAAGTTGCTTACAGTTGCGCTGTTAGACAATGCTGCGATCATGTTGTGTAAATCCAAGCATAACGCCATACGGTAACGTTAAGTAAACCGTAGGTCAGTCTTTCTTATCTCAAATGGTTTCTATGTCAGGCAATTTCACGTTATTTTGACGGACTTTGGGTCATCCAAGAGAAAGAACAATCGGTCGTACTTAGCTATATCACGGGGTCAATGATGACAGATAGATGGCATTCGGGAACAGGGGTGAACAGTTCGCGAAAAACTTAAAGAAGACTTTAGTATATTTCACCTGTCAGTGATGTAAATTTACATCTAGTTCGAATCGACTTTCGCTTTCACTGTCAGATCATGGGAACTTTAAAACGGTTTTGCTATCACTAATTCTAGGCTTTCGAGATAGAAATTCACTTCTCACTTAAACGAAACGCTCATGAGAATAAATTGCTTTTGCTGCCCTTTTACGGTGGCAAATGTCTTCTGGTTTCAAAGTGTACTTAAACGCACCACAGACATCGAGAGACATCTCTCACACAAATAAATAGATGTTACGCAAGATACCGACTCCCCTGTCGGGAGCAGACAGGATGAGGACGTTTACAGTGCCTAGTGCAGACCTCCCTTCTCTTCCACAATCATCGACCATCATAAATGTACATTTAGGACTATAAGAACTAGAGCCTGCAATTTGCCAACAACTGAAGGTTTTTTTTACATGTCGGGTAATTTGAACCTTTAGCACATCGTTCACGACAGGTAATGACTTCCTTGGGTAAAAAGATGACTGCGTTATTTGGATAAAACCTTTTACTATAAATCACCAAGACGGTCCATTTATAATATCTATCTGAAAGTAGAGAATTTTGTCGTGGAAAATAATTTGAATTTGATAAGAGAATGACGTTTTACGCCACTGACATGCAAATTTGAGTTTAACACCACTACGTTCTTAAAAGACCCCATGTAATCAGACCGATAGCCAACCTGCTCACAGTGACAGATCTACTGCGGAATGACACAAGGGCATACCCCGTATGCAGTTGAAGTTGTTAAATAACAGATGTTGCTGTGCAATAGGCCAGCAGTAAAGAAGTATTCGCTACTAACCATGAGCGTTCACTGTGTATTTCACACACAACAATTTGTCTGTTATGCTTTTAGTCAGACCTATGTGATGTTTGATTTAAAAGAAATTTTTTCTTATTAATTATATATGGCTGGGGCTTTGTAGGATCATTGCGTGGCGCGTTGAAACGGGTTAATAACGTGGACACCACTTACATATTTGGCTACATTGAGTTTTCATTGTAAGTTTATAATACACCATGAATTATCCAGGTATATCTATTACAATTGCAAATATATCTAATATGGAGCTTTTCAAAATGTAAACAAGTAATGTATGCTTCTTGTCTGATTCATCAAATTCTTCTTCACACATGTTACTACAAATTGTCGGTAGTGATAGGAACCGGCCTCATAAACACACCGCCATCTGGATTGTTGGCCGCGCGAGTTACCGCTGTACTATGGGGAACATCGATACTTAATCAATGAATTATGATGGTGAGTATGCTGTTAAACTAGCCGTAGAAAATATTTCATTTGTTTCCATTTGCCAAGAAATGATTGCATGAACCATCAGGATAGTTCGTATCATATTAGAAATGTCCAGCTTGACATCAAATATACACAAATGGTTTTGGGCCACGTTTATTTTTATTATGATGGGCATTCCCTCAGCCAAACACCCTAAAATAGGGAAATTTGCTGTGGACTTTTCTTTTGCCTACACAGAAAACAAATAGTATGAATCACATCACTCCAATTTTTCACAAATAATTTCCATAGTAATTGTACTTCAGATTCAAGTAGATTTTCCATCTATTTTTGCACGTGCCAGTAAAATACACTGCCTGGTTAGACAATACATTACAGCGGCGCTCCTGCTGGGACATCCGGTAGCAAAGAAACCGGAAGTTTGAAGCTAGGGTTCCTACAAACTGCATTGTGTCGCTACCTACTAGTTACTTCCTGTCTCCAGGAAGACTGAAAAGCGATCGAATTAATTTCAGTCTAGGAAGCCGAGGTTTTGTTCATGCTTCATCTCACCTGAAACTACTCTCATTCGTCCCAGAAGGTTGTTGACGTTCGGTCCGCCAGACATTCCCTCTTGTGGCTCTGTCAAGGATCATATCCTGGCAATTGCAGTGAATGTAAGATACACTCTTTTCTCACCTGGACTGAAAGATATTGCCACCGATGACAAAATGCTGATTATTGTGTTATTCGATGTCGTTGTCGTGTCAATGCATGCTTAACACCATCTGGTTACTCGACGTAATATTTGCTCAGTCCTGCTCATTTCAAATGGTTTCCCTGGTTCTCAATTCCGCGTTATTTCACGGAATTTGGGAGGTCAATAACAAAAGAAAAGGTGATCCTGCCGCAGCGAGGTACGCCTTCACTGCATAGCAGTCTTCTGCCTAAACGTACGGTAGTCACCGTAGTGACATTTCTCGCACAAGTAAATAGGTGTTATGCAGAATCTCGCCCAGCCTGCCGAAAGCCGATAAAATGAAGACGTTTTGAGTGTGGAGTACAATGACCTTCTAATACACTATTGTCGTTCACCAGAAAAGTAGAACGATAAATTTGTCATTTGGTAACAGCTGGAAGGCTCATGTAAATGTCGACATATTTGTATGTCTGAAGACATCGCTGGCAAGAGGAAATCCTTTCCTCGGATTACATATAATTTAAGAGTAAAGCAGAAAGAGGCCTACACGATTTTGGCAGAATATTTTCTCTACAGACTAGTAGAAGCTGTCTTTCATACATAGTATGTATCTAAGGCACTGGAATTTGTCATAGTGATCAACCTGATTTCCTTGAAGCGAATGGCATTTCACGTCATACATTGACAAATATTAGTTTAATACAATTGCAAGTATTTTGTGTAGAGATAAAGACATTTTTGTGGTAAACTGTCGCATTCATCTTAGCTAAGAAGATCAACACCCCTTCCCGAAAATCAGCAACAGCAGGCGAGACACTTAGTTCTAATTTGAACTCACGACCTCATAGTGTTCTAGCCATACCGTGCGTCATACCCTATTCCCAATAGGAAGTCCAGTAAGAAAAAGAACAAAGCAGGTTGGAGTTGTGGTTCTGAGGAACTCCACTATATCGCCACTTTCTAGATAGCTTCTGTCCCCAGGAAGACAGGAGTTAATTTGAGGCTGGCAAGCAGAGTTGTTGTTCCTGCCTTGGACATAAACGTGTAATCAAGCCTTTTCATGCTAGGTCTGGTTTGAAGCCACTCTAATTCCTCCCCGTGAATTGGCTCCACCAGGCACCCTCTCTTCTGTGTTTCCCAACAGCTATCCCTTCGCAATTGCAACAAACAGGATAGATACTTTTTAAATCAAGTGACCTAAAATGTAACAAGTGAGATGTTTCAGCATGGATTCTACTACTATTTTTCTGATCTCTGCTAAAACAGGCAATAGTGTTAGGTCCATCTATACTTAGTGTTTTGCTGTAATTTCAAAGGATTTCGTCCTGCAATTTTTAGGAAAATGCACTTATCTGAAGTTAGGAAATGTACCTTATATCTGTCAATAGTACTGGGCCCACTTGCACATCCTAAGCTTAAGAGCACGTCACTATCAAGACTACGGAATGCCTAGAGTGCCGGTTGTGCTCGTCAAAATAAGGGTGCTTCGTGCAGGCGGGCCGTGACTCTTAAATACACGTATATTGTACCTCTGTAGACCCATGGTAAATAAACTACACGTATAGTTCTATACCTCTCGAATAATGCTTTTATGATATGCAAATACACTGCTGATGATTAGATTCACGTTTTTTATATCATTGTGGAGTACTGGTTATTGATTACGTTTATTTTGTATGCCACAGGAGCAAGAAATATACGAAATTTAGTTTTCTCACCACATTGGAACACAGATTATTTCCTACAAGCCTGTTTATCTCCCTGTGGATTAGTGTTCCCGTAAAATGGAAATAGGTACGATAAATGACTGATAAATTCGTATCTTTAAACGAATGGCCAGGAACGAACTAAACCGGCTGGTGGTGTGATTCCTCGATTATTACAACGATTATACGTTGTATGTCATAACGTTGATTACACTTAAGCTAAGAGTTCCTGCTCATAGCACCGGCTGAGCTTTTCGAAATACAGCTCTGTACTCTTCCACTAACTAACCCGGAACAACGATGTCTTTACGAGTGTGCTACAAAAATATGTTTCGTTTTAGCATACAGTAATTCTGATATCATGCATGCATCACATAGTTATTCGTGAATAATAATGACAATATCCTCACAATACAAATATATTGATGCATCCATAACAACACAAACTCCGCTATCCGTCATTTCGATGGCACATGATTTGAAAATGGTGTCCGAAGGGACTTGTCGGTTACGTTAGTGTTAATTGCGACGCTGTGACCCATACTATTCCTACACAATGAAGCATTTTTTTTTAAGATAAGGCGAAACCCATTTCGTGGCGCACAACTTCTACACAGCCCACTTCACCGAGTTCCAGGTTTATAATAAATGGAAGTTGATACGGTTGATGTGAAAGCTAAGCTGGGAACATGAACAACCTATCTCAGAGCTAGTCCTTGATGCTCTTCCTATGAGTAACAATGTCATAAATGATAATAACTACCAAGACAACCATTCCGCCCGACGTAAACAAACTCAGTAATGACAGTCCCGTATAGCGGTTCAGTTATCAATGAGCGAGAGTACCTGATGAGAAGGCTACTACCTGCACTACACGTGAAGAAATAAGGAATTGCCAAGAGTATAAATCTAAGACAAATATCTTTCACTTTTCTATCACTGCGAGCTAAAGCCCATACAACTCTGATATAAAATCTGGCATGAGAACCCATTCTTAGTAGTTTCATCCAAGTGTAGAGATGGGGCCTTAATGCATTTCTACACTTTGATTCTTCCAAATACTGTCCGTTATTATGCCACCTCTATACGTTTATTATCCTTTGCCTGATATCACGGCCTGGCGGTTAGCTTTTTTGCAGACTTTGGGCAATTTATGTTAGGCAATTGAGGGCAATTATCGACTTTCGCCTGGTTTTTGCCTTTTTAAATGTATAAAAAGCGCTGAAAGCTAGGAAGGTAAATCAATAAAATCTGACCGCATAATAGCCGGATTGCGTATTTTCTTTCTTCTATCAGTGATACCCACAGTGCCATATTCCTCACTGACTGTGTCACGATTTTTTAAAAGTAATACTATGATCCGCGCCCGGGTTCAAAGAGTAGCCATAGCCTTTGATGGATACGCTTTTTATTTACCCGCTTCTAGTTTCAGGACGCTCACGGACACGTTCACACGCATAGTTAGTATTGCTTATTACCAAATCCCTACCCTTGAACATAGAAGCTTACGTGATCAGAAAAACCTGCTGTCGGAATATCGTTTCTGTTGCCCAAAATAATATCCAGCATCGCTGAAGAACACATTTCGGCAGATTTATTTCATCGATTTTGATGAATGTTAAATATTGTATATACCAGCACATGTTAAATTGTATAGACAGCCGCGTCACGTCACGTCACAAAGGGACATCACTTAGCTGTCGTACGATGGCATCTCGAAAACTGCGTATTACCTTACTGTATTGCACATTCACTGTACTTCGTCCGTGTAAAAACCAAAAGTGATGACAAACAACATCAGCAGTGATGATAGAAGAGTGTGCTATTAGCTCTTTTTACGGGGAATGCGATTTCATGAGGAACATGTAGAGTGTAAAGGGCATCGTCGTTTAGCGCTAATTTATTTATTTAGGAATGATAACTTTTGCAAGCTCCACACACTAGTTGTACATATACGAATATGAATGGCCGAATGAATGATTATGGCCTCACGGTATCTCAGCCATATAGTGGCGAGAACATGTTCAAACCAGGAAGCAGTTAATAGTTTTCAACATGATGTGATAAACATTCAGTACCAAACAAAACAGAGGGACATTTTTAAAAACGGTTAAAAAGAACTAAATGTCAGTTAAGAATAACAATTTCCGTATGTGTAATTTGAAATTATATGTATATGATGGCTTACATATACATTTATGCACCCTGACCGTGCGAACGTCATCGTGTGGAACTATTTAATTTGTTGTGCATACACGCGTTATGCGACACACAGGACAACATGCCTACAGCTGTGTTGAGCTCGGCATACCCGAAAGCTTAAGGTGCAACTCAACTAAACACAACTGTTGCGTTGGGTGTTAAGGTAAATATAGACAGGACTCAACTGGGGTTTTATTGCAGAAGATACGTGCATTCCGGTAAATCTGAAAGTCCTATGGCCACCAACGAGTGAGTTGCGCCCATAGCTTTCATGTATGCCGAGCTTTACCCGACAATGCTAGTGTACGACGGTGTTTTCTGGTAAATCCAAGCATGACACCACATGGCAGCTCGAGGTACATGTAAACCTTACCCTAGTCTTGTTTACATCAAATGGTTTCTATGTTAGCTCCACATCAAATCGCAGCCGAGTTAAACCATCCACGATAGAAAATAATCCTCCGTGCACATGTACCATCTGGCAGCGTCCGTGATAACAGATCGATGACGATGACAATGGTACAGGGGCAAGTGTTTCCGGACTGTTGTGGAAAACCAGAAAAGGAATTTTGACATTACATCACAGGATAACAAAACTAACCTTTACATCTAACATAAAACAACTTTTTCCATTACTCTTATTTTAACAGCTTTAAAACTTGCTGAACCATCACTAATTCTAAGCTTTTCAGATGGCAATTCAAATCGGACCTAAATGATAGATATGAAAACAGATGGCTTTCAAAGTCCTTTTTACAAATCTTTTCTGGTGTTAGTGTACATAAACCATCACACACATCCAGAAACATTTCTTGCGCAAATAAATACATGTCACGTATGCTCCGGTCACGTCTGTTGGAAGGACATGAGATGAGTATGTTTAAAGCATGGAGTACAAAAATGTTATTTCCATTCCATAATTAACGTCCATGAGAATAGTAGGACTATTTGGCAACAGTTAGAAAGATCTGATCTGATCCGGTAACGTGTGATCATTTGCCAGCTATGAAACTGTCGTCGCTGTTCTGGTTTTGCTCTCTGTGCCGTAGTCTTTTATTTTGTAAATGTCGACTTATTTGAATGTTTAAACACATTGCTCACGGCAGACAAAGATTTAGAGTTTGTTCACACCACACTAGGAGACAGATAACACTGTTTGAGAGAACGGCTTTCCTATATATCACCGGGACTTGCCTCGATGGCCCATGGCGCAGAAATTTGTTATGGAGCATGATATAAATTCGCTCGTGGGACCGAATATCATGCTGTACGGGTAGAAACTATTATAGTAACGTTGTCACGTTTATACGTGGAAGAGTCACGAAAATTTTGAGAAAGACTGTTGCAACCAAGTACTTAAATCGGCACCCTACCGGCCTCCACGACGACATGGTCCACAAAATGCTCCTCGTTTATATGGAGAATGGATCCTCTTTTGAAAGAGAGTAACGAAAAACCAAAGGTGTGGAACTATGATTCTGAGGAGCTCCACTATCGCCACATATTGGTTAGTTTCTGTTTCAGGAAGAAGGAAGAATGGCCGTGTTAATTTGAGGCAGGGAAGCCGAGTTTTTGTTCCTGTCTTGGAATATAATCAGGTCTTTTCATGCTGGATCTGGCCTCAAACCACTCTGATTCCTGCCTGCAAATTGTTGGCGTTCGCCCCACCAGACATCCCCTCTTCTGTCTCCCTCGGGGACCATCTCTTCCTAATTGCTGCAAATGGCAGAAATGCTTTTTTTCCCTCAAGTAGCGTTAACCGTAAAAAGTCAGACTTTTCCAGCACGGATTCCGAGGCTCTTGTCAGTGATGATTGAACAAAATACATCTGGCACAATTCATATATACTTGGTTGTTTGGTAAAGGAAATTTGTGGGGTCAGCCACACATCCGCAAAATCAGAGGCTTTAGTCGTCTAATTGCTGAAATAATGTAGGTTAGACGTCCAGTGGTAGACAGATGCTTACATGTATAAGGCATGTATTGTCCGATAGATAGAGAGTACCGAATAGTATAACTCTGTTGATCACTGGTACATTACATACACGAGAAAACATATACATGTTCAGTTCGTTGGTTTTATGGACATTATTGATTACGCCATTCACCAATGACGTCACGAAACTTTTTCTACATCGTTTCCTTTATCTCTAAATAAAGCTCTTGAGAAATGTGTGCCTGTGTGTGAAAAATATACGATGACATTAAATTTCTGCTGTAGGGCCAGAGAAAAGTTGGCGTGAGGTCACTGGTGAACAAAGTTATCCCCATAACTTCATTTTTGTGTGGTTTTTCTCTTTCATCACGTGTATTTTGAATCCCATCAGAGTGTCAAATATAAAAGATTTGTCGTTTCAGTTCTTTGTGTCACTGGGTGCTTGATCCACGGATTGTATGTACCTGTAGACCAGAAGAGAGATACGCATATTTTATATCTGTGTAAAACGTAAATGTTTCTGATAAAAATGTGATATCCGTGACTATAGTTCAGAGCATTTCGTATCTTTAATGACAATAGCCATTCTGTAAACTATTTTATATTGTCAAATTCTTTATTATGGCAAACAAGAGAGTTCCACAAAACCATGTGAAATATGTTATGTCTCCGTGCATGACACTGATTTTTTACGAACTTGTACTCAACACGACACAGTCAAGTAGTCTTTTTTCATGGTAGCGAAAACAAACGATAAAAATGCCGCTCAATTCTAAAGAAAAGAGGTTGAAGTGTCTCTTAAAGAGGTCAGCTGCCAGAAGTAAATTTTGCTTACAGACCCTTTTCCACAGATGCCAGGCTATGCAAACTATAGCAATAGTGCGTTATGGATTCAAATATTGAAGTTCAATTTAATGCGGGCATCATTTGCCTGTTTAATTAAGCAGAGTAATTCCTGTCCTGCGTAAGGTGAAATAAGACTATGCCCGGGATTTAAACCGGCTACCTCGTTTGAAATATATTCCTCAGTATTCATTTACTGATGACTCGAGTTCCGTACGGCTTGGCCATTTTGTCAGTTCATAGATTCAAAAGCGGCAAAAAGCGCCTCAGTGAACAGCCGGGAAATTGATCGGAAACTGGCCGGTTGTGCGCCTAAATGGCTCCATATAGGCAGGCGAGGCCTGTCAAAGAAGAACAAAATGCTTAAATAAATAAATGCAGTGCAGGGAATCCATATATGAGGGTTTAATAACAACGGGATATCCCAGGAACTAATAGCGCGCGTGACTTTTGAGCATTCCCAGAGGTTTTTCTTTTTTTCTCTCTCCCAACAGGAATCCAGCATTGCGCCATTGTTCTACAGCACGTATTGTGCTCTGACACGGTACACCTTCTTTGATGCCTGGCAGGATTTGAGCACATAATGAACTCGCCAATGGGTTCATTGTTGCAACATCAGCAATGGAATACATTCATTATGGAGCGATATATGCCTTCCGACGGGGTCTTTGCTCTGTAGGTCATCGACATAGGGGTCGAAGAAGTCTTTCTCTACATTCGGTACTGTGTTTCAGCTAAAATGTATCAGAAATGGGCACTGTTTTGCGCCATCGGGGAAGATCATCAGTACTTCTTTGTAAGAATAAAGAATTTGCCAGCAGAAGTTTATTTAAATTATAGCCCCTGTCATTGAAGACACGAAATGTTCTGAGCTACTACTGCGTATACAATGTGTCACACTTTGATGGCAGATATTATGCAGATATAAAATGTGTTTACGAATCATCTCGTCTACAGACCTAAGACATGCGTGCATCAAACACCCAGTGCGACAAGGGGATGACACAACAAATCACTTATATTTGATACTGTACTGGGATTCGAAGTATTTATTTATTTATTTGATGGGTGTTTTACGCCGTACTCAAGAATATTTCACTTATACGAAGACGACCAGGAATATAGCGGGAGGAAATCGGGCAGAGACCGGGGAAATCCACAATGAGATAAGATACATGTGCGGAGTACCCAACGATGATATACAGTACGTGTACCAAAGAATAACTTTCAAGAGGGATGCAACTACCCGTGTGTTGTTAAAAAGTGCTACAGCATTTCACTAAACTTGAATTCGGTGCAGCCTGCATTAGTATTTGACATGCCTTGAGACGCTTATAAGACTATCACTTTTTCTCTAAATGTTCAAAACATACTACATTTCTATATACACGTAGGCCTATGCTGTGTTGGGCTTGTGTGAAATTACAACACACGTGTGGATACATGTACCACTGGCGTGACCATTGCTATTTTGTTACATTTAAGAAGAAAATCTTTCTTTTTTCAAGGGGATAACAAGATACAAACGCGACTTATTGACCTCCAGTTTATAACTGGATGCCAGGGCATCAGCTTGTTGAAGCGTTATCCATTGAACATCATAGCGTTTATCACTAAAAATGTAAGTCTCTCAGTGTTGGGGGCTCTGTGGCTGATTGGGGTTTTCTTTTTGAGCAAACAGATCATGTAGTTGATATCCTTTCTGTCGACAACAAACCATAGCCTACAACAGGTGTTTGTGCATTGCTTGGTTGGTGTAGTGAAGTCTCATAGCACGGGATTTCCAGAGGTAGGTATGGAAAGCGGCCAATCTCCCTGGAAATGGCCCACTCGGCTTGCCAGCGTTCGACTTGCCTGATCGATTGCTGATGGTGCGTTGACAGACTGGTGTTAAAATCACATCTTCGAAGTTCCGGGTTTGCAGCCAAGCATGAGTGGGCGCATGGCTGTAAACTGCGGAGAGTAAATTCAGTGAAGATTTTCCATTCTCTGCGCTAATTGTCCGTACAAACAGAGTAGCGGCTCGGGCCACAGTTAACCCGGAGGCTGACTTGGTGTGCAAACTGAACCGCGCTGGGACCTGATCGCATTTTTGGGGGCAGTCAAGATTGATCTTTACAATTGTTCTCCTAACCAGCTGCTTCCGGGTGACAGTGGACGGTCCGGAAATGCTCCAACGGCATGGGATTCCTTTGACCTAATGGCAGAGGCCCATGTGAAGTCATGCCTAGAAACGGCTCGTTTACTGCGGCTTGACCGGATTATCACGAAAATGCCAATGAGTATTTGTAGGTGCAAACCGTCTGTTTGTTCATTGGACATCGAAGGTCAGCCGCGGAATGGAAATGCCAGGAATAAGAACAGATACAAGTGTCAAGATATCAGGGAAGAGAATGCTCTATTCGACACCCCCCCCCCCCCGGTGAAAGTAGGCGTTGTAAATGCAAAAGTCGACCGGAAATCAAAAGCAAAAATCTTTTACAGAAAGCCATAGGTTCGCTAAGGAGACAGTGCGACTGTAGCTTTGTGTTTCCAGGAACTCATACCACTGGATCTACAGCAGCGTGGTTCTTTCAGCAAGCATGCTCATGGCCAATAAAGTTACTGGCTTGAAAATAACTAACGCCACCAGTTTGCCTGCGGATTTAGCAAGGCGGTGGTTTGTTGAGGGGACTCTGGTCAGACTTGTACTTTGCTAAACACCAGCACGAATTTAAATAAAATAGGGCTTGGAAATTCTGCACTTGTACACTACTGTTTGTTTTGTTTTCTAGGCTCTGCTCTTCTTCGGGAAATCAAACAGTGCCAAATCTTTAAACGTTTGTTGGCAATTGTACACCACCATCCCCGAAACCACTGAGTTTGTCTCATCATTTACAACGAAAACATAGACACTTGCTTGGCCATAAATTTTTCAAAGTAAAAAGAACCATATAATTTTGGATGCTTCGGACTAGACTTTATGTGTGTGTTAACATGTCTTCCGTTGATGTTTTGTGCCTTACTGAAGGTATTTTTCTCATTTATTTCGCGGGTTTATTGGTGCATGACGGCGCACCGCCATCATTTAAACACCATCTTTTTGTACGTCTATTAGAAAAGTATAGACTGAAAAGGTGCCGTTATACGAAACTAAAAAAGTTTATTTTTTCAGGGTCCATTTTACAGTCGCTTTGTAGTGCATTTGACAACTTTAGTAAATCTTGGTGATTCTGCAATGTAAAGGAACTTTGACATCACTTATTTATCTACGTCCACGTCAAAACTGCACATTTTCCCGTTCGCGATACTCAAGAATATTTCACTTACAGGACGGGGGCAAGCATTATGCTGGGGGTGGGATGGAACAGGACAGAGTCCGAGGGAAACCAACGACCATCTGCATTTTCTTGCAAACCTTCCCATGTATGAGAGGAGAGAAAAGCAGCGTGCGTTTTATGTAACTGATAGACATGTAGTATGTATTTTAGTTATGCATTTAAACGTGTGAAATTATAGACGTGGCATTTTGTTTATACGTACAGAGAAATGTTCTCGGCAATCGTCCTGAATTATGCACATTTTGGTTGACGACTGGCATATGAATGTCGGTTTTGACTCCCAGATTATCATCGTTTTTCGAGCGGTGCAGCATAATCTACGCTGATCACTGTCTTTCTGCGATTCCCGGTAACGATGACAGAGGCCGTCAGTTAAGAGCCGTTCATCTCGATCATTGTAACTGATCCCACAGAGAAAAGCACGCCACAGTCAATACCGGCCTTTTCTTCCTTCCCTACATAGATTTGATGCCAGGAGATCTGAAAGTCCTGCGAGTCTTTCTGATCTGTGGCCAGGGGATTCAGTTATCTGAAAACGTCTCCTTGACTGTGTTCAGTGCTTATGGTCATAACCTCGTAAAACAGTGACAACGGTTTGACGCTTCGCTTAGCACATATGTAGGTCCGTAATCATTGGAATTTTTCATTTTATGTCGGATTTGGGTTATTTTAGTAAAAAGACAAAAGCTAGCTTATTTCGCAAGTCCGTTATTTAAAATGGGGGTTTGTCAGATTTATCACCTAAAACTGTGCGTTGTCCACTACATTTTGACAGGTATTGTGTACTTGGACAATACATATGTACTATGCAAAAGAAAGAAAGAAAGAGTAAAAAAAAGGGGAGGTGCGAGATATCACCAACATCCACGCATGGCCTGGCGTCATGACAATGACAGCGTTTTCAATCAATTATCCTCACTAGGGCAAAGTAGTTCTTAAAGAGAAAAATTCAACCTGTGTGGTACTTTTGTAGTAACCTGTAGATGTATATCGGAGCTGATAATGGTCAATCGGTTGATTTGCACGCTTGTCTTTTGCAGTTTTGAGGGTATGAAGTTTAGGTTCCATTCCACCATCCTTCGGAGAATTGTTAAGACTCCATTACATCCACTGTTCTCGATGGCAAAGGGTAGTTTTTCTCGTTTTACTTTCGTGCATTTGTATGCCCACTTCAAATACAACTTGCAACACCAAATCCCAAAAGAATGTGTGAGAAATACTATATAAATTATAAAAAGAGCTGGCATGCTGTAAACGAGAAGCAAATCCGTTTCCAAATATGTGAGGAATACATTCGATATTGTAGGCAAATGGTATACCGCTGAGAATTTCCAAGTCAAATAAAAATATATATATATTTCACTCGTGCTGTTATTACACAAGTTCACAGCTGCACCGTACTGATATAGTAAACATGGGTGCTAATTTTGTAGAGTTTAGGGAACTCAGTTTGGGGAATGTTGTTGAGTAGAAAATGTGCCCCATTCAAAGACATGTCTTTCTTTTCACAGCTTACTCTTGCTTAAAACATACGTCCGTTCACGCTTCCGTGCCGAGAAAGGTTCTCACTCCCACAGTTTAAGCTTTATGCTGTACACCTACGTGTAGGATAAAACCTCGAAGGAGGTATAATTATGTGGAATGATCGTATTTCTTCGCACGTTTGGCATCTGGCGACTGTGACATTGCTATTTTGGGGGTGATTGTGGACGGCAAGGGCTTTTTTGTCTTTCCCCTTTTCACTGTTCCATCTTTCAACGACTGCAACTTTCAAACACATTTTCTAACTTCTCACATCGCATCGCATCGCATCAACCGCTCTGTATTCGTTCCCTTTTTATCGGTGGCTATATGCACTGCGAAAGTGTGCATAGAAATCTTAACATTTGTCAAAAGCCGATGCCTTGGGGCACCGCCCACGTAGTAGAACAATGTGTAAGGATCGGTCCGCTGTAAGATAACACCTGTGTTTGGTAATTGAAAGAATTCTGATACTGACGTTAAACCGTGACTAAAGGAACATGCATAATACTGCCCACCTGAGTGAGCGATACCACTTCGTTATACATGTACGACACACTTCACCTTTGTAACCATCCTGCAACAATGTACCGAAGCCTGGCTTCGGTACAAGACTTTGGCTGTTTGTTAGTAGTCAGCTAAACGTTTATTGATTGCGACACAAACGGAGTCTTTATGCGAGTCCTGATTTAGATGAAATGGAAATGTAATTGGTCAAATAAATTCCCGTAACTGTGCAGGTGAAAGTCACGGGCTGTGGTTTACAGAGACCCGAGAACATATTGATGTAACGGTCGTAACAACAGAACGTGAAATCTCTGACAAATACAGCTATGATTTAACCAGGCCGCCGAGTTGTGCTCTCAAATCTTTACAAACGTGGGTGTATTGTCTCGATCACCACTCCTGGTATGTTCCATGTATTAAACTATCCCGGATAATGCTTGACTGGGAGGGCTACAGAAAAAACACTGATCTGCCACCTTTCTTGTGGATTCAACAGCTACGTGCTCCGGGTGTTGTTAAACCGTCCTCAAAGCGGCCGGATGGCATTTATGTCCATGTACAAACATTTTTCTATACCACTGATCCTTTCACTGTCAGCTGAATAAAACAAAGCAAACCTGAAAACAATGACTTATTTTATTGAAAGGAAGTAAAATAAATACTAGTGACAATTATGAAAGTCGATGTCTGTCTTGATATCGGGAGATCAAACACCAAAGACTTTAAGGATCGTACTTGCTGCTGTCTCAGCGATCAACGGTGAGAGGTTCGAGGAACTATGTAGAAAAGGTCGGTCCGGTATCAATATAATGTGCCACGAGAGTTCATGCGGCCCCTGGAACATCAGGACACCAGATATGACACCTGACTCAGTCACAGTATAGTATAACCACTAGGCCTCCGAGGCCGCAGTGTTATTACTGTTTTTTTATTATTTACTGCCAGCTGCGGTCGTGGGTTGTGGTTCCAGCGCAGTGCTAGACGTATTAGAGAAATATTCAAACTGCTAATATTCAAATGCATCAATCAAAAAAATAAATAGATTATTTTGTAACGACAACACTTAAAATGGCGCCCAGTATCCGTGACTCTTTTCCTACATACTGACGTGTGGCAATACAGACTGGCAAATTGCCCTATATGCCCTTCAGCGGTTATCTGATAAGAAAAGATGTATGGTCAAATGGCGTAATGAACGCAGATTTATTTTGTTTGTTTGGATGGAGTCTAACGTTGCACTTAATTATGTTTTCAGTTACACATATACAATGGCGATCAAGTCTGCAGCAAGCGCAAAGCAGTGGTCATCCACCTACAGTTATTAAAGACTGATGACCTACAGAAAAAATGCATGAAGTTAGCATCAGTGTAAAGACCATTAAAAGCTTTATGTACAAATACCTCTACATTGTACTTGTTTCTTTAGATTTCTTGCTTCACTCCGTTGAATGCTGTCAGATATTTGCATTGTAACATTGGTGTTTTGGACGATTTTAAATCGCATGGGACGTCACAAAAGCTTTTCACTGGTCCTGAAAGAAATTAAATTGCATACCAAATTTGCTTTGTTTTTCTTGAACACAAACACCCACTACATGCGTAATGTTAACACGATCGTTATTCAGATCTGAACTTTACAAGCGTGGAAACAGCTGCCTGTGACGTCTTCAGTGGCATTTCATAATAAGTCAGTAATAAAGTTTACAGTACAATGTGATGTACGATAATTTACGCTGTTGCTCATTTTCACAAAGCATTTTTGGTGTGAGAGACGTACACGAGAGGTTCGATATCTTACATAATTGTCGTAACGTGAAAATTATAGTACACGTACTACATTTTGATGAAAGTGGTCCCTGGCGCACAAAGGCAGTAAAACAAAGTGTTAAAAAGAAGGACATAATTGAGAGAAAGGATTCCCAATCCAAAATGTCTATGTAACAAGGATTATGTTCACAATCTGAAATAAACGAATATCCCCATGGAGGTAAACGCTTTGAAATTCTATGACCTGACAACTTGTCGGAGCAGCCACAACGTCAGTAGGTTAACACAGATGGACCTCAAGTAAAAGTTTGAAAGAAAAACAGATAATGTTATATGGTTTATATCAACTGAGGAACGGCCGTTCACACGCGGCCTTCTTATTTACATATGATTATATTGCTTGTCATGTAAAACATCGTTTTTCTTACTTTTTAATAATAAAATGAGAAACAATAAGTTATAAAATAAATATGTTTAAGTAAAATATAAGTATAATAAATATATTTTTACAAATTCCATTCAATGACTTTTCCAAATATGCTTACTGCAGCTCGTGTTTACTCTCTAGTGAAAAGTCGCAGCAAAACGCAAAACCTAGATTCGAACTATCAATCTCAGTGACAAGGGGTCAGTTAGCTGTGAAAGACATCAGCAATTTATTACACCAGCAGTTTATTACATCTATGTGGTGTCCAGTTCTGCATGTTAATGGTGTAGGCTATAGCTATTTATTTTACGTTTATCTATTCAAAACTACTTTACCTGGATATTGACGGAAAGCACTCATCACTTAATCCCATTGTCGTAGTTCCGTTTAATTGACCTGCACTCTGAATGGTTGAAGAAACTTATTTTCCACCGGAATGGTGTGCCTATCGATACACGCCACGTGGGAATGTTCATCACCAGCACACCAAATGGTCGGTGGTTTACCCCAATCAAGTCTTAAGGATGCAACAAAGGAAGCAAAAAAGGAATGAACGATACAACACATGCATTTTAAAGGGGCAAATTCCGAAATTCCTCTCATTTGGGGACATCTGTTGTGCTCTTTTCCATACCATACACGTGTAGCTGTAATGGGAATACAAACATTTCTCTTTCTCACAACTGTTGGCGGAAACCACGCATGTTAAAACAAACATTCCAAAAAGACAATATAATATTTACAAGGCATTCTTTACAGAAGAAAATATTTTATGTGTCGGATACAGAGACAAGGATATCAAGTGTCGCTGCGACTTACAGCAACTGTCACAGCTATTTGTTGCGCACTTGATCAAGTGACAAACTGCGAACTGTATGAAACATTTCCTTGAAAACATGATTCTGTCTTCAATTGGTAAATGTACTATTCCAACAGCGTTGTATCAAGTCTTTGAAAAATTTATAAAAACTTTGCATTCATTTTTTATGAGAAATAATCACGTTAAAAGAAGTCACTTCAGGAATCATACAGCAGAAAACAATTAAAATATTACGTCTCTAAGGCGAAGTTGTTTTACATTAAACTTGACCCAAACGTATGTGCCCTTATTAGTTAGGGGAAAACGGCGACAAATGGAGAAGCAAATAAATTGAACTATTTAAAAATCGATGACCTGGAGAAGTAATCGGCCGAGAGTGCTGCCTGGCGACTTGCTAAACAAGACCAATTTAGAAGGCGTGGGTGACATGTCTGACGCTCGACCTGGCAACGTTCTAGATTGGGAATAATTTGGCCATCAGATCAGCTAAATGGACGGAGATTTGTCGGTCTACTCGGTTTCGATGCTTAATGGAAGGCTAGATTGGCCAAATTACCAAACCTGGACTCTCTTGACGCGTACCTTTCCTCCTCCAATCTGTCTGAATTCAATAGTGTTTTCATGTGGCCAGGCCATTTGGAAGAACTAATGTATGTTACGTTGAAGAAACATGCTGTGTTATAATATCACTCGCACCTTTTCGATCTCAATGAAGTAATCACGCTCTATATCTAACACAGGACACAAACTCGATTATTGCATTATCACTTCCGGTTAGCCTACATTTCTAGGTAATATGTAGGTACAATATAATGGCAAGTTCTATTTCATCTTTGTCGCTCAATTCCGTTCAGGATATATAGAGCAGCTGAGTTACTAGATGTGTAACAATTTTTGGACGCTTTTTTGCAGATTGAACGTTTCAACCACTTTCAAGATTTCTACAATTGTAATTTTAGGCCACACTTCCACAGACCTTGCAAGTAAAATCCATGGGTCGTGAAAACGGGAGTGCTCGTGGTATCTGTGTATGTATGTTTGGGTTTTATGTTCTACTGGGGACCTCCGTTGCCAAAGAGATTAGCGCGCCAGCGCGGCATAATGACCCAGGTGCCACTCACCAATACAGTCGTTGTGAGTTCAAGTCCAGGCTATGTTGGTTTCCTCTCGGGACGTAGTTGGGAAGGTCTGCTATCTACCATAATGTTGGTCGAATAAGTGAAATATTGTTCAGTAGGGCGTAAAAAAATTAATTAAATAAAAAATTTTCGTCGTATTCAACAATTGTTCAGTCAAATGACGACGAATGCTCGCGGTAAATCGCCTACAAATGGTATATGTCAGTTTCTGGTGAACTTTGCCGCACACGCCTCATTAGAAGACAACGGACGTTACCTTTCGCAATTGGCGACACAAACGTCAGCCATGGCTTTTTCTGACAAAGTCCCTTTAGAGAAGGGGGTCTACAAATCTACGCGCCTTACCCGGCAGTCGTATGCCACTAATAAACCAAGTATAGGCGCAACACATTCGAGTATGACAGGCAAGAAACCCGTACATCTGCCAAACTCACTGTACTTGTAATTTCAGGAAAATGCTAACATGAGTTCCAAGGCTTCTTGGTCGAACAATGAACATGGGCAGTAGTATATACCCAGCTTTGGTTTTGGTTCGGAAACCAGCTGCCTGAAATTGAGATTTTTGGAACACAATGAAATTTAGTCGACACTAAATTACATTTACCCATTTTGATCAATTCCGTGATCACTAATCTAAAAAGGACTTGAACGCTGTATCCAAACGCTGTATCCAGACTAAAATAAATTAAAATCCAGGAGCTGTTTCCCTATACATTTTTTTGGAGGGTTTTTGTTACAATTACCTCGGCAATCAGATTTCATGTGCAAGTACTTGAACGTTACAGATTACAAGTAAGGGGTAAAGAGAGTAAAAGTATCATGTGTTCAGAGCTACATGGTGGATAATACATTCATATAAACACTGACACAGTATTAAAATGAGATGGATGAAGCGTTACGGCCGACAAGGGACACCTTGTTAGCAATACAGTGCTAACAGCTTATCACAGCGAATATTTTTTGAGGTGTTGAACGATGCAACATATCCGATCTCAGGATAAGTATGTTTCCGTGTTCAGTCGGATATAGATATTCTATCGCTAGAATCATTATTGGGAACTCTATTGCACCACACACGACGCTTACCTCGGACAACGCCAAACAATCCCTCTGACTGGGAAGTGCCACAAACGCAAAAGACACAGCCAGGCATTTCTCATTTACCAAACTGAAAGACACCTAGCAAAGTGAGAATGTTATGCTCAGTTCGTTAGAAATTGCTTTCTTTTCACCATTTCTTTTTCTTAACATACACACACAATGAACCCAATTCGCGAATGAATGGAAAATTCGCCATATGACTGATATTAACACCGCTGATTTACATCGGGCATCCCGGTTTCTGAACAAGTTTCATCAGGTGCGATTTTCTACCACACTGGAATAAATTCCAAACTGAGGTAAGCTGAGAAGAGACAGGATTTCACAGGTTACGTGTCACCATTTACCAACTATCACATTGTCGATCTGACCCCGGTTTCCTTAAGTGCACTTAGCTAAGTATCCCCTTACCTGCCATCACACCGTATGTTGCAGAGATAAGGTATGCATTTAGCTGTTAAGCGTTACATGTTTTTAAGCATGAAGCACATTTCATGAAACCATGCCATGTTTTCCCTCTCTATACTATAGTCCTTGATGTTGTATTTCTGTATAAACCAGGAATCTGTTGGCGGCCTGAGCAACCAGGAGGCCTGGCACCTTTCCATTGTTTTTACATTACCGTTTGATAAATCAGATTAGAAAACGGAATTTTATGTAATTGTAGGCCACCGACGTCTAAGAATTGCGATAAACATCACTCCATTTTTATATTTACCTAATTCTGCTTAAACCATTGCACGTGTAAATTGCCGTGGCTGCCCTGGTTATACTCCCTATGTCATAGTCTTTCACATATAGTGGCCCAATTCCACACAGTGAAGGTATCATTAACTGCCAACAATGAACAAATGTCGACAATAACAATTGGCCATAGTACCGTCCATAGTACTGGTAAATGTTACTTAAAACAATATTTTGTTGCTCCCAGCTTAAGTAAAATATGGTAAATCAAATGAAGATAAATGAAGTAAAACACGTACATCAAGTAAAACAGGCCAAATATATAGCATGACTTTCAAAGTTTCAAGTATTTCTTGTCGGTGTGTGTTTATTTAGCTGAACTTTTCGTAGTTTTTGAGTGGAAGAAACAGGAGTGCCTAAGGGAAAACCAACGACATTCGGCAAATTGCTCCTTTGTGTTCCATCGAGTGACGTTTAGAGAGTCGACTCATTTTCATGGACATCAAGGATCGTTGGCGAACATTAGACTGCGCAAACGGCCACACAGCAATCAAAGACTACTTATTGTAAACAAGAACGTAGAAAAGGTGGTGGAATCTTCTTTCTCATCCCACACTGTTGTTTGTGCTGGCGATTAAAGAGAAAGCACCCTAAAACTTTCGCTGTCAAAGTGCTGCGAACTGACATATCCAGAGTTTACCCGTGATGTCACCACCCGTTCACAAAATGTCTTCTCTGTGTGTACAATATTTAAGTTGGTACGGCAATATCCACCAGGAGGTAAGTAATTAGGTACGTTACAAGTTTTGGTTTTTGTCCAGGAAACTGAAGGTTTGGCCAACATGGCCCTAGTCAATAGTGTTAGAACAGATTGTTGCTAAATGTGCAATGTTACGAAAGAAAACAGGGTCAGTTAGTTAAAGAAGTTATCCTCCATGCATCCAAGACCTGCATGTAACCGAATTTTTTTTAATCATTTAACTGAATTTTAGTTTTGAATTTTCCTAAGTTATTACATTCATAAAATTAAAAAAAATGTGTAGAAAAACAATATAATCTCATGTGTGAGAGAGACTATGGTATGGAGTTAAAAAAGTTACCAACGTCAGTTGTAACAGTGAATAACATGATGGGTAAGACATACATATACAATGAATGACGTGGTTAAAGCGTTGGGGTGGACAACAAGTACCTTGTCCGAAATGCGGAGCTAAAAGCTTGCCACAACGAACATCGTGTGTGGTGTTGGACAAAGTGCCTTCACTTTTCCATGAAACCTACACAACGCAAAGATAAGTAACCTTTCGTGTTCAGGCTTCTATATGTGTATGTATATTTTGTTGCTAGGGGGTTTCCGTTGCAGAACGCGAGGACTCCCCGGACACGTTCACCTCAAGGCTAGGTAATCCTCACACTGACCACTTGCCAAACTCGTACAAGATATAAAAAAAAGTCAAAAAAGGAACTCAGAAAAGAAAAAATCATAACTGTTATGTAATTTTCGAAATTCCCCGGTTTTTTTGCCTGAGCGCAAAGGATGCTTCTAGACGGTCTTACGATGTGTTCGTTGGAGATTCTTTTCACTTGTGACAAATACATTAAAAACGGGCCCTGGCTGAAAAGCTGCCCGTTAGAAAGAGCAAAGTCAGCCATTTAATTGGAAGGAAGGCCGTTGAGACTTATTCTGGGAGCTTCGGATTCCCCCAAATATAAGACACTGATTGCCCGTGATATTCCTGAAGGCAGTGTTGAATGTCAATCGATCACTCACACCTATGTTAGAAGCTTCAGTCTCTTTCCCCCTTGAGACGGAAAATGCAGTGTTTATGGCAAAAAAAGTGTAGATCATGGGGAGATAAATGTCAGAGCGACGTCGCGTGGGTTGCAAATTTCCAACCTTGTACAAAAAAGCAACTATATGTGATGTCACAAGGCAGCCTGCCTGAGCGTGGACTGTTTAGAATTAGCATACGGCAATATATCAGATATTAAGATAGGGGGCAGTTTATGTCTGATTGGTTTAAAAAAACATGTCTTTGAAGTGTCTACTCTACACGAGTTGCAGATCTTGGATATGGACATGGCGTTCACCGCTCTCAATGATCACGAGAGCTAGATGAAAATAACCGTTTCACAAGAGAGAGCAAATCCAGAGCAGCGAAGATAGCGTGTGAGACAAACGTGTGAAATCAGGTGTTACGGGTTTTTTTTTCTTTTTGCAACTCTTCATATAAATGTTTAAAAAGAGGCAACTTAAGTAAGTTCCTTAGCACCAAAGTTTAGAGAGAATTAGGTAATCGACGTTGCCAAAAGTCGTGCGAACCCGCAAGTCAAAAATGGCTGAGTATGGCGGTAAACAGCAACTAAATAATTAAATAAATCAACAAGTTTATCCCATGATATACATAATGGCCATGACGCGGCTGAGGTGTGATATGGAAATCACCTCTTTGTCACATCACCTGCACGTGATCTGGCCAATCCTTCGAAATTGCCTTCCCGTGTTCTTATATGGCAACCTACATGCGTGAGAAAAGTTGATAATGTGGGAGGATAATGGTGCTAATGGATCTTGGGTATGCATAAACACCTAGCACAGCAAAGCCAGTGATAAAATATATTGATGTACAGCATGGTAAACTATGTATAGCGTAAACACTAAGCATGAACAACTCTTCCAAAAATAATAGCCTGAAAGATAGAACCAACCAGATATTCGTTAATCCTCCGTCGACCAAAATTGGTCTAGTTTGCAAAGCGACAAATAATACAAACCACCAAGGGACCATGGAAGTACATTGAAGAAGATAAATGGAACGGAATCATGCGAACTGAAACAGTCAGCAGTTTCCAATGACTACAAAAACACGAAATGAAGGTTCTAGGCGGATGCACAGTGTGACAGTCTGCAAACGGTCGCACACGTCCGGCGAAAGATAAAGCCCACTGAGTGTCCCGGGAATTCTTTTTTTTCAAGAACCCCAGTTGATCCTAGCCCTACAACGTCAACAGTAAATAATATTAAAATTGCGAATTTGGCAGACACTGTGTAAGATGTCCATCCTCCAAATCAATGTCTCCCAAACTAACACGTGGTTTAAGCCCTTAGCAAATCCTCTACACAAGGTGTAGTATTAACTGAAAGATTTTTTGTGTATATGCCAATACCCGTTAATGCATTTCAGCAGTGTGGAATAAAAAGAATCCACACTGCATATTTTTCACATCTGTATCCGATTTGTGGAGACGCGCAACTGTGAAATACATGTACATATATATGCAACCGGTGATAATTTCTCTGGGGAAATAAAACGCAACAACAAGGTATGGGTGTTTTTCTTCAACGGCTCGCTTGCATCTGAAGGAGTAAACACATCCCCAATGGTGTAAATGTTCCGACTGTTTGCCAAACCGGCAGCATTTCTAAACCCCTTTTTGTTTTAAGTGCTATCTTCTGTTCAGTCCACGCCTGGCGTATCTCGCATGCGAGTGTGTCACCAGTGGGTGATATTTCGTGACTGTCTGAGCTTGAAACATTACAAAAAAGGAACAGAAATTTGTAAAAGAAAACGCTATTTTACCATGGTTCTACCGTGGACTCCATCATAAGTAACTCTCTTCTGAGGCAGAAATACATTTATAGCCCACTCTCATCAGCTCCAATTTTATTGAAATTCCAAGAAAAAGGGTGATATATTTGAGACTGGATGTCAGATTAACATCTCAAACTTGTCCACTGCAGACTCTGTTAGGTGTATAACCATGTCCTCCATGCAAGTCAGATGGTGAAATCTAACAATTTACAAATTTCAACACTCTTATTCGAAGAGCGATGCTACAAATGCGTTTTTTTGCATTCTGTGACATTGTTTTTTCTCCCTTCCCCCAACTTTCCGGTCAAATTTTAATAGCAGTATCTGTACTGTACCCATACAAGTGTAATTCCAAATTGAATTACAACCAGTAAACTTGATGTAAGAGGAAACACATCAAGTTGATAATTTTATGTCCAGGACGCAGAAATAGAAAACGGAGCCAATCGCACCTCGAGAGATAACACTGAAAGCAAAGAAAACAGCGGTCGTTATTAATTATTAACCAGACTGATATTTGCTAACTGTATCTCCCGTGGCAGCTAAGCTAACTGGTGCTCTAGCGTTGAAACCAATGGATTATTTTCGATATTTTTTGGTTTTGCAGTAGCTGTGTTGGACCACTTCGCCTCATGAATCTTTTAACCGATATCGTTTTTGGCTAACTTTTGAATGTATCGTTTTTTGGCTAACTTTTTAATTCATGGTTCGACTTATCTGTCCAGAACAATGTAGTTTTCGGTTCATTGTTCTTCCTTCAAGTCTGCATGTCTTTGGGCTTTGATGCATGTATATCTCTTCTAATGGCATTTGCTTCATAGCTAGGATTACATATGAGTGCTGTCGGCGTCATATTAAAACCAGATTACGAATCTCACGGTTTTTACACTGGATTTGTTACAATGAACATTACTAATACCGTGAATAGTAGTGCTACGTGAAACTCAATAAGTGTTGATGAATTGATATACTCAGATATCAAATGAAAAAATAATTTGACACCAAATCATCGTTATCAAACCAACACTGAGCTGTGGGTCGTGTTAACGTTGTATTGCAGATTTGTTTTCCGATTGTTCACCCGAGAACGTCCATTGTGTTTGATGGGTGGACAGCGAATGTCTTTTTCGTCGGCTAAAAAAACAGTTTATGTCGTGGAGTATCAGGCCCGACTGACACATAACCACACTGACAACGACAACGACAACGTACCGAGATGTGCGCTTTACGTAATGTAGGATTAAATGAACTCGTACAGGGGCTTTAGATATCCTTTTTACGGAGTAAAAGTAATGGGTGTAATGAATAGACAAAATAGGTGAAATAAGTAATTTTTTTGGCACCTTTGGCTTGTTTTGGATCAAGTTTATTACAACCTATCTCAACATAACCCATATAGCTAGTCCTATTTTATAGGCCCAATCCACTTTTGGTCGTATATTTATAATCTTACAGTTTTGAAGGGGCCTCTGTGGCTCAGATGGTTTGCGCGCTAGCACAGCGTAATGACCCAGAAGCCTCGCATCAATGCGGTCGCTGCGAATTCAAGTCCAACTCATGCTGACTTCCTCTCCGGCCATGCGTGGGAAAGTCTGCAAGCAACCTGGGGATGGTCATGGTTTTCCGCCGGGCTCTGCCAGGTTTCCTCCAATCGTTATGCTGGCCACCGTCGTACATGTGAAATATGTTTGAGTATGGCGTAAAACACCAATCAAATAAATAGATCAATACGGTTTTTGATCATTACTACAAATTCAGTCTTCAGTATTGGGACAATTCATGACGTAAAAATGTAGCTGGTGGACCTTCTCCCGTACAACCGGATAGGAGACAGTACAATGTATATAGTTAGTTACAATCACAGCAGCTCTTTGTGTATATTCAAGACTTTGCATAATTTACCAACAAAATTATATCAGTAAACAAATGCAAAGGTCAATATTTTTTGTCACATCGTTGATGCATCATAAAAACTAAAGCCCACCTTAAAATTCTATTTTGGTGTATACTGAGTTCTAAATAACTTTAGACCAGCTCAATTTAGCAGTAAAATGAAAATCTGAAGATATGAAATAGTTCTGTTGATCCACATGTCAATGCTCTGTTTTACTGTGTGTATAATGACGTCTCTGTGTCGTCCGTATGCTTTTAAGATATCAACGCAGAAATAACACGCAGGTTATACATGTGGTTGAATTCACACATGAAGCATTCACGTGATATCATGTGGCAACGTTCAACGATCAACCAGTAAAAACACGACTGTTTGAAATTCAAGAATACGCCCTTAATATTCTCAAGTTTCATTATGTGCCGACGTTTAATTACACCTAACAAATCACGAAAGATTTGTCAATATTTCGCAATGCAGGAGCAACTTCATTTGCACATTTAACAGTTTTTGCAAACCGAGTCGTGAAAGTTTAAAATGCCCCCCATGTCTTATTTTCGTTTGCCAGTTTTTTTGGCCATAACAAATGCATTTCTTAGCACTACATTGAAATCCGAGGAAGCGCCGTATTTTAACAGGGTTTTACGGGCAAAAATAAATCTCAAAAACAAAACACTGAATTGCTTTTTCTAGTGAGTTTCCCACTATATGGTTCCCCTGGCACATGCCAGATAATGTCAATTTCTTGGTGTAATTGACAGCATTACTAACGGTACAATTAGGCGTATCAGTGAGTAGATATGGTGCTAAGTAAGCAAACTATTTAAATATTGCTTTGGGAAATCTCGTTGGGAATGTAAATTTGGAGGCTGAACGGATTACACGAACTTGGAAGGAACGTGTATCGAATTAGAGCTGTGGTGGAGAATGTTAGAGCGAGCTAAAGTAAATTGGGTGTGACAAGTAGAATAATACGGCGCCATAATATAAAGCCTAATTGAATAATTCCAGCCGTACTAAAAAGGAATTTGCATACCATTAACGACTAAGCGATAAAGGCTTACAGAAGGAGACATAGGACATTAATGGAAATACTGCGCCCCTGGGATTGTTTCCAAGCTTTATTTACAGAGAACAACAGTTAACTGGAGTTTAGCTTTGCATTCTCAGCATTGGGCAAAATCTCTTGTCCGCCAATGAAACGTCATGGATGCAAGGCGTAAGGATTTATTAGGAGGGAAAACCCAAGTAATTATTGGTAGATGTATATTGGGCCGATCGAAGATAGTCAGTATGCATCACATATGGTGGAAAACATGTGGTCTTTAACGAACATTTGATTGTTAACACGAACAGCAAGAACTTTCAAACAAACGGTGGGAACTGGGGATGCATGTAGCCTCCAATTCCCTGTCCAAGTCTGGCCCTCCATGACTCCGCCTTCTCTCGGGTATTTGGATGTCGATTAAGGGCGGAACCAGACGGTGTTCAATTTACCTTTCAGAGTAGTAGTAGTGTCGGAGTTCTATCGCCTCTCACCTCTGGCATTTATAGTGTGTTTCCTGTAAATGTACACATTGCACAATTATGCGCGCTACAAATATTCAGTGGCCTCATATTCTAGTTCAATCATTTATGTGAAGAAAATTGGCTCACTCCAGAAGGAGTTACTAAAAGTATACCATAAATGCAACATGGTTGTCCTTAAATCACAACAGGGCGTAAGGACTCTAGAACTTGAGAAAAGTAATTAGAACGTCGTATGGCTCTGTCCGTAAGCCGCATCCAAATATCAGAGCGAAGGCGCATTGATATACGGCTAGTCCACGACCTGGAATGTATTCATACCCCGAGTTTTACCGATCAGATGGTAAGCATCCTAATCGCTTGATCACGACTCGCTCTCCAAACATATTGAAATAAGCATTCCCACATGCACACGAACAAAAAACAATGGTTATCCCATGTACAAAGACAGGTTTTGTTTTTCGTTGTGCAATCGTTGATCGAATGATATATGGCAAATGAATTGTCCCCTAGTCTATGCCTGTGATAACAATGTGGGGTGCTGTTCACCTTTGGTATAAGTTTAATCGTCTATTACATATTTGATTGTTATACCTACATAACATTAAAAGAGGTCTCATATCTTCCCGTCTTCACCAGATGGATTGATGTTTACGTGTAGAAGGATTTCCTAGGGTAAACAGCAAATCATAGCATCGTGTAATAACTTCTCTCAGCGGTTTTTTAACATTCTCTCTGTCAATGTTTATTAAAGAATAGTTTACATTTTACCGATAACATGGCGTGCCATCAGGATATGGCTGGCTTCACGACCAGCCAGCTTTTCGTGCACCTTTGCTTAGAGCAATCAGATTAATTCTCGTTCGGGTGAGTTCATCATCTAATGTACAGTTTCGAACTGTGCACACGCATTTGGCACATATACATAGGTACTGTCGGGCTACCTGTTTTTTTCTGTATTTTTTTCAGACACTTTTGGATGCATTCCAAGGATCATATCGTAATCCTCGTATTGCTTGAAAGCCAATACCTGCTCCACAACTCTAAGTGTAGAATCTTAATATCACTGTTTTATTGTGGCAGAGGTTGGTTTTGTAGGCAGAGGTTATAAGGGATAACTAATAATATCTGGTAGGCGTTTGTCCACAGACCGGTCTTGAGGGTTGGTGTGTGAGACGATGATTGGCTGACAATCACGCGTATCGGGTAATTCGGGCTTTGCACTAGCTTCTTGCCTTGCGCCACTTCACAATCCAGTAAACCTCAGTTTAACCAATATTAGCTTTCTTTACATACCGTCTTGGTATAAGACCACTAAAGACTCCAAGTCGAACCCAGCGTCTTCACTGAATCATTCAGAGGTCGGACGGCCACATAATAAGGAGATTAATCTTGGTGGACACTACATCCAAACACCTCGTCCGAGGCATGCAGTGCGGTATAACACGGATGTATTTAGGTCTACGTGTAATTCCGCTTTATACATCGCACTGGGGAACTTATGAATGATGGACATTTAATGTATATCCCTAAAGAATGCAGCAGTAAAGTATTGTGAGCTCTACTGTAAATGCAATGTTTGTTGAACATGTACATTTGTTACACTGGTGCTTAACTGGAACATGGATTTTTCAGTTATATAACAGGATGAAATCTATGTGTGTCTAGGCAGCTTAACTGTCTTCAAAACAACGCTCAAAAAATCTACCAAAAGAATTAAGAATGTCTATAAAGTAAGAAATTGGGAAAAAGGCATTTAAGATGTTCATGTACATAATTGATCCCTGTTCTCCCGACTCCGAGGCGGACGCTCTAATCACTAAGCCTCCCAGACAGTCCAATACTACTATCTGTGACGTTTATATTTGAACGCCCTTACGGTGGAAGACACTCTGTTAGCTACATCGAGCTCTGTAATTTTTTATTTTGAATACAGTGATGCAGTATGTTAATGTCACACTTAATGAGAGTTATCAATTCCTTGAATATGATAAAAAAAACCCACGCCATTAATCATTATTTTTAACTCAAGCGTTTAAAAATACAGAGCTTTTCTCCATGAAACGTTTTAAATTAATTGATCTTCAGCAAGAACACTAAATTTTGTTGACAATGTAAAATCCATATTCTATATTAATGCACCAGAGCCTTGATGTTTTCAAAGAAAAAGAGATAATTTAACAAAAAGAGGGCACAGCATTGAAAACATATTAAAACATTTTAGATCACTTGGTTTGTTTTGAGTACAGAAATATCGAACACTTATTGTAGCTTCACATTACCACAATGCCAACAGGAAACGGTTCACAGCTCGTGTGTATGGTTAAGTATGGTGTCCAGTAACAATACCTGTTTTTCTCGCGGATGCGCAACAAAGGATACAATCTTGCATTGTTTAGTGCTAATACATGCACTAGAGCATTGTCCCGTGTGTTGCACTCCTTGCAGAAACGCATGACTCGCGCTAAATACCGCATCTTCCGGCGTCCTCGTGGCATTAAATGTTGGAACGTATTGTCAAATATCAATACATTTTGTTTCCACGCAAGTGTAAATGTTTCACTGAATGTAATAGCCCATGCACAACTCACACGCACTGCATGCGTGTAAGTACGACGGTTGACATTTGTAATCATGTACTCAGATTAATATTTTTAGATATATTATCCTCGGTCTTTTCAGGTCGCGGGGGTGGTATAACCTGCGAAAGGGACGATTTAGCCAGTTATGAGTTTTCTAGAAATAGTTTGGGACAATACACTGGATAAATGTACAAAAATCATCTCTCCAGACATACATACACAAGTAAACTACATGGAGCGACCAGACTGTGAACTTGAGTAGTAATAGGTGCCGAGAAACAAATTAAACGTTGCATCTTAAATTATCGCATGTAGAGGGATATAAATATTAACTTAGGAATTTGACTTGGACTTTCATTATAAATACATCAAAGTTCATTAACGACATCACTGCACCAAGCGGAAACGGTGTACAGATTCACATGAAATCCATTGTGGTAACCTTGTGATTCGCTCTCACAAAGAGTAGTCTTTGTATTTTAAATTTTTCCAGGTGAAACACTAAATGACCACTTCAGAGTAACGACTTATTACCGTCGCCAGGAGGAAGAAACGATGTACCTGAATATAGAAAATTTCTGTGCCGGGTCCTGAGAAAATGTCTAGAGCAGAGCAAAGTATCCTATTCTCAATTTGGTTTCTGTGAACAAGGCGCACCAGATGTTACAATTGCTTAGTCAAGGAGAAAATTGTAGCTATTCGTACACCAGATTTCTCTTTGACAACGGTACCGTGACGCCTGTTAATAAAACAATGTGCTGTGCACGGGTTAATGTTCCCTCACCAAAAGTTCCGTATCCCCAATCCCTTCGCTTCGGTACGATGAAGACGTCCCTAAAACCAGCGTTAAATAACAGTCAATTAATTTATCGCGGGCTGTTGAGTCTGCCAGCTGAATTATTAAACACTAGTGTTCGCAGTAATGAGGCCGTGGGACATGCAGACACGGGAACATGAATATTCGGCGGCGAAAGCGTGTAGTCGTATATCCCGATAATATAACGGCCGACACTTGGCATGGAATATTACCCGTGTCTGGAGAACATTTGGTTAAGTGATTGTGATATGTCCGCAGATCGATCGGCACCATTCTGAATATATTTGTGTCCATTCAGGGTTTATATCCAGATTAATAGACTGTGTGTTAGCTGGGCGTACATGGGCCAGAAAACCTCTGGGCTGTAACATTCGGATAGTTAAGGGTACCGGCTCCATGTCATCCAGAGATATAACTGTACGTTATACATAAAACACTAGCCTTAGCTTTCTATGATGCAGACCCAGTGTTTCCATTTAATTTCTTTAGGCATAGAGAAATTCTTAAAGCAATGCATTCATTTTTCCCCAGTTCACACTGGCTTCTTCTGTGGTCGTAATGGGAAGGTCGATCAGCAACCTACGGATGGTCCTAGGTTTTAGTTGGGTTTTGTTCGGTTTCCTTCCACCATAATTCTATCTGTCGTCATAGAAGGCAAATATTCTTCAGTACGGCGTAAACATCAATCCAGTATATGAACTAAGTTTTTCCCCGGTACAGGAGAAACTCCTATCTTCCTGGCATGTATTTGTGGAACTTATTTTAAGTGTCAAAATATGCTTTAACGAAACTGTAACAACAAATTCTCACTAAATGATTCCCATGAATGTGAATGTAAAGAGGCAGGGTACAGTGTTAATACAACTGCTAGCGTGTGGCACGTAAAGCATAGCACCACAAGACCCATAGCGAACACAGCGCGTCCAGATTCGTGTGTAAAACTAGCTGTCCCAGAGTATAGTCTAGGACCAATACAGCGACACTGCATACACTGCGGTTTGATATTATGTTTACAGATAAATATCTGCAGATATCTATGCCCAATATTGACTGTTGGAACGATGTGCCATAAACAGATACCAAATGGCCTACTGTTTGGAGTGTTATAAGAGTGCTACAAATCATTTAAGGTAATATGGCCAGTAAATGTTATGCAAAACTTTTCTCGCCAAGCATATAAACAAATACAAAGAAGAGAAATATGGACGACTGTTGCAACAGACGCAGGTAATAGAAAAACGCATAGTTTAGATTATCGCATAATGACATGTCTGGAATAAACGATATTGAATTCGGATGGTAGAAAATTGGCATTATAAAGTCCTCCAAGCTCACTGTGTGTAAGCGATGTCACTGCAATTAGCGGAAGCATGATTCACTTCTAGCTTTTGACGAACTGCATGTCGGTGGTCGCATGATTTGCTCTAATAAAGTATAGTCTTTACGTTTTACGTCATGTCCGATGAAACACTGAATGACCATCGTTTGGCCAAAAATATCCAGAGCAGACCAAAGAGAGAATGATCGTTTTCTCAATTTGGTTTTTGTGGTCAAAGCGCACCAGATGTTGCAATAGTTTGGTCAGAGAGAAAACTTGTAGCTATTCGTACACCAGGTTTCCTGGACGCCTGTTAATAAAACGATGTGCTGTGCAAGGATTAATGTTCCCTCACCAAAAGTTCCATATCCACTATCCCTTCGCTTCGGTACGATGAAGACGTCCCTAAAACCAGCATTAAATAACAGTCAATTAATTTATCGCGGGCTGTTGAGTCTGCCAGCTGAATTATTGAACACTGGTGTTCCAACAATGCTTCCGTGGATCAAACAGACACGGGCACATATGAATATTCGGCGGCGAAAGCATGAAGTCATATATTCCGGTAATATGACGGCCGACACTTGGCATGGAAATATTACCCGTGTCTGGAGAACATTTGGTTAAGTGATTGTGACACGTCCGCAGATCGATCGGCACCATTCTGAATATATCATTGTCCAGTGAAGGTTTATATCCAGATTATTAAACTGTCTATTAGCCGAGCGCACAGTGGGCAGAAAAACTCTTCGCTGTAACACACGGATAGTTGATGGTACCAAATCCATATCGTCCAGACAAATAATCGTGAATTTTACATCAGGAACAGGAAGTTAGACTTTTTCGTGATTCTGATCAGTGTTTCCACTGAATGCCATTATTTAAAATCGATCAGAACAACACCGAATAGATTTGTATGTGTTACAGGTTTACCGCTAACGATTATCACAGCAGTACGTAATTCGAGAGGACATTTCAGCTCTCGTTGTCTGAGGTCGGTCTGTCCTATAAGCCGAACTCAAAGAGCAAGGTTGATGCAACAGGCCAACCTGAGACAACGAGAGCTGATACAACATCGCGGAACGCATACTTTTATGATAATATATTTATCGTATACCTTTATTTTTATGCACAAAATGGTCGAAAAGCTCACTGTTTGTCCTTTCATAATAGGAGGCTGTCTTCCCAACACTAGAGAACCTTCTAGGCGAAACGTAGCTCTTTATAGAAGAGCTAAATTTCTTCAGCTCTAATGTGATTATGTAGTACAAATTTCTACGTCATTAGTTCCAAAGGAAACTGCTTAAATGAAATCAATATATTAAACATTCACGAGCTTAAACTATTATGTAAGACAGTTGCTTCACGGAAGGCTAGTCAATTCTTAGGCCACGGGAATTCCCTCACACGCTGTCGTCACGTGAGACAAGCGTGGACGATGCAATGAACGTTTCAACGTACGATGTAGTTTATTTATTTGACTGGTGTTTTACGCCGTACTCAAGAATGTTTCACTTATACGACGGCGGCCAGCATTATGGTGGGAGGAAACCTGGCAGAGCCCGGCGGAAACCCACGACCATCCGCAAGGTGCTGATAGACCTTTTCACCTACGGCCGGAGAGGAAGCCAGCATGGGCTGGTGTTGAACTCACAGCGACCGCATTGGTGGTAGGCTTTCTGGGTCATTGCGCTGAGATAATGCGCTAACCGACTGAGCCACGGAGACTGAAAGTAGTCTATGTTTTCAGAGGATGTATACACGAGCCATCCCATACGAAAAAATATAAGATGCGTCTGTATCATGTGGGCAACAGGCATCGGTACATGATAATCACTCTAATAACCAGACAAAGTGGGCGAGGAAATTGCTAATGGGTATTCACCTGTTCATTTACCTGTATTCATAGACTCGTATGAGAGGTATTTAGCAAGCCAGCTACCCACGTCATTGACATTTTTATGTGGAGATTCCCTGCCACACTTATGTGTAACTCGTCGGCCGTTCAGCTTTTCTGGGAGGGACTGACTAGATCAGTAGAATATAACCAAGGACTGACCATTTGAAAAATTCACGTACTTGAAATACGAAATGATTGCCCATTTCTTTGAGCGTTTGCCTGATTGATATGTTTTGTACGCCTTATTAAATTCTAGAGGCCCACAGCTGCACGGATGAGAAGGGAAGCAGACAAAACAAGCTGACCAGTAGGTTTCTAGAGAGCACATGCACATTAGTCCTCCAGATGGGGGTACTGGTCAGCTAACAGGGGCTTATTATGCAAGTAAAAAAGGTATTCTAAAAGCTTTGACATTTAGAGGAGCGCCTGTTTTGTGGTGGATGTGAACACCAGTAATTGGTCCGTCAGCTCAAAATCCATGTATGCGGGCAGTTGGGAGATGACAGGCTAGATCAGTTCAATAATTTTGTGATTTTCTGACCTTTCAGGTATGAACTGTTGTAGAAATGAATAACATTTCGAAGCATTAAGCAACTTATAAAGACTTATTTTCCTTACATACATGCAGAGAAGATAGTCTCCGACTTTTAGCCTGCTATACGAATCAGGACAAATGTAACAGCGAATATTTAAAAAAAATCTCCTGACATTTTGCGCTGAGTGATGTACTTAGATACTTGAACGTGCAACTTATTAGCAGTTCATCTCATTCTGGACAGGAATTATAAATAACCCCTTAAAATACAATCTAGATACATGAGGACTGACAACTTCATTAGCGCCACTGGTCAGTTATGTCTGTCATACAGCTGTACTTCAACATGTTTTTCTTTTCTTCCATCTGCGCATTAGTATAGGATAGGATAGACCAGGGTAATCTTCATTTAAACTCCGATTTTTCAAACAATAAAACATGAGCTCTGCTGGACTTTTTATACTGACTGAAACATATCACAAAACAATGTAAAACAAATTCATTATTTACATATTAGCGTCAAATTATTTTTGTAATAAATAATTATTTATCATTATTTTTATGCCGAAATTGTCTGTATGTATTTGCGCTTTATTTATGACTAGAGACTCACAGCTGTACGCTAGAATATTTCACTTATACCACGGCGGCCAGCATTAAGGATCGAGAAAACCGGATAAAGCCCGGGGGGAAAAGCCACGACCATCCGCAGGTTTCTGGCGGGCCTTCACATGTACGACTGGAGAGGACGCCAACGTGAGAGCTGGACTTGAACTCATGCCAATAACGTAGTTGAGAGACACATGTTTCATTACGCTGCGAACCTCTTCACTCTACGGAGAACGATACTGCGATCTACACAGTAGGTCAACGGGTATATTCTACTTTGCTCGTGATGCTATACTGGTGGATCATGAGTTATGGTTTACCCTGGGAGCATTTGTTTAAATCGCTTAGACAAACAGTGGCCATTTGGAACAAAACGTTTCATACAAACGTCTCTCTTATATCCTTGTATACTCATGGGTATAGCAGCCATATACATAACCAGTGCGTGCCAGGCAAGCGGGCGAACTCAGAGCTGGCTTCTCTGTCATGTGTATCCCATAGAACTGTTTAACACAGGAATATCCTGAGTTGTTTAGATACACGTCGACATGGGACATGGATGAAAATTTTTCAGTATCCTTAGAGTATCGTTAAACTAGAGCGATTCTTCGTGTTAATTCTCTGCATCACTAGTAGCACAAATCTAAAAATTTCGTTATGACGCATCTTTAATTTAGATTAATTTAAATATTTATTTATTTATTTACTGCTGTTCAACGCCGCACAGATGAAAAGAAAGAAAAGAATATTTCAATTTTCGGACAGCCTCAAGCATAATGGCAGTAGGAAACCAAGCAAAGCCCCGGGCGAAAACCCACGATCATCTGCAGGTTGCTGTCAGACGTTCCCCAGGAGGGGAAACCAGCTCACAGCGACCGCATTGATGAAAGACTCCTTGGTCATTGTACTGCCCTGGCACGCTAACCACCAGCCCTAAGCTGGGCTAAGGTCATATCTTTCAAATACTGAACTTAACCTACTGATTAAGTTTATCAATCCCAAAACCAGCACGATACTGGTGTGTTCTAATGATTATCATTACTCCTGGTGAACTCTACACTTACATTTCTACAAAAGTATTTTCGAGAAAAATATAAACATGATCAGGAACATCTCTTTCTGTTTTGAAAAGAATCACATCGACAATTACCAATGCGCTCAAAGTTTTGTGACCAGTGACATAATTTGTTTGACAATGTATATGTTACAAATACACATGAGCACTCAGTTTCTTTGCACTCAGCTTGTGTCGTCTTAACCAGAACACCCTACTTAGGGAGCACACGAAAAACTCTACAAGAGTTAATTACATACATTCCGGTGCCATCCTTCATGGTCATTATGTCCGTGGTAGGTTGTGGATTCATTGACGCTAAATTTAGCATATCACATTTTAAGCTTTGTCGTGATCGGTTTCAATAGAACATTATTCGAGTCACAAGAATAAGAGCCGACATCAGTTAACATTTTCAATGGTTTATATATTTCTCGTGGTTTGGAATAAATGATGTTCTCAATCCCTGAGCAGATACACTGAGAATGGGTTCTTCTGTCAGAACCATTTAGTCTGTGTTGATCAAGTTACTAGAAACCCAGAAAACAGCCTGTTGTCTTGTAAATGTCAAAGAATTGAAACTCAAGACAGTTGACATAATTACCATTGAAATACAAATTATCTGACTAGGAATAAGTTTCCTCGTTTATACATTTCATCTGAACGAGCTAACAAATCCGTTTTTTACCGACTGATTACGACAACTGGAGGAAAAACAACCATTGTCTTGAAAATGTAATAGAATCGAAATTCAAAATATTCTCGATAAATATCACTCAAACAGAAATTGTGTGACAGTTTTCTTGACAATAAGGATGTTAAACAAGACGTTATAGCTCATGCAAGGTTGGTGACTATCCCATCGATGACCTAAAGACGGTTTCATTCCGGGGGAGCCTAACCGAGTTCGTTCAGCTTTGATTGGGTACATTTGTTATACTTTCGGTGGCAATTTTGGAGTTTCGAGTTTGAATTGTTTTGTGCGCAGACGGTAAAAGGAGTTCAACTGTGTCCTGTGACTTGTCCAAAATTTCCGGCAATTTTGTTCACTTTACTTTACCGATTACCTGTCGCGCTGTCGCTTTGTTGAAGAGCTTCTTAAATTCAAAAAACTTCCAGTTCCTCAAATTTCTCGACTGTACATCTAGTTTAAATAACTTTTTTGAAACTTTTCTTACACGTCCATGTTATAGTACATGTAATCAGAAATAGTTGCCCACCATTTTTGACAGGTCACATGGTACAGTAGGGCTACCTTTAGCGCTAAAAGAACTTGAACTCGAAACTCTCGTATTACATCAGCCCGTGTTTAGGCACCGAGAAATCAGTCCACAGAGACTACGGAGGTATCATAGCTGGCATCGGGTCATACAAAAAGAAGGAAATCACACCATAGTCTTATCATTGGAAATCTTCGTCATTCCTCAGAGCCATTTTTGCAATAAACGGCTTGACTTGTGGCTTTCACCTAGGGCTTCATGATGACTGCTTTTGGCAGTGGAAACTCACACGTTAAACATGCAACCAAAGTAATCAGAAATTTCGTAAAATGGTGAAGACAAGCAATGTGCGTCTGAGACCAGATGGACCTTGTTCGGTTGCAAATTTTATATTTAACCGTCATATAAGTCTCTCAGAGTGGACAAAGAGTTGGTAAGATTGGAATTCGCAGGCAACTTATTACACAGAGGTAATCAATCTTGCCAAAGAAGGCCAAAGAATAGTTATCCCAATATCTTCTGACAGTGAAGACCTATAAGGAGATGTGGATTTTCCTGAATTACATTTCAAAGCAAAGGAGACAAATTGCCCGTGACAGAGAGGGAAAGTCCCAGTCGCTAATCTCCCCTAGCTGACAGACGTAAAACGACAAGAGGTGTTAAGCCTATTGTGAATTGCAAAGTTTGTGTTTCGAAAACCATACATCGTTGGAGAGATTTGATCTACTCCACACGGTTGATTCTAGATCACAGCTGGTAACAAAGAAAAACAACCTCGCCTCACACTGAATACACTTATACACGTTGACGCAAATAAGGACACACATTGCTGTTGATCGTCTAAACTTTAGTATTGCGCCTAAATATTAACAGCTCAGGTGATTATGCCTTTGAACACCGAATTCCGTCATCAAATCCGGCAGTACTTTTCATGTACTGACCTTATCTGTCTACAGGGGGCCCCGTTACTCAGTTGGTTAGTGCGCTAGCGTAGCGTAATGACCTACAAGCCTCCGCTCACTGAGTTCAAGTCTAGCTCATGCTGCCAGCTACCTGTGGGTGGTCGTGGGTTTCTCCCGGGCTCTGCTTGTTTCCTCCCACCATAATGCTGGCCGCCCTCGTATAAGTGAAATATTCCTGAGTACGGCGTAAAACACCAATCAAATAAATAAACAAGTAAATAAACCAATAAATAAATATCTGTCTGCACCCCTGTTTGTCTGCTATACATGTTATATACCGCTTCTAGTAGTCTTTCTCTTACTTTATCGTAATATCCTTTTGAAGATACAACTGGTGTTCTTTGCAGGCTACAAAATGTTGTAATTACAGGACTAGTTAGATAATACACACCCGCTAAACACTATGTATGGAACAACATGGCATAATGGTGGTCTCCCGAGTTTTGCTTGCCTAATTGACGTAGGCGGCTGTGAGGGGTACGCAATCGTTGGAACTACTGCATTTATACACCAGAAATGTCTGGCTAGACACTCCGTCGGGTTCGGCCTTCGTCTGCTGCCTTTCGTCGAATTTCTGGTCGCTGCAACTCCCTCTGAATTTTGTTCTACAAACGTTTGAACCGACGCTTACTTGAATGGCTTAATCCAGGGCTTAAATTGAGTCTGTTTTATTAAGTTTTTATTCATCCTCTTTAGGACAGTTTTCCAAACTGCTACAAGGGAATTACAAATGGTACACGAGAGACGATTCAAGGAGTTGTTTCAAAAATATCATTCGTCTGTCAGCATTATTCAAACCTATCATAACGACGGTAACAAGGCAACATCAAAAGCTATCATTTCATTTTAAATCATTGAGTGACAAGCATTCGCATAATACGCATCAGGTCTGTTTAAGCACGTCGACATTAAGAGGGCGACATAGAAAGCAAACATTTTATTTAAAATCATCGAACGGCAAGTATTTAAATAATATTTATCAGGTTTGTTGTTTTATGCACTGTTTTCTGCCAATTTTCTTTTGACAATTAATAGCTTGTACATTCAAACATACATCAGCAGGGTGTATGGTGTCACCTGTGTGATCGTTTGGTTTTAATTTCTTTTTATGAAATCCACGGAATTTTTTTTCGTTTGCAGTTTACGGCTGTTGGAAAACATTCCCTGCGGTGTCAGGCCTGTGTCAACTGGACACTCCTGATTTTTAACATCGTGGTGAACTTTTGTTCTGTGTCAGACAAAAATAATCAATTTTCAGGAACGTAGTGGGTTTTTTAAAACACCTTCTCATCTTCTATCCTGCCTAGCTCACGATACTGATCACATAATACGTGTGATACTTGTAACTTTATTTAGTAGGATGTTTTCAAGGTTTGTCTAAGGAACAAAAAATATACATAACAAAGCGTTAACAGCACGTGAGACATTGAAAGGGATACGCAAACACAAAAACATCTTTAAGGATTGCGAAAAGGAAAAAAAAGTCAGAATGTTTTTATGTACTTATTAACCATAGCAGCATTTTGCTTTCATTGAGCACGTGTAACATGTAGTTAAGTATGAATATGGTTGGCAGCGTGCTATTAACTACATGTAGTTCTACAGTTCCTGCTTTCTTGTCTGGACAGCCGTCGTGGCAACAGGTGGAATAACCTGTGTCATGTTCCGGAGGCTGCAACCATTTATTTTCCAACAACAACGTTCATGTGAATTTTTTTTTCTCATTACATAGTCTGATTTCACTTTTCCCATTTTTTTTTTAATTTTCAGACTGATATATTGCAGTTTTCTAGTAACTCAGCTATAAGCCAAAGACGTTTTCTGTTTCGAAACATTCAGTAGACTAAACAATGACATTTCGCCTTACCGTTGTATCAGTATTTATAGTCTCATTACCAGGTTGTATTGTCCACTTTTCATGGCGGATATCGAAAGGTATGTATTTGTATCATATTACCCAGATGTAATATCAAACGTCAATAATAAATTAGTAATATCTCAACGGGGCAGTCTTGTAGTGATGCCCGTCCGAAATCGCTTTACATACATTCGCTAATTTGTTGTATGTTATGGCAACAACATGGAATTAGCATCCGGGTTAAATGGAGCTCATCCTCATCGTCATACATATTTGTACATGTATCAGCTTCTCTCACTCGAGTCGGTGGTCTGGTGGCTAGAGCGTCCGCGTCAATATTGGGAGGTCCTGGATCAACCCCGGGTCGAGATATAGCCTACCAAGATTTTAAAAATGGTACTTGTTGCTGCCTCTCTTTGCGCCCAGCACTAAGAGGTTGGAAAGAGGACTGGTTAGTCATGTGTCAGCATAATGTGACTGGGTGGGTTTTATGTCTGGTGTTTTCGGCATGACGCTCCAAAGACGGCGGCACTGCGGTCATATAAATCCAAAGTATATCTACATTCTAAGGACTCCTCGTCGCCATATGACTGAAAAACTGTTGACTACGATGTAAAAGACAATTATACATACATAGAGCTATTCAAGTAACATGTGCATTATGGCTGGTTTTCCAACATGGCGGTCACACGATGAGCATATGGCCCTTGGCCCTTTGTTAAGTGAAATTAGACACAATTATAAAGCAGAGTCCCAGAGATTCTAAACACTTCGTCCATATTTACAAATCTACAGAAGCCCAACAGAAACTGATTATAAAATTCAAGAAACTTATGAGTGAAAACGCTTGATGGAATATTCTTGACACACTATTTTTTGCAATAATAACTGGTGGTGTTGATTGAAATCATTACACAAAACTAAGACATGCCACAAGGCGAAATATGCATACGCCATATGTAACATCACACAATTTATGGGGATGACAACTTCTGAGTTATTAGACAGAAACTTTTCGATGTACATCCTAACATCGTTGCCGAACGGTGTTATATCAGTCTTGAGATCAAAATAGGCTTAGAAATGCTTGGTGTCTTCTGATTTATTTATTTATTTACTGATTTATTTATTTATTTATTTTATATTTATTTATTTATTTCTTGCTTTCTTTATTTATTTCTTTATTGGTGTTTTACACCATACTCAAGAATATGTCACTTATCCGACGGCGGCCAGCATTATGGTGGAAGGAAATCAACGACCATACGCAGATCTGTGGTGTAGTCTTCGGGAACCCAACTTGACCAGAGGGGAACAAGCAGCTATAAGAGAACTAAGCAAAGAGAAATCCATCTCAGTAGCCTCAGTAGACGAAGTGAAAGCTGTAGTCAGCAGAGACAAGTATGAACTTCACAAGTATATTGACAAGAGCCTCATATTAGTTCCGATGACAAAACGTCTGTATCGTGGCAACGGAGTGTATGCGGAATGGGAAAAAAATAAACACTGTGCCCTTTTAACAATTATTGATTGACGTATTAGTTTGGTTCGAGTTTTACGGATGTTGTAGCATTTCACAAATTCTTTCAAGGCACATGTATAAATAACAAGCTTTGACGGAAAATTCTTTCACATGTACATAAAACAGAGATAATCAACTGCTTGTACTTTCTCTGCACTTTAAAGATTACAGTTTTTACACGGCCTCAAAAAGTGCACAATTGTCGGTCTTTTCTATTTAACGACCACTAAATCTTTATGTCGAGATATATATATATATATATATATATATATATATATATATATATATATATATATATATATATATATATATATATATATTTTTCTTCGTTGGAAAACACATTAATGTTACCTTTCTCCTTCTAGATTCGAGCAAGTAATCCAGTTAGTGACTCTTTATGTATTTGAATTTTGTTCAATGTCATATTGAAGAACTTGGTACTTATACGATGACTGTCAGGTTTGTGGGCTGGTGCCACCAAATTGCCACGAGTAAACCTCCGATGCTTGGGGAGTAACTTTTTCCATGCTTGACATACGTGACGTAGGTTGAAGAGTCTTCAGTGACTCCCTTCAAGGACTACACACGCGAAGGCTGTATACTCATTCATTTATATTGGCCGTACGTTTGAAGGTCGGCGAGCAACCTGCGGATGGTCGTGGTTTTCCACCGGGCTTTGTGCGATTTCCTCCTACCATAATGCTGGCCTAAGTGAAATATTCTTGAGAACGGTATAAAATACCAATCAAGTCAATAATCTTGAAAGTTCCCCGTCCGAGAATGGCATTGTACTCCCCTCATGAGTGTCCTAGAGAGTGTACCTCCACCAGGTGATAATCAGCTGCTGCGCAATACAATTAGAAATCACAAAAGTCATGGTTGGGCTAATTGGTCATTGGTAGCGAACATAGAGCTAATAATACGTCAAAGTATTCATGGAGTCGGAAGATGAAGTACCCTCAAAATCTCTGCTTTTATATGTACTGAGTGAAAAGTATTTCACAAGAAGCACACATTGGGAACTTTTGTAAATATAAAAGACGTCGAAAGTGTGATAGTTGACAAATGTTCACATGTAAACAGTGAAATACGGCCTCCTGTAAATTTACCTCAGAGTTTTATTCTAACTGTTCATGTAAATGCAGAAATACATATAGTATATGTAGCAATTCACAAGCCCCCTTGCATCATCGACCACTCATACACCTAGCACTAATTACTCAGTAGTTTGTCGCCGAAAACCCAGATTTTAAGCTAACCAGACAGAGATCCGGCAAGTCCCCGAAGGGGAGGGGTGCGGGAGTCGTGTGACGTCAGCTTTCACTGTGAGGTACAGTTACCTGTATATTGTATTCATTTATTTGTAATGCCAATCATTCCGTATTCACATCACCCCTTCAGCCTCTGGGATTATAAAACGCACCTATGATAAATGTTCGCTACACACGTTTAACTCAATTAGTGTTCTCCACAAATTCAATTAGTGTTGCCCTAGAAATTGCAAAAGTACCTTTGTGTCTTTACCCTACTTCTCCAGATTGTATGGGACCAAAATGTAACAGTCAGTAGTCAGTATAGATGTAGTAGATCTTTGCTGAGAATCTGATCGGTTATCCTCAGCCAAGTATATACATGGAGTTACGTATACATTACAACGCCATGGATGCTTCTAATTGAAACACTGTGTCGATTCGAGGCTTACCGCCTCATCAGCCCATACCTGCTTCTCCCTTGGCTCACTTGTTGTCGTCTCCTATCTCTTCTTCGGATTAAAAAAAATCTACACTGCTAACATTCCACAGCCATGGCATCAACGCAGAAGGTACATTCAGTGCTGGTCTGATTCATGTCAGCCAGATTGCTCGCCATTACACATGACACCGGTTACTTGTCACGACATTTAGCCGAAAAGTCGGAACCTATCCATCTCAAGGCCGCATGTTCGTTTTTATTCTTTTCGCGATGTGACTTTTCTGTGAAACATATGTGTTTTAATGTTAACTGCTTTGCCTCCTGGATAACATCTATGGGATAGTAACGCTTTTTGGCGGAATCAAATAAGTTCTGACAGTACCTTACGGCCAAATGTTGTGACGAGTAGATGAGGTCATGTGCAATGGTGGGCAAGCACTGGTGACATGGAATCAAGAGACCGGTAATGAATCGGGGGCTGTAGCACCTTCTGCATGGATGCCATGGCTGTAGAATGTTAGCAATGTAGATTTTTATAGAAGGGATAGGCGACAGCGAAAAAAGCCGTGGCAGAAGCGGGTATGGACCGGTGAGGAGGTAAGCGTTGAACCGGCACAGTGTTTCAGTGAGAGGCATCCATGGCGATGTAGTGTATATGTAAACTTGGCTAGTTATCGCCCTCGTCGTTTGACATGTGCCTTGTACCCATGCAGCAGGAATATACACACTGTGGGAAACCATTACAAAAGCCATAGTAAAGTGCCCAAATTTTGAGGCCCACTCATTTTCAGAGGTGTCTAAAACAAAAAAATAAAAGAGACCGGCCCCCATTTAGCTACACCGCTACTTGCCTTATCCACTATAAACATGACATATATCACCTTTGGTGTGAAAAAGTATCCTTTAAATGCAATTACCTACAATGTAGATGTAAAATCACCAGCCATTCCACAGGCAATCTCTCAACAGTTAACGATTAAAAAGTCACTTTAAAAAATTCTTTGACTCATAATCTGTGCAATTGGAGAGCTACTTTTTAAATTTAGGCCTTTTTACTATGCCTTTCTTTCAGTCTTATTATTGATGTTACATGTTATAAATGGGTTCATTAAGGTGTCGGAGTAGTTTTGTGTAAATTTAGTGACAGGAATATTTGGCTTGGCATGGTACTATTTGCATAATAGGATTGAGACAAACTAACATAACTGGTAACAAATGTGCGCTTTATAAACTCATGGTCGGGGCTTCCGTGGCTCAGTCTGTTAGCGCGCTAGCGCAGCGCAATGACGCGAAGCTTCCCACTAATGCGGTCGCTGTGAGTTCAAGTCCAGTTCTTGGTGGTTTCCTCCCCGGCCGTACCTGGAAAGGCCTGCCAGCAACTTGCGGATGGTTGTGGGTTTTCCCCGCGGCTCTGCCCGGTTTCCTCCCACCATGCTGGTAGCCGTCGTATAAGTGAAATATTCTTGAGTACGGCCTAAAACACCAAATAAATAAATAAACTCATGAGGCAACTGTGAAAGGCAAGTCGCGTTTCAAACTTTTCATGAATATACTGTGAATCATTTATCACTAGCAACAATCAAGAGAAATCCAAAAATTTGTAAATATGTACAAGAGAGTTTTGTAGTTCAGGCTTCGGTGAAATTTGAAGTTAAATATTGTCTGCAAATGAGTGGTGCAAAAAGCAGATTTAACCCGGCACTCGGAAATAATCTGTTAATGTGACAAGTTTAATCCATATTGTATTTTTATTGTCATTAAGACTATCGTTTTCTCTTTCTACGTAACTGGCCTAAGTTTGCTCTCTCCTTTATTTTATTTGTCAGATACGTCAGTTCGGTTTTCGGTCAGGTTGTAATTTCACATTTACCCTAAGCAAGAAGTGCACCACCCTAGTTATTTCAAATCTACCCTGGCATTTACCCTGACTGTGACTACTGAGGGGCCTAAATTAAAAAAGTAGCTCGCCTATTGCATACATTATGAATGAAAGAACTTTTTGAAGTGACTTTTTTTAACTGTTGAGAGAGTGCCTGTGGGTTGGCTGGCGATTTTACATCTACATTGTAGGTAACTACATTCAAATGATAGTTTGTTACACCAAAGTTGATATATATCATGTTTATAATGGATAGGGCAACTGCGGTGTAGTTAAACGAGTGTTGGATTCTTTTATTATTCTGTTTCAGGCACCTCTCAAAATGGATGGGCTGCAGAATTTGAACACTTTACTATATGGGCTGAAGTGTAAGAAAAAAGTTGGCGTCGTGTTAAGTACTGGTCACAAGATCGCATGGGATGAAAGTTGGATAGCACCAATGTTGCTATACTCATATTCTCGAAAGGTTGCATGTATTAATTCACGGATAATGTGAAAGCTACAAGTGAACCATTCCTTTCTTGTATATACCGTGTTAGAACCATCTAATGTGGTCTAAAGGACACTGACAAGGTCATTACACCCAAAACAAAAGATACATTATATCGCGTTCCGCTATGACAATGGAATACACCAACCTATCTTAATGCAGTGGCAATAGTAAGATAAAAGTCTCCCCTCAACGGGTTATTCTGTAGGAATAATTGCTGTCTAAATTGTCCCTGAGTTGAGAAAAATCATTTAAATAATGACAACGGCACATTGTACCGGTAATAAAAACGGCATGTGGACGAGCTGCGTCTGGATGGAGTGTTCCGTCAACACGGGAGAATAACAGTAACAGTTTGATGTCTGCTGTGGGCTTGACAGATAGTGGTAACCTTGGTAATACATGTACACCTACAAGCGAAAGGCTATATCTGAGCACAGCTATTAAGCGTGTAACAAACTTGCCTAAAGTTGGCTCCGCCTTTCTTGAAGACAATTGTTGACTGTAAACTCAAGGCCAGATATATATTTTGGGGATACCTGATTAATCATGAAATTTTCGAATATTATCTATTCGTAGAAGTGTTTTAGATGGGAAAACACAACCCATTTGCACTGAAATATCACGAAACTAAACAAAACTAATTCCTCCTCCACGAAGCCTGACTCAGTCTTACAAGAAGACAGGCCATCAACCAGAAAACCTAACTTACGAAATAAGACCCGTTATATCATGTAGATGTCTCTTTTATAAAAATTCTTGAGAAACTGCTCAGAATTCGGTAAAAAAAAAAACGACCTGTCATCGAAGATGACAACAACCGAATAACCTAGACCTGAATTAAGGTATTGCTTTATTTACATGCAGTTTTCCCGCATTGCAAACCCTGACCGCCACAAAGCCCTTCCCACCAATTATTTTTACGTCTAATTTTATCCGGAAAGGACACTGCTTTGTATATTTTAATCACTAGAACATATCTTTGCCAGCCTGCACGTCATGCGTTGGTATGCTATATTTTGTCTCCACGCGGTGACCCAATCTGTTTTACAAACATCATCGAAGAACCGGACTCTTCTTGAAATCCCAGACGTGTTTGCCTCTTTACCATCTCTCGCTCACAGTATCTAACAAGGCCTAAACTGCAGTTGCAAACGTAATTGTTGCCCTATGCCAGCATCAAATCAGATCGTCTTTGGATCTCATTTGGTGTTATTGCCGACACTGCAGCAATTACGTACTAGACGTCTACTCTTGATGCGGGATAGACGGTCTGTAGGAGTGATTATTTTGACGAATAATATAAGCTACGTGAGACAGAATGTAGATGAACTGCCCCAGTCGTGACAATCGACCTTCACTGACTTCTGGCTGATACCTTGGTAAACTAACCTAACGTTTACCGGCGGCGTTGTTTCTGTAAATCATACGCCTTTCTGTAGCAAGAATTTCTTGTTCGAATTCAGACATAACGCTAGTCAGGTACTTGCAGATAGGTGGTGGTTTAGTCCAAGCCATCTGGACTTCTCAAATCCTAAACATGAGATATCTCACGAAAAGTTAAAAAAAATTACCTCGCTACAGGTAAATACTGCTATAATTATGCGACTTAAAAAGACGTCGTTGCAGTTTAATCGGATTCTTCCCATACCGGAGACGGTTTATGTGTTCCGTCAGTCCTCGGGAAGTTTGTGTTGTTTCAGCAAAATTCTTTAAATAAGTTCATATACTGCTTAAGTAGTCTTTAATTTAGTAATATTAGGAAAGTCCTGTGTTATTGCTATTCCATGTGGCATCAAATCTGGCTAGTGAGGCGCACTGATAAGTTGGCGATTGGCGGAAATGATTGAGCGATGTACAGCGGAGAGTCCATGGGAATGGACCAGGTGCTGGCAGATGACGGCACTGTGCACTCCAGGGCAGCTTACTTTAGCCTAACCCAAATCGATTCCTCCAAACACCATATTTCTGACCATCACCGTAATATAAAGTATTTATTCAGATTTGGAGACCGCCGAAAAATTTCCCTAATAGCAGTTAGCGATAAATTATGTCCTTAAACATCCTTAGAATATCTTGAACCATTCTTTGCGTTCTGACAGTGTTCACTGACCCGTTCTTTTCCACCACCTCGCCTCTTGTGTGAGCTGAGAACAAAAAAGTAGGGATTTTGGTGACAGTTTTTCTTCTTCATTCCAGGGCATTGTAGCATATATATAGATCCACTCCTGTTTCCTAAAATGCTGAGTAGCGGTTGAAATATCCTAGCACATGTGCTTATGTATGTCAGATTTTCTCTCTCTTATTCTTATTCAGCTAGCTGGACATAATGATTTACTGGATGTTTTACGTCCTACTGAAGAAGGTTCTACATAGGCTGTGAATATTATTTGCAGGGGAGTACCAAATTAGGATGAGTGTTATTCAAGCATTTAACCACATCGGTCATGGGTTTATGGGCTGCTGCAAAAGAAAGTTAGTATGGGAACAAGCAGATCAAGGCCTCGTATAAGAAAACAAGTGTGTATTACAGGTATAACACGAGTTAGGTTGATTTTCTATTGCCCAGTCCTATATTGTCTGTTTTGTTGCTTGAACAAAGTTGATGTTATGAAATGTTCACAGAAATAAATCCGTCAGTTGTCAAAATTTCTCTCTGCGCACGTTGACAATTAGCTTCATAGTAATCATGGCTTATCTAGACCGGCACAGAATTTTCCCTCAGAGGTAAGATCAATGGTAATCTGTTTGCTGTTAACATTACTCTAACGAAAAACTACCAACTGATATAAAATTTGTAACGCCGATACGGGAATTATTAGTATTACACTTCAGTACATTATATAGGTTAGATTTTCCTTTGATTCAGCGGTTGATACCCCACCACTACCACCACCTCCCCACCCTGTATAGACTGATGGTACAATGGTTCTTGTCAACTCTATGTGCTGTATCCTTACTACCACGTCACTGGATCGTAGGCAAGCCTCCCGTTTGGTTCTGAATGCAGATTCTTCATTTACCAGGAAACACCCCTAACACTGCCTGGGTCGCCCCTGTGGGCAAAAACTGTTTATTTCAGTGGATGAAAGTGCTTTTTTCCCTTACCTATATACATATGTGCCTACTTGTACATATGCATGAAAGTATAGTCCACCCAAACAATTGTAGTCTTACGTTAATTATTCTCAAAAATATTCCTAAGGTCTAGACATTCCGGGAAAGGAATAACATAGACGGTTGAGTCCGTCTCAAGCATTAAGAGATACATTTCTTGTGTTCGTGTGAGTGACATGATCAGTGTTAACCTACAGGGTGATTTGCTATGTATGCATGGATACAAAAGTCATTTAAAACAAATATTCACTGTATTGGGTCTGAGTGACGAAATTGTGACATGTCATGCAAATAATGAATTCAGAATACAAGTAATGGCCAACACAATCGGAAAATATTAGTAACTGGTTTAAGTTAAAATGTTAAAGCAAGGTAAATTTTAGAAATGAACAAGATTTCGCGAATGCCAATTTTTTGTATTTAAATCGACGAAATGTTGATTATATGGTTTGATAAATTATTGTACACAGTTTTGATGTACATTTCCCAAAACAAGTGGGCGCAAATCAACACCAATCGATTTATGAGTATTGGAAGTCCGTGTTCCCTGTTTTCATATATATATGCAGAAGGCTAAAGCCCATCGCAAGGTATCTGAAAAACCTATCGACTAAAAGATACAGCCGACCTAACCCCATCTGGTTTCGAGTTTTGAATACCGCAGCGCCCTTTCAAATATTACTTCAACAGACAACATCTTATAAGATTGGAATTCTCCTACCTCTTTTTGAAAGAGCGCTACTTCTGTAATTGAAGCTACGAGTGCATACCGTCTCCTTTTGGCATAGTTTTGTAATTATCTCTCAGCCAGTGTACCTTGAATTATAGAGGGCCGAATTCTCGAAGAAATGAAAAACATAAAGAAATCCCCACAATGTAATCGGGAACATACTTAAATTATTTGCATTTTCTTGTCACCATAGAAACTGTTAACCAAATTCATTGCTCTCAATGCGAATTTTTTAAATATCAGAGTGAAGTAAAAAGTGCATATCTTTGAGACATGAGGCTGATACGTCTTGACGGCCATAATATTTAAACAGGTTACCTCTGACAAAATATTTCCGACAAGAACCCGTGGCAAAATGGACGTCTTCTGGAATAGTTCAATCTCGAACAGTGTGACAGCAAGGCTTTAGGCATTAGCTACATGCATATCCGCATTGTATTTTGTGGGGAAAAAAAAAACATTTTTGCAAAGTCATCCGAGTGGCAATTTATTATCCTGCTCAAGTCAATCCTTGTCATCCACACATTATACACTGCCGAGATATCATGACATAACCATATATACTTCTTTAAAGGAACCTTTCTAAGCTATTACTAGAGAGTACCTGATTTTTGGACCAAGAAATAGCCCCGGCAGAAGAACGAAACTGTAGTTAAATACGTTCCTGTGGTTTTGATTTTTCCGCTGTTTAAATATCTTTGATACATGTTATTCGTCCATCGAACGCAAGAGAGAGACGTACAATACCGGGACGGATTCCTTCTGTCCGCCTCAAGGACTGATTTATCACTACTGTGTTAATGAGGAAATTGAATGGCCGTCGGCGAAACTGGAGAAGATGGAAGAGCATGATGATATACGTCCGAACGTCAGGAGAAAGTTGATGCCGAAATATTGAAAAGGAAGGTTAATCCTTATATCCTCCAGGCCAAATGAAGTGCAGAAAATCGTTACTTCCTAAAGTTTAAATTTTCTACTGTACAGAAAACCTGGTGGCATTTGAATATCTTGTACTCTAAGTCTAAGTTTTTGGGGATGTGGTTCCACATTGTAGCTGAACTATATGTAACTGTTGCAGATATAAACGGCGTTTTTCTTTCTGGGGTGGTTAGACCATCTATTAAATAACATAATCATAATGCCTTTTCTCCATGATTACGGGAAATTTCGTTGTGAGAAAACAAAGAACTGTAACTTGGTTACAAATCTGACATTTGTGAAACAACAGCAATGGACTGCACTTATCGGAGATGCCAAAGATAACCACCACATAAAATACGGAAATCTTGAAACAGTTACCTTCGTCTAAGTTATTAACTAATAATTAAGTTATTAATAAAAACTGTTGAATTTATGTTTATAATAACACATCCGTCAGGACATACATGCCTAAAACTCCCCAGGTGTCTCACTCAACATTTGTGTAGTCCCACTTTGCGTTAATATGACCTGTGCTGGTCATAAACACCTCACATAAATCACGTGGTAATGTGATCTGTCATAGTTGAGAGCTTACTGCTTATATGAAACAGAGAGGCAATCTAGAAAGCGCTTGGCCACCTGCTTCAAACTGTCCATCTCATATTTTTCTGTCCGTGTGCAGGAACGATGGAGAGAGACGTTCAGTTTTATTTTCAAAATTTTGGTTAATTAAACCTATTACTGGAAGATAATGTTACTAAATATACGACTTTCGGCCCTCGTTCAGGGATTGGGTTATTTGGAATACTCATCGGTAACATCTGCATGAAATTAATGTATTCATGTATGAACAATATATCTGTTTTCTGATAGGTACAAATTTCAGCAGAATTATATGAGATCCAGTCCTGTTCTCGTATGAATATGCCTGTTTGCAGAAGTTATTAAAAAAGTTATCTTTATTGAGCTGGCTCGATATGAAAACGTTTAGTTACATTGTGGTTTGATTTCGATGTACATGTACATGGCAATGAGAGAGTCTTTCCGACTTTCATCGTACAAGTGCAAGATAGAGCATAGTGTCAGGTAACAGTGCATGAAATAAAGCAATGAAGTTTTTAAGGATATAACCCATGTATCTAAATGCTTGCAGATGAGCGTTGTAAAACTGTGTGTTTGCCTTATTTAAGACATTGATATCTGTGTGTCTCTTTGCTCATGGTTTTACCAGTTTTTTCAAATTAGGTTTTTCCACTAAAAGTGAAACTCAGCTCATGTTCTAAGTTCAGTTCAGCAAAAGGCTGGACAATATTATGTTCATTTCGGTACAGTATTTTTTCTAATAACTAGTAAGACGGTAGAAATTGACATTTGGCCGTGCTCCATCGACTAGCATTAAAGGCGGCCATTCTGTCTGGGCTGTTACGTGATTGGTCCACGCGCGGAAGGCTCTTGTAACCTGACACGGTTGTATGCTGTTAAGGTTATGGTTGGAACTTCAGTATACATGTAAACGTATAACGTGAAATGATCTAGAAGGTTACTCTCGTCATAACCCAATGGTCTGGAAATAATTTCTGGTGTTCACGCCTGTACTAGATACAGGTATTGCCATTCAGCTCTGAACAATTGCAGGGCTTATTAACAACTGATATCTCCTGGCTCTCTGACTGGACAGTCCGTCACAAGTTTAAAAGCACGATCCCAGTCGGCAGTAACATTCACCAATGAATTCATACACAGTCAAGCAGGTATTTGTATTCAAAGGAGAATCTCGTATGCTTTTTAATGAACAGTGCCTCAGTAATTATCTGTTATTTACTTTAACAGATATTTCTACATTCAGAATACATATAAATGTAGATCTATGCATGCATTCTTCAAACGCCATTGCCAATGTGGCGTTAAGGCATAATCAGCCATTCATGCGAACCGACCTTAAAAACGAAGTGTCGCCACAAAAATACTGCTGAGACATCTACATTGTAGCTTATCCACTGGTGATGGTCCATCATCTGCGTGCTCCACTTTTATTGTTTCAGTTCCCTTCAAGCACACCTATATAAATGATTTTTTATTCTAGAAAATGATTAATCCGGGTGCATGCATTCCTGTAGAAAATCTGGAATGGCTTAAATATACTATCCGAAACCATGTCCTCCGGGACCTTTAATGCAATTAGGGGCCGTTACAGAATAGTAACAAGTTCCTGATGCTCTGACCGTCACCACCTTTTGGGCATGTTATTAAATGGTGGTCATGATGCGATTTTGATAGCTCGAAGAATGACGTGACCGTAAGGTGTAAATTAGTTATGAAAACAAGTGAAATAGATTTGTTCATTGCCATACATTTATTTATTACTTTCTTGATTTGTGTTTTACGCCGTATCGAAGAATGTTTCATTTATGCGACGGGGGACAGCCTTATGGTGGGTGGTAACCGGGCAAAGTCTGGGGCGAAGCCCACGACCATCCGCAGTCTGCTGGCGGACATGTACAGCCGGAGGGGAAGCCAGCATAAGCTGGACGAGCTCACAGCGTCCGTTTTGGTGAGAGGCACCTGGGTCCCTCTACCTTGGGGGGTCACCATAGCCGTATACATGTACATTAACCAGATTAAAGATAAAGTAAAACAAATCTAACATAAAGTTAAGTTCTGCATTAAATATATCACATGTAGAGAGAGAGACATTTAAACAACATATTCTGAACAAGAATGTGAACGAACACCCCGCCAGCTAGGTAAAGATCCACAGCGACTAGGGTACGGACTAATAGACTGAATCACAACTTCGCCAGCTTAAAAACTCAGTGTTATTAACAGTTCTCGCTCCCGACTTAGGGCTTTCTGTTCTCCATACCCACGCATATTGACGGTGAAAACTCAATGGAGGGACATCTAGCGTAAAACACCCCATTTCATTATAGACTGATTTCTATTTAACAAATCTATATAAAATAACCGACTATGCCATCCAGTGTAATTCAGCTGTGTGTGTCGAGGTACGAGGGTATGGTTGTGAGTTATATTTTGTCTAGGTCTGCCACCAACCTGCGAATGGTCGTGGGTTTCGCCCCTGGCATGGCCCTGATTCTTCTCGCCATAATGCTTCCCGCCGTCGTATAAGTGAAATACTCTTGAATAAGACGTAAAACACCAATAAAGTAAATAAATAATATATTTTGCCTCAATTTCACACCTATGTTCAATTTTTCCCCCATGAAAGAGTGCATAGTCTATTTTTGTCTTTCTGGAAGTTTGTGAATATATCCGGCAGCTAACGTCGATAAAACCTGCTAAATTTTCGACACTTTCTACAACCATTTCGAGGACCAAGAAATTTTATTAACACCGGCGGGTTTTTTTTTGGAAAAGTCTCTTTCCTTTAGTATCCAAGGTTTAATTTCAAAACGTCAAGGGATGATAAATGATTCTTTTTACCCATGCCTTTATTACTTCATCTCAACTGACTATGTTATTATTCACGTAGCAATGATTCCTCGTCTGACCCAGATACTTCGCAATGCAGAGAGGAAAACGAATCTGTCGCAGCTTCAAAACATCGGAAAAACAGCCTAACATGAAACGGGAAACACTCGAAAGTGATTAATTTTGAAAAACCTGACAGGCGTACGGAATTGAGTTTAAATAATCTAGCAAAAAATGTTCGCTTAGACATGTGCAGCAATGTTAACCACCTAAAGTTTAGACAAGGGATATATTGCGTATTTAGCATCTCTACTCGTTACATTACCGGTTGAGCATTACAATAATAAACCATATGAAAGATAAGGTTTCCCTGAAAAAAGACGTTCCTTGGAGACTACCACAGGCACGGTTTTCTGCAAATATCCTAAAATGCACTCTGAAACGCCGCCGACTGCAACTTATATTCCGTTTAAGATTTTACTGATTGTAGTAAGGACCAAATCGCTTCCACCTTCTGTTTACCGATCTTATATATTACCTATGAAAATGTTGACAGGTCATCATGTTGGAGTTCTTGAGTGCCTGATACCCAACACACAACAGGATGTGAACGCTGTAGGTTGTCAACATATAAACAGTTCTTTGTTTCCAACAAAATGCCTATCCATTCGCCGAGTTTCTCCTATTGCCAACCAGTACACCGTCAGTGAATACTGGAGCCTACCGCACAAATTACCTCGTCCGCCTTAAGGTTGAAAAATTCTCAGAGCACATGTAGGTGTGAAATGACAAACTACAAACGCGATAAATGCCCCTGAGTCCATAACAGTGCGAATTATTAAATTTCAATATTTTTCACACTTTATAAGCGCATGAAACCATTTAGACGCTTTATTGGAGCCTTTATTCTAAATCATTTTAGGGGAAAGATTAATCCTTTGCATCCATGCTCTTTCCCCACAGGAAACATTTTCAGTGAGATACAGTAATGGACTAGGTGATCTCGAAGGGAAGTGGAAAGGAAATGGGGTGGCAAGGAGGAGATTTGCACAGGAAGTCGGTAGAAACGTTTTTCCTTACACATATGCAACTGACAGTTATGCAAATCATATAATTCTAATTAGTGTGAGAGACTTCCAGTATACTGTGACATGACATTCCTTGCTGAAAAAATCATGGTCGGTTAAGATTACATATTAAACCTTGTCAATTTTATTCACACCGTCACATCACGCCTTCTGGAATTTGTCTAGAGTCAGCTGGTTACATTATTAGCACAACCGAAACGTAGACAGTCCAGTTGACCCATAACGTCTGGGTAAACTTGCTCCACAAGGTGTGTTTGGACGCAACTGTGGAAGCTCCTTGAATTCTGTCCCTCTGGCAAAATGAATAAGGAGTACCCCTCAGTTGTGGCAGTTGTCTCTGATATTTAATAGAAGTAAATTAAAAGCACCTGGCTTTTTGTTAATTGCGTAGTCATTTTTCATCGATCATTTTTTCCTATTGTAATATTGAAGTAACAAAATGCATGAAATATGTCGTACCATAAGAAAGAATATAGGTTGAGGCTAAGTGTAGAGATTTTTTAAAGTACAAACATAGTTGTAAAAAAGTATTTTAAAGAGGGAATTAGATAGTATGACCGGATAATGCTTTCTGTCTGTTAACACTCGTCATTCCAGCCCATAATGTTTGATGTGCCAAAGCGCTACTGATCTTTTCAACCTTCAAACAGGAATTCAGTTGAGCATAGTGGTAGAAGCAGAGGCTACACTCTCAAAGTTCGTTGGTTCAAATCACAAACAGAGTCGCACAACAACTAAATGGTGCTCAGCGTGTAGTCGATCATACAAAAGGCTATGGTTAAATATTGTGTCTTCTTAGCTACATGTACCTGTTTCTTGAAAATGGACACTCAGCAATGCCCACGTTACGACAGGGACAATTATCTCCCCAATGTTCATGTTTTCTACACTGTCACTGTGATATTATCAGACTTTAGGTAATCAGAAAGACTAGTATTACAATTTGAAATGTTACATGGGATATCTTGGGAAAAACCTGCCCACAATTCTCAAAGAGGAAGCCAATCTTACCGCAAACCGGTCTGAAACTTGGGCCTGAATAAGGCCAGTATATTTTCCTCTTAGAGCATCATTGATCATCACAAAAATCAGCGCTGTTTGTATCCAGAAATAACTTTTTCATATCATTAAGCTATGTGACATCACAACAACTGTATGTACGACATCTCTTGGTGGCGTTCACTCTCTCCCCATAAAAATCCCATGTCAGTGTCGCTTTTCTCCATCCATTCACAGTATCTCGCCTGATCAGAACGGCAGCTGAGAGCGTAATTTTTCCTCTGTGCCGAGGACAAATCGGGCTGTCTTTTGCTCTCAGTTGGTGTTGTTGCCATCACCACAGCTGTCTACACATGGGAACAGACACATAACCGCCGGATAGACAGACTGGTGGGACGATCATTCGAGTGAATTATGCAAGCAGGAGAAGCCAAAATGGACAATACCTTCCACGGTAACACCCAGGCTATAGCTGGGATTTAGTGATACTTTTGTGAATGCTTACTGACAAATCGTTCACTTCGGTGTTGTTTCTCCAAATCCATTTCTTTAGCAAGATTGCTTGTTAAAACAGAGATCTTGCGTTGGCTTTACCCCAAGCACCTCGATCGTCTCAAATCCTTAACATAAGGGACGGCTTTACACTGTTGTAATTCAGTGACCTCGAACGTCTTCACTCCATTTAATCGGATTCTTCCAGTACCAAAAGTTATTCTGTCAGCCAGCGGAATGTTTGTGTTGTTTCATCAATTGCTTTAATAAGTTCATATAGCCCGTAGTTTAGAAACATCCCATACAATCCATTAAAGGAAGGGAATAGCAGTGATAATGTTACTGACTATGGCACTAAACCTAACCAGTGAAGGGTACTGCTGAGCTGTTCATTGACCGAGAGGACGGAGAGACGTACAACGGAAAATCTCTGGGAAAGGACCACGTGTTGGCAGATGACGGCCCTGTACAAACTACACCAGCTTACTTCAGCCTAACACATATCGATTCCTCCACACACCACTTTTCAGGGATTCCCTCTGACGAAAGGTGTTTATTCAGATTTGCAGACAGCCGAAAAATACCCGTAATAGCAGTGGGTGATAAATTATCTTCTTACACATCTGCATGAATATCTTTAACTATTTTTTATGCCCTCCGTCAGAGTTCATTGGCCTGGGGTTTTTTTGTTGTTGTTTCTTTTCAGCTCATCGCCTCAAGTATGAGATGAGAACAAAAAACTGTGGTGTGGACTTTTTTATGCATGTTTCTGCTTTTTGTTTCTTTTTTTTTTGTTGGGATACCTTAGCACACGTGGTTATGTACGTAAGAATCTGTGTGGAATATTGTTATTCAGATAAACCGACATCACTAGTGACTCGAGATTGCCATCGGGTCAATCGATGGGTAAGAATTTTGACACACTTTCCAAACCTGAAAGCTATGCTCACATAGATGTGATGTTCGTAGATCGATTATATATAACTCACAGTTAGTGTTAGAATAGGATTAAAACCCATACCAGCTAACACTGACATTTGCCACCATTGCTAAGACATCGTTGCCTGTATTAGTTATTCGTCACACCTAATGCACCGTATCCCACAATGCACCGTTTTGTTCTTATTTATCGTCTGCAACAAACTAAAATGGAAAGGCTGTATATTTCTGACAATTTTTTTAGAACACGGAGGTATATTAATCTAGAAATTCTCCACTTCACTGATCAGTGACAAGAAAAATAACATATTGGAAGAAATTACAATTTCAAAGGTATAGTAAGGCACAACAATTGACGAAGAGAACAGGAGGCGCCGCTGCGGCCGAGTTACGTAAAAACGATCCAACCACAGAAAAAGTGATTTCCACCCTGAAGTACCTTTCCGTGAACGGAGCTAGGCTATGAAACCAGCAATTCTCTAGGTGCGATCCTCTTGTGTTTATGATTCGTCCGGTATACGTATGCTTCACAAGCATGCCAAAGTGACATCTACACACTAAGACATTCACGTGCATCCAAATGGCCTCAAAACGGCCGAGATATTTGGAATGAGCGCATGTGTGAGGCGTGAAACTATCTCGTGCACATTGTGAAAGTGGCATGGACACTAGAAAATTCCTCTTCCAGAGCACACATTTATTCTCCCGTCAGTTTTGTATTTAACAAGGAATCTGAAATGATCACACAAATTTTGTAAGCATTCTGACAGTGGAGTCCAAGGTACCGCCATGGATTTATCTGACCTCACCTACATATTTTAAAATGCCAGCACTGAAAGGTTGAACGTAAAACAACCCAATCTTCGCACAGAATGCTCTCCATATAACATATCTATATAAGATGATGGTCTAAATTACTGTCGGACCTATGCCGTGCCACGTAATTCACCTGTGTGATATGATATCTGTGGAAGACTGTGCTTTGTTTTCTCTACATATTTCCTCCCAGTGTTGAATTTTCCCATTAAAAGAATGCACAATTTTTGGGGCCTCAAAGAACGTGTGAGATAGGCCTATATGCCACAGCGAACATCGATGAAACCTTATAAATCACGAGCTTGCTGCAGTCGTTTTCAGAAATCCTGAAAATCTCATTAACACTAACGCTTTTTTTTTTTTGGAAAAGTCTGTATTTGCCTTATGTATGCAGGTTTCAATTTCAAAATGTCAGGGAATGATAAATGATATTTTTATCCAGGGTTTTATTATTGCCGCTGTATGACTGATTGCGGTATTGTGTACGTAGCAATGACATTTCGTCTTGTCAAGATATTACGTAATTCAGAAAGGAAAAGGAAGGAGCCGGGTCAAAATATCCCAAGGACTGTCGAAAGTGATTACTCATGGAAACGGTTGACAGACAGAGGGAACTGCGTTCGAAAAAAGTAGCAAGAAATATTTGCCTACAAATGTATAATGATATTAGCCGATTGATGTTTAGACAAACAGTATTTTGTGTATGTAGGTTTTCTTCTAGGCAAAATATCCATTACAATAATAAGGTATACAAAAGGCGAAAACGTGTAAATGATCGACTCAATGTGTTTGCCATGAACATGCAGAATATCACAAACGATTTTTTTTCTGCAAATATCATAACAGGCGTTTTTACAGATAACAGGTTGCAATCAGCTTTCATTTATACATTTTTAGTTGCAGCTGATCAGTTTCTAAATCTGAATCGCCAGCATGTGGCTGAGGAATCCCTGATGTTGCGTAAAGCTATAATCATTCATTCTAAATAGCTTTTGGCCACCTTGAGGAACTGATGCGGCCAGAAATATTGTTATTGCTGTTTGTCAAATTTGTTGAAAGTATATGTGGATTTATAAAGATTTCAAAGAAAAACAGTCCGTTTTCCATTCAGGTTTGAGTTGGATTTTTCAGGTTTTGCTGGGAAACGAAGTGTGACAGCCAGCAGCGCAAGTTTTGGAAGAAGACCTTATTAGAGTAAAGACAGAAAACAATGAAAGTCTTTGCTGACGGACAGTCATAGGAGTTTACGCGCAACTTAAGAATAGCGTTAGCCGGGCATGACGTGTGTCGTGAAATGTCGTTGAACCTACCAGGAAATTTATGAGCAGCGTTTAGAATAAAATTTGGTATAGCGCTGTTCTACACGATGTCTAATTGCCGTGTACTTAATTTTCGCCACCCTATAAGTCTAAACCGGCAATGCGTATATAAAACATATCTGAGACTGTCTTGTTGTATATTTACAGTTTGATAGGATAAAGTACCATGGTGTCATGTGAAATAGTAAACAGCGAATTAAAGAAATCTGAGAGCACCTTATTCAAGAGTTTTTATCGAACCTTCACTGATTTATAGACATTACTTATGTATTGTTTTTCTCTCTTTTGGAAATGCACACTTTATATTTTCTCGAAGAGAACCATATATAACAAAAGACAGTAATTAATTAGATGAGGGGACCTCCGTGGCTCGGTTGGTTAGCGCGCTAGCGCAGCGTATTGACCCAGAAGCCTCCCACCAATGCGCTCGCTGTGAATTCAAGTCCAGGTCATGCTGGCTTCCTCCACGGCCTTACGTGGGAAGTTCCACGAGCAGCCTGCGGATGATCGTGGGTTTCTTCCGGGCTCTGCCCGGTTTCCACAAATGACACAATTCGCATAAACGAGACATACGTTTGCCAAATCATTCCCCAAATCCGACGCAACTAACTTTAAAATTATTTTAATTTTTTTATTGTCAATGACGGACTCGGTTTTTTTCACAGAAAAATTTTAAAAGAGAAAATAGAAAGCAAAGTTTCACTTTAAAATGGCTCATGGGTAGGAAAGAGGTGGAAGCAACCGCTGTTAGCTTTTGATCAAATCAAAGCCAATATCACATCTAAATATCCATATAGTATGGATATTTTTTGCCACTTCACTTCAAGTATAACTATGTATATGCTCAATTAACCTTTCAGCGAACAATGTTCGAGGGCGTGTCAGTGTGACAGTATAGTCTATAATATGTGTGTCAAGTGCAGCTTTCAGCAATTCAGTACAACTATACATACACAGTGTAGCTTCTACTAGTAAATCTCTCACCTCAACGCTGCTACATAATATGCACACGTCAGCAATGTTTTTGAGTACCCGGTGAGAGTAATGATGTGAATAACGGTGAGCACCCAGTATAAATAGTGGTTACCGCCGCCATGTAGGGCTAGGCGCAGAGATCCGGGGCCAAACCCAGGTGGGGGTCATAGCAAAGGCTTGTGCTGTGTTGAGCTTTAGATGTGATGGTAACGACATGCTACAGTTTATTACGGGAAAGGCTTGTGGAATTTTCACGCTGTACAATACCACATTAAATCTGGCCAGTAAAGCACACACCTGAACTGTTCTCTGACGGAGAGGATGGATAGGGGCAACATGTTCTAGCTTAACCCATATTGATTCCTCAACACACCATTTTTCAGAATGTTGCCGTAACATAAGGTTTTTATTCAGATTTGCAGGGAGCCGGAAAATTACCCTAATGGTAGTTGCTGATAAAAAAGCCTTCTAGACATTCTGAAAAATGTCTTGATCTTTTTTCTCCCTTCTGCCGGTGCTCATTGACCAGTTCTTCTCAAGTTCATCGCCCCAAAATTGAGACTGGAATAAAAAAAAACAGAAGGCCGTGGATTTTTGATGACAATTCCTACATTTCATTCCTGGCGTCTGTTACATATATCCTATATAGCTTCCCGAAGACCTTCACATCCACGGCCTTACTCAGAACTCCTTAATAGCTCATCATATTTTTCTACCGAATAGTTCTGTTTAGCGAGGTTAGCGCGATTTCCATGTAATTGGTGTTTATCGCCATTCTGAAGAATGTTTCACTTACCATGGCAGGTACATGTATTTATATCTATCTAGGAAACCAGAGTCAACCACTGTCATTGAACAGTTACCTAATATCCCCAGCTCAACGCCAAGCTGACGAATGTCTGACTGGTACAAGAGTTGTCAGGTGTACGGCTGGAGGACATTTTACTGCACCAGCCAAGTCACCGCCTTTCGCTAGAAACCTAATGAACATGCTTTTACAAAATCAACATCGTATTAGCGAGATCTAGATTCCATTGGTCAGGGCTTCATCCACTGCGGCAATACCAACCCTTCAGGGGAATGATGACGCCAGATAACATCATTCCCAAGATAGTATCAGTCATCACACGTTGTGTAGTAGATGCCACTAGTTTTGCAAAGCATTAAATTGCCTCATGTATTTCAGGACATTCCGATGTGTAATGTATTTTTTTTTGAAAACCATAACCATTTACACATGATTATTACAGAAAAAAAAACAACGGGTTTAATGAAACCCTAGGAAATAGGTTTTCTCGAAGAGACAAAAGAAGAGGTGAAATAACCTAGAACAATAATGTCGCCGGTTGAAATATTTCCTCCCTTTGCGTTATAAACGCTACAATGACTACTTATAATAAAAGCCCGGAAATCTAAAATATATAAATAAATTTATAAATAAAGGATATTCCCGCCGTTTCCCCACAGAGCGTAACTCATTAATAATTCAATATCTCAATGCTATTGACATTATTCTGGCGAAGAAATTGACTAACAGGAAAAGGTGTCAAGACGAGTCGTTGAGTACAACTCGGTATCTGCAAGGGTTTGGTGATACGTGGAGTAAAAATTGGATTAAAATGAAAATTAGCAAATACACACACCTACAGCGAAAACGTCCTTTCACTGCATCAACTGGATTTCTTTCTTTGCTCTCCTCAGCGACACACTGGAGCCATTTCTAGGGAAATCAAAGATTTGTAGCCTTATTTTCAGAAAAAAAGGCTTTTTTCACACATGGCATGTAAATATTTAACCAGTCTGTTCTACACAAGGCGCGAAGCACTGGATGCGCATATGACATGCAGTATTTTTACTTGACCCAGAAAAGGAATTACGGCATAACGGTTTAAAGCCAAATTAAATCGGGGACATATAAAAAACGCTTCTAGTAGACAGGACCCTTTTAGCTGTACAATCTAGGCGTCGAAATCGACATTCGTATACCAGCCGTCAACCAAAATGGGCGTTTTCGGTCAATAATCGCAAGACCAGCTTACAAAAACGACAAACAATGTCGATGGCTTACGTTACTTGTAATCGCTATGTTAGTTAAACTATGGTAGGAAACGCATTTTTTGTCGGCGATGATACTCGCCATATTCAAGAATATTTCAGTTACACGATTGTGGCCAGCATTATTGAAGCAGAAAACCTACCAGAACCAGGAGTAAAACCCACGACCACCCGCAGGTTCCTGGCACACCTTCCCAAGTACAGCTAGGTATTACTGACATCTGCGCAACATATACAAGGAAGCGAGTGTTGCTACTGCTGCGTTCCTTACCTTAATAGTTTTATTTTATTACGAACAGTCTTGCCGTCTTGAACATTAAGGAACATTTCCTGTCCTATTCATTTTAGCATTTGGATCTTACTTGATTATTTCCACAATTATTTCATCCACCCATTAACTGGTGTCTGAGGTTGTTTGGGAAATGAATCTTGCGATTATCGTCTTCAGCACTCATTCGTAGTTTGCATGTGATACGTGGCTGTCTGCATTAACTAATGCTGAGGAGTAAAACATATTTGATATCAAAATAATGCTTTGTGTTTTACAATAAAACTTTCTCTTCCAGTTGAGGGCACGGTGTGATGTAAGTATTCCGAGCAATCCGTTCGACAAACATCCAAACAATAGCCTAAGCTGGAATACACAGGGTGGCCAACCACACAAGCTATTTCGCTTGTGCCACTTCAAATAGTGTACTTCTTACCTACCTGTTCCTATCAAACAGCAAGAAAAATGGTAAAAATTTTCAGGGTTACCTGCTGTCTGCACTGCCCCACGGAGGTATGACACATGGAATCTAGGAAATGAAATAAGGAAAGTGAGATTATGTGGGCTTTTCTGAGAAATGTAACAGTAAATCCTAGGGAGGGGCCTCCGTGGTCGAGAATGACCCAGCTCGTGGGTTTTCTCTCGGCCACTACCCGGCCTCGTCCCACCATAATTGTGCTCGCCGTCGTATAAGTGAAATATTCAGGAGAACAGCGTAAACAACAATCAAATAAATAAAGAAAGAAAGAAACCACGGGAAACTAGTAAAACTCCACCCAGCATCTACCAAAACGGTCCAAACTCCCTTCCCGACAGTGCATCACAGCTAGAAGTGCATGTGTGGTCAGAAAACACTCAGGTAGCACACAAGTACTGCACTGTCACAGAGGGAAACAATGCGTTTTTACTGCCAGTTGTGCCCTTCTGTGTATAGCCCATCTGAGTCTCACATTCTCAATTGAAAAAACCTAGTCCTCAAAAAAAATCCAATAACAGATTTTAAAATTATATTAAACTACAACATACCTACCTTTGTTTGGATATCTATATCTACAAACAACACTGGCCTACGTACTTTTATCTCCAGAAATCAAAGCTGAGTCACTTCTTTGAAAATGTGCCTCGTGCCAGAATGTCTTTACAAGCAGTGAGTCAATCAGTTTTGCACTCATCATCGAAAAGCTAATATATAACTACATTCCCAAACGTGTATCTTTTTCCCCCACTCTCACTTTGACAGTATTTCCCGTAATCAAAACACCAGTTGCGAAACTAATTTTTCCCCACTACCGGTGACAAATTGGATTTTCTCTTGTTCTCATCTGATGTTGTGATGGGCACTGCAGCTGTTCCACACCAGACCTCTACTCCTGAGAACAGACGCATAAAGGCTGGCCGGCCTCTACGACTGGAGAACGACTTTTTCGGTGGATGTTACAAGCAAGATGAAAGAAGACTTGTCCAGTAGTGGCGGTTCTATTGTGATGTTGATTCCTTCAGAGGTCCCCACAGAAATGAAATGAGCCCTGACTAAATCTCTTGTGGCTAAACGTAGTGAAGAATTTCGGATATCTTGATAAAAGTATTCCTAATTGACAGAGGACGTGATACGAGGTGACCAAGAAACGCTGTTAGAAATATGACAGTAGCCTTCAACTTCATTTGCAAATTATCAGCGCACAATTTCTAATTTATTTCTCTAACGTACAAACGGAAAAATATTGTTCGCCCTCATTCAAAAGAACGTCGTCTCCATGAACCGACTGAAACATTACCTATGTGACGTTAAGTCATAATCAGTCATTCAAAACAACGTCAAAACCACAGTCGATAGATAAACTCTCTAAAAAAAGGAAGCTAAGCAGCAAAAATGACAACTGACATTCAGACTATGTGCTAGACTACATGTGCATGTATGATATATTTTTAAAAGCCCAATGGGAATAGTACTATTCTTAATATTGTACCGACTTCATTCATACAGAGTTCGGCTATTTGAATTGTACATTTATCTCCATCAATATGCCATGGCTGTCGTCGTACATAAATGAATAAAAGGTCGTTAAATACTACATGCATCACTAACTACATAAATTTAGCTAACTACAAAAAAAGACTGGGTTTAAAACTGCCTTGAACTCGCTGCTACATTTTCAGGAACCTCCAACCCTAAACCTGGCGATCGTGGAAATGGTACGTTAAAAACGTCTTGACGCTGATAGAAAAATGCAAATTACTGTACATGACCCTAGAAGTAACCGGACTGCATTTGCTCGTCAGTTTTTCTCTTACAGAAGTATACAACTGAACCTGTCTGTCACTGGATAGTTTGTTTCGCATTTGTTTTATCTATGTCTTTAAGTGCCTATAAGGTCTGTGCTCTCTTCACTTTTTTGCGACAGGAGCCGAAAGATACGGCGCTATGATATGTAGTGGCAACGCTGTTGAATTTGGCATTAAACCTAGCCAGTGAGGCGCAGTGCTGAGCTGTTCATTGACGGAGATGATGGAGCGATGTAGAGCGGAAAGTTCCGGGGAAGGACCACGTGCTGGCAGATCACGGCCGTGTACAGACCATGACAGCTTACTTTAGACTAGTCCACACTGATTCCTCCACACACTGCTTTTGAGATCTTCCCCGTCACATAAGGTGTTTATTCAGATTTGCAGACAGCCGAAAAATTTTCCAAATTTGCTCTAGTGATAAATAACCTCCTTAGACATCCCCCACAGCATTTTGGGTTGCTTTTTGTGACCTTTTGCCAGTGTGCTTTGACCCACTGGCTTTCCATCTCGTGGACCTAAGCGTCAGATGGACAATGGATTTGGACGAAATTTTCATATTTTCTCCACTCACTGTCACGGCCCTGTGTCATGGATCCGACTATGTTTCCTAATAGGCTCTGTAGTTGTTGTAGTAGATTAGCACAGGTGTTTACATTTGTAAGATTGTCCGTCTATTAGTTAATAGTTGTTGTAATTTATTACATGTTTTACGCCGTATCCTAAAACTCTTCACCTATACAATGGCTGTCAGTTGTTTTAGGTGGAGAGGTAAATCACTACTCTTTAGAACAAAACGTCATACCTAATAACCTAACGCCTCCGTCAAATTAGCAACAGCTGGGTTCAAGCTTTGACATAACTGATCTGGACTTTACAGAAAAACTAATTCCTGTGAGAACATAACGATCCACTATTACAAGGATTACATAGGTCAGATTGACCTGCTATGACACACTCGGATATGAGCAACATCAATTTTACCATTAGTGGTGTAACAATGCTCTCATTAATAAGGTTGGCAGTTAACAGTAATTTTGCGTTTTGAAAAGCCTCTTCATAAAGTCGGGAAGATTTATTCTGCACGGCGGTAACATTATTTACTTTTGTAGATATTCCTTTCGGATATAAAGGTTTAGTCAGTCATAGTTCAACATTTTACTCATGCCGACATTACTCTAACCATAGAACACTTAACCAATATGGAATTTGTAACGTTATCCAGAAGACATGGATAACCGTATGGTTTCAGAGATTGCCAATTGTTTTCAAAATGTAAACCAGCAAATACACAAATTGTTAATAGTAACTTCTTAGAACCGTAGAGTGGGGTGAAGATGGCCGGTCTCTGATTGGTGGTTGTGGGGGGGGGGGCGTTTTTTATATTCAGGAAAGATTTTAGATTCAAGTCCGGTATTTTGATTGACCCTAGGCTCTCAGGAAGTGTGGATTGGCTCGATTTCTTATTTTCTTCACGCACATGCCAGTAGATTTGTTCTTAACTTTGATCATGTTAAATACGTGAAATTAACAACTGGTCAAACAATTACTTAAAATCAGCCCCATGAATAGCTGGAAAGTTGGAATTATGGCATTACATTGCGTCGAGATACAGCATTTGATGGCGATGAAAGCGAATCAAGGTATGTTGTAGTTTGCTAAAACTTTGTTACATCCATGGTTGTTTAAAAGGAAAAAATGAGTAAATGAGATAATATTGCTGTTTGATGTATGTTGTATACTGTTATTCTGTTTCCAGGTATGGACAACTTGGAGAATGCCTCGAACGCATAAACCTGGCTGCAAAGGCATGTTTAATTATGGTGAAGCAGACCTTGAGGCAGCTTTGAAAGCGGTTGAAAACGGTCTGTGAACAGAATAGTAGACCGAGATAATTGCGGAGAACAAACTACTAGGGCGTCATCCACGAAAGTTTGGTGGCAACCTGTTTTCAGTGAAGACGTAGAAAGAGTATTTATGAATCATCTGGTAATGTTTTCAAATTTGGGATTTCCGGTGAACTTTCTCAGCTTTCAACTGCTTGTACATGCAAAGGACTATCTACAAATGTGACAGAAACTTTGGCAAGTTCAATAATTGGAGCCCCAGAAATGTTTGGGTCAGTTTCTTCCTGAAATTCATCAAAAACACCCTTACACAAGACTAATATAACGACCAGACAAACAGATGCTTCTGCATAATCTATTGTTACATACTTAAATAACCTTGAACATACCCTAACGGGAATATATGTACCATCAGGGCTCCACTTAGTGGTGACAGGAGACAACTTATCATCCCAGCCCTCAAAGGCATGCATTGATAACAACATCTCATTTATATGTCTGCCTGCTAACAGTACACATTTGTCAGTTTGTTTTCATCCTTGAAAAGCAGAAACAATTATCCGGGCGTCGCATGGCGACATTTCCAAAGGATCCCTTCCACAAACTACTAAATGAATTGATGGAGAGGCTGCAATAATTCCAGCAACAAATGTTATCAGCGGTTTCAGGCAAACTGGTTTATATCCAGTTGATCTCCGAACAGTGTAAGGCCAGTTTCCCGAAGAACTCCAAGATGGAGCAGATGACACTGCTAATGTTTCCCAGGTGTTGATAGAATCCTTCTTGGTAGAATCCTTGAAAGAGGTCCGTTGTGATCAGTATGAAAGACTTCAGCATATGGGGTAAAACCAGAGCAGTGAAGACAGTATGGCAGTTGGCAAATCGTCAGACCTAACTAGTGTTAAGCGACATCTTGTCAATTACCTCAGCTGTTTTATTCTGACTGTTTAGAGTCTTTAAAAAGTAACAACACACGCTTCTAGCATCATGGCCTGAAGGAGGAGATCGGGAAAGTATAAGTACGATAAGTAAGTACGATTTGATGATTTAGCTAACATCATCCGATAATTATTCACATGTTCTCTATAAAAAAAAACATATGCTTTCTCTTATCCGTGAACTGACAAAACAAAGGGCAGCAGCCAACCGTCCGCAATCGAGTTGATGTCGTATTCGTATATGAGTAACGTTATGTACTTCAGAGAATAGAATGGTAGTGATTAAGGCAACGATTCATGTCATATCCGCTTATCAGGCTTTACAGGACCCTGATTTCTGATTGATCAAAATTATTTTCAAAGTTACGTCCCCTTTAAATATACGTATTAATTATTCGCGATAGAGTGTGTGTTATGACCTACATTTAAATGCGTTGCTTCTGAACTAAAAAAGATTGATGGTCGGTTTTAATTCTTCAAATCATACTGTTTTACCACAAATTCCCAAATGCAGTGATTTATTAATTTATTTGATTGGTGTTTTTACGCTGTACTCAAGAATGTTTCGCTTAATATACGACAGTGGCCAGCATTGTGGTGGGAGGAAACCGGGCAAAGGGGGAAACCCACGGCCATCCGCAGGTTGTTGTCGGACCTTCCCATGTACGACCGGGGAGGAGGCCAGTATGAGCTGGACTTGAACTCACGGCAACCGCATTGGTGAGAGGCACGGGGCCATAACGTCGCGCTAGCGCAATAAACCCCTGGGCTCGAATTGTAGTGATGTACTAGACGTCAGTTGCCTTGAGTAACTCTAAATGCTGTGTTGTCATCACATCTAAAACATGTACGTAATCGTATGAAAAGAATGCTAGGACTAGGCCTGGAGGATGGTAAGTCCTACCCAAACAGCATGAGAAACGTGTATCAGTATAGCCAGGCAAACGTATTGCTTTGGAGAATCTCCAGACAGATGATGATTTTGATATAGAGAACGATGCTCTTGATGACAAATCAAGCGAGGTTTTTAACCTGAACTCAGTCGATGAAATTCACAAGGAAGGAGGCAAATGGGTAATGTGAAATACCAAGTCAGTAAGACTTAACTCACAAACGAATGGCAGTGTTACATGGCATCAAGCGTGCTTTAAGAAGCTGGCCCCAGGTACATGGGGTATATATAGAAATTATGGTATGTTAGGTCCAGCAGATGATATTACTGTACTATACCATGTGCAGAAGGTTTCCAAAACTTATGAGATATGTTGCAAGTTTTAAAATTTTTCACGGTGTTTTTTCTTAAGACCAACACCTATACTTACACTTTTGGCATAATGATGGAAGTTGTATATCAGCCAATGTCACAGTATCTTCGACAATTATAGCAGGCCAGGTACATGAAAACATGAAAAAAAAAATCCTGATATTATCAAACTTTACTGAATCTGCATCTACATAATATTTTATGAAATGTCACCCGATAAATTGCATCATAGGTCTGCTTGATTTGTATAGCGTTTCATATTCTGTCCTTGAAGCGGATTTGACAATGAAAATACATTTCTGTAGGAATATAGAAATAAGGGTTATTTGCACTTGGCTGTTACAATAGAAACCGAGCTACGCATGTCCAACGGTATAAATGGATCATTTTCAATACTGTAAAATAGTAAGTGCTTATCTAAGAGAAATGACATCGGTACAGGTACTCTTGAAACTGATGATGCTTATAACTTTTAATTATTACAAAATATTTCCGATCAGACCCAGTGGCAAAAAGGGCTGACTTCTGGAAATGTTCAATCTATCTTAATGAGGTCCTAATAATGAAGTTTGGGTCATAGTTCCATTTTAGTCAGCTACATACATGCCCACAATGTTTTTTACGAAGAAATAAGCGTCATTTGCACAAAGTCATTGGACAGGCAATGTGATATCCTGTTCACGTAAATTCATTTTGTCCATCCGTCATAACATGGCCAATTATGTTTTTCAAAGGAATGCTTCTAGGCTGAGATACGTAAATGTGTGAACATGTAGAGGGTGCAAACTGTCGTTCAGCACCTTCCCGGTATTTTGATTCTTTCACCGGGTTAGCTGAGATATGTTACGATACCTCGATACTGGAAAACACACAAGAGTCGAAAGCTTGAGGACGAACCATTATACATGGACGTGAAAATAAAACTGATGGCTTGATAGGAATCGACATCCTAATGTACAAATACCCCCTTAAGGAACATTCCACTGTACGTCTGTATTAATAGAAACGGCTGAAAGGACATTAACTTTTGTTAAACAATGAGGCCCAATTTAATGAACAAAGGCAAAGATGACAGCTTGTCTATACAGTTTAAAATCAAGTTTGTGTAGAAAGTTAAAAGCATACGGCGGCTTTTTTGAGCCTTTACATTTAATATAGTGCAAAAAGCAAGGATGACCTTTTTACTTTATATTTTCTTGATCTGAAAACGAGAAGTGACGTAATGATGTTGCCGTGTGTTATCTCCCTTGAATAAATAAATACGTAACGATTGTATCTTTCGTTTAACTTCTAGCCTTTGCGCTGTGCTGAAGAGTAAGGATGGATTTCTGCTTTTACAGAAAAGGAAAAATGGCGGCTAACAGTATATATGTCTCCTGCTGAGAAGAAAAATATAAGACTTTTGTTACGTCGAACGTCATGCAGAAAAGCCAGGATGACTGCATACAGGTGATCTGTTATATAGACAATTCAAAATAGCTGGCTTTCCGGTATCGTGCTTGATTATAGTGTGTACAGAATTAAAGAGTGTGTCATTTATTTTATTTTTCAAGCTAAAACCTCATCAGAAAATTGAAGACATCGCTTTGCCAGTATGATAGTGTATGTTCACATGTGCAGAAAAGTAAAAATTGTGTTTTTCCTGTATTTTATGTTTAGCACCGGGTGGATATGTAAGGACGGTGATATAAAGTTTAGGTTTTCTTTCATAGGACTTTTAGCCTGATGGTCGTGGGTTTCACCAGAGCTCTGTCAGGTTTCCATCCACCACAATGAAAAGTCGCTGCAATAGTTTAAGTAACGGAAACAAGGACAAGACTACCGACGATTGGGGAATGGGACAGGCATTTGAGTCAGGCTTTTTCAAATATCACAACCTACAATGCTTAAAAAAATGCTGATGTCGTCGGCTCACCATTTACATTTTGTTTCCCTTATTTTCTTCTTTGCCATCTGAATGAATGAATTATTATGGTATAACGTCACATCGGCAATATCTCAGCCATATCGAGGCAAGAACACGTTTAAACCAGGAATCCATTCATAATCCTCGAGTGATGAACTCTGAAAAGAAAACAAAAACAGAGAAACATCTTCTTAAAATCACATTACATTTTAAGTACGTCTTCAAGGCTGCCTTGGTAAATCCCTCGCACAGAGTATTGTGTACTGCTCAGAGTAACATAAATATCATCCCGGCTTTGATGTCTTTATCAGACTCACTGCACGGCCAGTGCTGCTCATCTGCTTCTCTTTGGTGGTATATTTGGAATGTCATCCGGTATGTCAAGGAACATTATTTGTGCCATCATTTTATCCCAAGACATTAATGGGCATCGATCTTAAAAATCGTACATAAATGACATGGTAGTGTCAGTTGATACCCGATTCTTTGCGGGGATACTGACGGATACCATATAAACGGGAGTAGTAAGAGAAAGGCCATATGAAAAAAAAATGCTTGGATAGCAGATTCGACTGGTCTACCTTACTGAACATGTCCTCATGTCTGGAGGAAGGATGCCTTCATTTTAATCTAGGCGTCGAAACCGACATTCGCATACCAGCCGTCGACAAAGGTGGGCTTTCCAGCTCAGATCAACCATTGTAACACCAGTTTTCAATAATGCGAAATGACACAAACAACCAAAGGACTAAGAAAGTGTACAATTCTCAGACAGCGACAGACCTTACATAAGATCAAACAAAGAAACACGAATGCTCTAGACTAAGTTCAACACATATATTTGAACCAAATAGACAAGTAGTACAACTGACAATAATATACAAACAGAACAGATAATTACACAATCAGTTTCTTGCTGATGATTGCGTCCAAATCCGGAGAGAATATTCCGGCTTCCGAAAGCAAGTCAGTCCATGTAAATATAGAATCCACAGATTTGGGGAATTCTCAAATCGAAGGATGACAGTCAGGTAAGTGACCAACAGCTGTGGGCACGGTACTCCGACTATGGTATATATCCAACTCCTCAGTATCCTAGGTCATCCTCCGCATGAAGATGTGAGGCAAGTATCGGGGGCCCCGGTGACAATAAACCACAACTGATGTTTGGTGTGGTCTTGAACGAAGCTTCCTGGATACCACTTACCTTCCACTATGATACATGTCACACCTGTGAATGTTCTCCAATTTCTTGCTAAAGGTTAGTGGTTTATCGCTGGAATTCCTTTTCTCCTCCTTTCACAAATCTTCTATCTCCGTATTATACGCAAAATTTGCTTGAGTATGGCGTTCGAGAACAATGAAATACATATTCAGTGGGTAACATTTTTTCAAAACGGACAAATAAACTCTGTCACTGTGTTTCACCTGTGTTTGCTAAACCATCTACTGCATGGCTACAGTTCTGTAATGCCAATGGGTCTAATTGACTTGCCGCCCAAGAAGCTTATCAAACTATTACTGCCTTTGTGTCATGTTGACAGAACCCTCTAATATAGTGTGGTTGAGCAGAGATATAGTCAATTATAATATCCGTGCTAATTTTGGAGGACAGCTTTACAATGTGAGAGTAAATTTGATTTCATCTCCGGTTTAAAAGCTACTTTCTTCCGTTAAATTGCCTTTCCTTACCACATTGCAAAGCACTTTGAAAGCTTGAGTGCATTTAACACAATTATTATTGAAAATTAACATTGAAATTCTCCCTTTGGCTGATCATGGCAGAAACTTTACAGTGATCCAAATATAGCGATAAAATGTGGTTACGAATGTGTGTAAGGAGCCACTTCATGTGTTGCATGACAACCGACTACTGTTTGTATAACATGAACCCAACGGATTCTATTATTAGAGCTCTTCCTACGGCATGACCATATCCGTTGCTGCACAGAAACCATATGTACATGACATAACAACCCCACATGCTGTCAAGTGTGATTGGCATCGCCCAGGGGTACTGTTCCTGTATATTGTATACAATTTGAACCACTTAGATTGGCTTATTCAATTGTCTGTAATGAAATAAGTACGGTGTTTTCGTATTTCTCTTTTTTTGTCTTGTGTAATTTACTTGATTGGTGTTTTACGCCGTGCTTAAGAATATTTCACTTATGCGACGGCGGCCAACAATATGGTGGGAGGAAACCGGGCAGAGCCCGGGGGAAACCCACGACCGTCCGCAGGGTGCTAACACACCTTCCCACGTTCGGCCGGAGGGGAAACTTGAACTCACATCGACCGCATTGGTGGGAGGCTTCTGGGTCATTACGCTCGCGTGCTAAGCAACTCGGCCACGGATGCCCCTTTGTCTTGTGTAAGACTTATCGCTGTCTGGGAGTTATGCAAGTCATTTGTGTGCGGATTTGCCTCTCAGATTAGCGATTCTCTTACAACAGCAACTTGCCTTTACAAATTTGGTAAGCCTCTCTGCACGTCACACGTGATAAAGTTCACAGGGACAATCCTGCTTTTTTCCAGCCATAAAAATGATGGCCACCATATGTGTGAATCATTCTTGAGTACGGCGTTAAACAGCAATCAAACGTACGTGGAATGGTTTGCCATGGATGGCGTTTCCTCCCGCCATATTGCTGACCACTGTCTTATCAGTCAAATATTTATGAGTGCAGTGCAAAACGCAAGTGAAATAAATAAATAACAATAAAATGAATTAATGAACAAATACTAGTAACCTTATCAAACGTGTTTTGAAAAGCCCCTAGCTCTAAGTGTTTTCAATATACATAGATGTATACGCAGATGTTCATTGCTACTAAGCTCCCAAAACTTTATTTTGCTTTGTGCTGACCGATCTGTTAGACAATGCAGGTAGAAAGTGTGGATAGGGTAAGATGAGTAGAAATTCGGACCTCTTAACACGATTCCGAAGGTGCGATCTTAACGAAAAGGAGTTTTACCCTGTTTCCAAGAGTATGCACATTCATTGGCCAGAGGTTCACTGTTTTATCCACAAGTACACACCTTGCAGAACTTACCTTGCAACATGATGAGGAACTACCTTTGTCCCGCCGAACAATGTAATACTACATTGCATGTACAATAACTGTCTGCATCTGAAAACAATCTAGACGATAAATGCCATCTGGAAATAATTTATCTTTAAACGCAATAAGCAACACAGAGCGGTGTTATTTATTTAGTTTAACATGTAAATGTTCCTTATGAGAAAGAATTCCGCTTTAATTCACAGAAACGAATATTCTAGGCGACTTCGAAATTTAATCCAAGTATATAGCCTACATAGGAATGAGGAAAGGCTTGTTTTTTTGTTGTTGTTGTTGTCTTCACGTAAGCTTCTATTTCTTAAACATATCTCATTAAATACATTAGAGCTTGTTCAATTTTTACCCACCCGCCGAGATAAACAAAGCCGTGATAGGGCCTCGAATAAAGTTGGCGAGCAGTGACAAGAACAGTGACATAACTTGTTCTGCTAATCCGTGTAACCCAACGCAACATGACTCACAAGGCATTTTCCGGCTCAAAAGCAATTCCCTCCCAGAACGGATCTATTATTCGCAGGAATTATTTGAAATCCAAGAAAAAAAACCGTTCGCTTCGATTCCCCTTATGCCTGCGAGCAATTGCCATCAATTTGATTCGTGGCAGGTGGATGTAATGTTTCATAGACGTGAGATGAACGAACAGGGGGTTGTATGTTAATTACGCATCAACCCACTACCATCCGTAGGTTGCTGGCAGACCTTCAAACGTACGACCGGAGAGGAAGCCAGCATTAGGTGGGCTTGAACTCACAGTGACCGCATTGGTGGGAGGCTTCGGTCATTGCGCTGCGTTAGCGCGCTAACCGACCGCCACGGAGGCCCCGGGGTTTGTTTTCAGGTTATTGTGAACACATGTGTTACATGTGATGACAACACAACATATCGAGTTATCGTTGAAGGGTAATAAATTGCATACAACATCAATGTATTTTTTTTACCTAATTCTGTTTAAGCAATGAGGCTAGGGAACATGCAACTCGTTACCTCTTAAACACTTACGTGAACAGGTAGGATAAACCCCTAACTGATGTAAGTTGACAAGAGGCCGGTTTCCACTGCTAACGGCTGGCCATTTGTCAACTACTACACTGTCGTCGCTGTTCTCGATTTAGTCTCTGGACTGTAGCCCTAGGTATTGCTGTCGTCAATACAAAAATGTCGCTTGTACCATAACACATCACGGCGCCTAGATAAACGGTACTATAGCTAGTTAAGTTTCAATACAGGATTTTAATCTCTTTTTGTACTCTTTTCTTCGCTCTCTTTTTTCAGAATTACACTGAGCTCTTCTAAAACTTTTAGGTTGGATTATTATACTTTTTTTGCTCCAATCGTAGTTATTCAGCCGGGGTGCGAACTATGATGCTGTCAATCACAGGAATCCAGACCGACGGGTCCCGACAACGGCTAATTCGGTACATCATTCAACTGAATGCCAACAGAGGTTCGCAATGGTACATATTACGGCCTAGCACTAACACTAAATATTCTAGTGCAGCGCCTCAGTGAGTAGACCATATACGTCCTAAGGGAAACCATTTAAAGATGTTTGAAGGTAGCAACTTATGCGCCCATAAAATCATGGCTTAAGTAAGAATGGGAGACAGAACGTTTGGGTTGCATTTTGCAACACGTTAGACGTCGCTTTTCCAGAACTACGTAATATTATATGCTACCATCACGTTTAATACGCACCAACGTAAAAGAACCGTTGAAAATGAGCAAGTGGCATTGATGTTTACTCCGTCAGGAGAATCCCGGTTTATACAAGTTGTTTGCGATTCTCGTCACAATTATTCGGGCGTCTGGGAACATGTAGCATTGAATTTAACTTAGGCATGACGAACTTTCACTCCGTTGCGAGGGGACTGCTGTGTGAGGTCCAAGTGTGGGCTAACCCCGTGTTGTCACAACCCATAATCAAGGTCTACCCACCAGTTATTATAGCGAATGGTCAGACACCGCTGATAAGTACATAAACCATGTGTTTACTGACTTGGTCTCTAATCCTCATTGAATTTTCCATTTACAAATTGTAAATTTTGTTCTTAACTGTGCTTATCTTCGGTATATTAAATAACGAAAGACACATTTAAAGCCCTGTTTAACCGAAACTAGGACAAAGGACTCATTTGAGTGATAACAAATTATCGAAAGAGGAAGCACGATATTGTTTATTTACATAACATGAATGGTTGCGTTGAATATGGTTTCTTGTGTTGAAATTATAATAATTATCCACATCGCTAGAATTTCCTGCATTTTTATTTACGTACGTGGGATCTTCTGGCAGCAATCTGTGAATGGTTGTGGGCTTTATACTCTTGCCGTCGTATAAGTGAATTATTCTTGAGTACGGCGTGAAACACCCATTAATAAAATAAAAGAAACAAATATCCAATTTCCCTTCACGTTGTGAAAGCCGTTAAAAAAATGAAGCATATCATTACTGTTTACGTATTAGCGAAACGACTCCAAGTTGAAGAGTTCTGTCAAGGTGCAAGTAATAGTTTTATAAGCCTTTTAGAAAATATTTATAGACCTTGTAGATGTAATCACATCCTTTGCCCATTTACGCAAATGTTGTGGGTAATCTTGTATAGCAGGCAAACTTAAGAGACTGAGTGCTAGATCTTCCTATAAAGATATTTCTCACTCCATGGTCTGCACGCGACGCATCCTGCTGTTTTGATTCTCTCGAAATCAAGGCACTGGCTGTTTTAAATATTTTTGCCATGAGCCATGGGTAACTAATTATCCTGTCGACAAACACAAGCCATGTCACTCGGAGACACTCCGGAAGTAAATCACTTATTGTACGGGACAGACTCGACCTTCTGTCTCGTTCGTTTCCCGGGTTGTGTAGACCAGGGGAACAGCACGGAGGACTAATAAGCACAATTACTTTGGGTGGGTGACATTATTTATATACGCTTCTGAAAACAGAATTTACTCGAATAACGAAATTTACTTCGTAATCCCTAGGTTGGAGTGGTTTTTTTCCCTGGTAAGTAGAGAATCTGGGTTCTGAGTAGTTTGGCCTGTGTATACCAGTAAAGCATAATTAGATAATTAGAAAACTGATTGTCCCCTCAACTACAGTTCCAAGTTGTACGTGGGATGGCCTGCCTGCAAGTCAAATACAGTACTGTCGAAAACAACCTAAAACAACAATAACATAAATGAGAGATAAGCTTCTTGTAATTAAATATGTACTGTGGCTAATGTACTGTAAAACAACAGAGTATTGAACATTACAGGGTGGATCAAAATCTACAGCAGTAACAAGTAACAACAAAATACAGGCTTTCATTATTATCATTCTTATCATTATTATCAATTGTTTGAGAATATTTATATATTTATTTGACTGATGCTTTACGCCGTACTCAAGAATATTTCACTTAAAAGACGGCGGCCCATTATGGTGGGTTGATACCGGGCAGAGCCCGGGTAAACCACGACCATCCGCAGGTTGCACGCAGACCTTCCCATGCACGGCCGTAGGGTCCAGAAGTCTTACGCTCCCGTCCCACGTACGGTCGGAGAGGAATCCAGCATGAGTTGGACTTGATCTCACAGCCACCGCATTGGTGGGAGGCTTTTGGGTCATTGCGCTGCACTAGCGCGCTAACCAACTGATCCACGGAGGCCCCTCTTTGAGAATATGTTTCTCATGAAAATAACAATAAAATGTATAACAATACAGGTTATTTTCATGAGAATTTTTCGTAAAACGACATCACTCCCACATAACCCTTCTACCACCCCACCCACTCCCGACCCCACACGCATACACACACACTCCTTTTAATGCCGCAGGTGAACTAGCTGGCTTCAGATTTCAATGCGGGACGAGATTACGCATTGCTAATGTATATTCCCTGTTTATTATTTTTATACATCTATAAGTTAGATCTGTATACAACACAGCCATAAATTGTTTTTTTCATATTCATATTTGTGTGGCATCTGCCAATGCTAACACCTGGGACACAAAACATGCACCCAGAAACAGCTCCATGTGCAATGGATGTTAATAGTACAAAACAACGGCTGACAGATGTAATATACAATATCGAACTGCGTATTTTACAGCGGAGCGGGTTTGAATGTATTAATTTGGATCAAGAGCGCATTTGGTTGCTTTGATGAGATGCGATTGTACATACAGGTAACGCTTTGACGGGCTTAAGATGCAATTTCCGGTAAGGGTAACTTTAGGTATGCTTTATTTTTATACATGTACACTAATATACATTTTAAGTTTTTGCAAGGAATATATAGATGTACTCTTATGAAAAAAGCTTCTCAAATGCATTAATTGTATGCATACATAGGATAGCGTTCTTTGACTGACACATGCGCAATTCTTTCGTTTTCTAAGCTTTAGATAACTGAAACCTGACAAATGTCACATTGAACACATTTGCAATAAGCCTGTTGCGTATATTTTTTGTGGACTAGATATACATGTATATTTCGTGATGAAACATTTACGCCAGAGCCTTTTCACAAAAATATGCGATCTCAAGTCATTTGTTGGTGGCAGTCTGTTTGAAGTTTAATGTAAGGTATGTCCCATGTACATGTATCGCATGACAATACAAATGGAGCCACAAACCAAATACACCATTCATTCAATACACCTCCTTTGTTTTAGCCATTTCATTTCCTCTGCAAAATAAGTACAACGGAATAAAGCAGAAGAATATAAATTTGACGGAAACTTCCAAATATTGTTAAAGTAGGTTTACATCACTAAATATCAGATTTACTTTTAGATCACCAAAATATCAGAAATAAGTAGGATGACAAATATTAGCGATTCTCTCACCATTTACAGATTCATAAGGAATAATGTGTCACTTCCACCATTCGTGTGAGTCATGGTTAACCCTCTTAAGAGACTAGTGCGTATTATGTGTTGAAGAAAAAAATCAACTGGCGTCTGTTCAGTGAGGTTTCATTTCAGAACCGAATTGACTTTAGGACACCGCAACCACTTATTATTACTCTTACCGTTGCAGGAATGTAATTGTTTGATCATAAAATGGATGTAAATTGTTTATTATGACGCTTCGATTCTAAAAAGTTTTCTTCTTTTTTTTTTTAAATTCAGCGTTAAATGACGCAGACGTTCTCTCTACGCTAGTCTAGTAGCAACAAGACAAATAAACAACTGTCTTGTGATGACAGTGTGGTCATTTGGGTGCCGGATAGAGCTCCGTGGGCCTCTTTCAACTCTACATGGAAGCTTCACAATCCGTGGCCCAGCTTAGTAGTTGCCGCCTTATTTCCGGTAATAATCCAACTCAGGTCAGGCATGGTTATGGTTAATAATGGTGTGTAGTTACGGTACATCGGCATTTGTCTGATCTTGCCGGTAAACCAATTATCACGTCTCCAGTAGCTATCATTATACAGAGCAGTAAATCAAGACTGGGCCAGGGCACGGAAATTTGCGCCGTAACTCCAAGGCAACAGAAGTGTACCGCTATTTCATGAACAGCTTTCATAGATTTCCCGTAGATAAACGACGTTTTAGGACTCGGAATAGATGTCTTCCAATGTCATCTAACCTGGAACGCTATATGAGTGAAGGACAAATGCACCATCGTCCTTCTGAAGTACGGATATGTGAAGTAAATCCATCCTACACGTCATTTGAATTTTAATTCCCTGTAGTCCGACCACGATAGAGTAATTAGGAGCCCAATGAAGATCAGTGATTCCCTCTCAATGTCAGCTTTCCGCCTTCCCACACACCTGCCCCACGGTCACGTGTGACAAGCAGAAATTATAACAATCCAGTTAAAACGAAAAAAGTACACTGTAGTTATTATATACTTCAACGTGCATACACGAGTCGTTAATAGCTTGCAGACCGACGTCCGTGAACAAATGGCTGGTCTTACAAGGAACCCAGGAATTTAGTCGCGCGTACACAATCGGTCGTCCCTTCCGTCATTCATGTAAAAATTCTTTGTAGTCCGTGGACATGTCTTCGTCCCTCGCGCATCACCCGGTATATAAATCATAAATCGAACGGTAGTGACATCACGCAAGGAGCTCGTCTTCAAGAAGCCATCGCCCATCATGGTAATGAGTAAAGTCAGCGCGTGCAAACAGATGATGTATGTCCAGGAAAATGATGACGTCACCAATGGACATGGAAACACTCCGGGAGGGAATCATAGGGGTAACACCGACTTTTCAGGACTCGACAATATGGTCATTTGAAAGGCGGTATAACACATTTCGTGTTCATCCAGGGTAACAACTGAAGGGCATTTAAGAGTATGCGCCGTAGTACGTGACATCGGTATGGCTTGACTTTGGCGATAGGAGGTTCTGAAAGAAGACAAACATGCAGCCTCTGTTGAACCAGTCCACGCTGAGTCCAATCTCTTTACTCGGCGGAATCGGAATTGAGTCAACCTTCTCTCTCGGAATGGTGACCTCCTTCTCCAGTGTGATGCCCGGGGCTTTGACGGCCTGGTTAGACCGATGAAATACATCGTGTGTCGGTCGTCTTTCGCGCGCTTTTATGCGCACGCGCAATGACGTCGGCTTGGAGACACGAGAAAACATTTTGAACATGGCATTGACATGCAGCGTAAACGGTTGTTCAAATGCAGCATGTTGGTTGAACAAGCGGAAAAAACGGCTGTGTAAGAAATGCGGATGCCTCCATTAGGAATCAGCTTGCTAGTGTCAACCACCATTTAGGTAATTATACAATTTATAGTTTATGAAAAGGCTTGAAGCTAATTATACACCGCCGTAAAAGAACAACAACAATGTCTCCAGAATTAGGTTGCAAATATCGAATAAAAAGTTAATATCTCATTCCAAGCAATAAATGTTAAACCATTTCTTAAAACTTTGACTGTTACAAGCATTGCAGTATTTTAAATAAAACCAATCTAAAATGTCAAATATTAATTTCCTGGGATATTTTTACATTGAAAACATGGATAATTCTGCTTTAACCTCTAAACAAAGTTGGCTATTGGACAAACTAATTTTGAATTAAAAATGCATTATTTTTTATAACGGGCCCATTATCACCACTGCTTCCTGGGGTAAGGCAGTTTATTTTTCAGTCATAAGTTTCTCATATTTAAACTAGTTTTTACGGAATCTGTCATTAATTCAAACTTATAACATACATGTATATTTGTCCACATTTTTCAGCACCAGCTGCTTACCAAAAAACATTTTAATCTGATCAGACATTTTTTATTTTCAAATGATGCCTTGATAAAACTTTTCCTTTTGTTAAGCTGTTATGATAATGAAATACTACAAATGCTTCAGAGAGAGAGCTTGAGGGAATGATTTCCACTGCCAAAGTGTTTTAAGTGAAGTAATTCTGTTGATATTCTGTAACTCTAGTTTGCCATCTTAATTTTAACTATTATTATAGCTGTATTTTATGGTTGTCATTAATGGCGTTTTAACTCTTAGGTGTATGCTTTTTCCAAAAGCAAGGGATATGATCATTTCTAACCCCTTTTTTTTCACAGGTAATTAATTACACATTATACATTCCCTATAAGGAAATATGTTAAAAGGGTTTAAGATGGCGCCAGCTTATCGGTAAGAAGTGTGGCAACAAGGTCTGGTCACCATCACCTGATTCTAGGATGTGCTCTGAACATTTTGTTGATGGGAAGCCTACTCCACAGAATCCTTACCCTACCTTGAAACTTGGATATAAGGATGCAGAAAATCGAGTGAGGCAAGTTCTGTCTTTCAGCTTTAATGCTGAGACTTGCATGAAATCTGAAGATTAAATTCGGATTAAATCTCCACAACCGACAATCCGACAGACCTGCAGCTGAGGAGCTTTCAGGTAGTACCAGCTCATTGCCACATTTTTTCTCTTGGTTGTTGAGTTGCATGTGGGTGATCCTCATGTTGCTGAAGAGTCTGATTGATGAAAGGAAGATGGTGGCCCAGTTGAGAAACAGAGGGGCTAATTTAGCAAAGCAGGTGGGGAAATTAAAGTTGGAGATTGCAAAGCTGAAAAAGAGGAGATATGTTGACAATATTTTAGACAGCGACCAAGATGTCAATTTTTTTACTGGCCTATGCTCAAGATGTGTGCCTGAAAAGCTGCACACTTACATATCCCCATAGGTAAACAGAAGATGGACAGGTGTTCTCTCAATGGCTAAATACATCAGACAGTTTGCGGATAAAATCGTTATGGTCCTCAGAAATATATGACGTGCAGAAGTGAACTCTTGCTTACATTCATGAAACTACGTTTAGGCTTACTGAATCGTGATTTGGCCAACCGTTTTACTATTTCACTTGCTCTGACTTCAAGGACTTTCTTTGCGTGGTTGAGGGCTTGCAGGTTTATTCTTAAAAGTCTAGTTTTTATCCCAGTTTGGGAAACTTTTATTGCCAGAAAACGTGACAGATTCAAACACCTCCCAGACTTACAATCTATTATGGACTCTACTGAAGTTTCTATTGAAACACCAAAGAATTTATACTTACAGAGTGCTACATAGAGTGATTATAAACATCACAATACCATTACGCTATTGGCTGGATGTGCCCCAGGCAGTGCAATAACATATGTTTCTTCAGCTTACATGGGTCACATTTGCGATAAAGCTCTGACGTTACAGAGTGGATTCCTTGATCTGGTACCGCCATATTCAATGATCATGGCAGACAAAGGGTATAAAATTGCGGAGGAATGTGCAGAGCGCAGTATCTCTCTTCCTGTACGACCAGGCAACAGAGGACACTCACAGAGGACAGCAGCAGCCGTGAAGAAAACCAAGCGTGTTCCAAATGCTTGCATAATTATTGGACGCCTGAAAGATTTTAGAATATGGAAGTCAAAACTTCCCGTATCACTTGTTAACCATATTGATGACATTGTTGAAGTCTGTTGTGCTCTGAGCAATTTAAAGTGTCCCTTTTGCAAATAAAGCAAAACAGTTGTTTGTCCTGCTTTACTATTATATCAGTGGGGGAAAGGCTAAATCTATTCAACAAATTATACATGACATTCAATCATAATTTTATAATTCCTCATTGGCTGGCTTCCTCTCCGGCCATACCAGGGAAAGTCTGTCTGCAACCTGCGGATGGTCATGAACCCCCCCCCCCGCCCCTCCCCGACTTTACTCCGTTCCCTCTCACAATAATGCTGACTGCTGTCGTAGAAGTGAAATATTCTTGAGTACGGCTTAGAACACCTATCAAATACCAAATAAACAAATTACTCAATGGTTTTTACCTTTTTAGTCTGTATAATCGTGCAGTGTACTTACGATTATCAAGCTACCCCCTAGAATGCGTTACCTCAAGTAAGTGTTTGACTCTTCCACATGGGATTAATTTCACAGATGTTTCCCATTTTAAAAGATGGGATTCAGAGTCTTCTTCATTCAACAGTCTGACCTAAATGTTCACGTAAATGTCCTGTTTTAACATAGGCTACATCAGAGAAGCTTGGAGGTAAAATCAAACAGATGATCTCTGAAATAAATCCATTTATTTTTTCCCTCTTTAATGACAGACATATATAGCCGCCTGAGGATGGTCATGGGTTTCTTCCCACCACAATGTTGGCTACTGTCGTATAAATGAAACTAAGGTTCTTGAGTATGGTATAAAACACTTATTAAATAAATAGCTTCCACTTTCTTTTCTCATTCCCCTGTCATGATGCACGTATTGTTCATTGATCATATTGTTATCACTGCTTATTTTTCATTCATTTGGGGGTGGCATAGTGGTTAGGAGCCTCTCCCCAATGTAGTCACTGTGAGTTCAAGTCAGCTCATGCTGGCCTCCTCTCCAGTCGTACATGAGAAGGCCTGTCAGCAACCTGTGGATGGTCTTGGGTTTTACCCCGAGCTTTAACCGGTTTCCTCCCACTGTAATGCTGGTCGCCGTCATACAGGTTAAATATTCTTATGTACAGTGATAATCTCCAATGAAATAAATAAATCATTCACTTGGGTAGGTGGCATAATTGTCATCAATAATGCATGGTTATTTTATGAAATATTTTAATTGTGTTAATTAATGGAAATGTGATTTGGATAGAAATCCTAGCAAATGTAAAGTGTTTCGGTGCTAAATATGAAGACTTCCTCAGTTAATATACACGTCAATGTCTTGTACTATACATACACAGATAAGGAAAAAGTGCATGTATTATTTTCCAAAAGCACAACGCAGAAGAAAGCTAGGAGACATAGATGTATTTTATTTCAATATATATATATACATAAGGGCAAAAATTGATGACCAGCCTGTTACAATAAAATTAAAAAATATTTTCATGATCCATTTGTGTTGTATTTTTCGTTTTTCATACTGGCTCAAGGGAGCGTAAGACTTATGGACCGTAGGGCCGTACATGGGAACGTCTGCCAGAAACCTGCGGATGGTCGTAGGTTCCCCCGGGCTCTGTCCGGTTTCCTCCCACCATAATGCTATCTGCCGTCGTATAAGTGAAATATCCTCGAGTATGGCGTAAAACACCATACAAATAAATAAATATGGAATTTAGTTGATCAACATGACCAATGGTAAAAAGCATAATACACATACATTGCCATAATTCTGGACACTTCTTCCAAAACCATGGTTCATCACCTGTGCGCTGCTTGTCTTGGAAACGCCCCCATAAACAAAATGTACCCATGCATTACAGCTGTCACACTGTACACATTCCTTATTAAAAACTTGGGGTTTTCGATGATGTCCTTGCCACATTCGCCACACATGTAAATTGGAGTTCCTTTTATTCCACGTCTCTGTTTCTGTAGAAGCAGTGCTGTTAAAGTACCCGAACATGTGCTTAAAGTGACAGATGCAGATGGTAGTACTACAGCACTTGAAGGGCTGGTTGACTTAACAGTTGGTGTGTGGGGAATAGGTCAAGTAGCTCTGGGAAAACATAAATATTCCAAAACCAAACCAGCTCTGTTAGAATGTACTCCGAATACTCTTGATCAAACTTTAGTCTGCAGGATTACCATGAAATGTAAAAATAAACAAATCACATTATCTCATTCGATTCATCACACCCATTGGCCCTTGAATTTGAAAATAATATAGATGTGATTTCTTTACAAATAAGCACCCCTCAGAATTTGTTTCAATGTAATGCACATGTTCAGAAGAAGGTGCTACCCACTTTATACACCCATGACATTTCATTTCGCACAACCCACCTCCACAACATTTAACTTAACAATCAAATCAGCGCTTGCTGAGATAAATAGAAATGTTTGCATGACACTAGTTCCAGAGTTCTTTCAACAAAAATATCGATGATTTGGTCTCATTGCCTTCCGATAAACTTTTTAGCATGAATCTCCATGGAAATACCATACTTCATGTCCTTTGTTTGGGTTACTTCAACATTACCCATTACTGTGTTAATGAGTGATGATACATCAGCAGTCTAGTCTGATTTCAATGTCTTGACACGACTGCAAATTCGGTGGAACATACTTGCTACTAACCTTCCTTTCCTTCAAATTCTTCAAACTTTCTTCATCGCGCGATAGCTTCTCCAGAAATATTGTTTTTAGACATTCCTCTGCATGAGCGTTTGTAGGTAGATCTCTTGCAGCTTGCAACAAGGACGGTGGAAGTTTAACAACATTTGATTTGTCTTTTCTCCTTCCCATGAGCAAAGAAAAACAAGAATTAGTGAAGTTCGTCACAAACACAAGTCACATTCTCTACTGTTTCATATTGATTCCATGTTAAAAGATTGCTAAAGGTTTTTTTGCTTCTGCCTTAGGAACATCCCAGGAGCATGATCTGTTTGACGATGTTAGCTTTGTTAGCCCGCTTTTTACTGCATGCTCCACTCTGAACCAGAAACCTGCAATGTGAATGCAGCACCCTAACATACCCGCCCTACAAATGCAATAACTTGTCCAGACCTCACCCCGTGACCCCTTGTGTCCTTCCTCACAATAATCCAAACACCATAGGGCTAGCTGTTAACAGCTCTTGACGGAGAGACTTTGGCTTTCAGAATACAAAACGGGTTTGTGATCCTGATTTTATGATAAGAAATCTCCTTCTCCCAATCACCACAAAAGTATCGATATGCTTTTTCCTCCTTGTAATCATTCATCAACCTGTGCACTATGTCTTTGGTGGTTCTGTGGTTCAGGTGTGTTGAAATATCAGTTTTATGCACTGAAGGCCACTCGGATAATGCAGTTTCTTCATTTCTCCATCCGTTTGATAGTGAAAATGGATCCGGAATTACATATCCTGACAGAAACAGATTAGACTTACACTCATCGAGCAGTTGCTGTTCAGCCCGTTCCGCTTGGTGATGCACGAAATACCCTGTGAGTGTAAATAAACAAAAAAACATTTAGTACCATCAACACAAAAGGAAATACTTCGACCATAATTTAACTAACAAAAGTCAACACTTTATATCATAGTGAATTGTTTTTTGTTTTTTTTTTCGTTCAAAATTGTCTGGTGATATGCATTTCTTTTGTACTGACACATTAAATCTGTGGCCAACAGTGTAATGTAGAATTTTCATACAACTTACATGCATGAAGGTCACGTCCAACTTGTGACCCCATTCATAGTGGGATTGTTTGTCCGAAGTCTTCACAATATCATCGACTGACGGATATAAACTTTAATCAAGTCACTTTAGTCTTTAAATTACGTTTTCATGACACCACAGTGTGTAAAATGCACGAAAATTATCTGTCAGAGTTTTAATGTTCCTGTTGTTGTAATCATAGTAATGTACTCACCTCACCGAAAGCTCATCCAAGTCACCGCTTACTGATTTCTTTCGAAGGGATAAAAAAAACTTTTATGGCATGAATAGACCACAACCTGAACTTATCCAAGGTCATGTCACTTAGAGTGCATAACTGTTAGTTTATACGTGCAAAAGGTATATATAAGCGTTCATGAAAATCGGCCTTCTAATATGGTAACTAATGACGCTCACAACTTTGCACTCGTATATCTGGCCCTTTCTGTTGTGGCGCTCAACACACCGGCACACGATGTATCGTCCCCCGATATATACTCAGACGTCCAGAGAAATCCCCTCTGACTTCGAAAAAATTCATAGATCATTGGTCTTTAGTAAAGTAATAAGAATGACAGCTAAAGCTAGCTTTAAATTCTGACTGTTTTAACAACAAAATCTCGAGTCTCAGATCTAAAAGCGTTCTATTTGTGGTGATGTGAGGTTGGACTGTGTCAGGATGCGGAGAGATGTCGGGAAGACCCGCCATTCTTCGCTTGTCCATAGTATTCCTGAAAACACCCCAAGTAGTTTCGTTGGGCATGTTGTAATCCACAGGCGCCGTGAAGAAGGAGGGACATTTCTCTTCTAAAAGTTTCAGTATGTCTCCAAGAAAATTTGGAAAATTTGGCATTTTCCAGGTAAAGGCTGAATAAAACAAATTCCCTTACGCAACCATTGGCTGACACCGTTCCATGTTGCCGTGACATTCACCCAGTCCTCGGGATGGCCCCATAATTCTTTTGCCTCAAAAGAGTTCAACTCCGATATAATATGGAACTGCCGAGTATCGCGCGTAGTACTTTGAGGGCAGAGGGTTGGGATACCACTACGGTGCATCTACTTTTAAAACTACAATAACGTCCGTAAGCTTCAACAATGGAAACAGTCTTTGCCCTGTTAGCAGATTGTTGACAGGGTAATTCTGTATGACACATACTTCGTTCGTGTCATTAGTGAGGGGATTTTCTCAAGCGTGAAGGATAATTCATGTCCGGGGATCACACTACACGACCAGCTCACACGACAACCTCTGAAAATCTCCCTGTGTAGTTAGAATATTTCGAGCAACGTTAAAGCCCTCCTGGTAGAAAAATTTCCCAGAAGGAACACCTGACAGCACTGAATGAACGGTGTCGTTGATGTAAGATGTATTCGTCTTTTTTATTTCAAGGATGAAGTGAGTCTTAGAAACTCACTCAAATTGGTAGCTACGCTTGTGGCCATTCCTCTTCCGGTGTTCAGCACTGACATATGGAAGTGGATACGAATGCGTCTGCACATAAATGCACATGTGACACTTTGACAGATTCGAGACGCATTCTCCTGCAATGGGTAACAGATGCGTTTTATTCGATTATTGACCCAGAACGCCCATTTTAGTTGACGGCTGGTATACGAATGTCCTTTTCGGCGTCCAGGTTTATTTATGCATGTATAGAGGATGTCGCACAGTGAAGGTTGAATACCATAAAGATTGATCCAGTGAAAGGTGGAAATGATAACCCACAAAACGCGAAGAGTCGAGAAAACAATATTTGTGGTATTCAGTCTCAATGTGCAATATTCTACATATTATTTATATCCGAGCAATGTCATGATTTTGTGTACTGTAAAGAGTTTTCGGCACTTTTAGTAGTCGTAGATTGTCACAAACATGCCTAGAGCTTGACATCCTGTACATGACGTGTTTATGAGGTCGTGTCTTCTTGTGTGAAGTGGAATGTAGCAGTGGACTAGACTTGCATGATGACGTCATTTCGCTGAGATCAGATTGGAACTTTATACAAAATAAAATGTTACTTTCTTGACGTCATGACGTGTGGGTGTGAAATATCAAAATGTGATATATTTCACTGCAGTGAAAATAACACTTTTTGTCCAGCATATATATCTACGTTTATGACAAGTACATTTAGGCGGAAGAAGAAACCTCAAATATCTTAGAATAACTACGTCATCGTGTCATCTATTTCAACCGCTGCTGACGTACATGTCAGCCAGTCTGACAGCTTCACCCTGATTCTCGCCATGACCTAGACGGCGTCTTTTAAAAGAAAGGCAATTTAGGGAGTTTTGTGAAAGCGGCTCTGGCTGTCAGCTTTTCCATTCAATGCAAGTGTGCAATCCATTTGTCAGTTGTAATTTGGCTGGAGATTAATTCAGTATCAACCACATTATAATTTCCTTTAAGAGCAACACAAATACACCAGTAACATACTATAAACTAGCCAACAGTTTGTTTCATTAGTGGCCGTTAGATAATAACTTGCAATCAACGCGTATGCGAAGATTTTTATCAAATTTTGTCAAGTTACTATAATATGAGATGTAAGTACGTTGATAAATATTAAGGAATGTCACGACGGTAAATGTTGCTAAATTAACATTAATTGAATCTGACTGTATTTCTTCAAGATGACTGATCGACTTATCTTGGAGTTTAAATCCATACACAAGAGTATGTCACTCATACAGCCGTTGGTTCATCCGTGCATCGTTCTAGTTTAGCTTTATGACACAGATACCTTTAACCAATACGATCGTTGTGAATTCAAGCCCAGCTCCCGCTGGACTTTCGTGGAAAGGTACCGCCAGTAACCTGCAGGTGGCCGTGGTTTTCCCCCGAGCTCTGCGCTGTTTCTTCCCACCACAATGCTACATGTAGTGGCCGTCGTGCTTCAAGTGAAATATTCTTCAGTACGGCCTAAAACACTAATCAAATAAATGTAACAATCGTACAGTCGTTGTGTGTCACTGATGTTTTTATTCGTGACAGGATAGCGTCCTCTCATTGTTGATACACATTGGAAGGCGTCCATTCGATTCGATTTCATTTCAAAGGCGAATTAACTGTAGGACGCCGTTATCAAGAATATTTCACTCATACGACGGCGCCCAGCTTTATGGTGGCGGAAACCGACAACCGTCCGTAGGTTGCTGGCACACCTTGCCACGTACGGCCGGAGGGGAATCCAGCGTAAGCTAAACTTCACCTCACATTGACCGAATTGTTGAGAAGCACCTGGGTCATTGTGCTCCCACATGGAAGCAGTGCCACACCTGCATACCTTTAAGTTTGCAACAACTACAATTTTAGAAGATGGGATGTGATTAAATTTGCAAGCTTGGATCATTTCTGACGCCATATCAAAAGCCTGAACCACCATAAGGGAGAGGGACAACTCAGTTATCAATGCTACGAAGATGGATATGCGTGTGTGTTTGGCCTTCAAGATTCGACAGTAACTTCAAAGCTGGTGGATTCAACAAACGTAACAAAGTGTGATTAACAATGTTGATGTGGCGTTAACTATTAGTCATTTGTTACAGCTTCGAGATTGACAAGATATTGTGTTCAAAGCTAGTCTCTTCTGAGCAATCCATAATTTGTTTCAAACTGTAATATGTGGCAGTGATTTAAGGGCGAGCACCCGAAACGCTTCGCCATGAGCTTTCTTCCTACATTAATATAAATCACATGTTCCAGGCCTAGACATTTGTTATATCCAGAATTTAACAGACCAGTGTGAATGCCAAGGGCATTAAATGTTAAATTACCTTAAATGTTGCTGCGTTAAGCGAGGAGTTAATTAATTTATTTAGATATTTGTATATATCTTTGTTAATTTGTTCCGGTTTCAATAGTAAGTTTCGTTTACATATTAATGTTAATAGAGTCAGGTACATATATATATCAGTCACGTGTGATGTTTTAGATAACAGCATTGAGAGTAAAAGCAGAGCAGCTACGACAGCGTGAAAGTTGGCAAATGTTAACAGGTTACCGGTGAAATCCTATTGTTAAATTACCTAACTTATTCTAACTCTTGATAAAAAGATGCTGTGTTGTGATCACATTTAATACATGCACACAATAACGTGAAAACAATGCAATGAGACCGATCCTCGGGGTTTTCTGGGTGCATTAGCAGAATTCCGAATAATGCTAGAATACAAGATTAAAGACTACAGCAAAGAGTAAAACCAGGTCACCGACAACAGTGTCATAGTTCACAAATGGTAAGGTATGGCGCTGAAATCCGACCTCTGTCACTTTACCCCAGGGTTTATTCAAACTGTTCAGGTAAGTGTTTAAGAAGTAACAAAATGGGTGTGTTGAAACCGATATTCATGTACTCACGCCTTTTACGAGCATGGTTTAAGCAACAAAAAAAGAAAAAAGTCCTTTGGTGTTAAATGCAATGTGTTAGACACCTCTAAATATGCGAAGAATTACTTAAAACGTTGCATCATCATCACCAGCAGAATCCCGGTTCAGGCAGGAATACAATCTACAATAAGAAGGGTACGGCTAGAGGATGAAGAGCTGCGACGACAATGTGATAGGTGGCAAACGTTCACGTTACCGGTTACGTCAAGCCTCTTGTCTTTCTTTCTACTGTTCATGTAAGTGTTAAAGATCTGTTCTCAACCTCAATTAAGTCTTTGACCTGAGCTTTATGACGTTCAAATCCAGATATCAGTATTCACTGGAAAAGCCATCAGTGAAATAATTTTAATATAAACAAGGGGTGGTTTATGATAGACATCCCATTTCTGATTCAACTACATAAACAGAAAATTATTATGTTCTTTTAATCGCACAAGAAATCGAAATACGCCAATCTGTATTGGGCCTTATGTGAGTTTTCTATGCTGAAAGGGGTGACAACTCCGGAATGTTTAAATTTATTCAGGTAATATCTGTGCAGACTGTCGCTGCATCAAACCATGCTTTGATTAGGTTCTACATTTAATACTTTCACAGATAATTCGTGGATAATGGTGGATGTTTTCCTTATCTATTCAGGAACTACAGGCCAGTTGGTTAGCACGGTGTTGCAGCGTAATGACCCAGAAACCTTCCAGCAGTCGCTGTATGTTCGAGTCCAGCTTATGCTGGCCATACGTGGGAGTGTCCGTCAGCAACCAGCGGATGGTCGTGGGTTTCCCCACTCTCTACCCGGTTTCCCCCTACTAAAATGCTAGCCGTCGTCGTATGAGCGAAATATTATTGAGTACGACGTAAAACACCAAGCACGTAAATAAATAAATCAGAAACTGTGATAAAAATATCTCGGTCAGTGCAGGCATGGGTCCTTCAGGTAGCACTTCGGAGTTTGAGTTATAGCATAGAAAATGATTACTGAAAACTGAAAAAATAGCTAATATTTAAAAAAAAACCAGGTCATATTATCAAGGTAAATAGCGTAATTGGATTGTCGAGAATTTTTTTTACATTTACATATACAAATTCTTGCATATTTGATACTAAACGGAAGAGTTATTATTCGGTTTAATTATATTCTAAGCATTAATACCGTCTGATTTATTCAAAAAGTATAGTTTTTGTTCGGAAATCACTTGTCGGTATCCAGGTCGCTTTTTTTCGTGGGGTAACATTTGTGCTAGTCCATAAACCGGACTACACTGGGGAAAGATGCATTAAAGTGTATTATACCCGATCATATCTTTGGGACTGAAAATTGTCTTTCTTAGGAGCCACAATATGGCTGAAATATTGCCGAAGTGGCGTTATAAGCCATAATCACCCATCCATTCTTCTTTTCAACGATATCCCACTTTAACGCTGACCGCCGTCGTAGAATTGAAATATTATCGGGATTGATGAAAAACATCAATCAAATAACTAAACATGATTACATTAATTCTAAGATTGCTACACCGCCACCATACTACGTTGTCCGCGTTTGGTTGACAAGCTCTTATTTACTGACACAAGGACGGGGAAATGGATTACACCCATGTGTTCTGGTCAGGAGAAACCGTCTTTGTTTCGTTTTCTAATTACATTGTAGAGCCAAATGGGTTTTGTGATGCGTTTTATTGTTTTAAAACTTTTATACATTTTCTTTGCATAGTCTTGAAATTTTTAATTTGCAGCATCAGTCAGGAAGGTGAAAAACTTGTGTTTGGAGTAAACCAACACCAATGGACAAAGTTGCAGAGTTCGAGCCTAATTTTACCCGCGAATTGATTTCAACTCGTTCCTGCACCCATGTATACTGTACATTTAGTTTATAATGATGCAAAGGTAACCGAATGTTTGTGGGATAATTTATGTATTAACCAGTGATCAGTGATTTTCTCTTAACGCAGTGTCAACTTTCTCTTTCCAAACCCCGCTGACCCACAGTCGTGTATGTTATGCTAGATATTAACAAACCAGATGAAGGTAATATATCAGCGTGTATTGCATTTATTATTCACGATAAATATTTCAACGTGGGAATTCGAGCCGTTACTGATACGCAGACGACTTTCCGAGAACAAAGGGCAATCGTCACACGCAATCCGCGAACGATTGGTTCGTACACGGTCCATGGTATACAAGAGGTAATATTTACACAATTCACTATTCGTGCATAAAGTTTTTTCCCCTCACTATTCGTGGCGAAACAGTCAGCTTCCGCACAGAACTTGTCGTCCGTCGTCGAAATTAGTGAGAAGCCATGGCCCACGCATACCACTACGTCCGAACACACCCATGGCCATTCGTCGAAATTAGTTTAGAATCATCATCCGCACACAACTCGACGTCCGCAAAGAACTCATGACTCTCAAGTTATCAAGCACAAGTCATCATTCGAAAAGAGAATGAATGCTCAGCTAGTGGTAATTCTAGCCTTGGAAAATGATAACCTGCATGACCTGGCGACTTGGGATCTCTGGGAGGGAATCATGGGCGACTTTTTAGGACAAGATGTTCATTCGGAAGGCAATATAACCAGGCCTAGATTCCATGTTCATCCAGGGTAACCAGTTCGATATTGAAGAGTATGTGCCGTAGTAGCTGACATCGGTATGGCGTGACTTTGGAGAGAGGAGGTCCTGAGAGAAGACAAGCATACAGCTGCTAGTGAACCAGTCCATGACATCTTGACCAGACGTGACCACGCTGAGCCCAATTTCTTTACTCGGCGGAATCAGAAATGAGTCGACGTTCTCTCTCGGAATGGCCACCGCCTTATCCAGTTGGATGTCCGGTACTTTAACGGTCTGGTTAGTGAATGGATTCGTCCAGAAGTTGAGCAATTTGCCAGATTTGCTGTCGAAGTAATTGCCGCTGACCCGGATTTGCGCAATGAAATTGTCTCCCGATTCACTCAGGCGTCCGGAGAAATCCCCTCTGACTTGGAATAATTTCATAGATTGTTGATCTTTCGTAAAGGAATAGACATAACCGCCCCAGGTAGCTATAAATTCTGGCTGTTTTAACAACAAAGCCTGAAGTCTCGGATCTAAGAGTGTTCTTTTTGTGGTGATGTTAGGTCCGACAGTGTCAGGTTGCGGAAGTATGTCGGGAAGGCCAGCCTTCCTTCGCTTGTCTATGATATTCTTGAAAACATTCCAAGTGGTTTCGTTGGGTATGTTGAAATCTGTGGGGGGTGTGAAGAAGGAGGGGTATCGGTCTTTTAAAAGTTTCAGTATGTCTGCCGGAAAATCTTGAAAATTTGGCATTTTCCAGCTATAGGCTGAATAAAACAAATTCCCCGCAGAATCCCCGAGCTCCATCCACGGCAACCATTGGCTGATACGATTCCATGTCGCTGTTAAATTTACAGAGTCCTTGGAATGGTCTGCCAAGTCTTTTGCCTTACCAAAATACTCAAAGAGCTCAGCTCCGATATAATATGGACCTGCGGAATAACGCGGGTATTCTTTAGGGGGCAGAGGGTTGGGATACCTCAACGGAACATCTAAATTGAAAACTACAATGTCGTCAGTAAGGTTTACCAATGGAGGCAGTCTTTTTTTCGTCAACAATTGATTGACGGGGTAATTCTGCACGATGAACACTTCGTTTGCCTCATTGGTGAAGAGGTTTTCCCACGTATGAAGCATTATTCCTGTCCGAGGATCACGGTACACGACCAGCTCGCACGACAAACTCTGAAAATCTCCCTGTGCAGTTGGAATTTTTCGAGCAACGTTAAAGCCCTCAAAGTAAAAGAGTTTCCGAGAAGGGAGACCTGGAATCACTGAGTATGTGGTGCCATTGATGTAAGATATAGTCACGTCTTCAGGATTCAAAGATGAAGTGAGTTTTATAAAATCTCTCAAATTTGTAGTTGCGCTTGTGGTCATTTCTTCTCCCGTCGACAGAATTGGCATATAGAGGAGAACATCAAGGACAATAATCAATGGAGCTATCATTCTGAAATATAAATAAATAAACAATCCAGCAAATACGCGTACAAGTAAACGCTAATCAGCTTAGGAATGTCCCAATAATGAAGAATTAAAAGTAAATGCGAATTACAGCCCGGTATTAAGCAGTGTAAAATAAGTAGAGGTTTAAGATGAACATCATTACTCGTTTTGTCCATATGAAAACAGGTTTAAACGAACAATAATTGAGGAATATTCCGAAAATATTCGAGGTATGCTCCATTTCTAAGGTAAAGATAATAACCGATTTAACAGCGAAATCGATTTAAAGCCAGAAAACGTGTACGGCTTACCTGAGAGACTAATATTCAGCGGTACGCCTGTTTGTAATGATTTTGAAAGATGTATGGTCGACTGTGGAAGGCCAACCCGTGAGAGGCTCGTGATAATGCAGCGAGACTTTAGTAGGTCAGCTCAGGTCAGCTCAGTCAAACGACCGTGACTCAGTCTGTATTAATAGGTGCACACATAAATGAGGCCGACAGAGGTCAGATGCATAGTTATTTATTTGCCCATGCAAATCGACCCATTTACATATACTCGGTTATGACTTTCATACACTGTTGATATCAATCTTTAAATAGCAACAATTCATATACGCCACCTTATCACCATAACTTAAGTAGTATAAAGTGACAGAAAAATGCAGTGATGTTAACTGGAACTTAAAACCGTCATTTGTCTATATTTACTGAAAATGCGGTGTTGTCATGATATTTGTGAGACGACTACATCAAAACAATACAAGTGGTCCAAGACTCGGAGATTCACATCCATTCTACCTAAACGATCACTGCGAGTAACCAGTAAATTGAGTGAAGTATAGATTACTGAAGCTGAATTCTTACACTGACCTTTGAGGCCTCAGTGAACTCGTGGATGGCGCATTGGGAGGAGCACATTGAGTCATCCCTTGCCAGTGCTGTCGCTGTGAGTGCTTCCCTGTCGCACATGGAAGGGGTAGCCAACAACATGTGGACGGCCGTGGGTTTCCCCAGGACCAACAGGGGCCTTGTATTATATTGTACAAAACAAACGTGGTGTAAAGTGGCAAAACTCGTAAAAATGTTTTTCGAGACATTTTCTATCCCAATCTCAATTATGTCTCTAGCCTGATATGTAGGCAGTACAATTGTAAATGTCAGGAGTAAATGGCAATTCAATCAGTCCTGTACGACAAATAATCATACGCATAACATATTTGCTGCATATACGGGGAAATTACCTTGTTTGTTTATATGGAGATGAAATCAAAATACGCGCAACATAATTACTAGCACGGCATGTGAGGTTTCCGTACAGCTCAAATATTGCCAATGTGGCGTACAGCCATAATCAATCATTCATTCTGTACGGCCCGTCAGTACATCAAACCATGTGTTGATTAGGTATAACCACACCGAAATTTTTGCAGAAAGATCACGATTAGAATCGGGAGCTCTTATGAAATGTACCTTTCCTCCACCACCATCCCTCCATTCCACTGGGAACCCAAAGAACTATCGGAGGTGGGGTTGCTTTTGTGTCTACACAGTAAGTTTTATTACCACCGCTGTGTTAGAAGAAGGATTGTAAGAAAAGCCTAACTGAGATCATTTTAAACCTGCCCTTGCTTTGTAGCTGGATATGGTGTTTAATTAAACTATCGACTTTTTTAAATTTTAAAATTACTGACATCGTACATTATTTCCCACTAGGCCTATGTATTGTACGTTGCCGTGTCTCTCTAATATCACCGGAAACCGTTGGTTACTTCTTCTTACAGGTAACTATCTGCCGTTAAAAAGTTTACTTTTATTTTAAGGGACTGTGTTGCGAATTTTATTAATGAAGATGGTGTTTGGGATATTTTCTTTAAACGTTGTTTTATTGGTTGACGGCATGAACAATGATATATATATATACTTTGCTCACGTGAATTTTACTCCTTACCTGATGTGACCTTTAGAGCACCTGTACAGCTACTTATCCAGTTCAAAGTTAAGAATGGGGGACTTCTTAAACTATGATTCAGACGTTTAAATAGGCCTGATACCTAAAGGAGGTGTGGCGAAAATGCTGGATCACGCGCAGAGTACGTTAAATGACATACATTTAGATTACAACATACTGCACGAATAAGATGAAAAGAGCAGCTGTTGTAATTCCCATAATAATATGAAGGAGAGCGCCTGGTTGGCTATGAGTTCATCCTCGTTCATCATTCGGAGTTCAGTGTATGAGTGTACTTCTGACTTACATGTACGCCTGTCGTTTGAGAGTGAAACCAGAACAGCGACGACAGCACGATATTTGGCAAATGGGCAAACGTTGCCGTAGCTCCACGAGTTAAGTTGACACCTGATTTAGCAGTGTTCAGACGTACTGAGCAGGTCTACGTGAGTATACCGTCAGATCAGTCGAGCCACACACTTGCGGCTTACGTTACAGGTGAAATCCGGCCATTTGTAAATTTACCTCAGTTAGGGTTTTGTGCTAGCGGTTCATGTCAGTGTGTAAGAAGTAACAACTTACACGCCCTCAAGCACCATCGACTAAACAGACCTCGGTACAAAAAAAAAAGAAATGCTGTGATATAAACTGCTCTTGCCTAGAATTACTCCAAATTCTGAGTTCTCATATTTGACAGGTCAGGTTACGGTTGACCTGAATTCAGTATTGTCATCCGATCCTTAACCCCCGTAAATGGCCAGAAATAGTATTTATGGGGTAGGTGAGATATTTTTAAAGATGATAGGCCCAGTCTTCTACTGCTCCACGTACGGACATTATACATGATAGGTAATATCTAGCAAATGTCAAATATTCTGATGTACAAAACTGCATTTTCTAACAGGGATTTAATTATCTTCGTATAATACATATCTTGTATAATAATATACACATAATTCCATATAATTATAATTTATAGCTTTACGTGATACCACTATGGAATTCCATATAGCAGTATTGTTATATTCCAACTAACTCCAGTAGAAGTATTCTAATGTAGATTATACGTGTACAGTACAACACAGCGGTCATAGTTGGTAAATTGCCACACATGACGGACAAGTTCGGTCAATTTACCGCAGATTGGGTTTTACCCTAAGAGTTTATGTTAATGATTTGTACTAACTTATTCTGCTCTAACCTCCCTGGCTAAAGTTGCTATTTGCAAGTTATTAGACTCCACCAGTCTAGAATTACTCAAAATGCAGACTGATATCTACTTGTACCCCCAAATAATTTTACCCACGGGCCCTGAACCACTGCATACTTGCTCTTGGAACAGCATTCAGAAGCCAGATTCAATTTCTTATAAAGCTATGTGATAGTTTTATATCGTGATTCTAAAATTTTGTAGACGATTTTAAGCCGTCAAACGCGCACTGAATCAGTGTTCATGTAGTCTGTTATCGGATGATCAAAACTACATATTGTTGTATTGTTTGAAAATACCGCTCTTCCTCATGCAGTATTGGAGAGTGTAACCGCTACCCATGATAGCATATCATAAGTTTCGAGTGCTGTATTGTTTTGAAGGAGTAATAGATTTTTTAATGTAAACCTGGTTTAAGTGCATTTAGTTAAGCCAGGCACGTTAACGTTAGTCCTTTTTACGAAAAGGATGAGCGGCCTGTAGGTATATGTTCTGTCTATTAGTATTGCTTAGTCAGGCATTTTCTATCTTATCTCCAGGGGCGCCCTCCGTTATGGCCAAATAAACCATAGGGCACGAGTATGTGAACTAAAGATGATCAACTTCCTGTCGTTATTCTTCGTATCGAGCGATGCGTAGTTCATATTGTTATCATTTAAAACTTAATATTTATATCATACACAATATCCTGCTCCTACAACGCAGGAAAAAAACCTAAATCTCAGTTACACTTGTAGTGCAACTGTTTATATAAACACAGTGATATTAAAAAACAAGTCCATGCTTATACCGCCTCTGGACTCTGGTTGAGTGGAATTAGATGTATGCTTAAAAACCACAGCGCCATATGTCTTACCCACTCCCATGTATAAATCCGTACAGCCCTCTGGTGGATTCAGCTGACTTGCTTGTCCAGACATTGGTAAAAGGCCTGAAGAATCACTGAATAAATGCTCGGATTTATGTCGTACTCAAGAATTTTTCACCTGTATGACGATCAGGAATCAAATGACTTTGAAACATTTTCTATATCACTACCATGAACCTTCACATGCGTCGAATGATTCTGACGCCGAGTGACCTCTTCCTGGAAATGCCTTGGCTCGTCTAACGTCTAAAAGTCTGGAGAGCGATATAAGTGTCACAAATGATATGGTCGTGCTATCTGAAATATAAAACAAAAAGACAACAGCATACTGAGAAATGTTATAAGAGGAACAACAGCGAGATACATGTAATTGGGAAATTGACACGCGTACCCTGAGAAATCCGGCCTTCTGTTAACTACTTCGGTTAGGGTTTTATTCTGTTCCTAAAATGATATCAAAGTAGCAACTTTCTCCTCTCCACCGTCCAAGCACCCTGGCTTGAGTAAAGATGACAAAAAATGCAATGATGTTAAAAGCGGTCTATCACAGAAGCTAACAGGTTCATATTATATGTATATGCATTGCTGTCCAGTTCACATACTGTGATGGATATGCCGTACATATATAATCACCGAATCTGTGCCTCAGATTTGAAGACCACCGTAGACTTTCCACCTGAGCGATGATGAACAAGATCTTTCATTCTCTGTTCCAGGACGTTCTATACGTTTATGCTATTGCATATCTATCCATTGATGTTAAGCGTCACACTTTAGAATATTGGTAGATGAATTCCCGAAATAAACCATCAACTTCGCTGGGCCTTCAGTAGACATAGGAAGACGATGGATGAACGCAGGTACACATAGGTGTGTGTTCCCAAATGTAATATTACTGACAACGGCGATACCAGCACATATTGCCAGCTGTATTGAGCTTCCGAGGGAAGCGTACACTCTATATCATGCATGGTTATTATTATATTTGAGAAACTTAAAAATACAAATATATAGGTGGAAGATCCGGGAACTATCCCGGATCTGGTACCAAAAATGGTAGTTGTTAGTTGCCTAGTTGATAGTTTGCAACATTTTAACTGGATATCTTGCCAGTTCTACACCAAACGCATCCTGACAAGATGCACTATGACAATACTAATTTCCAAAGGAGTCTGATCCCATACATGGTTAAAAAATTCTCACATTAATTGATAGGACTAAGATAATGAGTGAGATGCAATGGTTTCCTCTGATTTAAACATCATTCAGAATTTCTTCACTCATAATTTTCCAGTTATCTCCGCAGCAGGTGATCTGCTACTGTCGTTGTGACCTCGTCTTTAATGCAGTGTATCTCTCAGTTGTTGAGCTTACCGGGTCAGAGCTTAACATCGATTATCAGCTGTTTATAGGCCGGAACGTGCACTTCATGTATGTGAGAGAAAATTTGTAGGTGTGTCGTCCATTCTAGAAATAGACTCCCATGCTCTAAACATGTTTACATATACAGAAACCAGAAAAATCGTGCTATGTAATGTGCGATGGGACTATAACAGTGTACCAGTCACTGTCTTTTTCATCAGTCCACTGTGAATATATATTTCTGCGACATTCGTTGCCGGGTTGTACGTCATTTCGAACTTAATTTTGGTGTACGTTTCGACTGAGAGTTTCCACGCACGCTCCTTTATGATCCAAACGTAAACTTCGGGACAAGATTTTCCAGCGCCCGCCAGGGACAGCTACCCAGCTGCCCAGGGAAGTGTATTGTTACGTATGCGGTAACAAACTACTAGTAATACAGTAAAGAACTGACAAACACACTAAATCAAAATTTCAATGTTTATTTCAAAAGTCCAGAATGCATGCGTGCACCGGCACCAGTCACGAACAATACAGCTCAATGCAGTGAAAGTTGTAACAATGTGTACAGAGTAAAGCATGAATTACACCAAAGGCTGGATCATACAACCGTCTTCAGGTAGCTCCCGGTGGCCTTAGAAACCAGCGGGTGACTCCCCGACGGTTGCAAGTGTGGAGTCTGAAATCTTATTCAGCTCAACTCCTCGTGAATGGGATTTCACCCAAATAGTCCTATATCATGTGACATTAAGCTAGTGGGATCCTGGTATCCAAAGTGGCGTGCCTAGTTTAATTTACAACAATATCTCTCCTAGTGAGACCAATGGGCCGTTTATACTAGCATCCCCGCACGAAATTAATAGAAGACATTTGTATATAAGAAACAATTTACCCTATTATCCACAACGGAGTGAAATACAAAAAATCGATAAAAAATTTAGTCTTCCAAGCACCGTGTTGATCTCATCGGCATTCAAGGGCAGGTAACTCCTCTCTGTACTTCTGAAAAAAGTGAAAATGTAACCTCACTTCACTGAGCATATAAAACACTTCAGCAATAAAACCTTTTTTTATACTTCTTTGTGTTTCCCCATATAATGAAGCATAGTTTTAATTCAAATGAAAAGTGACATTTAACAATATATCAAATTTACTGCAAAATTTTTGAATTTTTTCATGACAAAATGAACATTTTTCCCACGATAGCTCTAACAGAGGCCTAAATAGATATTTCAATTTTGAAATATTTGCCTGCATTTATGGAAGATATTGGCAGTAAACTCCTCATTCACATTTTGCCAATTGTCCCTGGGCATTCTTCTTGTATATTACAGTAGTATTCTATTAGTACTGTACGTGCATGTTCTACAAGTGAACTATTTATTCTACTGAGATTATATTAGAGAATAATATGTATTTAAATTATCCAGGGATATTCGTGTTTCTGGGAGAGTTGAGCAAACCAATTGGTCACTGTCTTTCCTCTCAGAATAATGATACCCTTACACTGTAATCAGACTAGTAATCTCCCCGAGGAGCACGTGGTCAAACACTATTATACTGTCTTCCTTGTACTGCACGTGTTCATTTTTAATACAGCAGAATCTTTATCAGATATCAGGTACCGGTAATAGGTGTGGCAACAAGGAACGGCGGTAGTATCATCATGAGAAATGATATGAGAACCCCACACAGATCACTTGTTCCTTGTATTACGGGTGTTTGTAGAACTAAAGCGACTGAGTGATAAAAGCGTCGCCTTTATTTGGATGTAAAAACCTAGTTCTACAAAAACTAAGATAGTAAATGTCCATTCATAGACTAGCTATGGAAAAGGAAATAGGCGTTCCCGGTCAATAATCAGCCTCGCGTTTCATGTCTGTGTTATATCCAATTTAATGCCATATTTAAAAATAATGTAAACAGATCATCGCTGGCATGCAGATATAGTGACGACAGAGTTGCATTGTGTAGAAGGACAGAGCGGCTTAACGACCAACCGTTGCCACTTTCACAAAACTTCATGTCACTGCTTCTTCAAATTTCTCGCAAACAACGCCTTCTAGGTTATAGCGCCACAAAGAGACGTGATTTACGGGAAAAGTTACGAGAAACTGATTACCGAAATTTTGTAAAAGTGGGCCCAGATCTTCATGTATGCCCCATGTATAGATGATTCGTACGTTTACTGTTTCGGGGTTGCGCTTCTGTCGCCACAGCCCATGAGGCTACTGTATGCCACAAGAATTCAAGGGTTCAGTTCAGATATGGCTTAAAGTCAGCAAGTCCATGAGCGGTCGGACAAAATGGCGATGCCTAACAATTTGCTCTGTAATTTTCTCTCATAAACCTGGCCGCCGACATGTAAATATAAAATTGGTCATAGGCACGACGTTATATGTAACAGTCTACAGCAAAGAGAATAAAAACAGAGGGGCGTAATGTTGTGCACTTGGTCACACGTTACCGGGAAACCCCACCTCTTCTCAATTTACCCTAAGTTAGGATGTTATTTTAATTGTTCATGTGTTTAAGAAGAAATAATAAACACGCCCCAAGTCTTAAGATGAACGAATATTATGTCTGACTTATTTCAAGGTTGACGTTTTCCTTCTTTCATAGGTAATAATGCGGTTATTAAATGGCTTGCATGTGACCCACGTCTTTTGGTGGAAAGAAAACCAATATGCATCCAATAATGCAAATACAATGAGTTTGTACACAATGCGAGTATGCTCACACCCAACCCTTATGTTACATTTTACATACATATTTTTTATGTGCAGCAATGAACTCTGCCTCATTCGACTGCATTATACTGCAAACAAATACCAGTGCACATGTACTTCGTGTACTGGAGTGTACTGCAAGATTTTTGCCTTTGTGGGTGCATTGTTTCCTGAATTTACCGGGATAAGTTGTATTTTGCCCCTTTTGTCTCTCTCACACTCAAAGCAATGATTGTTTGCTTTAAATGACTTTTATATTCATTCATACAGAACGAATTGTCTGGCGGTCTATGAAATCCATGTTATCTGGAGGTAAATCGGAAGCAAAACACTTAGAGCACGAGACGGACTCGACTTTTGTCTTGTTCGTTTTCCGGAATGTCTAGACCATCGGCACAGTTTTGCGGATAATTTGGCTGGACGTATAATGGTTGCCTTGGGGAGTATTTTCTTATATATGCTTATGAAAAGAGAATTTCGCTTTCTCTAATAACTAGGCCTAACTGCGGTGACCCAGACGTTCCGGTGTTTTAAGTGTTAGGTACAAAGTCGATACGGGTCTCTAGTCAAATTGATAATCTCTCAAGTTCATCCCTTTGGGTCTCGGGCAGGGCGTGCTAGTAACGGTGCAATACAAATTTGTCAGCAATAGAATCGGTCATCCAAGAGGAAAGGAGGCAGTGACATGGACGAAATATTATTGAAACCCCAGGGAAAAAATGCATGAACAAGTGAACAGCTGGAAGTACGACTACAGGGTTACGTGTACGTGTATTTAGACAGGGCCTTAATGTAAAGTTATTTACCCTTTTTAACATTTCTATGGACCACGAACCAGCTACTTTAAAGAGAAAGGCCTCGTAAAAATGAACTTATGGTGAGTGCAAAGACCTTTAAAAAATATTTATTTATGATGAAGCAATGTTCATTAAAAGATTGTAAAATTCTATTTGAATTTGTATGAATTAGTTGCTGAATTACCTGTGTTGAAGTGAAAGTATTTTGCTGCCGACTGGGAAACTGAAGGCGTCCACACTTTCAAGCTGATGATAAAGTGATAAATCAGAGAGCTAGGAGATAACAGCTAATATGAACGCTATGACGTCGGTATTCTGAGTTGAGTGACAGTGTAATAACGTAGGGACAGGACATTGTTTTTAGGTAATATGTTTTGATTATAACTATTACATGTGTGAACAACACCGCAAAGTATTTCCAGGATATTGTGCTGTGACGGGCGTATGATTTTTGCACATTTCATGTTATAAATTTACGGAGTCTCTGGTGACGAGTGTTCTGCGCTTGGAATTACATCACAGTCCAGACAGAATTGCTGCGTTTCATGCTAGTCGATGGAGCACGGTCAAGTGTTAGTTTCAACTGTCGTAGTAGCCGTTAGAAAAAAATACTTCACAGAAATAAACACATTACTGTCTAATCTTTCCGGCAAACTTAACTTAGAACTAGCGCTGTGGTCATTTTACGGATGGAATCTCTCGTTCATAACCCCTGTTGTTTTAGCTGCAACAAGCACGTGTATAAGAGGATATGTCGGGTTATGGGTTTGTTAGTCCTTGGAATATTGGGCATCCTGACTTAACATTGCACACGGATTTGATAGAGGAAAGGGGGCCCCTTAGCCTCGGAGTTTAAGAGTATGTTAGAGAGGTGCAATGACTCAGGAACCTTTCCACTGTGGCGTAAAAGCCTAATCAGATAAAGAAATTAGTTAATGTAAGGTAAAATTGCCGGAAACTCATGATTTTTTGTGTAACCTTAGTGCTTTCGCCTTGCAAGTTTGCATCACTGCTTTTCTGAAGGCAACACTTCGTCCCGGTGTTGCAGTTATTTTGTCATTGTGCTTTAGGCTATAATCATTTATTCTAAAAGGAAGATTTCGAAATATATAACAATGTCACAAACCACAATAGCTGAGATTTATTTATTACCATTACATAAAGACACAGACGTCATTTCATGGGTGGGATATGCAACAAGGGGAAGGAAAGATAGAGAAGAAAGAGAAAAGAATTAGAAAAGGAAATTGATAAATTGGAGAAATATGTGGATGTTAACTTTAGGAACTTAGACAACGCCGTTCTCACGGACTCAAGCAAAAGAAATCTTGTTCAGGAAAACCTTAGAAAAGAACAGGTGCACGGCATTGCTGTGTGAGATAGGGCCCTCTGGGCGGACAAAAGAGAAAAGCCAACAAATATTTTCTCGGTTTAGAAAAACGAAGTAATATAAATAAAGTGTTGGCGATACTAACATTGGATTCTGAAGAAAATGTTTTCAACAGCAAAAGAATATTGAATGAACAAACAAAATATTATACAAATTTATATCGTAATTGCGATATAAAGAAGAAATAAAAGCTGAACTATCAAAGTATGAATTTGAAATATTAACGGAAAGAGATCGGCTCATTTGCTCTACGGTCTATGAACGAAAGTCATGTAAAGGGTGAGCTTTCCATAACCCAGCAGCAAGGAATAATAACCTGGTTACCAAAACCAGGAAAAAAAACTTTGCTTTTTGAAAAATTGAAGATCTATAACATTGTTGAATATAGTTTATAAGTTAGATTCTGCACAATTTAAGTGGAGAAAACCAGAAGAGCTTCATTCAAGGACGTTATATTGGAGAAAATATAAGGTTAATTTATGATATAATGTTAGTTTGTAAGGAAGGAGATATCCCTGGTTTCTTGATGTCTATCGATTTCGAAAAAGCCTTTGATTAAATGTCTTGGATATTCTTAGTAAATATCCTTGAGACTTTTAACTTCGGAGTGCCAATGATAAAAAGGGTCAAAGCCTCGTATAACTATATTCAAACGTGTCTAGTTCAAAGTGAACATTTGTCTGATTTTTTTCAAAGTGGGCGAGGCTGCAGGCAGAACCATCCAGTATCTCCTTGCAATTTTGTTTTATGTGCTGAGGTCCTTGGTAGCATGATTAGACAAAATAAAAATATTAAGGTATTACACAGAACATAAAGTTAGTCAGAATACTCACCTAGTTCTGGACGGTTTTGAAAATTCCTTCAGGAAGCTCTTCAGTGTCTTGACAAGTTTTATAAATTATCTGGATTGAAAATGAATAAAGAAAAAACAAACGCATCATGGATTGGATCACTAACAGGTTCTGAAATAAGACTGTGTAGCGATGTAAGCTTTAACGGGGTAACAGATTTTTATCTCCTAGGAATACATTTCTGCACCGTTAATATGGTCGATACATGGAAATTAAATTATTTGGCTAAAGTCGGTGATTTAAAGAAAGAACTTAGCAGGTGGAAATTGAGGAATTTAACCGTACTAGGGAAAGTTATCAAATCGGCACAGTTATCAAATCGGCAGTTTGCCTAAGCTAACACATCTTTTTCTGGCTCTGCCAAATCCGCCAGATGATTACATAAAACAGTTGAATACTGTTCGATTTAAATTTTTTTGGAATGTAGATAGCGACATGATTAAAAGGAAGTTAATAACAGAAACTTATGATAAGGGAAGGATGAGGATGGTCAGTGTTACAAATTTATACATAGTTTGAAAATGTCCTGGATGATAAGATTGCTTATAGAAAATAAATAATGGAGAACACTACTGTTTCGATATATACCAGATGCTCACATGTTACACACTGCCGGGAATGAATTTTTGAAAAGAATTCTTCTGACAATTCAGAACTCTTTTGGCAAAGTGTATTTAGGGCTTCATACATATGTCGGAATAAAATGAGCCCCTTAACAGTAAGTAACTATCTTGATGAGCAATTATGGTACAATTGTCATTTTAAAAATTCAACATTTTTTGTAAACGAGTGGTTCAAGAAGGGTGTTAGATATAAGAGAAGAAGAGATATAATAACTACTAATGGGCACATAATATCTTTTCAAGACTTTAAAGCTAAATATAATGTAAGGGCACATTTCTCTATTTGAATCCTCTTATAAAAATAATCCCACCATCTTGGAAATTGAGCTTAAACAGTACATAGGTACGGAGTTCATTTCGCCACAGTTAGGTAGATCTATCGAAATTTTAGTAAAACGATGCAAAAGGGTTTATGATGTCATGAATTCAGAAAATGGACTAATAAACAAAGCCGAGAAAAGATGGGAAGAAGTTGTACCACTGAAATATAATACAATTTGGTCACAAATATATATGTGCCCATTTACTTGTACAACAGACACCCAACTTAGAAGTCTACTATACAACATACTTCATAGAACACTAGTTACAAAATCTTTTCTTTTCAAAATGAATATAACAGATAACAACACTTGTTCATATTGCAAAAAGGAAAGTGAATCTATTGATCATCTAATTTTGTGTTGTCCAGTTGTTAAACGTTTTTGGCAAGACATGAAAGACTGGCTTATAAACGCTGTAAAATACAAAGTTACGCTCCTCGAACACCACATAATAAACTGTTGGGAAAAGGGTCAATTACTTTGGTACTAGCACGTTTGGTATTAGCCATGTAATACCTTTATGAGAACAAATTCAAAACAGCTATCATAAGTTTTACTACATTTTTGCAAAATTGAAAATATCAGTATATCACTAAAAAACGGTTGCAACAATGAACTAGAACTTTACAGCACTTAACGCTAAATGGGCCCTTGTAAAGGATGTTATTGAAATGACGTACACGGCAGAAGACAAGTTTGGACGGCAAATACAATTATGTCCGTAAATGGATGTTTTTTCCAGAAATTGTGCTTGTTTTCGTCATAAAGATCCCCGCCAGATGTACATGTATACCTTTATTCATATCTGTACGACGTATAATTTAAAATGTATTTACAAAATGTATCATTGTCTGATTTCGGGAAATAAAAAGGTTTGAAAAAAAACATACAGATGTTGGTTTCAGCAGAAAAACTACAGCGCAGACAGAAGAAATCACTGAGATAAACGCAAGCCAAAGTAATGACATTGGGGAACGCTTACGCGACGGGATCTGACAACTTCTGCGAGAGATATACCGACTTAACGGAGCGTAACCTAGCAGACCCTCACCAAAGCCAAGACAGCTGGTGCAGGTATAGTTCCCGCATAATCTTTATATATTTGTGTATGTACTGTACGCGTGTATTGCTTTGAGTACCTATGTATATATTCTTGTCTTTTGCTTGGTTTGTAATAGAGGAATATGAAAGCATACCCTTTATTTACGTGTGGGGACTTAAGGCGAATGGTCGTTAAGCCAATAAGTGGTTTACTCAGTTATCGTTGCAAATACCAATTGCATACAGTTCAAGAGTGAATGGTGAATTATCATAAAACTAATCTTTTCTGAAAACTCACTCGCGTGGTAAGTCTATAGGAAAGTTCACTTCATACCACACGTACCGCTTCTTTGTAATCCTCTCTACCGTCGTGTCCGTTAAATAGTTTTGAGTGCGGTACAGAACACCAACGAAATAAATAAATCACTGTGAAAAAATCCAATGAATTTAATAAATCGCTCACCGAAGAGGGAGTAAGCCATAATCAATGTAGTCATTCATTAAAAGTGTCAAATATATCTGTCATGGTTTATAGGCGTACGTCGTGGCATCCAAACTGGTGATTTAAAAGAGGTTGTAACAGTGCGCACACCAAACCTGAATCGTGATAAAATCGGTTGGTTTCTGACCAACCATATACTAAAGGTTACTTTTCACAATGCTTGAGCGTATTAACATGTTACTTCATAGGAATAATTGGCTTCTGGAAGGTTGTAAGAAACCCACATACATACCAAATCTGCTTTATATTTACAAACAGTTCCACGGTAATGCTCTTATCAACAATGCCTTACACATGAACTACAGCTATTTTCAAAGTTCCAAAATGATCAGATTCAATCATGTGGAAGCCTCATCTAGCAATGGAAGCAACATTTAACTTTAATACACATTGCTCCAGCTGTTCACGTATATCAAACCCTCTGTCTGCTATTATTCCATCACCAGTCTGCAAATGGCCGAGCCTAATAAGGTCTTCTGAACCCACTTTTGCCAAGCAACCCTTTATCACAGTCTCTTTGATCACATGCCACCAAACCCTTCAAAATGTGTCCGGACTGAGCTGTTAATGAACACGATTTATATGTCCTAGCTTTAATGCCATCAGCAATAGCCGCAGTAACTTAAAATATTATCGAATATTTTACAACTTTACCAAATCTAATAAACATGTAATTTATTCAGTACCGAATATACAACCTGAATCTTAGAATTTTCAAATTTGTCTTAATTTACATAAAGTTAATAATAACTGATTTTTTAAAGATATATTTTGTTTTAAGTGTCTTGAAGCTTTACGTGGCTGCAAGTCAACATCTAGCACAAGATATTTGTAAAAGGCTCTTCATGTGTAAAACCAGTACACAACGATAAGGCTGAACCTGTAAAACTGTGAACAGAAAATGCTGAAATTTTATAATTTCCTCAATGATCTTCATTCTTTAAGGTTTGCTTTACTAGTGACAGCTGTAACATCTCTTTCTTTGCTGTGACCTTGAGGCCTACATAGGATCAGTCCCTGAAGAATGAGATAAAACCTTCTTAAATGTGGATTCATTTCTTGTCTTTCAGTAAGCATCTACGTGTACTACAAGGATGATATAGTCCTTGTCTCCAATCTTCCCCCGGAAGATCAAAGCTGGGACGAATTACGAAACAAATTTGCTAGACTCTCGGCAGACTTGCACACAAACTAATACAGACTATACCAGAAGATTATCGCAAATTTTAGGTTTAATCGATGTAAACTGAACTTTTTGTATTTTTCCTCCAAAATCCCACTTTAAAAAAATGTCACCCTCGGTACCTTATCGGTTTAAGTTTTTAAGCAAGAATTAATTTTCCAAAATGTCCCATCTCGGCCCGAATTACGAAAGTTATGCGCGAAAAGTAATGAGCATTACAATATAGACGTGAATGACCGCTCGGTAAAATTCGTGCAAAATAGACGCTTACGTTTCATTCCATTTGCTGCAAAAGCAGTTGTGATATCATGATGTCACAGAGAGATTGCACATGTGTAGCCAATGTTGGGATTATACAAAACAGTGCTAAAATTTAATGAAAAGAGTAGGTTGTTTAATACAATACAAGGCGGCGGGGGGGGGGGGCTCCGTGGCTCAGTCGGTTAGCGTGCTATCGCAGCACAATGACCCGAAGCCTCCCGCCAATGCGGTCGCTGTGAGTTCAAGTCCAGCTCATGCTGGCTTCCTCTCCGGCCGTAAGTGGGAAGGTCTGCCAGCAACCTGAGGATGGTCGTGGGCTTCCCCTGGACTCTGCCCGGTTTCCTTCCACTACAATGCTGGCCGCCGTCATATAAGTGAAATATTCTTGAGTACGGCGTAAAACACCAATCAAATAAATAAATAAATACAATACAATCCAAGTGAAGCCGAATACGCCATGTTTGCTCGAAGTCGACATAACTGTATATAGCATGCGCTGTGTCCCGTTCCCGTTCGATGATCTGTTGAGGTCACAAAAAAGGCGGTGCTGGCGACGGGTCAATAAGTCGGATAGCAGTTTCGAGTGACGCAGAATTGCGCATGAACAGAAAGCGGTAGACAAACAAAACTACATGGTCATTCATATCGTTCTGTTAATATTATAGAGCTCGGCGAAAGCCCAGCATACAATTCTGTTCTAATCTTATTTCTGTCTTTTTAACTGAGTTTTCCACTTATATGCAAGGACCCACGTGTAGTTTCAATATCACGGTCACATAAAATGCACGAAATGGGCTGAATCGTGCGTGACTGTGCAATGATTTTAATGGTCACTAGGGATTATTTACCCACCAGCAAAGGAATCCCGGTCATGAGCAGTTGAAATAGCTATCTGGCTTATTGTAAGAAAGTAAATTACAGAACATCACACTATCCACGAGTAAGTGTATCAGCAAGCACATGTACCTGTAAAAAAATACCGGTTCAAATTACTAACGAACTTTAATACTCTCTTCATTTCTCAGATTACTATTTCCCAAAGTAACACGATTCTTTGCATGCCAAGATGTGGATTCTGTGAAAAGTTGCCAAAATCAACTAATCGTGTGACAACTACTCGTGTATTTATTGTTTACATTTTGAATAATGTCAGCAGCAGTGTACTGTCGCATTATTTAATGATCTTTTCTCTGAGGAAAAATTCTACCAAATATTCAATAACACCTCTGTTCTCCATCAACCTTACGGCTATCTTATGTGTGAAAATCTCAAAATGCACAGCGAGAACTTTTGTCAACTGTCGCCCTTTCACAGGTGCTTCTTCTACCACGAAAGTTATCCCAGCAATAAAACCGATCACTCTGATCTATGTTACCCCTGTACAGCCATTTTCTCGAATAGAGTCCTTACAGGCCCATTTACTTGCATGAAAGAATGAATGAATGGATGATTATGGCTTAATGCCACTTCGGCAATATCTCTGACATATCGTGGCCAGAAAATCATTTAGCTGAAGGGATCATTATGTTACTGGGACGGATTCCATAAAGTTATTTTATATTTAAGTACATTGCTTAAAGCTTACCTAAAATTAAACATTCTTGGAATTCTAAATTGAAAGCTTGAATTTTACTTTTTATCATGGGAATGTAGAAGTAGCACAAATTTCAAAACCAGTAAGTATGTAATAAGGGTGTAAACTAAAGTTTAAAGGTTAATTGCTTTGTGGAATCTTCGGCTGCTCATAAAGCTAGGTGTAATGAGGTCAAGTACTTCAAGTCCAGCTCTTGTTTTTCAAACCGCTGGGATTTCCTCCCTCCTCCCATAAAAATGAAACCCGGTCAGAAATTGTTGCGTACAGCATATAACGTGGATTAAATAAAAATGTCTACTTTCATTGATTATAAATACTCGGTGGAAAATGGTAGGAGCATAATCACATCTGTTAAGATTTCATCTCCGTTACTCAGCATTTTAGGAAACAGAAGTGGATCTATGCTACAGCGCCGTGGAATGAAGTGGAAACACTCTCATTAAAATCTATACCGCAGTTTTTTGTTCTCATCTCACGCTTGGGGCGATGAAGTGGAAAAGAACGGGTCAATGAACACTGGCGGAAGGCACAAAAAATAGTTTCAGATATTCCTGAGGATATCTAAAAGGCTAATTTATCATCAACTGCCATTTGGGAAATTTTGCGGCTGCCTGCAAATCTGAATAAACACCTTCTGCTACATGTACGGAAAATCTGAAAAACGGTGTGAGAAGGAATCGATATGAGTTAGGATAATGTAAGCTGCCCCGGTCTGTACAGAACCGTCATCTGCCGGCACGTGGTCCTTTTCCAGAGACTTTTCCTCTGTACATCGCTCTATCATCTCCGTGAGTGAGCAACTCAGTAGTGCGTTTCACTGGGTAGGTTGATAAAAGGCCGGTATCGTGTGACTGTTTGCCGATTGTCAAACTCTCATCGTTGCTTTGCTTTCAAAATCCCTGCAGTGGAGCGTAATAAGCACTAGATATTAAAATCCTATAGCTATCTGGCGGGCTACCACATACTTTGTTACGTGATGGAATCAGAAGTAGAATAACTGCAGAATAGAGAGTAAATAAAGAGCAACGACGACAGTGTGATGTATAGTTGCCAAAACATCACACCTAAACCTTGAAATACTCCTTGTTAGTTTTACTCAGGATTTTATTCTAACTGTTTATGTAACTGTGTCACAATGTACATGCCCGTAGCGTCATAGGTGAAGCAGAATTAGGTGACAACAATGCGGTGATCTTAATCGCATTTCTTAGACGTGACTGTCGTAGAATTACTAAAAAAAAACGTGTTGTTAAATTTAATACACAATTGCAACATTAGTCGTTCTTTTCATGCATTCACCGATAGCAGTCCTCAATTTGGGATATTTTACACATAAATCAGTATTGTGTGAAAAGACCGACTCTAGGGAGGAAGAGAAAAGATGGAAACCGCACGCGTTTTTGTGAGATAATTGAATGAAGGCGTACAATTTAGCAATGTTCGGGGAGTTCCGCACAATAACACAACGAATAGAAAGAGCCAGACTCCAGGCCTGGATGAACAATTTTTAAGTATGTATCTAGATGGATGGGCGTTTCTACGGTAAAGAGGGGTTGACTAACCGCACGATTTTCATGAATGTTTCTTGTGACGTTTCAATCCAACAGGGCTGTATTTCTGTTTAAAGCACCGTTCATGCATGATAACTGGAATAAACAATTTCGTTAGTTAATGAGTTGTTAAATGAAGATTACGGGCGTACAAAGAACATGACCTGTCATATTCCATTACACATTTTTCGCATTGTTTTACATACTCACAAATCTGTGAGCCTGAAAAAAGCTTGTGTCTTAACGGTAAATAGTAAAAAAGTCAACAAATAAATAAATTAATCAAACAGATTAAGATTTAAATATTATCAAATAATAATTACAAGGAAAGAATAACTCGGATATTTTTATCACTCATGCGGTCTGAACTACACAAAGGAGTTTGGATTTGTAAGTAACAATTATCGCAAAGAAATGCAAAATACTGCTATCGTATGCAACGTATAGCTAGAGAGCAGTTCCTGTGCTTATCAGTTGTGCACAGAGACTCCTCTCAGAGACCTCTATCACTATCACTCGCCAGATCTCCATGTCGCCACGATCTGTTAACGCTATGACTGAAATCGAACAGCTACCGTCATTTTTCCGTGTGGAACGAGCACTCCAACAAGGCGAAGCTCGTCCATATGGGGTCATTTTTACCGGTACAATGTGCCGTTATCGTCAGTCCTGTAATTTCTCTCGTTCGACGGACGATTAAGATAACGATAATTTTCGGACAGTAGCCTTTAAGGGGTGCGTTTTTAGCCCATTATTATACCTGTGTAACGATTAGTGGGTTTGCTCCCATTGCAGGAGCTGTACGTGATGCATTTTTGTTTACTTTGGGTGAAATTACACTGCTAATGTTCTTTCAGCCACATTATCGCGGTTCTAATGCCGTGTAGTGGACGAAACAAAGATTCATGGTCGCTTTACCTTCGCTGTCAAGTAACTCACGCAAATCTTTGAAAAACATACATGTGCAAAATAATGGGTACATTTAAATCAGACCTATTGTTATTTGACACCAGGCGATGATGTTATCAGATGCTTGGAGATGGAATGACGATAGTTGAACTCAGCTGTCGAAAGTGACATTCGTATACCAGCCGTCATACGATACGATAACGAGTATTTGTCTCAACACGGGTTGCGAGATGTAATGACTGGTATTTGGCTCCACGCAATGGGTAATCATTGTGAGAATCTGGTACCGAAGCGGACAGAGTCCTATGAGGGCATTTCTGAGGTGGTGAAAATTATCACCGATTCACCGAATTAGTTCTACATGTACTGCCGCGCTGTTTAACATCTCTCTAATGTTTTCGTCCACCTTTGGGCATGAAAGGTTCATAAGGGCATTATCATTATATAGGACAGCGTAATCGAAGTGACGGAAGAGGGCTCAAATTATTTTTTTGACAATAACATTTGAGTCCTGCCTGCTGCCACTTCCATTCTCCATGATAAAATATGTCAGCATTTCCAGTGACTGAGTCAGGCTAACATTAAAAAGACCGTTTGCTGCGGGTATCCCGACCTATCCGCTAAATTCGATCGGGCTCCCAGGATATTTTTTTCCTTTTCCGTAAATCAAACATCCTGGAACACAAGTCTGAGCGCTGCTCAGAGTTACCGACATCAGACTCAGCTTTGCAGCCTCCCACGAATGCAGCCTCCCTCGCTAATGCAGCCTTCGTGTCCGGCCGTACGTGGGAAGATCTGCCAGCAACCTGCAGATGGTCGTGCGTTTCCCGGGGTCTCGGTTTCCTCCCCTTTAATGTTGGGCGCCTTCGTATAAGTGAAATATTCTTGATATTAATAAATAAATAAATTATCAAGCAATACATACTCATCGTGTTCTTGTCATCTTGTCAGTGTTGGTCATAATGATCTAAGAATGGCATTCATTATGAGTAGTTTGGGGAAGGGAGGTCTTGGTGCTGGAGTTCAACCAAAACCACCTGGGCATTATAATATAAACAAAAGCCGGGATGTATTGGTGTGCAAGTCGAAAATTTCCGCGCTGCTGTGGGCGGCATTTAAAGTTTTAACATATTTTGTGGGACCAGCCAATCAGAACAGACACCAGGGGTGCTCTAGACAAAAATAATGGTTTTGTTCATATGTATAGCGATATGAAGGGAGTGCAGTCATGCACACAGCCAGATAGGCCAGTTTCATATTAACCCTTTATGCACCACGGATTGCAAAGCAAAGATATCATATGACGCGCAGCCTGAGTCTGGGGCAATTTATCGCGCTGACGGCATGTATTTTGGTCCAAGGTATTATTATTTTAAGACGTTGGTCATATATATTTGAACTAAACCAAGACGAAATCATAATTGTATTGAATTTGGAAACAACGTGAAAAGTTTTAAGAAATAATAGAAAAACTATCTCAGAAGTGAAGACCATTCTAGACTGATCAGGTCGACATACAATATAGTTTAACCTTGAAACACTAAGTGAAAATAAATATTAACAAAAAGCAACCCGGTTAATATATAATTTGTCCTCTCATAGGTCTCCGTTTCTCCCTCTCTCTCTATGGTGTATGTTCTTTACGAACAATCTGAATAGCGTTAGGGGTTAATCGGGTAAAAGGTCGCAGCTATGGCGGTACTCTTTGTTATTAAATGGGGTCACCGAACTGGATGTGTAAAATTCGTCCGTCGGGGACGAGGAAGTGCTGTGTTGTGGTGTTTACTCAAATAGTAGGCCTATAGGTATGAAAAACGAAGAAAAGGAAAAAAAGCCTGAACTTACATGTACTAATCAATCCAGAGTTTAGATCAACCTACATTAACTCGTCGCGTACGTATATGTAAATTAATGAAACTCCGTCTGCTAGGCAAGATTTGGCTGCAAATCTTTTATCCCCACTTCTGTGTAGGCGCAGATTTATTTTACCATGCTGACTAACAGGTCAAGATCGAGTTTTGGGCCGCTTCATCAATTTCCGATAATATTGTTTGCGTTTTATTCCATTTTGGACCTGGAGAGGTTTCCTGACTTCTTTTCAAAAATTGGTTGTAATATTGTAAATTGAACTGAAACAATAAAATGAGCCAGGCCTCCTTGTATATTGCTGATAGTAAATAGAGATTTCATCAGCGACTGCCGTCCTGAGCCCGACTATAAGCTGGTGTAATTACAGATGGGCTCGAGTTTCAGACCGTGTATTCAGCTTACACAAAGTCACGGCTGTTTTCGTTCAGATCTGGACTTAGAAAACTTTTGCAGACCACGAGAGCGCTGCTACAGTTGTGAATTGAATTGAAACGAAGTACACAATTTTACCATTATGCCTTACAGGTCAAGTTTTCGTCCAGGGCAAGCAGATTATGGCCGATTTTGTCTTGTTTGTCTCTCTTTTACTCAAAATATGTATGTTTCGTTCATTTTGAACGGAATTATGAATGCTCTGTTGTAGATACTGATTTAGCTCACATCAGTTCTGATCGCTCGAATAAACAGGAAACATGTATTATCTTCACAATAATTCGAGAATGCTTGTATTTACATGCAAATTGCAAAACATAACTTTAAACAACCCCTACCACACCTGAGGTCATTTTATGCCATATGATCCTGCAATTGCACTAAACAAAAACCAGATTCCTTTCAAACCTTCGGGTTCCAGTTGCTCCCATGCCATAACGTCACCAGAAATTGAGGCCATACGATGATGTGACCTGTAATTGTCACTCGGGATGTGGTAACAGCTATTTAATTTCAGCCAAGGAGTTTGGGGGCTAATGTTATATGATGGGGTGATCAGAATTCGACGCCATGCAGTGGAATGATCAATATCGGACCCCTTACAATGGAGGTTACCAGTATTTGATACCATGTGTTAGTATTTTACATCAAGCGGCGAAGTAGAAGTACTGACCAAGAAGCAATTAATATCTCAATAAATGTAGGAACACACTGGACAAAAACCATGTTGCCTAAGTATTCCGTTTTATTACCAGTTCGATTCACAGATTTCGCCTGCCTATATGGTTGTATGGCCGCGGTGTGTGCGCTTAATACATCTGCTTTAAGCACATGTAATGTGGCACACACACATGTATACATCGTAAATACAAAGACTGTGTCGGGCACAAGACGTGCAAGGGTAGGAGACAATCTGATTTAGTTGTCCCCTGAAGAGCAACACACAGTTACGATAAACTGCTACGATCACGTCAGAAACACTGACGAGAAGTTGTAAGAAGGTTTCAGCAATCTCTGAAAACATTTCATTCATGCGGGGACCGTTAATTGAGTCAGCCACCTGTCGAGAATGTTTCTCACAGGAGCGTTTTGTAATGTGAGAAACTGAATCAATGACGCGAATACAGAATGTCTTTCAGTGCAGATGACTGAATAAGATATAAGGGAATGGTACAATTAACCACGGGTCTCTCTCTGAAGAGATGCCGGGCTTGCCTCTGGTTAACTTTATATACAGGCAAGATGTCTATCGACCAACTACTCAACGGCTACGGGTCAGATTTATTTCGGGACCTTAACAAAAGCTCTATGTTGGAGTCCCTCTGACATACTTTATCGTTTGCGTAAAATTTGAGCTTTGCAAAATGTCTGGTTCTCCGATTCCGTGCGTTCTGTGGAGTCTTATCAGGTGCCATCAAACTGCTCAGTGGTAAGAACATAAAAAGGACGTGACAAACGCGGTTGCCTCAAAAATGTGGACACAACATAGTTCTGCATGTATAGTTCTGTCGCACTTTCGTATTGTACCGCGAGCTTAGTGCTTAGCCTTGAAAAATGAGGTCACTCGAGAGGTGGGTTCAACCCCATGATCGGGCAGGGGAGGTCTCCCTGTTTCCGTTATTTCGACGGCTTTGTTGGCAAGAAGCCATCCAAGGCCTTTGTGTGTGCTGTCCTGCTTGTTTTCTACAGGCCGCTGGAGACATATCACATGACAAATGTTGCCCTTGATAATGTTGGCTAGTAATTTGTCAGACATCAATGTTTACTCTTGGCACGTCTGCTTCCTCTGCCCACAAAGTCGACAACGGAAATGTCATAAATTCGTGATTACGGTGTTTAACAATAACTGGATATGTAAGTTAATGAGTAATTAGAATATTTGATTTCTTGATTACTTGAGGGGGGGGGGGTAGATTTTCTGCCTAAAATATGTTCTGATCTACAGGGAAGAGGATATTTATAACCACCAATAGTTTTGGCGGTCATTATATTTAAAAATGCAGGTTGACCTTCAAATGATGCACTAATGTGTGACCACAGTGTAAAGATTGCGCGTCATAAATGCGAAAGCATACAAATTGAGACAAAAGTACAAAACAAAATTTAAAAGTGATAAACTGCAGGGGATTGAATAAATATATTTTAAGGGCGAATGAAGAATTCAGTTAATTACACCATAGTTTTTACAATAACATCTCCATTCTTTAACCTTAAATAACATTTATAATAAATAATTGATAATTTGAGGTTCTAACTGTATTTCTTCACATTCCCCATACGATCACGGCCCTGTTGTCTTCCATAAGCCTACCTTAAACACCTCTGTCCTTCCTCTGCTGTCCTCAATACATCGGTCTCGAGTCGTTGAAAAGTGTTTGTCCATACCCATGGAAGTCTTAGCTATCCATTCCACGTAGGTGTCCCCATGTGTCATCCACTGGTAAATTCACTATAATGTAAAACTGTTTATAAGTTGGACAAATTTTAGGTCCTTCACTAGGTCTGAATGCATACTCCTCAGAGCGCCGGAACCGTAGATATCACGAAAGATACCACTGCTACTCCTTGAGAGAATTTACCTTTTGTGCGACAAATGGGCTGATTATTTGGGATCAGTCTGACGAGTAATGACCTCGAGGAAATCTATAACAGCATTCATCAATATAACGATTTCTGTACAAAACATGCTAATGGTGTTAGTCATACAAAGCTAGACCAGAAAATTGCCTCTCGGTTATCTCCTTTGTACTTATAGTTCCCCGTGCTGTGAGGAGTATGCAATTGAAACAAAGCGGTTATGTTTGGAATTTTCCAACAGCTTTACGCTCCAGGGATTTACCAGTGACGACACATGGGGACACCTTCCAGGAATTGACAGCTAAGACGCCCACGCGTATGGACAAGCATTTTTATCGGCCCAAGGCTCGATGCATTGAGGACGACACCTGAAGTACAGAGGTGATGTAGGTAGGCTTATGGAAGACGACAAGGCTGTGATCGTTTACGTAATCACAGCCCTATAGTGCTACATAGACCCCAGGTATACACAAACCAATACGCCCGTCCAAAGTAACGGTCAGTGAAAACCGAAACCGTAATCCTTGCTAACAAGTATAAAATACATGTAGGCAATCACACCAAAAGTGGACTTTCGAAGCAAACAGAGTTTGGTTGAACATTGTTTACAATGTTCAACACAATGGTAATTAAAACTGATCGCAACAATGTGGTAGTCAGTATGGTGGTCCAGACAACACTTTTCCGCCTAAAGCGGTTCTTAACATAACCTGTGAGTAAAACTGGTCTTGCGATTCCTGACACCAAAAGACTATTTTGATTGAGGGCTTGTATACGAGTGTATTTCACCTATATGATGGCGACCAGCAATATCTTGGGAGGAAACCGTGCAAAGCCCGGTGGTAACCCACGACCATCCACGGCTTGCTACAAGATAGACCTTCTCATGTAAGTCAGTACGAGCTAGACCTCATTGTTGAGAGGCTCCGAAGTTATTGCGAACTACTCCCTCTGCCATGGAACCTCCCCCCTAAACCCATCCTTTCCTTAACCTGTGCAATCTGTTCATCAATTTAGTCTTACTATGGAGATTTAGAGAACAAGCTGCTGTAATTCTTTGTGTATGATAGTGTGTGTATGTGTTATATGTATATCTTAAAAAAACAAAGCGAACCAAAAACAATAAAATATAGCGACATAAAAATATATACACACTGGTGAGGGACTGGCAAAAGGCGGGTGTAATTTGTCAAGCTAATATGATAAGAATTTTTGTTTGTCTGCGCCAGCTGGACTTGAGGAAATTTAATTTAACTGGTGCAATTGTTGTTTTACGCCGTACGTTATGACAAATAGCGTATAAATATTCTCTTCGGCACGGTCGTTGCACTGTATATTTACATACCCCTCGTGAAGCAAGGCAATCTCAACGCAGACCAGCCTCACTTGGTGCCAACCCCACGGAAACATAGCTGCAAAAATAAAGTAGGGTACATTACGCCTAACCTGTGTCGGTAACATAATTCGGGCCCAGTGTCGTTTTCACTCAGCAACAGTCTTTACTTTCATTAACAGAAACTGCCGAAGATTACTGTTTCCTATAAATGTTCAAGAATAAATCGACAGGTATTCACAGTTTACTACCAGTGATACACCACAATTCAATGTTCTTTAAACAGTATTCTCTTGTAACCGAATAAAGGTTTAGTCATACCTTGTGATTAAGCATAAAGGCATAATGAAGTGCATGGTCAGACCTTGTGACTGAAAACCAAGGATATGTTAAGTTTAACCATGTTTCCAGTACATTGGCATAATAAAGACCAAGCTCAGTCACTGTGAATGAAAAGCGAATGAAAGCTTAGTGAAAACAGTTTCACCACGTCTAAGTAACAAAGTGCAAGCTTGGTCAATGTGGATGTAAAACGAATGAAAGTTTAGTGAAAACTAGTTTGCATAATAGTTTCAGGGCGTCAAAATAACAAAGAGCAACCTGATTAGGTGTCCACTTGTGATTATTTGTTGTCTTTAACGTGAGAACTATTTCCACCCCCAATTCCTTGTGAGACTTTCGAATATGGCGGATATCGGTCTGATTTTTTTTAATTCAAACCACTTAGGGTTTTAAACGAACGAGTTATGTAAAAACTCAATATTTGCGTATGCCACTTTTTGGTTATTAGAACCGGATGATTTGGTGATTCTGTGAAAATAAAATAACCTTCGGCTACGCTTTTCATACATTTAATGATAATATTCAGTTGATTTCTTTGCCTTTTCTCGTTTCATAAACAGACACTAGGTTAAAAAACGTGAATTTGTCGCAAACAGATTGCCTGAAGCAACACCCCCAAGCCATACTATTTCTAATACCTCAGGGAATTCTCGTTGAGCTAAATCATCTCTTGATGCACCGGTTTGTCAGCTACACCCCATACCATAGTTACATGTACCACTTATGTAGTTATACCTTTACATGCATTTTAAAGTATGTCGAATCTGGTAGCGTTTTAATACTTCTGCGATATACTGCGATACACTATGGCTCAATCCAGTGCTAGGGGGTGCATACATTGTAACTGACTTCCATGAGGAGAATAAATCCCTACCTGACAAAAGGTTGAATTTCACCCGTAACGTGTAAAGAGTTATCAACCATCGCACTGTCGTGACTGTTAAGGTTTCACTCTGTGTATTCTTTTAGACTTACATGTAAGAATTTATAAAAAACAATCCCTGTCTCTGATGAATATTCCCAAAAAACTCCGCTTTCGTTAAGGAGGTAAGAATGGGGATACAGTTTCTGCCTTGCCAAATCCCGCTTTTCCAGCTGTTTTTCTTCTACGTGATAAGACCGTTAAAGATTAAACGTGTGACAGCGTTTGCAGGGATCGCTTGGGTATTGGCTGTATTCTATTATATTAATTATACCTTGATGGAGCCGAGATATATACAAACATTAAGCTACCATTATTTGGGCGAGCACACATTAACCCTCGCCCGATTAGGGTTAACAGTTAATCTGGAATCTGGGTCAACAAACGTCGTTCAACCGACAAGACAAGTTTCGCTGATTTAGGGCGAGTCTCTTACTAGGGGCCGCGTGTTCATCGTGTTGAGTATAATCGCCACAACAGGTCAATCAACGCGCACTGGAAATAATACTTGATTAACGAAACCATATCTACATGTATTAGAATACTGATTTTATTCATCGCCTGCAACATTCATTGCGTCTTCTCGTCATCCCTGAAAGCTGTTTATTGCTTTTCTTTGAATAAGTCCGTCCTAATTTTAGCTCTACTGGTCGAAGGCCAGAAGAGGTTATGTTAGTAAGTTATCCGGTGTCCGTCCGATATTCCACTTTGGTGACTGGTTGTCCGTTGTCTGTCCGTTCATCCACCATGTAAACATTTCTTTCAAAATGTTGTTTTTAACGCAGTGTTTGATGTAGTGTAGATTACATCAAGATGCATAAGTCGTAGTATCGATTTTTCATTTCGATGATCATAGTCCGTCTGTCTGTCCGTTCATCCAGTATATTTTCAAGGGGAAGACCTCGCAAAAATTGCATTTATGGTGTCCGTTCATCCAGTGTATGTTCAAGGGAAAGACCTCGTAAGTGCATTTATGGTGGGTGAAAAGACCATTAAAAACTATGTCTGAAAATGCCTTCACTGAACATTTTAGACTTGTTTTCACCGAGATAAATGCAGTTAAATATTGTGATTGTAAAGTGGGTTTTATGAATCATATTGATAATATGGTTCACCGGTGACGTCACATCGACTACCGTAAAGCAGAAATTTGATGTCATATTAGTGTTATCATACACAGGCAAACACAGAAGTATTAAATCTCTATCAGATTTGACATACTTTACACATATCCACATTGTGAATATGGTCCATAAAACCCACCATCCAATCAAAATATTTGAGTGCGTTTGTTTTGTTGAAAAAAAAAACAATCTAAAAAATTCTGTGAAGGTATTTTCAGGTATAGTTCTTAATTCTCTTTCTATTCACTATAAGTTCCTATTTACGATGTCTTTCCCTTTAACAGATTAATAGTCTTTCACATATTTTGTAATTTTTTTACTTCCTTGGGAAAATTTCTCTCAAAGTATATTTACTTTGCAAGACACAACGTATGATTGAACTGAGTAAGTATCAAGGAAAGATTTTACAGCTTCAGCGCCTAACGCCATATACTTAGACATGTTATTGGATTTCTTGGAAAATTGTACTCTCTGTCTTTTGCACTTTGTACTTTCTGGTTGTCAATATGTCTTTGATATTTGATATTACACTTGCATCCTGATAGTAATAGACTTGATCAGCATGGAACATAGCAGACTTTTCATTTGTTTTCTTGATAATGGATAAAATAGCTATTAATTGAAGCGGTTCAGTCGGAGTTAACTTTGGTTTTGTGTTGTTGTTTCAGAGATGTAATAATGTGATTTTATTGTGTCGAAATTTGTTCAGTGGGATTACGTCGCTTCTTTTCAAGAATTTTATATGGAAGTCACCAACGATAACACATTTCGTAGTTTCAGATTAATCGTATGTATTAGAGGTACATTGGCAAAATACACATTTTACATCGGGTATTCGTGTTTTAACACTTAAATCTGGGCATCGACTCTGGAAGTCATTCAGCAGTTTTAAACCACAATAGGTGTTATATGTCAATAACCACAAGACCAGTTTCCAGTGGCGATCACATTGTTTACAATTCTACTGTGTACAGCTGTGGCGATAAACCCAATTGAAATTCTGATCAAAGATACAGACCGCCTTTTCGGTCAGTCTCGAGAAATCTTTGTGTACGTTGTGCAGCATTTGAATCTATTATACACATTTCTGCTAGATATGTGATACAAAAAGCCCTGTTATGTAAATGTAACACTTACTACATTTGTGGGTAATATGCAAAGCTGGCTGTGAAGTTTTGCGTGCAAAATACGTGCATCGCATTGCATACGTGGCATCGAAACAGATATTCATACAGCAGCCGTCAAAGATAATATGTATTTGCACGTATTTTACCTCACACGTGTTTTAAGCCGCCGCACTGGCGGGGCCTTCAGAGTTAGTGTGCTCTGCCATTACGCTAACTACTGGGCCGTGAACACACCATAAAACAGTATGGGAATTCCAGTTCAATAATCAATAGTTCAGCCACTTTAATTAGTTACCAGGCGTGACCGTCTTTAGACAGAATGACTATAATTATTGTACGGTCTGCATTGCTTTTATGTGGTATTTTAATAAATGTTATGACAACGGCGCACTGCGGGTAGTTTTAGTAAACGAATAGTTAAAATAAAGCAATACCGCGCGTAAACGGGTCGATGTGTATGATAGTATAACTAGCTGGCCGTCTACGAACATGGTGCATTGTCGTAGCTCCCAGCACCAGTCTCATATGTGAAAATTTCACTACAAATAACCCTATCTTACATTTGCTATGAGAAGATTACTTGAGTCCAGCGGAACGTAAAAATACCAAATCCGGTGCCGTTAAACCATTTTTCAACAGTAATCCAGGCGTTTAAACTTTTGAAGTTTTTCGAGCCAACGTCAGCCATGTCATGAATTCCAACTTCCGCCAGGCGACGGACCACGCAAATTATGTCCCACCTTACGCATACTCTGTACAGCTCATGGGTTTGTATAGTGCCGGATACAATTTTCGCGGTTCGAGCTCTTATTTGCAGTGAAATTTTCACCGTAGACTACTATGGGACCAGGGCTGAGGGGTACGGTAACATACGTAGTCGACTAGCCGTGCTATTTACATGAGCCAATGCCCACATATCTAACCTCAATCCATCCCCATTGAAGAGTACACTCCTTAACAAAGGCTCGATTAGGTCCATATTATATCGGAACTGAGCTTTTGAGTACTTTGGTAAGGCAAAAGAACTAGCGAACCATTGTAGTGACTCTGTGAATTTCACAGCTACATGGAATCGTATCAGCCAATGTTTGCCGTGGATGGAGATTGGGGCTGCTTAAGGGAATTTGTTTTATTCAGCCTCTAGCTGGAAAATGCCAAATTTTCCACACTTTCCAGAAGACATGTTAAAACTTTTTAAAGAGAGATACCCCTCCTTTTTCCCGCCTCCTTAGGATTTCAACATGCCCAACGAAACCAGTTTGAGTGTTTTTAAGAATATCATAGACAAGCGAAGGAAGGCGGGCCTTCCCGACATCTCTCTGCGTCCTGACACAGTCGAACCTAACACCACCTCGAAAACAACACTCTTAGATCCGAGACTTCAGGCTTTGTTAAAACAGCCAGAATTTAAAGCTACCTAGGGCGGTTATGTCTATTCCTTCACGGAAGATCAACAATCTATGAAATTATTCCAAGTCAGAGGGGATTTCTCCGGACGTCTGAGCTTATCTGGAAGTAATTTCATTGCGCGGGTCAAAGTGAGAAGGCATTATTTCGATAGTACATCTGGGGCTGTGGTCAAGTACTGAATCAATCACTTCACTAACCAGACCGTTAAAGTATCTAACATCCAACTGGATGAGGAGGTGACCATTCCGAGAGAGAACATCGAGTCATTTTTGATTCCGCCCAGTAAAGAGATCGGGCTCAGCGTGGTCACATCTGTCATGGACTTGTTCACTAGCGGCTGCATGCTTTTTTTCTCTCAGGACCTCTCTCCAAAATCACGCCACACCGATGTCAGCTTCTACGGCACATACTCCTCAATATCCAACTGGTTACCTGCATGAACTTGAAATCTGTCAGGGTATATTACCTTCCGAATGAACATCTTGTCGAAATAAAACTCCGTAATTTCCCGCTTTATCTGGCAGCTCCAAGCAACATACCCACCCTGACCTTCACCCTCCAGACACATTTCAAGGCTCTACGCCACGTCATCATCTTCCCGGCCTCGGATTATCTTTTCTGATCATCGGGTCTGACATCTGATGGCTTGAATACGAGCGATGATTTGGCACTAACAGCAGACATCGATACTTGAGAGGGGAATTTCATGGTTATCTTTATGGAGTGGTTTGGTTAAAGTTGAAGACGCCACTACTTTTAAATGCTGTATTGTATGATGACGCGGATCATTTTCTCACAGGTTAATACATGTACTTGCTGCAGAAGTCAACTTATTATGGTAGCACGAAAATAAAACGGAGGTCAAGAGAGTAATGTATTATTTTCGAGATATTACGTCATTTTTGTCGCCCCCTTTTACTTTGATAAAAGACGGCATAGCAGACGTTATATGTCAGTAAATATATCACATTCATAAGGACAGGTTCACACGGTAACCTAATATCAATTGTTTAACAAGATTTACAAAATAAAATTTGACTCCATCTCTTTTACTTGTATTATTGTGAAGACGTAATATAATGTCATCTAAACAATGCAACAAAAGTAAGTTTTCCCCAAAACGTTGTTTGTTATTATCCCGTGATATGTACCACATGGCAATGAAATTTTGCACACACTATCCTAGTAATCAGGAGGACGAGGTATATCAAGGATTAGCGTGCAGGTGCAGTTGTGCGCTAATGGGTATGCGCAAACTGAAAATTGGTCGATTTTAAAAATTTTATAAAAAGAGTCAACCAGGCTGACGGCGGCTGGTCAAGAAAGCCTTGTTGCTTCGGCGTCATAAGATAGCGCGTTTGCAAATCACGCTGGATGGACCAGACGGCAATGTTTCTTTTCACCGACGAAACGCGTGTCTCTTCACGTTGACCCTAGGAGACGCGTGTGGTGTCAGTAGGGTAAACAGCATGCAGAGTGTTGCGTGCAGCCAGTAACGGCTTTTGGTGGGGGCAGCGTAATGGTCTGGCTAGGCATCAGTTTGATACGCAAGACCGATCTGGTTGCTGTTGAGGGAAACTTTAACGCTGCTGGCTACGTTGCTCAAGTTCTCAGACCGCATGTTTCATCCTACGCAGCCGCCGTTGGAGATGGATTTGTCTTCATAGACGACAATCCGCGTCCACATCGTGCAGGGATTGTGAATGACTTCTTTCAAACTGAAGGCATTGACCGGATCCAGTAGCCCGCGTGTTCTCCGGATCTCAACCCCATCAAACATCTTTGCGATCAGTTGAAACAATCACTCGATCGCCGAGTTGGGATGGAGTCCACTCTTGATGATGTGGGACGCCCCCTTCAGGAAGAGAGGTTAACCCTCCCGCACGCCTCATCAACACAATGCGAGCGCGTTGTCGCAAAGTGATACAATCTTGTGACGGCTACACACGATATTAATAATTACTGGTGATGGAGTGAAAATGATAAAATTCTGTGATAAAATAAAGAAATGCCGTTGAAAAATCTGGTTGACGCCTCTTTTTCAATTTTCAAAATCGACCGATTCTAAGTTTGCGCATGCCCATTAGCGCACAACTGCACCTGCACGTTAATCCTTGATATACCGCGTCCGCCTGATTACTAGGATAGTGTGTGCAAAATTTTCATTGCCATCATTGCACTGTATATTTCTGTACTGTTGTCGGGCTCAAGTTTTTTGGCATTTGTTTGATAACAACTGGTGATTTTTCTTTGGAATTAGGTACGTAATTTCAAAACCCAAGTTACAGGTCCAAGTTTCGCATCGTTATTTTTCAACAATATTTGGGTTATTTTTATTGCTTTTACGACTTTGTCCAAGACATTTTTCTGACGGTCCGAACAGGCACATAATCAATATAAACAAAGCTTGCCTATTTCGAAAACTGACCAATTTGCTGGCCCAAAAACCTAAACTGGGCAAGAGTGACCCAGGATTCGTCAGCCTGAGCTAAAGAATGAGGTCTTCGGTGGTCTACGGTATGAAGACGAGAGATTGTACGTTCAGTCAAGGTTTCACAGATGTGTATCTTAACAGAGGCAATCAAAACCGTCGTAGAGTTCCTTTTGCTCACTTCAGGGAAATTGCTTGTCATCTTTCGTTATTTTTATGGCATTTAGTGGAGAAGGCTACATGTATCTGTTGAATTTCTGACTTAATCAGGACATTTTATCGATTTTGAGGGAGGTTTTCTTTGGCAACGTGTCCATATTTACTCACTGCTCTTTTGTGATGATTGCTTCGATATCTCTGTCCAAGCCAGGCCTCCTGGCGGGAGAAATGGGGTTTTATAGTACTACTTAACGCCTTATACACTCTCTCTTCATCAGAAACTATCTTCCTTCCTCACGGTGTGGCTCAACGCCTCCAGCACTCGAAGATGAATTTTCATTCATACATGTATATATATTTTTTATTATTAAATATTATTACGTTTAAGAATTATATATATATATATATATATACTCTACAAAACTATGCAAAGCAGTTCCTTTGTTTTTGCAGTATTTCACAACACAATCTATGATTTTTGTCACTATACTACCGAAGGATGGCCAAGAGCAGGGGCACGTGTGTACAATCCTGTCTCCAAAACCAAAGAATTGTCGATTCCACGACTATTCACCATTTGTGGCGCTATCTGTAGTATTCAGTGATCTGTAAGGTGTTCCCTGGTTCTCCTTTTTCTCAGGTGCTCAAAAACCCCGAAGCCACAGATGCCACAAAACCATTGGCATGCTCGACGCTGGCATGACCCTTTGAACAGTCGACAGAGCCCTTAACATTAATGTGTAAACGATTAGTCATCTCAGAAGACGTGACGAAGAATTCGCCACTACAGCTAATCGCCCACATGCCCGCCGACCGCGTGTAATGGCCCGAGATCGCCATATTCCTCTCCTTCACATCGACGACAATTTCAGGCCAGCCACTGCTATAGCTAATGAAACAGTCAGGCTCCATAATAACCGGATTTCCACTCAAACGGTTCGGAATCGCCTAAGAAACACGAATTTGCTAGTCCGTAGACCACTCCAGGGTACAGACCTTATCCTTCTTCGGCGCCAGTCGAATAATAACAGTGTTAGCATTCATGGTTTTGGCCGTTGACACGATGGCGGCGTGTCAACGTTTTCAGATGAATCCCGCTTTGAGCTGCACAGCGCAAACGGGAGACAGTGTCGTCGGGTGTCGGTGCAATACGGTGGTAGTGGGGTACTTGTATGGGCTGGAATGTCATGGCCATCGCATTCAACTTCATTTAATGTCCGGTAACTTAAATGCGGTAAGATACCTTAATGAAATCCAGCGCCCAATAGTCGTCCCTTTTGCCCGACGACATGGGGTAACATTTACGAACAACAACGCCCGTCTCCATGTTGCTGCTGTATATGCGGAGTATTTCTTCAGGCCTAAAACGTTGAAGTGCTCCACTGGCCAGCGTATTCACCTGTAGGATGCCCTCGACCGGCGATGTTCGTCGGCGAATTTCAATTCCTAGCAACATCTCGGAGTTACATGTGGCCCTCGCACAAGAGTGGGAAAACATCCCGCAAGTCACAAGTGACCATCTGGTCAGGTCTATGCGTCGACCACGTGCAACAGTGCAGCAGACAAACATCGGACATACTCGGTACTGAATTGTAGACTTCAAAACTGACCCCACCCCGTTTCCTAATCTGCTTCAGCGTTACAATCGGTTGTCCGTTTACCATCAGTTAGGGAAATGTATTCTTGAAAATACATTTTACGCCCCCGTGAGGAATTTGATAACGCAGCTACATTTAGCAAAATATCGGATGTTGCGTTTATATTTTTGTTCAGTATATATGTATCGGAGTGCATTTATGTGTAAAAGTAATGTAATTTCTTACGAACCCAGAACGTTAAGCATTTTAAGTAAATGTGTAAAATAAGAAGAAAAACCGAAGGGAGGGCTAGCGCTGAAGTGAACCGTAATGGACCTGGTGCCTCTCACCAATGTGGTCGGTGTGAGTTCAAGATGAATTGGAAGTCGTGTGTTGGAAGGACTGCCAGCAACGTGCGGATTGTCCGTGGTTCCCCCGGGCTCTGCCCGTTTTCCCTCTACCATAAACTGGCACCCGCCGTGTAAGTGAAACATTCTTGAGTAAGGCGTAAATAAATAAATAAAATAAAAAGAGAAACTGATAACTAAGCACTTAATAGTATAATAGTATATGTGTGTGCTTTCAGACTGTAACTGCATGTCGTTGTATGACGTGGTGGATTAACATTAAATTAAAGAGATCGGGCTGTGGTGAAGTTGATAAAGTGGTTTACATTTCATCGCCGGGGCACAGAAAACAAATCTGCGTCCCACTGCAGGAGATTCGATCTCAAATCTTTCAAAGTGTCGCATGCATCCGTCGCATTCATTAAAGCCACCATGTGCGGTTTTAATGACAACTGACTATCTTCACATCGGCGTAAGTATATAATATATTTTCCAATACAGCAGATTACATATTTTATTCTAAGTCATTCTAACTTCATTTGTGCTAACAGCTTTACTTGCTTTGATCATAACCAGCTGTTTCTTGAATTAAGTTTTGTGACGCAGGTCGGTTCCTGTGCAGATGCTATGTAGTTGTGCAAATATACATGAGAACAAATTCATGATTGTCTAACATGCATGTCACCTAATGGTGGATATTACCAAGGTCTAATCTGGTCGCGCGTTAAAATTCAACTCCAGCAAGCCCACTCGGGGCTTTAAGTCAGGAGCATTGTCAGATACGTCCAGAGGGGAGGTATGCGTTGTCGCAGTCTCCGCCATTTATATCCATTACTCAGACTGCTGGTCGCCCCCTTTGTGAAATATTCTTGAATGAAGTGTTAAAGCCTAGTCAATGTGTCGAAGTCATGTGCAATATGTTGTACGAGAGCTTTATAACAACTGAAATAAAAGATAGGTTAACATATTTTGTAATATCGTAGCATTTCGATTATCTGTAGCTTACTCGCTTGTAATAAACTGCAAGTAACATCAGTGCACTTGTTATTCAGTTTTGCTTACGCTCTGGTTCTTAAAGGGGTGGGATGGTGGGAGAGGAGGTGTAAATCAACACTACATGTATTCAAGCGTTTATTGAAAAATTGGAATAAAAACAGGCAGAAATTCACCGAAACTTTATATTTCAGCGGTTATCAATTATCACACTGTGGTCGCTGCTCTGATTTCAACCTCCAAGAGGTAATGTTTATATTATAAAAAAGTGAATTTTTAATGTTAATCGTTTAGAACGCCACAGCCACCTCTAAAAACACGTCCACATCGATGGTTATTCTGAAGGCCTAGGCATTACCCAGAAAGGCATATGGCGAACAGCTCCTCGCCTTTCACCGCTGTATGGAACGCTGGGATCAACAATTTCAGACGTGCTGGAAGAACTGACTACAAATGCATGTACGTGACAATGTTGAGGTGGAAAAATATGAAAACTTCCAGAGGAATTCCAGTGGTGAGATGATAAATTTAACCTTAACAATACAAAATGTCGTATGTGGATGAGTAAGCCCATTAGCTCTTTTTGTCAGTGGAAATCCCACACGATGAAAGGTATTAATGCTTTAAATTATTTTTTGGTATTCAGATTGCTTTTCAGCATAAATCCTATTCTCCTCTCAACTGACCAAAGTTATTGAACCAGAAGGGAATGATTTACCAGGACATTGCGAGTCATTAACGACGCGGTGTAGGATGCACAAGAGTGTGAACTGGCAAAATTAATCGAACACACAGTTTCTCTCCCACTTCCAATTTTATAAAATCGTGTTGTGGAATGAGAGACTTTAGTTGTGGATGAATAGCAGGAAAAAAGTAATAAATCATCCTACTCTTTGCAAGTTGGGGCGCTCAAAACATTTCGTTATACTCCCCATAATTTATATCCGCAATAAGTCAGGTTGATGTGTATGCGACCCACACAAAACTAAGATCTGCGAGAGATATTTGATCGCCGCAATGAAACCCGAGAGCAACGTTTTGCACAAACACCTTATCTTTAATAATCTTTGCCCCAAATAACTCGGTTCAAAGTAGTGAATTTGTTCTCATTTCAGTTGGCGAAGGTATATGAAGATATTAATAAATATTTAGTGTAATTACCTATTTGGTTGGCTCACTTTTATGTTATGGTTAGTTAAATGTGAGGGCGACAGAATATTTCGAATAATTTTATATCAGTGACGTCTATAACTTGAATTGTTTACAGCTGCTCACGGCCTGCGTGGTGGTGGGGAGCTTGTTCTTGGGCATTTATACGAGCGCGTCAAATGGAACTCGCAAAGATGTAAATTGGTACGCGGCCGTCTTTCACTGGTTACATCTCACCACTTGTCATCTGTTACATTGTTGTTGCTGGAATAGTTCAGCTGTCCATGTTGCTGTAGTTTGTATATGCAGATCGGAATTTGAGAAAGTATTTGCTATTTGTTCCATGGGAGACAACCTTTGATACACGTACATTGTACGTTGTGTATGTCTTGTCTCCCTTTACTTATACCGCTATGCGTACTGCCAATGCTCATATATTTGTTTCCGTGAAAATACAAGTGGTGAGCAAAACACATTACATTTGAGTAAAAGTGCGAGTGAAAAGAGCGTGATACGGCTTGACATTCCATATCTACATACACTGTATATCAGATCCAACAGATGTAAAATTGAACACCAGAACTAAACATGTGCCTGGGTCGGGGCCAGATTCTTCTTCACGGTCCACTTCGTAAGAATTGATCTGAGGGTTCTTTGAAGTTTGGAAGACCGAGGTGAAGGGGGAGGGGTTGAGTCTTTCGGTATATGTAGCCCTTATTCTGTCGCCAGCTTTTTACAACATTAATAAGATTCCTTTTTTTCAGATGTTGACGATCGACCATATGGGGCTGAGTTCCAGCACACAGCGATCAACAGTGTAGCTAGTGGGTAACGAAAAGTCCTCTGATGGCATAAGACATTCCCACGTCCTTTTATTACCTTTGGCTCATTGGCCGCATGTTCGAATGCTGCTCTGTTTAGTTCAGCCATGATTAAATGAGGAGGTAGGTCGTGTACATGCCGAAGGCATGTGGTGCACTCTGGGAAATGCTTCGTTTAACTATATAATTGTTTGTATGATAGAAAGATATAGTGGTTATAAATATTAATGTGTGCATCTGCTTAGCGCGAATAGTGATTTCTAGCATCGCCATAACATCAAAGGAAGCAGCCGTTTTCGTACATGTGGCTATCTGCAACGATTTGGACCTGTCAGTGTTCTTGTAAAATTGCCTTCTTATGACTATGACCATGTCATATATTTCAGTAATAAATTTATAAGCGAGTAAAGAGCCGTGGCGTTATATTCTCTTGGTAAAAGCCACCTCTTTGAAGAGATCTTCGTAATGAAAAGAGTCAAACGGCACAACCTTAAGAGATTTTAAGAATTTCTCTTTTCCTCCTTTACTCTCTAACACTGTTTAAATTTCCGCTTAGAGTTCGCAAAAAGCGAACACTGTGTTGTGAAATTCTAACACTGAAGTACCAACACTGGTCTGTATCCTTCTTCGTTGGAGGTGCAGGAAAGTTCAACAAATTATTGCCAGGCTGAGCGAGGCACGGGAATCTTTGTGGCTAGCTCAGATAAGGTAGTTGCGGGCCTTGGTGTGTAGGGTGGTGGCGCTGACAACTCGGCGACCTTCGCCTGGGGGGCCTTGAGATGGTAAATGGCCACCAAGACAGATACCGCCGTAAGGGTGGAGAACAGTAGGCCCATCAGCACGGCAAACACCACGTCCATCCCGGCTGGAAAAACAAGAATCAGAAATCGGCTATCTGAACATCAACAATCTAATCTCCAAAAAGATACAGTTTTGCTAAATTAATTCACTAGCCACTTTAGGAGGGGAAACATAACATGGCATCTATAACATAGATATTTGTTTCCACTGAATTGTCTCCCCTGAAATCGGAGAACAATTATACCACAACGGAAAGGTATGATAAATATCAAAAACTGTTACCAGTAAAGACAGTATTTGTAGACTCTGAGGCATAATGAAATCGACAATGTCTCAACGTTAGCGAGACGTTTTATTTCCATTTGGAAAGAAGGAGCATCACTATCACGGTTATAAATCGACTCTCCCGAAACCAGTGAAGCTTAAGAAACTAGTGTAATACACTCATTATGCATGTATTATTTATATATGTAACGCAGAACCGTTCTGACAGAAGTCCTCTACGTGGTACTTTTACTATCGAGGTGCTACACCTTTGTCACAAAGAAACTTTACGCATGTGGCCTATCTGGAATGTCAACAATAGATGTGCCATCCGGCTACTTTGCCACGGAGGCTGTACATTTGGTATTTTGATGACAGGGGGCAATTTGCTTTGATGCTTTTTTTGACAAATGTTCTACACCTGTACCTGGTGTTTCAATATATGAGATGGCTGAAGATGGTAGTATTGTGAGAGAGCTGCTTCTTCGAATATATTTTCTTACAGACGCGTGAAAACTAGCACGTTTGTGACAAAAGCGCAATATCATCTGTTTTCAAGACAAAAGGTGCTATACCTGATGTTTTTCGATAAATCTGGTACACCTTGCGACTCGTGACAAAGGCATTATTTTCATTTCATTGCGAAAGAGATGTTACTGCACTTGTTGTGAAGGTGCGCTCCCAGCCTTTGTGACAGTGAGCTCATGTTGCCACTTTGCATAATAACTTCCGCTGAAGATCTCTTGTCTTCCACTAGTATGGCGAGCACATCTCTGCCATCACACGTGGGAAAGTTCTTTGTAACTTGCCAAAGGACAATGGTTTATCGTTGGCAATCTGTATCGTACATGCCCCATATATCCAAAGATCGTCGACATCGCGCTGAAGAAAAACCAAATAATTAAATCACAGCTGTGAGTTAGATTACCTTTCGGGGTCATGTCCACTTTCTGCTCCGTCCACTGACTCTGATGTGAGGCTGTGAGCGCCCGTATCTTCACATCATGACGGCCACCAACCTGGCTGAAATCCCTATACTTGTTGAGCACCCACGATGTGTAGACTGAACTGAAGTTGTATATACGGAAGGGTAACTGCTGCCCGGGAAGCATCACAACTAGAGTGTAGCCTGTTGATGGATTCAGACATGACGTTAACGCAAATCAAATTCTTGCTAAAATTTCCACCTTATCAATGCTATCTCTCTCTGGTATACATGTATGTAGCCGCAAGCAGACAAAATGACCCTTGTGCGACAGGAATTCTGACGCCGATTAATCTTCACATGGAAAAATATATTTGTTCTGAAATTCGAACAGAAAATGTGATTGCAACTACTCTGCAAAGGCATGATTTATTTGTATTTGTGTATATCATGTACACGATTTGCATACTGATTTTATTCACCTGTATTCGACTTCGACGCCTAGATGAATAACTTATAAGATGGCTGCCAGCATTATAGTAGGAGGAAACTGAGGACAGTCAGCGTGAAACCAAGCTGCACCGTAACAATCCGGCCACAGAGGACGCGAACATGGATGAAAGTCGACTGTGCATGTCATATGTAGATGGCACATCTTATTTTGATTTGTGCAAAGTTAGTGCTTTCAAACACAGTAACAATAAAATTCAAATTAAAAATATAAAAGAAATATTTTGCCCTTTATCTCAGTATTAAATGATGGCGATATCTTATCACTGCTAGGGCCCTAATACTTGCCTCGGATAAAGCTGTCAAGAGCAGTGGGTGACTGCCACGTGATCGTCACGTTGACACTGCTCGTCATGACGTTCATGTTTATCGGACCGGGTATTTGGTACAACTGACCACTGTACACTGTAAACAGAGGAAGAATTCATATATAATTCAATCCTCAACTGAAATGTGGTATTTTAGCATCGATGATGTGATTTTTATAACGATAGAATACTGCCTAGATGTTTCTCTGTTGTTCGCATGCATTTATTTATTTAATCATTTGTTAACGAGAAAAGTACTTGTTGAAAAGTGCCCCCCTGTGTTTACTTACCGCAATGTATTTGGTCAACAATGATCCAGATTCCATGGTGGACGAAGGGATATATTTGTTTTACCTTTAGTTTTAAAGCACACATGTAAAGTCAAGTTGTCTGTAAGGATTTTATATTTTTGCTAAATATGTTAAACTTCAGGTTTTTGAAGCGAACTGATCAACGTTAGCCGTTTTAGATGTCAATCTTGAAAGGTAAATACAACACTGGGCACAAAATATGAATAATATGACCGGACTTACGACACATAATTTCCTTTCTTCTTGTATAGTTTTGCGGACATTTTGGCATGATCTGACCAACATCAAACTGAGCTCTGTTGAAGAAATATCTGTCTCCATTACTGGCGAACAGGAATCTTTCTTTTTTGATAGCCTCATCTAAAGACCTCACACTGTCTCGAATAATGTTCGTCAGATTGTTGTAGCTTTCCAAGCAAGTTTGCTTAATGCATTGAGTAGTGTTGGAGCAATCTATGCCCAGCTCGAGAGTGACAATATTCATATCGTCATCAATTTCCAGAATATCCATCGTTATTACGACGTCTTCGCGTGCTACAAGTCTGAAAACCGTAGAATAGAATTGGTCTTGGAACTCTGCTGGGATTTTGTTCCTCAAAGTAGACGGCGAATGATTTGGTTTTTCGAATGTTGATAGGAAACCAATTTCCACGATCAGAGATGGGCAGGCTGGATAATTCGTTTTTATGTCAACAAGAATTTCCCTGGATATGTCCCATCCGTAGTCATTTATTGCTAAGCATGAATATATTCCCGAAGACGATGTGTTGGTAGAGTTCAAGATTAGTGCATGTTCAAAGTTGTGACTGTTGTGTAAGCCCTCGGATGTGGTATTCCAAGAAGTCAAAGCTCTGGGTTTCCCGTCAGCCTTACATGCCAGCTTTATTTCGTCACCAGTGGCGAATTCCACGTAAGATTCTAATGTTGAATGGACTGTCGGGGGATATACCACTGTAAATATAACTTGCGGGCTGGACACGTTTAAGATGTGGTTTCCAGCAACGCAGGTGTAGTTTCCTTCATCTGAGATAGAAACGTTCACGAAAGTAATCGTGTTCACTCCGTACATGAACAGTTCATCCTCTTTGTACCAGTAATAGTCGGGAGGAGGTATTCCAGTAGCTTGACAGGACATACTAACGTTACTCCCCAACAAAACTGTTCTGTTAGAAGGATACTGCGATACAACAGGGGGCTCTCCACAAAAGATGTCATTGAATTCCAGCTGAGCCAGCAATTCCAAGGCAAGTACAGAACTGTTTTTAATATCCTGGATAGATTTCGTGGTGTTGCCAAGAAGGTCGTAGTAAATAAACTCCAGTTCGGACAAAGTTTCTTCAGCATTTGGTAGTAGCCTAATGTCAACAGAAGAAAACACGGTTGACAACTGAATTAAGCTCCACGCTACACAATCAGAGTAACCAGCACATTTGTCTTCTTCAAACGTTTTCTTCGAGATATTGTGTATCTCAAGTTTCCATAGAGTAAGTATGTCATAGCGTGACATTCCATCCGTTGTGTTCTGATTTTGTTGTTTAACAAAATTCGTTGCATTTTTACTTTTCTGAGTAACCACGTTGTCCTGAAGATTTGCCTCTTTTAACGCGTCTAGCAAATGCTCTCGTGTGAAGTTGAAGTCTGAGAGTGCCACATCGAAGTTGATTTCGTCTTGCAAAGCAGCATTTGATTCGTCATAAGAATGTAAGTCATCCATTTGTTTGTTTACCGTGAGGATGTCGTCAACCTGGGCGCTAACTGTCAAAGAAGCATTATATAACGTTTCCATTGCAGTCTTCAGGAATCCGTACACTGGGATGTATTCCAAGCAGCGTTCGTCCCAGAATTGAGTGTCGTACTCCCAGGATACATTTGTGACCAGAGTGCCGTTTCGAAAGAAGTCCCCGAACAGATCGTCAATTGAAGTCATATTATCACCGGCATTCGCTTCTCGTCGGTAGCGCAAAATGTGACTGAGACGTGGTAGAATGTCATCTGAAATTTCCCTTTTCCGCCTCCCAAATGCGTTTTTAATGAGTCCAATAAACTGCGCAGCCAGTGATTTAGCCGCGTTCCATAGACTACTAAATATATTTCGGAAATTTATCCTAAAACCAACATTGCGCCAACCGAGTCTGAAAGGATTAATATTGCAAAATACTTCAAACTCGGCGCCTTCCTTAGCGGAAACAACGAATTCAAAACCACATGTTTTAATATCAAATAGGCTCTTGAGACCATACTCGACGATGAATTCGAAAACCTGAAATGCCAAGCGAACAAGTATTTTCACGGCCTCCAGCGCTGCTTTCGCTATATCCATGACGACTTTGGCAGCATCCACAACTGCTATTGCTACATCCACTGCTCCTTTGGCCATGTCCAGTGCTGCCTTAGCAATATTAACACCGACCTGCGCAGCGGAGAGAGCCAGTTTGGCTCCGTCCATGGCTAGCATAGGAAGGTGAACTGCAGCTTTGGCGATTTCCAAGGCTGCATAAGCTAGCCCGCGCAAAACGTAACACGCCGCGTTCTTTAGGACACAAATAGGGTTGGGAATACGTATCATGCAACTGGTCGTAGAGATACATGGATAAGGAAACCAGCCAGACCAGCAAAGCCTCATTTTTATTCCTGGTATGCATATATCATTGCAAGTTCGGATGGTACATAAGTTATCCACTCGTTTTTTAGCCCTATTTAGGGCTTCAATCGCTCTTTTAAACGGCGCCTTCGCTGCCTCCACCTTCTCCTTTGCCCGCTCCAGAGTGGCGATGGCCTTGTCCAATTCCCCCTTGGCTTCGTCGAGATATACCTTAGCTTTCCTCATCTTTTCTTGCGCTTTTGTGACGGATTTTTTCGCAGATTCAACCGAATTCTGAGCACCCTGAACACGGTTGTATGCGTCTTTTGCAAGTTTCCTAACGTAATTTTTTAACACATCCATAAGACTACCATCAAACCCATCTCCTCCGGGCTTAAGTTCTACTCTGAGTAACGCATACCACTCATCACGTGGTACAAACACGCTAGCCCCTAAAGTAATTTTGGCTCGGAAGATATCGTATATATTCGCTTCGTATATGGAATGAAGACCTTCATTGTTAACGAAAACGTCAATGGTAATCTTGCATCCCAAGAATTTAGCTTGCGCATGAAGTCGTACTACAAAGTTATGCGAATCTTGCGAGAAAGCTATTTCAACTCCAAAACCGACATCAATTTTAACTTTTGGTAGGATATGGATAGGAAATTCAACTTTTCCAAAAATACGATAGGAGCTTTGGCCTTTCATATGCTCGAAATATTTGCCTGCAATTCCACAGTAAGTGACTCCCTCGTCAGCTTGGATAAAGTAGCCTTGGAGTGCATACAGGTCACCTAAAATGAGGATGGAGAACCGTCCCCTTATGCCCCAGCTTCCTGGACTTGTCATGAAGCCTGTGTGCAGAGAGTAGGCAATCTTATACAGCTTCATCACTGTTATCTTCAGCTGTTGTGCTTTTCTAACCAGCTTGACTCCGAGAACACGTAGCTTAAAATTATACGCTACCTCTACTCGGTAAGCGGACTTTTCAGAACCAGTCAAAACATCCGCAATATCCTGTAGCACTTTGTCTATTCGACCACTTATGCTCTGTTCTGCCAGTTCCACGTAAATATGCTCTGTGTTTGACAGTGCGCTTTCGAGAGCATCGTAAACCGCTTGCAGATCCTTGCCTATTACACCTTCCTCCTTAACACTTAGGGTGCCTTGAATTTTCCTTACGAAAGCCTTCATTGACTCCATGTATTTGCTAGCTTTCACAAGGACCGCTCTGATGCCACGGAAATCGGCGTGTAGCTTTAACCCCTTGTTAAATGTCTTGAAGAATTGCACTTTTAGATCGGCAGAACTGAACGTCAGCTCGGCAACTTTACCCTCTAGATAGGGAATCCCTCTGAGAAGCTTGCCGTTGATGTTGGCTTCGATAAATATTCCAGGCGGATTAGCCGAGGATCCACAGTACTCCCGTTCACGCCCTGAGAAGAATCCAAACCGGATAGATTTCATTTCATTTCCTTGGATTTATAATGCCATGTCCTATTAAAACATAGGGGATATTCCAATTCGTGATGATAATTCTTTCTTTAACTACATAACTACTATAACAACTAATTTGTGTAAATATCCCGTATATCTACTAAGATGAAATATTAAAAACATTTGGAATATGCATGTGTTATATGAAATTTCAGGAATGAGTAAGTTTTCGTCTGAGGTGAACGTTATGCTCAAGAACATTTATCTCGTATACCACGGAGCTGGTGTTTATGGGTAGAGGAATCCGAACTGTGCCGAGGTTAGACTTACCACCAATAGATCCATAGCCAAACATATCAATGGCAAAAAGAGAAGGACCTATGTTATTCAGATCAATGCTGAACTTCTTTTTCGCAATCTTAAAGTTGATTTTTAATTGGAAACCACTGATACTTCTAAAATTCACCTCCCAAGGTTCAAGTTGCAGGCTCCGAAACGTCTGAAATAAATATAGTGCGCACAGTTTAATTTTGCTCTTACAGTGTTTACTTATTTATCACGACTGCTTTTTAAAGGTGTAGGTCTTTATTTGTACCTCTGTTCGTCCTTCCATGGCATATAAGAAAACATGAATTTACTTCTACGAAACATGCTGGATTTTCCTATGTATGTCATCTCAGATCTTTTCCCCATTCCAAACGAGAAACAAAATGTTATTAAAGAAATTTTTCTTGAGATTTCACAATGTAGATGCTTATTTCGTACTAAGATTTCAATTCTCCATGGCAATGCGTTGTCTTCTTAGCTGCTGATAAGACCGGTTTAAGGGTAATTATATGACTTTGAGTGTTTGATGTTTCACTTCACGTTACAAGTTGGTTACCAACATACAAGGAGGAAAACCCAATATACCACATCATCCAGGGTGTGTCTAATTGTGCCCAATTCTGCTTTAGAAATGTCAAGAATCTTTGTCCATGATTTAATTCCTCTTAATCCAGGAAGGGTCTAGTCTTTTTTTCTATATGAACAGTTGCAAGCAGAGTTGCTTGACAACTTAGTACATGTAACTTCATGTAACACTGCGCAAAGCAAATGATTTGGACACGGATTTGAAGTTTTATCTATTTATTTATTTAATTCGTGTTTTACCCCGTACTCAACAATATCTCACTTATACGACGGCGGCCAGCATTATGGTGGGAAGAATCCGGGCAGGGAGCGTGGGAAACCCAAGACCATCCGCAGGTTACTGACAAACCTTCCCACGTACGGCCGGAGAGGAAAACAGCATGAACTGGACTTGAATTATCAACGACCGCATTGGTGGAAGGCTCCTGGATCATTGCGTTGCGCTGGCCGACGGTGCTACGGAACATCCCTCCCCCTCCCACATGATTTGAAGACCTAGAAGATTCCCCCGGAAGATCCCTTGTATTTCTTCCTTGATCACTAATGATTGTTTGTCGCTTTCCTGTATATAAGTATGTCCTTAACTCTTATTTTCCGAACTTTAAATATCGCAAAAAATTGTGTGTGGTATTGACCGTTATTTTGGAAATTGGTCCTGTCATTATTAAAATGGAATGTCCCTTATGGTTGATGGTTAGTATTGTCTATTTCTATGCCTAGATTTCAGATGATTTGTCGAGCTTTGCCCATGTTCAGATTGTTTTGGTTTAGTATGTCACGTACATGTTAACTACTATCCAAGACATACGTAAAGAACTGTTTAAGGCAAATAACCTACATAACATACATAGAAAGATTGTATGTGTTCTCTATTACCTGCCCCATGTCAGGAACGTTGAAAAGAGCGTCGAACGTAGTTTTGATGTCAAACGAGTAACTGTCATCGTCACCAAAGCGTGCGGTGGCGTCAATAATGTACCATACATTAACTCGTTCTTTTGTTCTGAAAAGAGGTAAACAAAACGCAATTGATTGCGAGCTCACAGGCATAGTAGCAGGCGCATTTCCAATATACACCACGCGGGGTCATAATCGCAGCTAATGGTTCACGCAGTGATCCCTTGACTCATCATTCACAGGCACTGCCTTTTGAGATTTGTACGTTTTAAACAAGAAAAAAAGGTAAACCATGGTCTTTTGTTAAGTCGCTTTTGTGACTACATGGATCATTTCCGATTTCATATGCTCAATAGCTTACGGATGGAAGAGACTTCCCTTCATAACTATATGACAATCACATCTCATGATTTCTTGGTAACTTCAACTTACGTCTCATTATCCAGATTATCAAGAATGCTCCTTGGAGGTCTTTTATTCAAGTTTAATATTAGCAGTTACTAATGATCATACTGCACTTTAGGTTATATCATAAAAAGATATTGTATCAGATACCGTGAGGTATGCAACAACTGCAATCTAAACAGCGCAACAGAGATTTGTAGTCTGTCTGATTATCTATATCCCACTGTTATTTTAGATGTTCAGCGAAGCCACGGGGATTCCGTGGCAGAAGAGGTTAGCAGGATACCCTCCTCCGACTCGTATATGTTAACTATTCTTGAGTTTCGGGTATAACACCTAGCAAATAAATAAATGAATAAACAAATGAAGAAGTAATTATTCATTTGCGACTTCTTTTACTATTCATGTTGAAGTGTTTCATATTTGAATTTTGCATCAATTTACGCATACAGTTTTAATCTTTCTTTCTATGTAAACCATATTTGATTTATTTCTTTATTTGTCTATGAGATGGCGGTAAGTTTCACGGATGTAGGACACCCGAGAGCTCAAAATAAACCACTGACCTGTGGCAATTAACTGAAAGGAAATCACAAGTGCAAAAGTTTCATTACAGGAACCTGCTATTTGTGTACCTGTTCCAAAAAAGTTCTTGTAAGAACGCAGGCGGCCAATTATTGCAAACAGTGTCCCTGTGAAATAGGTCTGAGAAGGATGGGCAATCTCTAGAAAAAAGCTTCATGAAACGCCTCGGTTAATTAATTTATTTATTTATTTATTTATTTATTTGATATGTGTTTTACACCGTACTTAAGAATATGTCGCTCACACAAAGGCGGTCAGCATGATGATGGAAGTAAAAAGAGCAGTGCCAAGGAGAAACGCACGACCACCAGCACGTTGCTCGCAAACCTCCTAACTTACGGCCAGAGAAGAAGCCATCACAGGCCAAGCGTAAATATGGGATTAAAAAATAACTTCTCATAACTAGATGTAATCAGTGACTCTCCCTCCCCTCTATAATTATGAAACAACTCACGGATATGAAAACGTTGAATCTCCATTCCAAAGACTCACGGATTCTGAGGGGTTGGAGATCAGTTCTGTGGCATCGTAGTAAGTCTCGTCTGAAATGGAGCCCAACTCTGACAACGGTCGTCGATGTCCGTTTAGTTCTCTCGGAATGGAAATACCTATTGCCGAATATTTCAGCTTAATATTCCGTTTACCTTGGAGTAGTTCGTTAAATGTGAGAGAATCAGCACCGCCAAAGGCCTTCGGACTTTTCAACACAAAAGTTCCTGCTTTGTCCTTGTTTAGGTCCACAGCGAGACAGTACTCTTGTCCACTTTCTAAGGCAGGCAAAACTATGTTGTCAGTCAAGAAAGTCATGTTGAAGGACTGACGAAAGCGATACACGTGGTAGACGGTTTTCTCAAACAACGGCGCGCCGAAGCACGGGTCGAGTCTCTGTGCCTTAAATCCATTTACAATCTGAACAGTCGTTTCGCTGGTAATCTCGGTTTTCTTGTCGCTAGCCCCAAACTTCAACCAGTCGGGGAATTTAGGATTCAAAGTCTTGAATAACGTGCTTAGCACGGCTTGCTTTTTTACCAAGTCCTTCTGATCATCATCAGTCAGATGGCGTTGAACTTGCTCCATCCAATCGCGCTTTCGCCTGCTTAAAACTTTCCCCGCCACAATGCAGTCGTCGAACCTTCGATGTGAGCTCACAGGGCCGGTGAGCATGTTTTTGCCTATACTTATTTCGAGGCCCGTTGCCGACATGGGCAGTGCGTCTTCGCCGGCCGCAGAAAACACAAGGCCTTTAGTAAAATAGACCTTTGACTGTGTTGGCGATGAACACCATTGCGACGTTGAGGTGAACCGGAGATGTGTTCCTTTGAATTCAACATCAAGATGATAAAAACCTTGTGGTAAAACTGAATCGCTAAGTTTTAACCTTCTGAACACGTCCTCCACGTTTGTGTTAATGACAGCTATGGGTTCAATTCTGCTGGATCCCAATAAAGCTATCAAATATAAGCCACGGTCTTCGGCCGAAATTTCAAGAGTGGTCGTTTTAGAAGGAGGAACAGCCTTTATAACTGATGGCCGAACTTGGAGTCTTCCATCCGCGCAAATTCGCACCACACCAAGCCGATTCGACAATATTGTGACGTCTACTGATTGAAAACCTTTAGCAGCCTGGATGGTGACGGATTTAGGTGCCCGGATAGAGACAGATCCAGTAGCCAGGTAGGTATAGGAGACGTCGAAAGTACAGTTTTCTATAATGCGTTTGATTTCTGTTTCACGACCCGAGTCAGTCCAGTTGAAATCTTCGAAATCTGAATCATCGAATAAAATTTCACTATCAGTGGGTTCATCGGGCTTTGGTGCTTCTGGCTCGGTGGCAGAATTTTCCGTTTTAGTGATGCTGATTGTTCCGTACATCTGGGCAGGGCTGGGTGCCACTGCTGTTGTCGATTCTGCAGAGTTTGTGCTTTCCGTAGATTCAAGACCAATAGATGCCGTTGATTCCGCAACTGTCATGGTTGTTGTCAGCGTAGTCAAGGTTTGGACGCAAAATTTTCCCATATATCCTGTGCCAGAGCAGTCGCACTCAAACCCTATGGCGATTCGGGAATGTGTCGTCGTGCGTGACTGGTTATTTGGGGCTAGGACTTGGTTCAATGTGCTGTTTGTGGTAGAATCTTGAGAGAAATCTACGACAGAAGCGTTCTCGTGGTTCCACAGAGACAACTGGCTACCTGTAGTTTTCCTGATTAACGGTGAGAATTCAGGGAACCAGAAGCCGTCTTCCTCGTCTAAGAAGAGTTCCGTACACTTTCCGCCATTACCGCAAAGGTCATACTTGCAAGCAGCTAAACAGAATATATCAAGGATTTATAGGAAACAAATAAGCACGAGTTCTGAGAGAGCTTAATGAAATAATAACAATAATGAAATAATACACAATAACATGTAACAAAACGTTAATTAAAGGCAATTCATGAGGGTTTAAGCTAGTAACTTCTTTTCTGTCCATTTAAACACTCACATGACTGAGGCAGAATGACATCAGAGTGGAAACTCCTACTTATATATTATAAGCGCTTTATATTTCTTGAAGCGTGTGTCTCATATTTCTTGAATGAATTTTTATTTACTGCTTCGGGGAAAATTTAACTTTCACTGTGTGTTCCTTTCGGCCAGCGTCCGGTAACAATGGTTCATATTTTTTGCTGACCTTCAAATATTTATATTTTTCTGAGCAAAATATCCAGCGATGGAGTATAGATTTATATAACGGCGTTAATTTTACCCTGCAGAACGGCGTAAAATATCAATCAAATGTAGGATATCAATAATTTGACTGCACGATGCTACAGCAGCTTTCAGTTTTGAATTGATGGAAAATGTTAAAACGCAAATTCAGAAGAATCGTTACAATATGTATAAAGAACGAAAATACTAATTTAATTGAAATGAATTTGGTACAACGATTTCTCATTAAAATGCAGACATCCACATTGCTATGTTCACGTCATTGCTCTTGCAGGCGCTGATTGGGAGGCCAATCTTCTTCAAGCTTGACGTTCAGTAATTCTTATCATCACATGGTGCTTTGTAATTGATAATGTTGGATTTGTTTATTTCAGTTTTTCAAACAAAATTTATTGCAATTTAAATTTACACTGGCGCTAAAATGAAATTAGCTTCCGTGACAAGTCCATGATTTGCAGAAAACTTACGCAAACAACGTCGGCCGTCACTGCTGATGAACAACCCCGATGGACATTTGCATCGCCCGCCGAAAACAAATTCACACATCGGGCAACTTTGTTTATCATCACCGTTAAAACATACGGATAAACTCACGTCTGAAATAAAATGCCCAAAAATGAGTTAGCCGGGTAGTTCAAATCAATGACATGCATTGACATGCATGACATGCATAACCCTGTTGAGGAATGCGATTGTCTACAAAGGATGCCAGCATGTAATGTTGTTTCACACTTTTGAAGGCACTAATATTCAGTGTTTAGTGTAGGCAGACGCACATACATCTGTACGGGTACACGTTTCTCAAGGGTGAAAAACAAAAAAACTGGTTAGATGTCATTGGTGTAGAATTGTTGTGGTGTCATAACATGTTACAAGCAATGATATTAAACCAATGCAAACTGACCAGTGTGGTTTTATAAATGTAAAAAAGGTGTAGTGATTCTTAGAGGTAGATTATATATAAATTATTTTATTATGTGGGCTTTCAATTTAAGATTTGAAATTTTGGTTTGTGCTTTGCTTCTTGACCAGAAACCGCTTCCAAACGTGCTGTTTGAAAACAAACCCAATACAAATGAATAAGTAGGTATCAAGGATGATAGAGCAAGAAGATGACAGAGCGCGATTGCATGGAGTAAGTGCACGCATTAGAAATTAGTCTTAGACGATCATGCTCGTTTTCGCAAATGACAGGCCTACATGTATCACAGTAAAAAGTGCCTGTAATATGTCATGTAAAAAAAAATAGCAACAAAGGGTGTAATAAAACCTGAAGAAGGCTGAATTTTTCGACAATGGACCAAGAGCAGCACAACTGTAAGTGAATTTTACCTTATTCTTGTTAAACCCTGATTCCAGTTGAAGTGTTGTGTAGGAGGGACGGGGGATGAGGTATGTTGTTACTATTTAAACATGTACATGATCTTTGAGAATAAAATCCCAATTTAACCAGGTACCATTTATTAGCTATCACGCTGTCGTTCGTGGACCGATTTTTTACTTTGCCACTTACTTTACTACTTTATATCAGGAGCAAAACTCAAAACAATTGGATATTCTAATATACCTACTTACTATTGCAGGCCTTGAGATCGTCTTGCAGATAAAATCCCTCGTTACAGGAACATCGATACGATCCATGCGTGTTATCACAGTTCTGTTCACAACCACCATTGTCGCTGGAACATTCGTCTTCATCTACAACAGGTACGTCGGCGGGTTACGCCAATTGTCATTATTGTGCAATTATTTATTTTATTTATTTGATTGTGGCGTTTTACACCCTGAATAAAGAATATTTTTTTGTGTGAGGGCGGTCAAAATTATGGGGGGGGGGTGGCGGGGGAAGCCCACAGACGACAAATAATTATACTAATGTACTGTGATGTTATTTTTGTTAATTTATTGTAATAGCTTATACCCACAGGGTCCATAGTCTGAATACATGTAGCCCGTGCATGGATCCTGAATTGGATGTGAAATGAAATGGGTTAAATTTAAGGTGACATATTAATCACAAGAAGAATGAATGAATGAATGAATGAATGCTTATTGTTTAACGCTCTACTCAAGAAGACTAATAAAAATCGAAAGCTGAAAATACTTTCACGACTTTCTTTTAAAAGTTAATCACTTGATAAAATTCGATCAGATGCATGGGACATATGGAAATTGTATCATATCTATGTAAGGAAATGGCCTTTCCATGCAAGGCCATCACCTGACTAAAAAACAATACTTTACAAATTTACCATTTATTTATTGACCTAGGCACTTACCTGTACAGTCTGGGGCCTGGAAACCAGGAGGACATACACACACATTGGGACTCACGCACGTTCCTCCATTGGGACATCCGCTAGCGATTCCATCGTTACACACTGCTGTTGAGGCAAGTTAAACAAGCATTTCAGAAAACAAATACATAGAGATTTTCGCAAATGTAGTTTTAAAATTTTAAAACTGTAGTCACCGGCTTTCCCTCCTACGCATCGTATAGGTAGCTATGTGTAAACGTGACAGTTGTAACAATTTTGTGCCTGCAGCGACACTTCCGGTCTGTGAAGTAGGCACCAGGTAAATGGTTAATCCTTCTCCATGACTGAAATATTAACTGTAACTCAACTCACCTTCGCAGGTGTTCCCGTTATTGTTCTTCTTGTACCCTGTGTGACAGTGACATCTGTAGGACCCGTGAGTGTTTTCGCATCGTTGCTCACACCCACCGTTATCCACTAAACACTCATTCGTGTCTGAAAGCACATGCGCGGAAACATTTATCAGGAGAATTAAATCGTGACGTGTCGTCAACGTCATGCAACATTAATCCGTTATCCAGACAATTTATTAACTAACTTTTGCATGTAATCTCTAGAGAAAGCCAAATTTTCAAACTTGACTTCAGATCTTTTCATTTTGAGATTTTTGACTTTCTCTGTTACTATTAATTCTATTAATTCACTATTGGACCAAAGAGGTCCGGCTTTAACATCATTATATTGTTGCTATATTTTGTTCAAGAGGAGCTTAAAGCAGGTGAAACGCACGCCACAACCAAGGGGAATATTGACCATGTAGCCTACCGTCACACTTTGGTGGTTGGAATCCCGAGGGACAGGAACAGACATTTGGAAACATACAGGTTCCGCCATTGGCACACGTCCCTGCCGATTCCCCGTAGCACAGCGCTCAGAACGAGAAAACAGATGGAGTAAAGCGGCAAAACAGAAACCGAATTTAAGATTTGCACAGTGTCAGTATCACCGCATTCTTGAACTCTGATACATCGCATGTGTAATTGTATGAAATGTGTGTATATATACATATAGTTGTGGTGAGTGAAAAGAGCATGAAAAATTACATTCACTCATTTTTTTCAGATCTTGTTTCCAACCCAATTAAACGCAGTCAACTGATTTGGTTATATGGTACACTTTATGAACAGTTTTGAGCTGACTGAAGAACAATGTTGTAAAACATTCGGTTTAGATGCTAAACACCCTCTGATTGTTATATTTCCACATTGAATACAAATACAGCTTTAGTGCCACATGTATATTCAAGCAGAACGCAAGAATATAACAATCAGAGGCTGTTTTGCAGCTAAACGGAATCTATAATTTATAGTGATTTATGAAACATCGACTTCTGTAACATGGTAAAGAGGTGACGTAGAAATGGGGGGGGGATAATTATGTTAATTATGGATCATTATTTTACAGTTTTAACGAAAGCTAAAGAATTAACAGCCAGTTTGTCCTTATTCGGAGATCTGATGGATATTGGGTTAGTGTACTGTCACTACACATATTGGTTCTTTTTAAGACTTGATGTCGGATTTATGCACTGTCAGTAGACCCTCTTGGAGATCTGCCGGAATTGCACACCCACAATGTCAAAGGAAGTGCCCGTTGAAAAGATTTGTGATGTCATCAATCCATGATTTGTGCACGGAATTTTTCACTACTCAACAATGAACTTGTTTGGTTCCTCAACAATACACCCGGCAAGTCGATGGGAGGATGAATACATACACAGACACAGAAAAACAACGATTCCTTCAATATATCCATCATATAATTGAAGAATGATTACCGATTGGCGGCAACCCTTTCTGTCTGAAAGACTGGGGGTCATACACGTTTACAACGCGGTTAAAACCAGTCGTGTCTGTCTAACAGTGCAGGGAAACTCAATGTCAAAAATCTCCGACTGAGTACAACTACTGAGGGCCCCAGTTGAGTCATATCGTGGTGTTGGATACACGATCTCTTAAGATGCGATGCGGTCGAGCTGGGTCGTAAGCTTCTGTGTACATCGATCTTTATTTCTTGAAAAAAAGAAACGTGAATACATTTAGTTTTTTTGCTTGACCCGTACTTACCCAAGTCGCAAGTGTCCCACGGCTGAAGTTCACCGCCTTGCCCTGGCTGCGCCCAGCCTTCGCAGCATTGGTACGCTGTTCGATACGCGTTATGTTTATTTTGCCTGCGGGTAGAAAAAATATAGCCCAAAATCACGATGATGCCTACGGTGGAATTTTATGTGTATCGTAGTCACTTTTTCTCTGTACCTGACTAAAAATGAAAGGAGTCGAACTCCTGGCCGCATTTACCTGTAGGCCTGCAACTGGTTGAGAGTAATGACTCACTGTGCTGAATGTATAGCTCACCTGGTCCGAGCAAGTATTTCATTTATGCCTAAAACATACAGGGCAGTGTGAACCAACGAGATACTGCGGAAAAATTTACAACACTCTTAGGCTGAGAAAATACATGCACTAATGACCTTGGTCACGAAATTATTTTTTGGTGACAATTGGAATTCACTCCGGAAACGACCTTAAAATCGGCCAAATCTACTTTTGAGCTTACCTTTGTATACTGACAAAATGAAATGTATGTATTCCAAAACAAAATTTTTCACCGGCATCTTGTATACTAATATTCGTTTAACTTTGTCCAGATTTTTATCATCAAAAATTACACCTCACAAATGTACCATCGTTGGGACGATTTTCTATCTGGTTGCAAACCTTTGGACCATGAATGATTTACAAGTCGAAAATAAACATAGGCAAGTCAGTCGAGCTTTGATTATAACTGTAAATAAAAGCACCAAGCCTACATCATGTTTTGTTTGTTTCTTTCTTTTACAGGACCCTGTTGATTCTTCTATGAGTTCCGTAGAGTGAGCTCGTTATGGACATCACGCAGCTGTGTCAGGACAGTCTTGAATGATATCAAGATTCAAGAAAAAAAAAACAAAAAAAAAAAAACGCATAAGTATCTAAAATTTTAATTAAATTGTACACTATTATGTGCAGCATGCACAGTCCAACTCGGAAATGGTCCTGCGTATTGTGCATGCGCAGTAATAGTCAGAACCCCAAGTGTTGGTCATGTGATGTTGCATTCGTACGTAGGATATACACGTAAAGTACTAGGGAATTAAGATAACTACTCCAATGTCCGTCTTCCATCATACATGTTAACAGTGTGAAACTTCAGGTTCTCTAAAGAGGTTTCATACATGTCTGGGCAGGGCTGGCAGGCCGCACCCTGGGGTCTGCAGCGTATACACGCATCAAATGTACCAAGGTTTTGTGTCTGCAGCGGAATCAGCCGCCATGAAAGTCATCAGAAGGACATTGTCCTTGTAATTAAAATAGAAACTAAGGCGAATTAAAATTTACTTGGTGCGATTTTAAGTGTTTTATATATGTACCTATAAAGATTGCCGCATTTCGCAAGAAACATATGGGACCAAGGCAGACAGCTAACCGAAGGACCTACCGGTAGCGATCACATCTAGCCCAGCTCCACAGGCCGCAGCCCGCTGTGTAATGTGACGAGCTGTATGTCGTGAACTGGCTGCTGTACGAACACACGTTTCTCCTGCAAACCAATACAACACCTTTATTGATGGTTTGCTTTACCAGCATTCCGCATGGAATAGCATAACACGTTTGTGTAACTTATTTATAAAACTAGAGTTCGCGTTCAACATTAACTAAATTACATGTATTAATATAGATGACATGATTCAACATATTTCAAAGTAGAAGAAAATAAACATAAAGGCCTTAGAGGTATCAAAACACGTAATATCTCAACCACTTTTTACTCATTCACGACGTATTTTCAGTGAATTCAATGCGATCAAATGTCTGAATCCTGCGGCAGGTCATAGCAGATTTCAACAGGTTGTCATTCAGATATTTCACTGTAGTTTAAGAAGGGTTCAGTGTTAAGAGTAAGTCAAAGCATTTCTGTTGGAGGTGGGTAATAGTTGGAAACACAGCAATGTACAAAGAACTAGATATTCAAAATCTATGACTTAATAGCTATAAGGCCATATTAGGTCGGAGGTGAGGGTTGTAATAAATTAATATATAACCAGAACAAATTTGATTTTACACACCCCCTTTGGCTCCATCTTTTTCACAATGTAGGATGGTTTGATTTAATGCTGTTATCTTCTTTTAATATATATCTATTTAATTTTATTTTACGGCGGCCAGCATTATGGAGGGAGAAAGCCGGTCTGAGTCTGGGGGGAACCCACGGGCATCCGCAGGTTGCTAGCAGACCTCCCCACGTAAAGCCGGAGAGGAAGCCAGCATGAACTGGGATTGAACTCACAGCGACCGCATTGAGGAAAGGCACCTGGGTCAATACGCCGCGCAGGAATGCTAGCATCCTCGTCCACGTAGGCCTCCTCTTTTAATAGCTACATTTGTGAAGAAAAACATCGTAACAAAAACTAAAGCCACCCTTCAGTGTA